>CM060926.1:889533750-890783750 GCA_030737875.1 Allium sativum | reverse complement strand
AAAAGAATGTACCATCGGAATTGACAACAATGTCTCCTTTAAACCTCCAAAGTGATTTTAATTTAAGGATGACAGCAGTATACGAGAGCGGCTTATCCAAAAAAAAAGCTAACAAGAGCTTCACTCCATTGTTATGTACCTACTTGAACAACTTCGTCAGTGAAGTCCATGGCTTTACCATAGAAAGTTGGCACTAGATTAACCACAATGTACTTCCCTACATTACGTGAATTTTGCTTAGAAAGTGAAGTCCATGCCGGTTGATATTTGGTGAGCGAGACCTGATTAGAAGGTTGGGAGAGAGGGATTGGATTTGGGGAAAGAGGAGGAGGAAACTAGCAAGCGGTTTTGGATTCGGCAGAGCGGGCGGGGGAGGAGGAATAGGTATGTAGGAGGTTGCTAGACTTGAGGTGGAGGAGGGCACAGATGGAGTAACAATACTTTGAAAATATGGTTGAGCGGCGGACATTGTAGTTAAGGAGGGGACTACAGGATGTGTACTTTAATCGTAAATAGTTATAAAATACATAATAATTAAGTCTATAAATATTTTTAATTAAAAAAATTATACTTTGAAAAATATTTTATATTTCAATAATGATATCCATATTTTTATTCATATATGTACCATTTCGATCCATAGTAGTTAATTTCTGGATATGCATAATTATGAAAAAGTTTTCACATATAATTTAATGGTTTGGGTTTGTATCATTTCAACCCATTGTGATTTAATAAGGAACTTACAATGTGGTTTCAACATGTAAACAATATAACATATCAGGTAACAAAATACAATCATCATATGTTATATAACATATCATATAATTCAAGTGTCATGTGTCAATCATATTATATATGTCACGAGTGAATACTTACATCTTAACATAGAAAAATATTTTGTCATGTGTCAATAATTACAAATCCAAATCTATAGCAAACATTTGATATTTCATATAAATCAATTCACTTAACAAAACAGTGACAGTCGTAAAGAGTGATTCTTACCTTCCATGGATAAAGATGATATCAATGCCAATACAGAAACACATAACACCACCCAAAGCAATTTAGAAGAAGAGAGTAGAAGATTTTTGGCTAGGGAAGATGGGTTTAGATTTTTGTAGAATTTAACAAAACAGAACAAAAATTTGGTCATTTTTGAAACTAATATTTGAACATGTTTATTCCTGAATTTGAAAAAGTGATCAAAAAAAGTTCTTGCAAATTCTTTTCTCTGCAATTAGAAAAAAATAAAAACTGGATTTTGATAAATTTCTAGAGAGATAAGAATATAACAGTAAAGGACATTTTTGTATTAGAAAACCTAGACCTGATAAAACAGTGACAGTTACATGGAGCATTATAAATAAACAGAACAAAATTTTACAAGACAGAAAAGGTAGTACTTGAAAATTTTGTAATTTTATTGCAGCGGAAACAAAAATAAGTTTGATTACATTTCCAAATGCCAAAATCAAGTACATAATATCAGTCTTGTACAAAACCTTCAGAGTACATAATTTTAAATCCATAATCCCCAACAGAAAAATGCCATACGCAGAATCAAAGCTAAGCAATAAACCTTTCAACTTCAATCTAGAAGAAAGAGATATCTGAACTAAGCTTGAGTATTTCCTCCCTAAGAACCTGAGGGGGGGGGGACGGAAGAAAAGAGGCGAAACAAACTAGGTCAGACATAAGTATGGTGAGTCCAGTGACTTTAAAAATATAACCATTAAAGTAACAGGATAAGAACATAAACTGGAAAGCAAGAAATGACTATAGAATAAATAGGCATGACAAAGCAGACAAGATAAACAAGAAATAACGTTAATTGCACTTCTAATCACCACAGGATAATTACTACACTGCACCAATGCTAGTAACACCGTATAATTTCTAGTTACACAGCACCCTCTATAGTCCCGTACTAAAAATTAATCCCTCTTACTAATCATGATAATAGTATTTTCGTGTACTCCTAGCTGCTATCGTAAGTGCCCCTTTTTGCTCCTACCCCCACGAGTTGTACCCACTACCTTCCTCGTTTGATCGGCTCCCTAACTCGCATGTATTTATTACTTGTGTCATTTGACCTCGCTTATATGTATTCATTACTTGTGTCATTCGGCCCCGCTTATATGTAAATATCTGTGCTGGCCCCATCATGTAGGGTGTATCAATTCCCATGCTGGCAACCCGACACGATTCAAGATGCACAGTGTATATTATGATGCCCAATGCCTGCTTTTTCCACTCCGGAGCACGTGCACGCCCATACTCCATCGGAACCTACACTGCTGCACCACCCGCCGCTATTTTGACTGCATATAATCAGCGCAGTAATCATGCGCCACCCTGCCTAGCTCAGGGTACCATGATACATCTATGTGGGTTACTGCTGAAATGGGTCCCCGTTACTAGGGTTTCCTAATCAACATGTTATAATGGTTAAGTGTTCTCAATTTAACTTAACCCCAGCCATTTGCTTAATTAAAATGTTGTACTGGTTAAGTGTTGCCTATTCATATGTTACTTAATCTTCTCACTGATTCACGCATGTTTATTTAACGATTATGTTTGTGGGCCTATATATATACTAATATTACCCACTTATCCAAGATTTACTTAACCCTTCCCCTTTTCAAGTCCATATGTATTATTGGTTAAGCTTGCCTTAACCCTATCCACTTTGTTCATGTAATATTGGTTAAGTTATCTTCTTGTCCATGTTAACTTAACCCACCCACCTAACATGTTGTATTGGTTAAGTGTCGCCTGTTCATATGTCACTTAACCTTTCCATTCTTTGCATGTCAGTTCCTTAGCTTTAATTTATTCATTAAAGAACCAACCTCTCACATTAGAACTGTTGTTTGCGGTTGCTGGATGTGTCGGCGGTTCCGGACAGACTTCTACCACAAACTCATTCTAACCTTGAGTTTTTGGGCTTAACGCGCTAAACTCTCACATTAGATCTATGTTGTTGCGGTCGCTGGATGTAGCGGGCGATTCTGGGTAGTCTTACACCGCAACTCAATCTAACCTTGGGTTAGGCACGTTCATCTTTTAACCAATTTACATATTTACCATTCATGTCCAAGTTTATATGTAAATTATCCATAAGTGTGGTCAATTCAAGTTATGCTACATTTTCTTGTTATGCCCAAAATTAATTATATGATTACAACCCCTTTTTATGCCAATTACATAATATTCAACCTTTACCTAAACTTTCCCCAACGTTCCCACGTCGTTCGTACGTACAGTTCATGTGATCCGTTAGGCTCGTAATTAGCCCAACTCATAAAAAAGGAAAAAGGGAAGAAACACATGAAATCATAACTGGCCTAAACAATATAGATCTAAGACGGCATAAATCTAGTAAACATATAAAAATAGATCTAATCAACATATTGAGTGCGAACTAGCAAGGATCTAAACATTAACTTGCACGGATTTAAACGTATGAACATATAGTTCTACACATATGGCCTGATATGGATCTAATCATATAAACATGTAGATCTAAACATATGAACATATAGTTCTAAACATATGGACTGATATGGATCTAATCATATAAACATGTAGATCTAAACATATGAACATATAGCTCTAAACATATGGACTGATATGGATCTAATCATATAAACATGTAGATCTAAACATATGAACATATAGCTCTAAACATATGGACTGATATGGATTTAATCATATAAACATGTAGATCTAAACATACGAACATATAGTTCTAAACATATGGACTGATATGGATTTAATCATATAAATATGTAGACCTAAACATATGAACATATAAAATATGATCTTACATGTATGAACATGACTTGCATATAATCTTTCATAACTTGCTTAGATCGAGCAAACTTGCATACATAACTTGAATTAGGCATATGAATTAACATAGAACATAACTTGCATATAATGAATCAAATCAAGCATAAATCAAAACGTAGTTTGCAAAGACATAAAATTTATATGATTTACAAACATTTTCATACATTCCAATTCATAACTCATCACAATTACATTTAAACAATTATCTAACAATTATCTTGTGAAAGTAACTGCACTCGCAGAAAATGGATCTTGAATTCTGGGATCTGATTTCTGAAGTTGCTAAGCTAATCCGTTGATGTAGGCGTTGATTCGTTCGTTGTTGTTCTAGAATTCCCTTTCGCAATTCTAAGGCTTTGAATATTTATCTCTTATCTTTTTATCTTTAATCTAGAATTTGATTTGTT
Source organism: Allium sativum (assembly GCA_030737875.1). Lineage (NCBI taxonomy): Eukaryota > Viridiplantae > Streptophyta > Magnoliopsida > Asparagales > Amaryllidaceae > Allium > Allium sativum. The sequence continues at coordinate 890,779,482 of CM060926.1, read as the reverse complement.
AGGGTGGCGGCTAGGTTAGTTTGTAGATGAACAGCATGATGACATCATAATTTAGAGTTGTGAGGTCTAGGGTTGAGGTTTGGGGGTACTATATAGAAGTTTAGGATTAATATGGGCCTTTAGATCAACTTACGATTCATCTAAGCCACCCAAATCATCATGACACAAAGACACCTCACCAGACCAATCAAATAAAGCCACATCAGCCCTAATACAAGAAAAATCATCACCCAACCAATCAGAAAAAGCCACATTAAAAAAAACAATCCTTGACCAACAAAAATGTGCCACGTATGCCACATGATGCGCAGCAGCAGGCTGTTGACACCTACGCGTCATGTATATATATATATATATATATATATATATCTTTTTATCTATCTTTCTCATTAACCATTTTCACACTAAACCACTTTTTGAACTGCGTTCACACTAAGCTACTTTTTAGTCATTCCCCTAAAACAAAAATATGGCGCTGGCAAGGATCGAACTCTGTACCTCTTGTATGCAAGTCACATGTTGTAACAACCCGGGTTTCAACAGACCGAATTTTTCAAAATCCAATCCATCGGACCCCGAGTTGGATGCTCTGGTATCCTGCAGAAAAGACAGAGAGAAAGAAACATGTCAGAGTTCGAAAAGCAGCTCACAGCGGAAGGAATAAAATACAATTTATTCAAAATAGCATTACCTTAATAATAATACTGCCAAGCCAGTAGTCAAGCTATACTATCTCTGTCATGAACCTAACCTGCGCATGTTGTGAGGAGGGGGTCAGAACATAAGTTCTGTGTGACTGGACTATAATAAACACTTGTGTAACCCTACATATACCATTCAATTATAATTTCTTGTTTATTAGGTTATTCACAATATTAGCACCCAAGGCCAAACCCATGTCACTCTCGTCCACTTACTGGTAGACTTAACCTAATACATCATATATGTAAATTTTCCCCAACTCGTATAATCCTTTCCATGTATACATACAGTCCCTTGCCGTATATCATACGGGCTTTATCACGTAATTCTATACTATTTCAACGTAGTGCCACCATTCTTAATAAAATCGTTTGGACTGCCACCCTTGATCTGGCTAGGTTTCCTTATCATGAACTATCGAGTGTTCAACTAGGATTTATGCCACCTAGTACCACTAGGGATTATGCTACCTATTGAACGTTTTCTAGATTCAATTAGGGTTTATGCCACCTAGGACTACTAGGGATTAAGCTACCTGTCGAACAACGCTCTTTTCCCACGTATGTATCGCGAATCGTTTCCGATGTCTAGGTGCACATGTACACTATATGTGCGGCCCAAGTCCCGTGACAGGGCTAAATCAAGAAATACAGAACTCGGTCGGGAGCTTTAAGTTATCTGCCGATGCAGATGCTAAGGTCTGTTTTTCTACCAGTGGTTATGGTCCCACGTGACCCCTCCCTCAACTAATGAAAGGCAATCCAAGAAAATCAAGCATGGGAACTGTACTCCTGCCACCTATGCCCCACTTTCCTATTGGCCAGCCTCACCCACAACTAGATAGCAAGTATATGGTCTGTTGGGAGTTCTCTGCCTTTCCGTATACGTACTACGATTGACTGAAGATGGTAGGTAGACGACGAGTGCTATCACAGGGCTAAACAAGATATCGCCGCCTCACGCTGGTCCATCCTAGTCTTAAGGTTGCCTTATATTGCAACCAAGGCATACTCTTGGTTCTCCTACTGCAGACCTTAACCTCTGTGAGCCCAGGCAGATCATCTGCAACCTCACAGAGGGATACCAAGAGTACCATCACGTTCCCCGAAGCTACGTGCTTCGTAACCCAGTCCGCTGGAGCCTTTCTCAAAATCAGATAAAAGTTCGCTCCTCGTAGTGTGTTTGTTAAGCGATGATCTACCGTATCGGGTTATTCATCTATTTATGGACTGGCTCAGTTTCCTTGACTAAGAATTATTACTTAGTTGTTCTTAACTAAGGTTTACCACTTAGTTTCCTTTCCCGTTAATCTTGTTAACTAAGGTTTACCACTTAGTCCCCTTAACTAAGGATTACAACTTAGTTCCCGTTCTCGACCATTTTCTTAACTAAGGTTTACTGCTTAGTTCCTATTAACTAAGGCTTGTTACTTAGTTATCATTCTTGCTGTTTTACTTAGTCGATTCTCGTTACCTTAGACATCAGACCACATATTCTCGCTTTATAATTCAATTTGTTGACTAAGGTTTTCCCATGAATTGAAGCATAACTTAAGTTCTCTTTTATTCGGTGATAGCGCATGGGTGTTTTCCCACAGTTCTTGCTTAGCTTACCCCATATTATAGGTTATCCCACCCTTTAGGTCATACATTACACCTTAAGTCATAGTCTTTCTCTGTCCCTAGGACAGGTTTACCCCCTAATTAACCCTTCGACTATTTCAACTTCGATTTATATTAGGTAGTTAACATTCCCTATTTCCGTTTTTGGTTAAGTTTTGTTCATATGTTCATGAAGACTTAACCCCATCTCCTTATAACATTTATTCACAAATTTGGTTAAGTGTTGTCTTTGAATTCATGACTTAACCCTACGAATCATGTGCCATTAATTATAAATGCACCACAACCTCTCACATTAGACCTGTTGTTGTGGTCACTGGTTATGCGGGGCGGTTCCGGGCAGAATTACACCACAACTCAGTCTAACCTCGGGTTTCAAGCGCGATATGCCTAACTTCTCACATTAGGACCTATTGTTTGCAACCACTGGTTAGGCCGGGCGGTTCCGGGCAAGATTACATCGCAAACTCATCCTAATCTCGAGTTAGCCACGTTTCATGTTTGGTTTATGTCTATTCTAATTGGCATATGTCAAGTTCATAATCATGTCAAAAGATATTAAGTTCATGTTATGCCAATTACCCAACTTACAAGCATGTTCTTATAAATGTCAACTACCAATTCATGCCATGTTCGTGTTCGTTTTAGATGTCAAGTTCATAAGCATATTCTAAATGTCATATTTCAAGTTTCATAATCTTGTCCCTATTTACATTACACAAATTACTCAACCATATTCATGTTCAATGCATTTCAATAGTGCCAAAATTCGAGTATCAAGTTCAATCTAGATGTCAAGTGTCAATTCCCCAAATCCAAGCTTTACCTAAAAAACCCCAATTTATATTCATGCTTGTAATCCCATTAACAAGTTATGTCTATCAATAAATTCATAATTCATTTTCATGTCAATTTCATGTTCAAGTTATAGATGTAATCTTCATGTCAAATTCCAGATGTCAATTCATATCAAGTTTGTGTTCTTATCCAAATTCAAGTTATAATACAAGTTTTATTCTAGAGACATGTGCCCATTAACAAATCCATAAGTCAATTTCATGCTTAAATCAATGATGTCAATTCTACGCCAAACCCCAAATCATGTTCATGCGTATAATTCTAAATTTGGTTTACGCATTCAGGTTTTGCCAATGTTATATTACGCCCAACCCTCTTTGTAATTTATAACCAAACCCTCCAGTTCATGTCATAGCCAAAACTGAGCGTTTCCCTTTCTCGCTTGCAATAATAATTCAATCGTATTTATTTTATGATCGATCTAGGCTCGAGATAGCCTAGCTATTAAAAATCAAAAAGGGAAAGAATAAAAGGAGGCACATAATCGTAGGCATAATAATAAAAATCGAGCACATAATAATATTAGACATTATGGATTCAATAATTTCATTTCATGTTTACATAGGGAATGTTTGAACGATAAATAATAATTTTACACAAAAAGTGCATTATAACTCCACTCACAGTGTTTGTCATCTTCAAAATGTAGATCCTCGATTGCCCCTTTGATTTATGAATTGGATTAATCCTTGAACTGATTTCCCCCTTTCCCTTTTTGTTGCTTTTGATCCATCTTTGATTGATTTCATGTCCAATTCAATTTATCTTTGATTTCATATGCGGCGTAGGTTGCAGATCTGAATTCCTTCTCTTTGTGCAGTGATTTAGATCTAAGCCTCTTTTCTTTTTATTCATGGTTGTAGTAATTCTAGATCTCATTCTTTTTAATTTTAAGAATAGATGTTGTAGAGAAAAGAGAGAAGAATAGATCTAAGATTTATTTAGATCAATAGCTTGAGGAGGAAGAAGAAATCAAGTTAGAAGAGAGCCATGGCCTTGCCATGAATTGTTGTGGAGTTTACAATGAGCCTAGGATGTTTATATAGGTGTTAGACCAACGTACCAGGCCCAAAAACTCATCCATGTGCTCAAAAATAAACCTGGACAGCTTCTGGGGCGAAATTCCCGCTTCTGGACCAAAATTCCCACTCCAGGTCGCTACAGGTCGACCTCCCCAAGGGGGGTCGACACTATGGTCGACCTCCCCCCCCGGGAGGTTGACCCTATGGTCGGCCTGTTCTTTTTTTTTTTCTGTTCTGGGCTGGGCTGTTTTCTAATTTTTCGCTGAAACTTCGGGAGGTCATAACTCCTTCATACGGACTCTGATTTTCGAAAACTCGGACTCTATTTCATGTAAAATTTCGAGAGGAACGCAATGGTGATGTCCATTTTACTTAATTCCTGATATTTAAATTAAATATCTGTATTTTACTATCTTCTCCCTTACACACACTTTTATCGAATTAATTTTTCTTCTCTTCCATGTATTAATTAATTCTCATTATACATCACCATTATTTACCTATATAAGCATATTTTCACAAATTTTATTTCATTTTTAATTATATTAAAAATGCAGGGTGTTACTTTCTCCCATCCTTAAAGAATTTCGTCCCCAAAATTCGATAAGAGTAAAATAGATAATCCCTCGCAACATCCAATTAGTGTTCATCCAATTGTTGCAACATTGTGCACATGTGCAAAGTGAAGTACATTATTGTAAAGCATGTATGCCTAATTTGGATCCACCTATATGTATGCAAACTTTAAAAAAACTTTTCAAAACATGATGCTCACATCCTAAATATACTTGCAGTTCTATATGGATGCGATATTTTTGAAAAATCAAAACATTTTCCATTCAAATTTTCCCATACTCTTATAGAATAAGAGCATAGTTCATCCAATTTTCGCATCCACAACCCTACCAACCATCTTTTAATTCGAGATTTAGAAAAATCTAATTTTCCAAATTCGATATCTTATGTTACGAAAAGGTATTAAACGGAAAAATTCACATCCTCCGTTTTTCTTTTCTAATTGTACTTGGATTTTTATATAACTATTCTATTAAGATTTCCTATTTTCTTATCCAAGCACAACCGCATAAGAAAATTTCTTTCTCGTATTTTCGACTTTATCTTGAAATAATTTCATATTTATTCATCTTTTTCTTGAGATTTTCATTTTCTTTCCCCCGTCTTGTTTTGTTGCTTTACTGAATTTATTATTTTCTTGTTAGTTAGGCTATTCTTTAGCTTATTTGGCTTAGTCTAGTTTCTCATGTTTATATTATTTATTTATCTTTTCAAATAAGCTTTTCCGTTTTCTAGTCAAACAGTATCATCCTACACAGCTACAACTATGGGCCAAGGATCTTAAGACTTTATTACCTCTGACAATCGCGAGTCCACATAACAGGGTCTATATAATTGCTTGCCCTTCATCACCTAGTAGTCACTACTAGTCCATGCTGTGTATTACTAGCCTATCCTTTTCTTTTTCTCAAGCAACAATTCTAGGTCTCAATGCTTATGCATTCTACGGGAAATTTGTTTACCCAATTTTTTTTAACAATAATCAAAATTTAATAGAATAGAGATTTCAAACTCCTTTTACAAAATACAACATTTTCCTTTCAAGATTTTCATATATGAGAACTAGAGAGCTATATATATATATATATATATATATATATATATGCTCCTTTTCATGAGAGAATTCTTTCAAAATAAGAAATCGTTGTTTTACATAATATATCCCACTTTATTTTAAAACCCAATATGCACTTTTCAAACATCAAGATACTTTTAAGATCAAAACTCAGAAAATACCACAAACTTTTTTGCAAATTCAAGTTCTTAAAAGTTTATTATTGGGTCAGACTCAAAGCGGGTTTTCCACTCAACTAGGCTTTCCTTGGTACTTTCACAAATTCAATTTTCTCGACTATATATATATTCCTAATCCATTTTCACACTTTAACCTTTTTTTCTAATTTCTAAGGTTTTACTTCTAGACCCACTACTCTGAAATACTAATATTTCAGTTTCCATTCTATGGGATACTTTCTAGCTCCAAGTCATATTGTACACTTTCCCAACCACCTAATTGTTTCCAAAATTTCTATGTCCATGCCTTTAGTGTACAAACCAATATCCCAACTCTTTACATGTCTAGTGGGCTACTATATGGATTTAGGTTTATATATATAATATATTTATATTTTAGAAAATACAAATACGTTCACTCATTATCGCCCTAAGACCACTAAACCGAAGCTCTGATACCAGATGTAACAACCCGGGTTTCGACAGACCGAATTTTTCAAAATCCAATCCATCGGACCCCGAGTTAGGTGCTCTGGTATCCTGCAGAAAAGACAGAGAGAAAGAAACATGTCAGAGTTCGAAAAGCAGCTCACAGTGGAAGGAATAAAATACAATTTATTCAAAATAGCATTACCTTAATAATAATACTGCCAAGCCAGTAGTCAAGCAATACTATCTCTGTTATGAACCTAACCTGCGCATGTTGTGAGGAGGGGGCCAGAACATAAGTTCTGTGTGACTGGACTATAATAAACTCTTGTGTAACCCTACATATACCGTTCAGTTATAATTTCTTGTTTATTAGGTTATTCACAATATTAGCACCCAAGGCCAAACCCATGTCATTCTCGTCCACTTACTGGTAGACTTAACCTAATACATCGTATACGTAATTTTTTCCCCAACTCGTATAATCCTTTCCATGTATACATACAGTCCCTTACCGTATATCGTACAGGCTTTATCACGTAATTCTATACTATTTCAACGTAGTGCCACCATTCTTAATAAAATCGTTTGAACTACCACCCTTGATCTGGCTAGGTTTCCTTATCATGAACTATCGAGTGTCCAACTAGGATTTATGCCACCTAGGACCACTAGGGATTATGCTACCTATTGAACGTATTCTAGATTCAGTTCGGGTTTATACCACCTAGGACTACTAGGGATTATGCTACCTGTCGAACAGCGCCCTTTTCCCACGTATGTATCGCGAATCGTTTCCAATGTCTAGGTGCACATGTACACTATATGTGCGGCCCGAGTCCCGTGACAGGGCTAAATCAAGAAATACGGAACTCGGTCGGGAGCTTTAAGTTATCTGCCGATGCAGATGCTAAGGTCTGTTTTTCTACCAGTGGTTATGGTCCCACATGACCCCTCCCTCAACTAATGAAAGGCAATCCAAGAAAATCAAGCATGAGAACTGTACTTCTGCCACATATGCCCCACTTTCCTATTGGCCAGCCTCACCCACAACTAGATAGCAAGTATATGGTCTGTTGGGAGTTCTCTGCCTTTCCGTATACGTACTACGATTGACTGAAGATGGTAGGTAGACGACGAGTGCTATCACAGGGCTAAACAAGATATCGCTGGTCCATCCTAGTCTTAAGGTTGCCTTATATTGCAACCAAGGCATACTCTTGGTTCTCCTACTGCAGACCTTAACCTCTGTGAGCCCAGGCGGATCATCTGCAACCTCACAGAGGGATATCAAGAGTACCCTCACGTTCCCTGAAGCTACGTGCTTCGTAACCCAGTCCGTTGGAACCTTTCTCAAAATCAGATAAAAGTTCGCTCCTCGTAGTGTGTTTGTTAAGCGATGATCTACCGTATCGGGTTATTCATCTATTTATGGACTGGCTCAGTTTCCTTGACTAAGAATTATTACTTAGTTGTTCTTAACTAAGGTTTACCACTTAGTTTCCTTTCCCGTTAATCTTGTTAACTAAGGTTTACCACTCAGTCCCCTTAACTAAGGATTACAACTTAGTTCCCGTTCTCGACCGTTTTCTTAACTAAGGTTTACTGCTTAGTTCCTACTAACTAAGGCTTGTTACTTAGTTATCATTCTTGCTGTTTTACTTAGTCAATTCTCGTTATCTTAGACATCGGACCACATATTCTCGCTTTATAATTCAATTTGTTGACTAAGGTTTTCCCATGAATTCAAGCATAACTTAAGTTCTCTTTTATTCGGTGATAGCGCATGTGTGTTTTCCCACAGTTCTTGCTTAGCTTACCCCATATTATAGGTTATCCCACCCTTCAGGTCTTACATTACATCTTGAGTCATAGTCTTTCTCTGTCCCTAGGACATGTTTACCCCCTAATTAACCCTTCGACTATTTCAACTTCGATTTATAATAGGTAGTTAACATTCCCTATTTCCTTATAACATTCATTCACAAATTTGGTTAAGTGTTGTCTTTGAATTCATGACTTAACCCTACGAATCATGTGCCATTAATTATAAATGCACCACAACCTCTCACATTAGACCTGTTGTTGTGGTCACTGGTTATGCGGGGCGGTTCCGGGCAGAATTACACCACAACTCAGTCTAACCTCGGGTTTCAAGCGCGATATGCCTAACTTCTCACATTAGGACCTATTGTTTGCAACCACTGGTTAGGCCGGGCGGTTCCGGGCAAGATTACATCGCAAACTCATCCTAATCTCGAGTTAGGCACGTTTCATGTTTGGTTTATGTCTATTCTAATTGGCATATGTCAAGTTCACAATCATGTCAAAAAATATTAAGTTCATGTTATGCCAATTACCCAACTTACAAGCATGTTCTTATAAATGTCAACTACCAATTCATGCCATGTTCGTGTTCGTTTTAGATGTCAAGTTCATAAGTATATTCTAAATGCAATATTTCAAGTTTCATAATCTTGTCCCTATTTACATTACACAAATTACTCAACCATATTCATGTTCAATGCATTTCAATAGTGCCAAAATTCGAGTATCAAGTTCAATCTAGATGTCAAGTGTCAATTCCCCAAATCCAAGCTTTACCTAAAAACCCCCAATTTATATTCATGCTTGTAATCCCATTAACAGGTTACGTCTATCATTAAATTCATAATTCATTTTTATGTCAATTTCATGTTCAAGTTATAGATGTAATCTTCATGTCAAATTCCAGATGTCAATTCATATCAAGTTTGTGTTCTTATCCAAATTCAAGTAATAATACAGGTTTTATTCTAGAGACATGTGCCCATTAACAAATCCATAAGTCAATTTCATGCTTAAATCAATGATGTCAATTCTACGCCAAACCCCAAATCATGTTCATGCGTATAATTCTAAATTTTGTTTACGCATTCAGGTTTTGTCAATGTTATATTACGCCCAACCCTCTTTGTAATTTATAACCAAACCCTCCAGTTCATGTCATAGCCCAAAACCGAGCGTTTCCCTTTTTCGCTTGCAATAATCATTCAATCGTATTTATTTTATGATAGATCTAGGCTCGAGATAGCCTAACTATTAAAAATCAAAAAGGGAAAGAATAAAAGGAGGCACATAATCATAGGCATAATAATTAAAATCGAGCACATGATAATATTAAACATTATGGATTCAATAATTTCATTTCATGTTTACATAGGGAATGTTTGAACAATAAATAATAATTTTACACAAAAAGTGCATTATAACTCCACTCACAGTGTTTGTCATCTTCAAAATGTAGATCCTCGATTGGCCCTTTGATTTATGAATTGGATTAATCCTTGAACTGATTTCCCCCTTTCCCTTTTTGTTGCTTTTGATCCATCTTTGATTGATTTCATGTCCAATTCAATTTATCTTTGATTTCATATGCGGCGTAGGTTGCAGATCTGAATTCCTTCTCTTTGTGCAGTGATTTAGATCTAAGCCTCTTTTCTTTTTATTCATGGTTGTAGTAATTCTAGATCTCATTCTTTTTAATTTTAAGAATAGATGTTGTAGAGAAAAGAGAGAAGAATAGATCTAAGATTTAATTAGATCAATAGCTTGAGGAGGAAGAAGAAATCAAGTTAGAAGAGAGCCATGGCCTTGCCATGAATTGTTGTGGAGTTTACAATGAGCCTAGGATGTTTATATAGGTGTTAGACCAACGTACCAGGCCCAAAAACTCATCCAGGTGCTCAAAAATAAACCTGGACATCTTCTGGGGCGAATTTCCCGCTTCTGGACCAAAATTCCCACTCCAGGTCGCTACAGGTCGACCTCCCCAAGGGGGGTCGACACTATGGTCGACCGGGAGGTCGACCCTATGGTCGGCCTGTTCTTTTTTTTTTCTGTTCTGGGCTGGGCTGTTTTCTAATTTTTCGCTGAAACTTCGGGGGGTCATAACTCCTTCATACGGACTCCGATTTTCGAAAAATCGGACTCTATTTCATGTAAAATTTCGAGAGGAACGCAATGGTGATGTCCATTTTACTTAATTCCTGATATTTAAATTAGATATCCGTATTTTACTATCTTCTCCGTTACACACACTATTATCGAATTAATTTTTCTTCTCCTCCATGTATTAATTAATTCTCATTATACATCACCATTATTTACCTATATAAGCATATTTTCACAAATTTTATTTCATTTTTAATTATATTAAAAATGCAGGGTGTTACTTTCTCCCACCCTTAAAGAATTTCGTCCCCAAAATTCGATAAGAGTAAAATAGATAATCCCTCGCAACATCCAATTAGTGTTCATCCAATTGTTGCAACATTGTGCACATGTGCAAAGTGAAGTACATTATTGTAAAGCATGTATGCCTAATTTGGATCCACCTGTATCTATGCAAACTTTAAAAAAAAAATTCAAAACATGATGCTCACATCCTAAATATACTTGCAGTTCTATATGGATGCGATATTTTTGAAAAATCAAAACATTTTCCATTCAAATTTTCCCATACTCTTATAGAATAAGAGCATAGTTCATCCAATTTTCGCATCCAAAACCCTACCAACCATCTTTTAATTCGAGATTTAGAAAAATCTAATTTTCCAAATTCGATATCTTATGTTACGAAAAGGTATAAAACGGAAAAATTCACATCCTCCGTTTTTCTTTTCTAATTGTACTTGGATTTTTATATAACTATTCTATTAAGATTTCCTATTTTCTTATCCAAGCACAACCGCATAAGAAAATTTCTTTCTCGTATTTTCGACTTTATCTTGAAATAATTTCATATTTATTCATCTTTTTCTTGAGATTTTCATTTTCTTTCCCCCGTCTTGTTTTGTTGCTTTACTGAATTTATTATTTTCTTGTTAGTTAGGCTATTCTTTAGCTTATTTGGCTTAGTCTAGTTTCTCATGTTTATATTATTTATTTATCTTTTCAAATAAGCTTTTCCGTTTTCTAGTCAAACAGTATCATCCTACACAGCTACAACTATGGGCCAAGGATCTTAAGACTTTATTACCTCTGACAATCGCGAGTCCACATAACAGGGTCTATATAATTGCTTGCCCTTCATCACCTAGTAGTCACTACTAGTCCATGCTGTGTATTACTAGCCTATCCTTTTCTTTTTCTCAAGCAACAATTCTAGGTCTCAATGCTTATGCATTCTACGGGAAATTTGTTTACCCAATTTTTTTTAACAATAATCAAAATTTAATAGAATAGAGATTTCAAACTCCTTTTACAAAATACAACATTTTCCTTTCAAGATTTTCATATATGAGAACTAGAGAGCTATATATATATATATATATATATATATATGCTCCTTTTCATGAGAGAATTCTTTCAAAATAAGAAATCGTTGTTTTACATAATATATCCCACTTTATTTTAAAACCCAATATGCACTTTTCAAACATCAAGATACTTTTAAGATCAAAACTCAGAAAATACCACAAACTTTTTTGCAAATTCAAGTTCTTAAAAGTTTATTATTGGGTCAGACTCAAAGCGGGTTTTCCACTCAACTAGGCTTTCCTTGGTACTTTCACAAATTCAATTTTCTCGACTATATATATATTCCTAATCCATTTTCACACTTTAACCTTTTTTTCTAATTTCTAAGGTTTTACTTCTAGACCCACTACTCTGAAATACTAATATTTCAGTTTCCATTCTATGGGATACTTTCTAGCTCCAAGTCATATTGTACACTTTCCCAACCACCTAATTGTTTCCAAAATTTCTATGTCCATGCCTTTAGTGTACAAACCAATATCCCAACTCTTTACATGTCTAGTGGGCTACTATATGGATTTAGGTTTATATATATAATATATTTATATTTTAGAAAATACAAATACGTTCACTCATTATCGCCCTAAGACCACTAAACCGAAGCTCTGATACCAGATGTAACAACCCGGGTTTCGACAGACCGAATTTTTCAAAATCCAATCCATCGGACCCCGAGTTAGGTGCTCTGGTATCCTGCAGAAAAGACAGAGAGAAAGAAACATGTCAGAGTTCGAAAAGCAGCTCACAGTGGAAGGAATAAAATACAATTTATTCAAAATAGCATTACCTTAATAATAATACCGCCAAGCCAGTAGTCAAGCAATACTATCTCTGTTATGAACCTAACCTGCGCATGTTGTGAGGAGGGGGTCAGAACATAAGTTCTGTGTGACTGGACTATAATAAACTCTTGTGTAACCCTACATATACCGTTCAGTTATAATTTCTTGTTTATTAGGTTATTCACAATATTAGCACCCAAGGCCAAACCCATGTCATTCTCGTCCACTTACTGGTAGACTTAACCTAATACATCGTATACGTAATTTTTTCCCCAACTCGTATAATCCTTTCCATGTATACATACAGTCCCTTGCCGTATATCGTACAGGCTTTATCACGTAATTCTATACTATTTCAACGTAGTGCCACCATTCTTAATAAAATCGTTTGGACTGCCACCCTTGATCTGGCTAGGTTTTCTTATCATGAACTATCGAGTGTCCAACTAGGATTTATGCCACCTAGGACCACTAGGGATTATGCTACCTATTGAACATATTCTAGATTCAGTTAGGGTTTATACCACCTAGGACTGCTAGGGATTATGCTACCTGTCGAACAGCGCCCTTTTCCCACGTATGTATCGCGAATCGTTTCCAATGTCTAGGTGCACATGTACACTATATGTGCGGCCCGAGTCCCGTGACAGGGCTAAATCAAGAAATACGGAACTCGGTCGGGAGCTTTAAGTTATCTGCCGATGCAGATGCTAAGGTCTGTTTTTCTACCAGTGGTTATGGTCCCACATGACCCCTCCCTCAACTAATGAAAGGCAATCCAAGAAAATCAAGCATGAGAACTGTACTTCTGCCACCTATGCCCCACTTTCCTATTGGCCAGCCTCACCCACAACTAGATAGCAAGTATATGGTCTGTTGGGAGTTCTCTGCCTTTCCGTATACGTACTACGATTGACTGAAGATGGTAGGTAGACGACGAGTGCTATCACAGGGCTAAACAAGATATCGCCGCCTCACGCTGGTCCATCCTAGTCTTAAGGTTGCCTTATATTGCAACCAAGGCATACTCTTGGTTCTCCTACTGCAGACCTTAACCTCTGTGAGCCCAGGCGGATCATCTGCAACCTCACAGAGGGATACCAAGAGTACCCTCACGTTCCCCGAAGCTACGTGCTTCGTAACCCAGTCCGCTGGAGCCTTCCTCAAAATCAGATAAAAGTTCGCTCCTCGTACTGTGTTTGTTAAGCGATGATCTACCATATCGGGTTATTCATCTATTTATGGACTGGCTCAGTTTCCTTGACTAAGAATTATTACTTAGTTGTTCTTAACTAAGGTTTACCACTTAGTTTCCTTTCCCGTTAATCTTGTTAACTAAGGTTTACCACTCAGTCCCCTTAACTAAGGATTACAACTTAGTTCCCGTTCTCGAGCGTTTTCTTAAATAAGGTTTACTGCTTAGTTCCTACTAACTAAGGCTTGTTACTTAGTTATCATTCTTGCTGTTTTACTTAGTCAATTCTCGTTATCTTAGACATCGGACCACATATACTCGCTTTATAATTCAATTTGTTGACTAAGGTTTTCCCATGAATTCAAGCATAACTTAAGTTCTCTTTTATTCGGTGATAGCGCATGTGTGTTTTCCCACAGTTCTTGCTTAGCTTACCCCATATTATAGGTTATCCCACCCTTCAGGTCTTACATTACATCTTGAGTGATAGTCTTTCTTTGTCCCTAGGACATGTTTACCCCCAAATTAACCCTTCGACTATTTCAACTTTGATTTATAATAGGTAGTTAACATTCCCTATTTCTGTTTTTGGTTAAGTTTTGTTCATATGTTCGTGTCGACTTAACCCCATCTCCTTATAACATTCATTCACAAATTTGATTAAGTGTTGTCTTTGAATTCATGACTTAACCCTACGAATCATGTGCCATTAATTATTAATGCACCACAACCTCTCACATTAGACCTGTTGTTGTGGTCACTGGTTATGCTGGGCGGTTCCGGGCAGAATTACACCACAACTCAGTCTAACCTCGGGTTTCAAGCGCGATATGCCTAACTTCTCACATTAGGACCTATTGTTTGCAACCACTGGTTAGGCCGGGCGGTTCCGGGAAGGATTACATCGCAAACTCATCCTAATCTCGAGTTAGCCACGTTTCATGTTTGGTTTATGTCTATTCTAATTGGCATATGTCAAGTTCACAATCATGTCAAAAAATATTAAGTTCATGTTATGCCAATTACCCAAATTACAAGCATGTTCTTATAAATGTCAACTACCAATTCATGCCATGTTCGTGTTCGTTTTAGATGTCAAGTTCATAAGTATATTCTAAATGCAATATTTCAAGTTTCATAATCTTGTCCCTATTTACATTACACAAATTACTCAACCATATTCATGTTCAATGCATTTCAATAGTGCCAAAATTCGAGTATCAAGTTCAATCTAGATGTCAAGTGTCAATTCCCCAAATCCAAGCTTTACCTAAAAACCCCCAATTTATATTCATGCTTGTAATCCCATTAACAGGTTACGTCTATCATTAAATGCATAATTCATTTTCATGTCAATTTCATGTTCAAGTTATAAATGTAATCTTCATGTCAAATTCCAGATGTCAATTCATATCAAGTTTGTGTTCTTATCCAAATTCAAGTAATAATACAGGTTTTATTCTAGAGACATGTGCCCATTAACAAATCCATAAGTCAATTTCATGCTTAAATCAATGATGTCAATTCTACGCCAAACCCCCAATCATGTTCATGCGTATAATTCTAAATTTTGTTTACGCATTCAGATTTTGTCAATGTTATATTACGCCCAACCCTCTTTGTAATTTATAACCAAACCCTCCAGTTCATGTCATAGCCCAAAACCGAGCGTTTCCCTTTTTCGCTTGCAATAATCATTCAATCGTATTTATTTTATGATAGATCTAGGCTCGAGATAACCTAACTATTAAAAATCAAAAAGGGAAAGAATAAAAGGAGGCACATAATCATAGGCATAATAATTAAAATCGAGCACATGATAATATTAAACATTATGGATTCAATAATTTCATTTCATGTTTACATAGGGAATGTTTGAACAATAAATAATAATTTTACACAAAAAATGCATTATAACTCCACTCACAGTGTTTGTCATCTTCAAAATGTAGATCCTCGATTGGCCCTTTGATTTATGAATTGGATTAATCCTTGAACTGATTTCCCCCTTTCCCTTTTTGTTGCTTTTGATTCATCTTTGATTGATTTCATGTCCAATTCAATTTATCTTTGATTTCATATGCGGCGTAGGTTGCAGATCTGAATTCCTTCTCTTTGCGCAGTGATTTAGATCTAAGCCTCTTTTCTTTTTATTCATGGTTGTAGTAATTCTAGATCTCATTCTTTTTAATTTTAAGAATAGATTTTATAGAGAAAAGAGAGAAGAATAGATCTAAGATTTATTTAGATCAATAGCTTGAGGAGGAAGAAGAAATCAAGTTAGAAGAGAGCCATGGCCTTGCCATGAATTGTTGTGGAGTTTACAATGAGCCTAGGATGTTTATATAGGTGTTAGACCAACGTACCAGGCCCAAAAGCTCATCCAGGTGCTCAAAAATGAACCTGGACAGCTTCTGGGGCGAATTTCCCGCTTCTGGACCAAAATTCCCGCTCCAGGTCGCTATAGGTCGACCTCCCCAAGGGGGGGGGGTGTCGACACTATGGTCGACCTCCCCCCGGGAGGTCGACTTGGTCATTTTTTTTTCTGTTCTGGGCTGGGCTGTTTTCTAATTTTTCGCTGAAACTTCGGGAGGTCATAACTCCTTCATACGGACTCCGATTTTCGAAAAATCGGACTCTATTACATGTAAAATATCGAGAGGAACGCAATGATGATATCCATTTTACTGAATTCCTGATATTTAAATTAAATATCCTTATTTTACTATCTTCTCCGTTACACACACTATTATCGAATTAATTTTTCTTCTCTTCCATGTATTAATTAATTCTCATTATACATCGCCATTATTTACCTATATAAGCATATTTTCACAAATTTTATTTCATTTTTAATTATATTAAAAATGCGGGGTGTTACACATGTTCTAACCAAATGAGCTACTAAGTCTTCTTCTTGCAAACCTTAGAACAATGCTAAACATTATTCTTTTCTCATTCTTGTTTTTCATGTTTTGTTGCAATATTTAATTTAAAGATATATTTTTCATCCTAAATCGGTTTTCTGCAAACCATAGGTCTAAATTGACTAGAAAATTGCCATGAACGCAATGACGCTAATGTCGTGACCAAATTCTTGAAGCTCTTCAAATTTTTCTTTTTATTTCTTTTTTTTCTATTTAATTGTTCGCATGTGTTTCTTCACATTTCATGTATTGCACTTAATTTTTTCCTTCATTTCACTACATGAACTTATTACATGAAATATGTATTGTCATTATTTAATTTTTCTCTTAAATATATCTATGTATATAATATATATACATATTTCCACACTTTTAATTTCATTAAAAATGCGGGGTGTTACATTCTCCCTTACTTAAAGGATTTCGTCCTCGAAATCTCTGAGTTAAGAAGAATGTATCCTACCATCCAATCATCAATCTACTCATCCATCATCCAAAAGCATCCATTTTTCTTAAAAGATTTATAATTCTTTTCATGAACATATGCATTGTGTGTGTATATGTTCTTACTCTAATGCAAAATCAGTCGGTCTACTGACTTGGTCGACCACCTTAATGCAATTCATGATAGTGCCACGCGTCCATTATGTATGCAAAAGAATCCTAATGATACATATCATTTTTACATGCGTGCTTAATCATTCATTCAAATGCAACATTCATATGACAATAAATTCAATATACATCCATCAAACTAATTATGCACACTTATTCATATGCAATATGAAAATGATTGAGTCGATCTAGTGCCTAATGTGTGTGTAAATGCATCCACGAGCAACCACTAGCAAACACTTGCATCCACTTGCATCCACCAAACATAACATGTCTCAAACACATGTTTACAACCATAGGATTTTCCTACCTAAAGATCGAAGATGTAATCGAGAGGACATACTTAACGATAAAACAAGCATAAACAAAGCAATAGAAAAAGGAGAAGTTAAGAACATACCTCCAAAAAGGAAAGGGTACGCCGTATGCATCTTGTCTTCCGTCTCCCAAGTCGCGTCTCCTTGATCATCTCCCCATTGGACTTTAACTAACTTGGCCTCTCGGTTGTGTAACTTCTTAGCCTCCGATCCAAGGATGCATGTAGGAGCTTGTCTAATCGTGGCATCTCGCTCCACTTCCACTTCTCTATGCATGCTCGGCTTCACCACCTCCGCGGTATCATGTAAACGCTTCTTCAAGGATTGTCTTCCTCAAGCTCTCTTCTTATGAACCCTTCCTCAAGTAGCTCCCTTACTAGCTTACTGAGTTCCCTCCTATCTCTCAGAGCCACGTGGCGCACTGATAATGCAACTTGCTTTGCATTATCTACTAAGTATATACGGAGTTCTATCTCATGCCTCGGGGGTAAACCCCGAACCTCGTCAAAGACGTTACCATACTCATGGACTACACGAACAATTTCCAAATCATCGATGGATGCGTCAAGAGATTCTAGGTAGCTAAGCGTCACCGGACCTCTAGGGTCACAAGAAATTTCAAGGGTTCTTCCACAACGAGTCAACAATCTAACTACCCTCCTTTCACAGTCTAGGATGGCACCATACCTAGCTAGCCAATCCATCCCTAGAATCATGCCAAAGCCCATGAAACCAAGAACGTGGGCATTGCATTCAAACCCAACGCCCGAGACAGACACTCTCAAATCCCAACAAACCATAGATAAATGAGCCGAATCACCCATAGGATTTGAGACTACAATGGGATCCATAACTAAATTAGTATTTAGGTGTAGTGTTTCAACTAACGAAGCAGATATAAACGAATGCGAAGCGTAAGAGTCGAAAAGAGTCCTAGGGAAAAGAAATTAAATCTTCAACCGAAACTTCCTATCTTTTTCCGATATACTGACCATGAGAACACAACCTGCCCTCCAGAAGATCCTGACCTTTGTCCTTGCCCTTGCCTCCTCGGGTAATCCTAAATCATATTTCCTGCCTCACCGCAATGGTAACATCTAGTCTTCTTCTTCTTTCTAACGTCTTTCTTTAAGTGGCCAGGTATTCCACAGTTGTTTCTCTTGGCCCTTGTTATCTTTACCGCCTTTCTTTTGTTGTTGTTGTGCCTTCTTTGGATCCACTTTCTTATCCTGCGTCCTGTCCATGTCTCCCCTACACGTTCTCCATTCATGACCTCCAACCAAAATGAAGCTCCATCCTTCATTAACCAAGTAGCTAGTTAAACCTTCCTCCCATCATCTATCTCAAAGATACCAACAAGTCCTCCACTTCCTTGAGCCAATTGTTGCTTCGAAAAACGTCTCAGTCCTATGAAACGGTTTTCCGCCCATCGCACGAAAGTCCTTACAGATCTTAGAAAAACATCTATACTTGGAGGAAGAGATTAAAAAGGGAAAATGGAAGAGATTCGAAACAAAGAATCGAAAGAAAGATACATGGCTTTCGGGGATTATATTTTTCCATAATAAACATTTCTCTAAAAAAAATACTATCTTTGAAACATGTTTTTGAAAATACTTCTTTATATAAATGCTTTTGAAAACGGTTTTCAAATTTTTTTTTATCTGTTCTGGTAACCTTCATCTCTGATACCACGTGTAACACACCACGTCCGTTAATGTCACTCACAAAGAGAATGCATTAAGTTTCATGGAGCATTATAAGTAAACAGAATGTAATATTACAAGATAGAAAAAGTAGTACTTGAAAATTTTGTAATTTTATTGCAGCGGAAACAAAAATAAGTTTGATTACATTTCCAAATGCCAAAATCAAGTACATAATATCAGCCTTGTACAAAACATTCAGAGTACATAATTTTAAAGCCACAATCCCCAAAAGAAAAATGCCATATACAGAATCAAAGCCAAGCAATAAACCTTTCAACTTCAAGCTAGAAGAAAGAGATATCTGAACTAAGCTTGAGTATTTCCTCCCTAAGAACCTGAGGGGTGGGAATGGAAGAAAAGAGGCGAAACAAACTAGGTCAGACATAAGTCTGGTGAGTTCAGTGACTTTAACAATATAATCATTAAAGTAACAGGATAAGATCATGAACTGGAAAGCAAGAAATGACTGCAGAATAAACAAGCATGACAAAGCAGAAAATACGATAAAGATATAACGTTGATTGCACTTCTAATCACTACAGGATAATTACTACACTGCACCAATGCTAGTAACACCGTATCATTACTAGTTACACCGCACCCTTACTAGTCCCATACTAAAAGCTGATCCCTCTTACTAATCATGATAATAGTAGTTTCGTGTACTCCTAGCTGCTATCGTAGGTGCCCCTTTTTGCTCCTACCCCCACAAGTTGTACCCACTACCTTCCTCGTTCGATCGGCTCCCTAACTTGCATGTATTTATTACTTGTGTCATTCGACCTTGCTTGTATGTATTCATTACTTGTGTCATTCGGCCCCGCTTGTATGCAGATACCTGTGCTGGCCCCATCATGGGGTGTATCAATTCCCATGATGGCAACCCGACACGATTCAAGATGCACAGTGTATACTACTGATGCCTAGTGCCTGCTTTTTCCACTCCGGAGCACGTGCACGCCCATACTCCGTCGGAACCTACACTACTGCACCACCCGCCGCTATTTTGACCGCTTATAATCAGCCCAGTAATCGTGATCCACCCTGCCTAGCTCAGGGTACCATGATACATCTATGTGGGTTATGCTGAAATGTGTCCCCATTACTAGGGTTTCCTAATCAACATGTTATAATGGTTAAGTGTTCTCAATTTAACTTAACCCCACCCATTTGCTTAATTAACATGTTGTACTGGTTAAGTGTTGCCTTTTCATATGTTACTTCACCTTCTCACTTATTCACGCATGTTTATTTAATGGTTAAGTTTGTGGGCCTATATATAATAATATTACCCACTTATCCAAGATTTACTTAACCCTTCCCCTTATCAAGTCCATATGTATTATTGGATAAGCTTGCCTTAACCCTATCCACTTCGTTGCTGTAATATTGGTTAAGTTGTCTTCTTGTCCATGTTAACTTAACCCACCCACCAAACATGTTGTATTGGTTAAGTGTCGCCTGTTCATATGTTACTTAACCTTTCCACTCTTAGCATGTCTGTTCCTTAGCTTTAATTTATTCATTAAAGCACCAAACTCTCACATTAGAACTATTATTTGCGGTTGCTGGATGTGTCGGGCGGTTCCGGGCAGACTTCTACCGCAAACTCATTCTAACCTCGGGCTTTTGGGCTTAATGCGCTAACCTCTCACATTAGATCTATGTTGTTGCGGTCATTGGATGTGCCGGGCGGTTCCAGGCAGTCTTACACCGCAACTAAATTTAACCTCGGGTCAGGCACGTTCATCTTTTAGCCAATTTACATATTTACCATTCATGTCCAAGTTTATATGTAAATTATCCATAAGTGTGGTCAATTCAAGTTATGCCACATTTTCTAGTTATGCCCAAAATTAGTTATATGGTTACAACCCTTTTTATGCCAATTACATAATATTCAACCTTTACCTAAACTTTTCCCCAACGTTCCCACGTCGTTCGTACGTATAGTTCATGTGATACGTTAGGCTCGTAACTAACCCAACTCATAAAAAAAGGAAAAAGGGAAGAAACACATGACATCATAACTGGCATAATCAATATAGATCTAAGATGGCATAAATCTAGTAAACATATAAAAATAGATCCAATCAACATATTGAGTGCGAACTAGCATGGATCTAAACATAAACTTGCACGGATTTAAACATATGAACATATAGTTCTACACATATAGACTGATATGGATCTAATCATATAAACATGTAGATCTAAACATATGAACATATCATTCTAAACATATGGACTGATATGGATCTAATCATATAAACATGTAGATCTAAACATATGAACATATAGTTCTAAACATATGGACTGATATGGATCTAATCATATAAACATGTAGATCTAAACATATGAACATACAGTTCTAAACATATTGACTGATATGGACCTAAACATATAAACATGTAAATCTAAACATATGAACATATAGTTCTAAACATATGGACTGATATGGATCTAATCATATAAACATGTAGATCTAAACATATGAATATATAAATTATGATCTTACATGTATGAACATGACTTGCATATAATCCTTCATAACTTGCTTAGATCGAGCAAACTTGCATACATAACATGCATACGTAATTAGGCATATGAATTAACATAGAACATAACTTTCATATAATGGATCAAATCAAGCATAAATCAAAACATAGTTTGCAAAGATATAAACTTTATATGACTTACAAACATTTTC
The DNA here is from genome assembly GCA_030737875.1 of Allium sativum. Lineage (NCBI taxonomy): Eukaryota > Viridiplantae > Streptophyta > Magnoliopsida > Asparagales > Amaryllidaceae > Allium > Allium sativum. The sequence continues at coordinate 890,757,484 of CM060926.1, read as the reverse complement.
ATACAGTCCAATTCATAACTCATCACAATTACGTTTAAACAATTATCTTGTGAAAGTAACTGCACTCATAGAAAACGTAGCTTGAATTCTGGGATCCGATTTCTGAAGTTGCTAAGCTAATCAGTTGATGTAGGCGTTGATTCGTTCGTTGTTGTTCTAGAATTCCTTTTCGCAATTCCTAGGCTTTGAATCTTTATCTCTTATCTTTTTATCTTTAATCTAGAATTTGATTTATTATTGTGGCGGCTAGGTTAGTTTGTAGATGAACAACTTGTTGGCGTCATAATTTAGGGTTTTGAGGTCTAGGGTTGAGGTTTGGGGGTATTATATAGAAGTCTGGGATTAATATAGGCCTTTAGATCAACTTATGGTTCATCTAAGCCATCTAAATCATCATGACACAAAGACATCTCACCAGAACAATCAAATAAAGCACGTCAGCCCTAATACAAGAAAAATTTTCACCTAACCAATCAGAAAAAGCCACGTTCAAAAAAAAAATCCTTGACCAATAGAAATGCGCCACGTGTGCCACATGATACGTAACAGCAGGGTGTTGACACTTACACGTCATACACACACACACACACACACACACACACACATATATATATATATATATATATATATATATTTCTTTTTAGCTATCTTCCCAATTAACCATTTTCACACTAAACCACTTTTTGAACTGCGTTCACACCAAGTCACTTTTTAGCCATTCCCCTAAAACAAAAATATGGCGCTGGCGGGGATCGAACTCTGTACCTCTTGTATGCAAGTCATATGTTCTAACCAAATGAGCTACTAAGTCTTTTGCTTAAAAACCTTAGAACAATGCTAAACATTATTCTTTTCTCATTCTTGTTTTTCATGTTTTGCTGCAATATTTAATTTAAAGATATCTTTTTCATCCTAAATTAGTTTTCTGCAAACCATAGATCTAAATTGACTAGAAAATCGCCACGAACGCAATGACGCTAATTTCGTGACCAAATTCCCAAAGCTCTTCAAATTTTTCTTTTTATTTCTTTTTTTCTGTTTAATTGTTCGCATGTGTTTCTTCGCATTTCATGTATTGTACTTAATTTTTTCCTTTATTTCAGTGCATGAACTTATTACATGAAATATTTATTGTCATTATTTAATTTTTCTCTTAAATATATCTATGTATATAATATATATATATATATATTTCCACATTTTTAAGTTCATTAAAAATGCTGGGCGTTACACCTGAAATCGGTCCGAAAGATTTGAAATTTCAACATAGTAAAACTTAAAATTTGAAAATTCGTTAAAATGAAAAATGTAGCCAACTCAATTACACTAAATCTAAAAAGAATGAAAAATCAATTTTGTTGTTTTTAAGAGAATGGTATGGTCGTAACAAGAAGACTTAAATTCTGGAAAACAACGAAACATCAAAGCATCGGTATTAGGATTACGGTTTTTAGGCTCAGTCTAAAGGGGATGGGTTTGTCCAGAAAGAGCAGGTGTTGCAGCTATGTGGTCAGATGGGTGGCGCCATGTGGTCAGGTGGCCAGAGGGTGGTGGACGAGACTAGAAGAAAGAGGGAATTGGGACGATTTTTGGATGCTTAGGGTTGTAAATAAAAGGGGCGACTTGGTGTTGATGTTGGGGCCGAGGTAGGTAGTAACAAAAGGGGCTGAGGATGTCTTGCTAGGCGGTATACAGAGACATAGATTAGAGGTAGAGTGTTCACGCAAGGAGGAGAGAGGAAAGAGGCAAGGTTAGAGGGGAATTCAAATTTAATATTTTTCATTATAGAATTTTATATCGAGAGAAAAAAGAAATGTTTTCAAAGAGAACTCCAAAGAATAGCTAAGTTAAGAAGATTAGGAAGAAGAATTTATAAAGAAGGAGGAGAAATGTTGAATAAAAGCTTTGGGAAATGGAAAATGAGAAGTTTGCAAAAAAATATACGTACTTTTATTTCATTGTAAGTTTTTTTGAAATTCAAATGTAAAATTATGTCAAGGCATGAGGTGGAAGTGGTAAAATCTTTCTTAAGAAGTTGGTGATAATATATGGAAGAAATCAGAGAAGGAACAAAAGTAAACATACATAAACACTTTTAGTTTTGCGCGTTTTCACAGTGTAAGTAGCAAATTCAAAGTAATAAAACTCTGGTCTTAACGAAACGAAAAGTTGCGACCATCTTAGAATTTCATTTAGAATCATTAAAAAAATCGAATTTTCGAACTTCTAAATTTTCAACTAAAATTCAGACTCTGGTCTAATTTGACCAAAATTTGAGTTTTTGGAAATTTACTATTTTCGACAAAAGTGGTCAAACATATCACTCAATATTATGAATTCCTTATTCAAATCTAAATTTCAAAAGTTATCTTAAATTCAAATAATAACATTATTTGGTTATTTTTAAATTTGTAAGTTGTTACAGTTTAGCTTTTCATGTTTGAATCATGTGAACATAAGAGGATTCAAGGTAAACATAAAAGGAAATATAAACCATGTTGTTAAAAGAACAAGATCTAACTATTCACATAAAAGAAATTGAGCTACTTACATATGGATTAAAAATAAACATAAAAGAGATTAACATTAAGGAAATAAACATAAAAAAGAAAAGCGCATGAAATAAAAGACATAAAAATAAAGTTGCATAAAAATAGGGAGACTAAGAAGCCATTAAAGAGCTTTTATTTCTTATTATTTCAATACAACTTTGCATAAAAGAGAGGACCCTTCTACAAGAACATAGAACAGTTATTTATATATGACTAAAATTCTAATCCATTTTAGCATACTACCAAAATACTCTCTTTTTCACTAGCTTCTACTTATCTTTTAGCTAATCCTCCACCAACTTGTTCTTTTGTCTTTATTTGTTTTATATTATTTAAGGGGTAGGTAGGCTTTTCCATGTTGAATGAAAATATTTATTTCCACCATGCTTAGCCTCATACATTTCTACATGTAACGAAGCCTCTTCCGTTTGCATCCATTTTCCTAAAATATGCAAGTAAAATTTCTTTACATTAATTCATATGTAAAATGATTGTTTTTCCCTTATGTAAACTTGATTTTCTTTTTGTATTTTATTCAAAACATGTAAAAATACCCTAATTAATTTGACATTTATATAATTAAACGAAGAATAAGTATTTGGGCAAAATTAAATGTTTTTACCTGCACATCACTAAGTCACCACAAAGACCTCTAAACCAATTTCCTTGTTGGTGCATCTTTCCATAGAATGTCCAATAACATCTCCTGTTTGGTCTTCCATACTTCCAAGCTATAGCAAAACCGAGAAAGTATTACCCTCATACACCAAGCAATTTGTCACCAGAATCTACTTCGACCACGAGAAAATTACCATTAGAGACTAAGCAAACCATCTTTAGATAAGTTCTACTCTCTATCACACCAAGAAGATTACAATGAAGTTCCATGTGAACCCTAAGATCGCTATAACTGGGCACCAAGTAGACAACCAAGAAATGTTGTAATTTCTTCAAACTTTGATTCATATTGATTTCATTGCTTTGCTCCTATCTTAGATCCTTGTTGATTTGATATGCATTAATTTGACTCTTAACATCGTTAATCCTATCTATCTAAGTTTGATTTGATGGTCCTACTTGTAATTTACTATGATAAGCATCTTCAACCATTCAAACATACATACAAATATCATTTTACATAAGTTAACACACAAACAAAAATATAAACATCAAATCAGGGAAAATCATCATACGATGTTTATATAACATAGATAACACATACAAAAGCAACTATGCATCAAAATAATATGGTTAGAACAGTTTATATCATATAAAATTTGTATTTACTTTAGGTTCGATATAAAAATAGTCCTACCACCTTGATTTTCACTTTAAAAATGAATTTAAATCATGTAAAATCTTATGGTTACATATGTAAAAAAGTGAGAGATGATTAACCACCCATCAAACACCTAAAATTAGAGTCCTTCATGAAAAACAGGGAAAATCTGAGAATGAATAACAAAGATTTGATTTTCTTCTTCGAAAACCAGAGATGATGTTGGAAATGTTTTTAATTATGAAGTGCACTTATTAAAAATTTAAATAAAAACAAGTTAACTATAAATTATGTATTCTATTTATAATGGAGTAGTTGCGAGATTTTGTAACAACCCGGAAATTCTGAGCCAATTTAAAAATTTTAAACTGGCGATTTAAATGATTTTTGAATATTTAAAATGAATTATTTTAAATAATGACGACGAGAACTTTATTTTGAATAGAATTAGAACGTATATATTTATTTGAATCATCGTTAGAATATAAATATTTTATTTTAAATATAAAAAGGAATTGAAAATGGCGCGGCAGTTTCAAAATTTGAATTCAAACTTTGACTGACTGTACCGGGTGCAAAATAAAATGGATTTTAGTAAAACCAAAAATATTTTAATCCGTTAGTGAATATCTTTCTAAGGAATCTGAAAAATTGAAGTTTCATAGCGGGAGTCAAAAGTTATGGCCAAATTAATTTTCAGAAAGGTCGCTATATAATTTATATAACCCGTGAAAATAGACATTTTGCAAATGACCTCGGAATTCGACGAAACAGCTTTTGTTGGATCCGGGATGTCAAATTATTGCTAGGTTTCAAATTTCATAAATTTTGAAGTTAATATGTGAGCGTGGCAAAGGAAAATGTGTTTTGGTCAATTACAGTTAAATTGGATCGAGCAGAAAATATCTATTTTTCAAACGGTCTCAGAATTCGACAAAACTAGTTTTGTTGGGACCATATCGTCAAAACATAGCTAGATTTATTTTTCGGGAATTTTTAGAATCAATATGTGGCCCCGGCAAATTGAAATGTACGTTCAAATTAAATATTGAATGTTTTATATTTTAATTTGAAGAGAAACTGACTGAAACAGTCAAATGGGCCTTCGAAACATATCCCATTGTGTTCGGAATGGGGGTATTTAGCTAGTGACAATAGTTGTTGGGTTTGGATTGGAGTTCGTAGGAGATAAGGGGTATTTTAGAAATTTAAAAATATATAAATAAATAGAAAAACCCTCACTGGCCAGAATCATTCTCTCTCTCCCCGACACCTTCGACGCACGACGGAAAAGCTTCAAAACCTTCTCTCTTCAAATTCTCCCAATCCACTTCACGAAATCCACTACCGCAGTTATGGATTTTGTAGTACTCTTCAAGATCTACACATCCATATAGAATTTGTGATTTTTCGTCTCGTATTTGGAGAGAATCGACGCGAGGAATTCCGGGCGTTCAAACCGCCACTGCGCCGCCTATAGGCCACCGAAGTCGGCCCTGATCCAGGCGCCAGTGCGCCTCTCTCCCCTCTTCCTCGCTGCGAAGGTCGATCGTCAATCCGCTTCACCGTTTGATCGAAAAGTTCAAACCTAGTTTTGAAGAATTCAGAGAGGTAACGGCTGATAATTATTTAAACTATTCTATAGCACTTTAAAGCGCTACGGTTTTTTATTTCACTGTAAAAATCATATCTTTCTCGTTTGTTGACGAAATTCAGTGAAACAAGAGACAGTGGACTCGTGTGGACGTCTTCTACATTCTAGAAGAGACCGGATATTTTTCTGAGCCTTCTACAATTTTTGGCAATGTGAAAAGCAATGTGAGATTTCTGAATTATAAACGATATGGAAATGATGATGTATAAATTATATATTCGAAGTATGAGTTATATAAGCGTTGTACACCTCATGTATAAACGTTGTATAAGTTGTATGTTCGATGTATAAGTTATATATGCGTTGTAAAAATTATATATGTTTTGAAATAGAAGTGAAATACACTTATATAAATATACATATATATACACCCCTCGTCCACAAACCATGGACGATATTTATTGGTTGTGATTGGTATGAAAATTGGTTGATAGCGAATGGTTGATTAGAATTGTTTGTGATTGAAATTAGAATTGATTGTGGTTGAAAAATTCCCGTTTGTGGTTGAGAATTATTTGGTTGAAACCACATAGGATTAGTTTGTGGAAAAGAAAAAAAATAAACATGCCGCCTGCGTGCGAACTAGGTGCATGAAATCCCCATTGTCAAAAGCTGCGAGGCTTTAAGGTAGAGCGAGGAGCCGTACTAGGGACGGTCCCGGTTTTAACTACCCTGCCGTTATGCTGCCGAAATTTTCAACAATATTCATGTGTTAGAATTATTTTCATGTGTTGAAACTATATTCGTGTGTTGAACAGAAATCCATGTGTGGGAGGTGCATCGTCGGTGTAGCCTGCTCCTATGTGGGGTAGGTGCACATTTATATATCGAGTTGCTGGGTGCATACCCTTTGCCTTATCGATGGGGAGCACAATATTTGGTTGCATACTTATCTGTATGCATTGTTATGTTTTGGAATTCATATTTCCAAACGATTTGATTTGAGATCCTGAAGTGAAATCTACTTTGATATAGAAAGTTAGATAGGTATTTCAAATGATTTGAAATAAGAAATCGGGAATAAAATCCAAAGGAATAATTTCTGTAAATTGAATTGGATCTGGAAAATCTAAGTGGTGATTAATCTAAATGGGTGGATTGGGATATTGCATGTTGATTGATGCATAGTAGATCCATATATGTATATTGATTGTTGTTTATACACTGGCATTCATGGGGGTAAACCCGTTCCGCGTTAGCGGCGTGGTCCTGTGATTTGCCTTATCATTTAATATAAGTTAATTTTAACTGTAGAGTTTCTTACACCAGTCCCATGACTGACATGTAGTTTGCTTTTCCCTTGCAAACTCGGGTGCCCCTATTTTCCACACAGGCAGTCAAGTAGTTTTATTTTGCAGATATATTGAGCAGGATTCTGGATTGAAGCTTTAAGGTGTGTCCAGGCATTTACAGTCTTATGCTATGTAGTTTATATTCCCGCTGTGCATTGTATTACATTTATGTAAATTTATCTTCCGCTGTGTATTATTTTCAATATACTCTGATATTCTATATTCTGATGTAACATTATTATGATGTTTATAAAAGTCTTCTGTTATTTGTTCTGATGTGTTGTATACCCATAGTTAGCGTATGCGGGATTCGAACGGTCTTGGTCGATTTAGCGATCGATTAGGTCCGAGCGAAATCCGTATCGTTACAGCTAGTATCAGAGCTTTGGTTAACTCAAATCTTTGGGGTACAACTATTTAGAACAGAATAAAAGACTCATTAGAGATAGGATTAGTAATATCCTATTGAAAAATCCTCATTTAAGATAGAATCAGTAGCATTCTAGCATGAGTGACTCGTTATAGATGGGGTTAGAAATGCCTTAGAATGAGTAGAGAGTAATATGATTATATATATAATCCGGTCATAGAAAATTTGATTTTTGATTATATAAAATTATATGATTGAAAAGTTAATAAACCAATTTATTGCTGGTTGTGTTATTTGATTATTAATCTAATTAATAAAAATATTGAGTTGATAACTCCAATAAGAGAATGTAAGGTGAATTGGCCAAATCGAATCAAAATATTGAACTGTCCTGAAAATTGATTGCAAATGCATACATGTACATATATATATATATGTGTGAACATGTCATAGCAAGGAGGCTAGAGAAAAGGAATAAAATTGTTTGCCCGACAAACAAGTACACGTTTATTGTATTTCTTGGGATTTGGTGATTTTATGAGCCGATTGGCTTTTTCTTTTTCTTTTGGATTAGTGAGGGCCATGGGAGGCTATTTGAAATATCCCAAAGCTCCCCGTACAAAGGAGGTTATGCGAAATTTTTCGAAAATTTAGGGTGTTAGCCAAATTTTTGAAGAATTTGAAAATTCTTATAAACTAAAAAGTTGAAGAACGGAAGCCAGATTGGAAGTTGAGTTGATTAGCTAAACAACTTTCGGTTTCGTTCCTTTTCGGGGACGAAAAGTTTTAAGCGGGGGAGATTGTAAAAACCCGGAAATTCTGAGCCAATTTAAAAATTTTAAACTGGCGATTTTAATGAATTTTGAATATTTAAAATGAATTATTTTAAATAATGACGACGAGAACTTTATTTTGAATAGAATTATAACGTATATATTTATTTGAATCGCCATTAGAATATAAATATTTTATTTTAAATATAAAAAGGATTTGAAAATGACGCGGCAGTTTCAAAATTTGAATTCAAACTCTGACTGACTATACCGGGTACAAAATAAAACGGATTTTAGTGAAACCAAAAATATTTAAATCTGTTAGTGAATCTCTTTCTAACGAATCTGAAAAATCGAAGTTTCATAGCTGGAATCAAAAGTTATGGCCAAATGAATTTTCAGAAAGGTCGCTATAGAATTTATATAGCCCGTGAAAATAGACATTTTGCAAACGACCTCGGAATTCGACGAAACCACTTTTGTTGGATCCGGGATGTCAAATTATTGCTAGGTTTCAAATTTCATGATTTTTGAAGTTAATATGTGAGCGTGGCAAAGGAAAATGTGTTTTGGTCAATTACAGTTAAATTGGATCGACCAGAAAATGGCCATTTTTCAAACGGTCTCAGAATTCGACGAAACTAGTTTTGTTGGGACCGTATCGTCAAAACATAGCTAGATTTATTTTTCGGGAATTTTTAGAATCAGTATGTGGCCCCGGCAAATTGAAATGTACGTTCAAATTAAATATTGAATGTTTTATATTTTAATTTGAAGAGAAACTGACTGAAAGAGTCGAATGGGCCTTCGAAACATATCCCATTATGTTCGGAATGGGGGTATTTAGCTATGGACGACAGTCGTTGGGTTTGGATTGGAGTTCGTAGGTGATAAGGGGTATTTTAGAAATTTAAAAATATATAAATAAATAGAAAAACCCTCATTGGCCAGAATCATTCTCTCTCTCCCCGACACCTTCGACGCACGATGGAAAAGCTTCAAAACCTTCTCTCTTCAAATTCTCCCAATCCACTTCACGAAATCCATTACTGCAGTTATGGATTTTGTAGTACTCTTCAAGATCTACACATCCATATAGAATTTGTGATTTATCGTCTCGTATTTGGAGAGATTCGACGCCAGGAAGTCCGGCCGTTCAAACTGCCGTCGCGCCGCCTATAGGCCACCGAAGTGGGCCCCGCTTCAGGTGCCAGTGCGCATCTCTCCCCTCTTCCTCGCTGCGAAGGTCGATCGTCGATCCGCTTCATCGTTTGATCGAAAAGTTCAAACCTAGTTTTGAAGAATTCAGAAAGGTAACGGCTGATAATTATTTAAACTATTCTATAGCACTTTAAAGCACTACGGTTTTTGATTTCACTGTAAAAATCATATCTTTCTCGTTTATTGACGAAATTCAGTGAAACAAGAGACAGTGGACTCATGTGGACGTCTTCTACATTCTAGAAGAGACCAGATATTTTTCTGAGCCTTCTATAATTTTTGGCAACGCGAAAAGCAATTTGAGATTTCTGAATTATAAACGATATGGAAATGACAATGTGTAAATTATATATTCGAAGTATGAGTTATATAAGCATTGTACACCTCATGTATAAGCATTGTATAAGTTGTATGTTCGATGTATAAGTTTCTCACACCAGTCCCATGACTGACATGTAGTTTGCTTTTCCCTTGCAAACTCGGGTGCCCCTATTTTCCACACGGGCAGTCGAGTAGTTTTATTTTGCAGATATATTGAGCAGGATTCTGGATTGAAGCTTTAAGCTGTGTCCAGGCATTTACAGTCTTTCGCTGTGTAGTTTATATTTCCGCTATGCATTGTATTACATTCATGTAAATTTATCTTCCGCTGTGTATTATTTTTGATATACTCTGATATTCTGTATTCTGATGTAACATTATTATGAAGTTTATAAAAGTCTTCTGTTATTTGTTCTGATGTGTTGTATACCCAAAGTTAGCGTATGCGGAATTCGAACGATTTTGGTCGATTTAGCGATCGATTAGGTCCGAGCGAAATCCGTATCGTTACAGAATTTAACGATAATATATTTAGGAATCGTTATTATAATAGGCCCAACTTTTTCCTAACGGTAATATATTTATGTGACATTATTATTGAGCCGTTATAAAAGCTAATGATATTAAATATTGGTTTAAATGAGAATAAATTAAAATCCATTAACATTCCATCACTTTAGTAACACATACAATTTCCATTCTGCCTACTTAATTGACAGACGGACAGAAGAGAAATGAAAAGAATAACATACATTTTTCTTCTACCTTCAAAAAAAGAATAACATAAAATTTTCTTTTTCTTCTTCCTTAAAAAGAATAATAAACAATTTTCTCTTTCTTCTTCTTCTTTAAAAAAAATAAACATCTTGAGCTGTATTTCAGAGTGAAAATCAGAATCGACTATTTCAATGTAAACATGTCAATATTTTTCAGATTAGAGAGACAGATTCATCCTAGAGGCGATGATGTTTATTTATTCAAAATTCATTTTTACAATTGAGAAGAACTCCAAAACATCTTCAAGAGAGTGAAAACAAACATGATTAGGCGAAGTTCATTGTTTCCAACATATTGAAGACGATTTAGACAAAAATGACTTCTAGTGCAACTATTGATGATGCTGCGCCAACCTCAGCGTTTTAGGTCCCCATCCACCCTTCAGATTCAAGGGCCACCATTTCAAGCCCTGGAGGGAAAAGACGGAATTTTTTCTGATGATGAGGAAGATGGCTAGTGTGTTCTCTGTAGAAAAGCTGATAGTACCAGAGAAGCCCGCTGAAATCGATGCACGACACCTGCAAATCTGGTAGGAATAAAACCAAAATTTGTAGTATTGGACAATACATGAATATCTATGCAAGAACTTTATACTCAATGACCCGAACAACAATCTTTATGACTACTACAATTCGAAAAAAGAAAAACAATGAAATCTAGGAGGCGCTATAAAAGGAGCATGATGTAAAAGAAGTTGTAGCAAAGAAATACGTCGCCAGTTACTACCTTAAATTTCAAATGAGGACAAAAGGTCAAAAGAGACACAGTCTCATGAACTTAAGAAAATAGCTCATGAGATCATCTCCAAAGGTATGTTTATTGATGAGCAATTCCAATTTGTTGTTTTGATAGATAAACTGCCTCCTTGTTGGAAGGATTTCAGGAAAAATCTGAGACACTAAACTTAAGAATTTTCTTTGTAAAGCTTGGTGACTCCCCTCTATATTAAGGAGAAATCACCTAAACAAGATATAAAGGAAGAAGTGCTTATTATTACATGCAACAATAAAAAACTGCAATTTTGAACCAGATCCTAAAAAAATTTAAGAATCAGAACCGCAACAAACAAAAACCACCCTAAAATAATTTTCTGGATAGTTGTTTCTTTACTACAACTGTGGAAAACTAGGTCATATAGCACACATGTGTAGGAACAGACCAGGCCTTGAACCACAAGCTTACCTGGCTGAGGAGCCTCAATGGTTATGATTACTTATGAGATTCACTGTGTTGGAGTATCAGAAGGTTTGTCGGTAGATATTGGTACTATATTCCATGTTCGCTATAACCGTACTACATTCAAAACATACACGAAGATTAAGAACAAGAAAGTGTTGTTAGGAGACTCTCACACCACTATTGTTGTGGGAATGGAATCATAGAGTTAAAGTTTACCTCCAGGAAGACCGTCATTTTGAAGGAGTAATGCACACACTAGAGATGAGAAATAATATTTTTAGGTTATCTTCTTAATAAGGCTACTTTTACACAGACTATAGGGGCTAATACATGCACCATCACTACGAATGGTATGTTTGTGGGTAGGAGTTATGCAACTATGGAATATTTAAATTGAATGTTAATTGTGATAAAATTTCTACTTCAACTTATATTTTGTGTGATTTTAATAGCTGGCACTCTAGATTATGTCATGTGAACAAACATATAATTCATAACACGAGCACCTTAGATCTTATCCCTAAAATGTCACAAAATAATTTTGATAAATTTGAATTGTGTAGTCAAGCAAAAATCACTAAGAAACCACATAAATCAGTTGACAGAATTTTCTAAACCTTTAGATTTGATGCATTCTGATATATATGAGCTTGATGGAACTTTGATTAGACATGGACACAATTGCTTTATCACCTTTTTTGATTATTATTATGATTTTACTTATGTATACCTTATGTAAAATAAAGTGATGCATTTGATATGTTTAAATCAGTAAATACTAAAGTTGAGAATTAATCTGATAGGATAATTAAGAGACTTCATAGTGATAGAGGAAGATACTATGAGTCTAGTTTATTTCTTGATTTCTATAAGCTTCATGGTATAATTCATGAGAGAACTACATTTTATTAACTTGAAATGAACGGTAAATCTAAAAAAAATAGGACCTTCCGAATTAGTTGTAGCTATCCTATAAAATTTGAGTGCGACAAAAAATTGGTGAAGGGATGTTTTATTGACTGAATGATATGTATTGAATATAATTCCTAAATCAAAAAGTAAAATTTCATCTTTCATAATCTTAAAAAATTATAAACTAAATGTGTCTTATTTTAGGACTTGGGGAAGTTTGGCATATGTTCATATACCAGACCCTAAGAAAATAAAATTAACAAGTAGAGCATATAAATGTATATTTATTGGCTATGCTATTAGTAGCAAAGCATATAGATTTTATGATCTGAATAAACCTAATAGAATATAATTTAGTGATGTTGATTTTTATAAATTTAAATTTACTTTTAAATTGAGGAATAGTGAAGTAACATCAAGTAAAACCATGCCTATTAGAATAGTACTTAATGAGTCTTCTGGAATTGAATCTAGAATAAGTAAAAGAGTAAGAACCTTAAAATATTTTAATTCAAATTTTTGTTCTTTCACCATATAGGAAGTTCCCTTAAATCTCTAAAAGTCCTTATCTTCCTTCGATGCCAATACTTGGCAAGCGGTTATAAATGATGAAATGGATTCATTGGAATCTCATAAGATTTGGCACTTAGTTGATCTATTACATGCCTGTAATTCTATAGGTTGTAAATAAGTACTTAAAAGAAATCAATACCTGATGGCATAACTGATAAATATAAAGGCTGTTTAGTAATTGAAAGATTTAAGCTAAGAGAAAATGTAGTTTTTTTAACACTTTTTCACCTGTAACTAGGATTTCATCCATTTGAGTACTAATTTCACTTGCATATACTCATAATATAGTAACACATCAAATGAATGGTAGAACTGTCTTTTCAAATGGTAAATTAGAATAGGAAATTTATATGGATCAACCTAAAGGATTTGTAATTTATGTTCATAAGCAAAAAATTTGCAAGCATGATAAATCATTGTATGGCTTAAAAAACACTTAAACAATGACATGAAAAACTTGATACCTTAATAATCTTACATGGTTTCAAAGTTAATGAAAGTAACAAATGCATTTACTATAAATCTGAAAATGACATTTGTACTATCATGTGTCTATATGTATATGACCTGCTTATTTTTGGATCAACATGTATGCCATAAATTATAAACATCAAGAAGAAGCAAGTGTAATCCTTGGTATTAAGATTACTAGGTCTGTAAACGGCTTTCTCTGGATCAATCTCATTATATTAGGAAGATTCTAAAGAAATAATTACTTTGACTATAAACCTACAAATACACGATATGATCCTAGTGTACATCTATTTAATAACATCAGTGAAGGTGTAAGACAGCCTGATTACGTGAGAATTATCGCTAACCTTCAGTATGCCATCGATTGTACTAGACCAGATACTGTCTATGTCATGGGGTTATTATGCAGGTTTACTAGTACACTCAGTATTAAGCATTGGCATGCTATTTAGAGGGTCATGAGATACCTAAAACGAACCATGAATCTTAGATTACATTATGAAAAATTTTCAACTATCCTTGAAGGTTACACCGATGCAGACTGGAATACAATATCTGATGATTCAAAAGCCAATGGCAATATCTTTAGCATTGCTGGAGGAGATTTTTCTTCGAAATCCAAGGAAAAGAAAATTAGGATAATTCTACTATGGACTACGAGATCATAGTACTAGTCGTAAGTAGTGAAGAAGTAGAGTGCGTCACCAATCTGCGAGCTGAGATTCCTTTATAGGAAAAACCGATACCGGTTGTGTTGATCCATTGTAATGATAGCGTGACTATTGCAAAAGTACGAGACCATTATTATATTGACAAGAGATGATAAATACATCGTAAGTACGGTATTGTTAGAGAATTACTCTCTTCACGTGCTGTTAAAGTGGATTACATACATAGTGATGACAATTTGGCAGATCCTTTGACAAAAGGACTGACAATAGAGAAAGTCCTTAGAGATTCTAGAATAATGTGACTACTACCCTTAGATTGTTGACTCACATACAAAGGTAACCTGACCTAATGATTAGAGATCCCTAGAACTAGGATGCATGAGTTAGAACAAGTTGTAAAGTGATATTAGTTGAACGTGCTATTTTTATATTTAGAAGCATGTATACCTGAAGTGATTAGAGGATGAGTTAATATAAACTATTAATGAGATTCATACTCTATTTGGAGTGGAGTATCTACCTTCTGGAGTACTCTTGATAGACTCACATGTGTGAATGTGGTTGTTTCCCATGGATTTTTGGTCAAAATTCATAGAGCATTCAATAAACTAGGATAAATGTGCATGACCATAAATGCATGGGGTTATTTGATTACACTATAGAAAGATTATGTGTGGCATGACATCAGGATTAGAGGTCAAGACTATGAATCACTCTAGTAAAAGAATATAATCCACTATGCAAAGGTTCAAGTTGAAAGAAAATTTTATTTATGCATAATCATATGCTTTTAGAAGTTGCACGATTTTATCTTTAAATTCATGTGCTAGATCTTCGAAAATATTTTTGTTTATGAAGCGAATTTATTATAAAAATTAGATAAAAATAGGTTAATGGTAATTTACGAATCATTTTAATAATTGATCTACCGCAAGTTTATAACGGTGATTTATTAATAAATCATTGTTATAATTGAGTCGTTACACTTGCACAACGTTAATATATTTATATGGCATTATTATTGGGCTGTTACAAAAGCTAATGGTATTACAATATTGTTTTAAATAGAAATAAATTAAAATCCTTTATCACTCCATCACTTAACATATACAATTTCCATTCTACCTATTTAATTGATAGGTAGATAGAAGAAAAATGAAAAGAATAACAGACGCTTTTTTTCTTCCTTCAAAAAAAGAATAATTTCTTTTTCCTTCAAAAAGAATAACAAACAATTTTCTCTTTATCCCTCCATCAATAAAACTAAACACGTTGAGTAGTATTTCCAAGTGTAAATCAAAATTGACTTTATCAGCACAAATAGATTGATATTTTTCTGATTAGAGAAGTTATTTTACTCTAAAGGCAACATCTTTTATTTTTTCTAAACTATTTTGCACCTTTGAGCAGAACGTCGAATTTCAAGAGAGTGACAACGTACACGACTCAGTGGAAGTTCATCATTCCCAACAAATGAAGACCACTAACTAATTCTCTATTAATCCATCCCTAGTCTATGGCTTAAATTTGATCTAGAGGAGTAAAGAAGGTTTTGGTTGAAAAGTGGGTTATTGAAGGCTTAAAACTTTTGAGAAATGATTTAAGGATTTTTTTTAGGCAATAACTTCTAAGCTCAAAATGCGTTATAGGGTCCCTCCTTAATCTCATTTGTTACCTACTAAAAATTACCATGCATCAAATAGCCTTATCTTTAGGGTTCTTCTTTAGTCTCGCTTATTACCTATAAAAAATATCATACTTCAAGTAGCCTTATCTCCTAGTTAGAAAGTCCAAATTTATATTATGACCACTCTATGGAAAGGGAATCCATCATATTTATTTGATGGAAGTGGATAGAGATGCTAACTTGGCTTTTATCAAAAGCTACAATAGTAAAAGATTTCCAAAGGAGAAATTATTTGATAAAATCTAAAGACAGGAAAGGTCATTAAGAGAATTCGCAAATCAACCAAGTGATGCGACTTTATACAAATTTTAAAAGGATATTTTATCACAAAATATTTGTCTTTGGTGACTAAACACGCAACCCTAATGGTTTGTATACTAGACATTGCCAAGGTGCAATAAGTAGAATCATAACTTTACTCCCAAAATATCATCTTGTACGGTAGTTCAAATTTGGTACATCACAGAATATGAAGATTACTTATCTTAAGAGAATTAAGAGATATTTTAAAGTAAGTGATTGTTTCTCAAACTACAACCCTACATTCAAATTACCCTATGAAATCGAATAATACACAAATTTTCTCTTAAGTTTCACAGGCTGTATCAAGTTACAAAAAAGATGGAAGTCGTTTCTTATAAGTTAAAGCTACTAGACCATGCAAAACTACTCCTAATATTCCATATGTTACACCTAAAAAAAAGGCTAGGATAAGGCTTTTCATATAGAAGAATGCTTATTCATTTAAAGATGAAAGTGTGGAGGAAGTGGAATTTATTCTAGATTGAAGGATAGTGATGATAAAATGAAGTTGTTGTAGAAATTCTAATCAGGTGGAAACAAAAAAAGTAGTAGAAGATTCTTGTGAGGATTACTGGCTACTGATCCTATTTTTTTCTTAATTTAAGCCTTAAGATAATGTCCATGTCTGAAAGGAAGGGAAATGTAACAACTTCAAGTTGGTATGCCTTAAAATTCATTAGAAAAATGAATTTTTGGCAACCAAGAGGTCAAAATTACTAAAAAACCATCGTCAGAGATGGTCATAAGGGGTTAGGGATGGATCATGATGATGCATCACCCCAAACTGGATGATTGGAAGAATGGTGCTAGCTTGAATTACTGGATCAGTGTGTCCATGGTGTACACATGAACAATGATAGTGAAACCCATGCAAACTAAACTAGGTTATTTTGGGTAAATGTTGCTTATATATAGGCTACATGTACATGTAATATACATTTAAGCGGGCGTAACAGCTGATGTAAGCATGAAATGAATTCTTAATTTCTTTTTCTCTTTTCATCTTTGTTAGTTTCTTTATTGACAAAAAATCCACTATATTATCCTTCTTCTTCTCAAACTCGATTTCTACATTTCTTTTGTAACTCTCCAATATTATATCCATTTCTTCCTACAATCTTACTTCTTTGCTATAGGTGGTATAATAAATCAAAAAAACTCTAAGAGTTCTTTCAAATTTTCAATTCTTCCACACAAATGTAAGAAACTGCATATTATTGTTGTAGTAATTCATGATTTTAGATGAGCTCTTAAACATTTTTAGTAAAATGCAAGTCTACACTGACATCATTTATGACTACAACCAAGATGCCTTTAGATGTTTTTTGAATGCTTTTGCTTAACGCTGATCTTCTTAATCATTTGCTTGATGATGTTATGCACCCAACAGCTAATATCTTATTACAATTTTAAAAAGAAACTTAATGCATGTTAAATTTATGTAACCTTTTGGCTCAATTGGATTTGTAGAATGTATAATTGTATTGAGACGAAGGTAAAACTTTTATTGAATGATGAAAATTCTTGTATTTGCATTATACAACATCAAACTCCCTATGTACAAATTCTTGAAATTTTATCTCCCCCTCTTAAACTTAAGGTTAGGGTTTCGGACCCTAGATTTGCTTTTATCGAAAGAAATGAAAATCCGACGCTATCCATGATGAGAAATCGTTCTCTACTGCTTCCATGATCTCAACTGAAGCAAACTTTGGCATATTAAGCTTCTATCTCTTGCTGAGTAACCTCACAAAGAGTGAATCGCCTAATTTGGGCTTCAAATAGCAGATTTGTGGGGAGAGAGAGAGCCTGCTATAGATTAGTATTGCTCACTGCTGAGTTGTGGCTGGAGATTCGAGAGACTAGTGCTTCCGGGTCTCCAGTTCACTTCGAAGTCTGGTATATTTTTTTTTTGTAGATTGTGCCTTGGTAAGGATGTTTTCCTTCTGATGGTAAGAAGCTATGTAGTTAACTTATAACATTCCATCTTTAACTTGTTCTCGAACAAAATAAAAGTCGATTTCGATGTGTTTGTTCGGGCATTTCGGATGATGTTGGCTGACATTTAAATTGAACTCTGAATGTCGCACCAAATTGTTGCCTTTGATGTAGATAATGGATTAAGTTGCATCAAAATTGACTGTAACCAAATTATTTCTGCGATAACACTTGCAATGCTTCAGTATTCAGTTTTAGCCTAGATTTAAATATTGTAGATTGTTTACTTATGCTCCATGAAATTAAATCATTTCCAACATAGATGCAGTATATAGTGATAGATTTTCTATCATCTGGGTCTGCTGCCCAGTCAGAATCACTGTACCCAGTAATGTTAAGATCTTTTCCTCTTTTTAACGAAATTCCAACGTCAACGGTCCCTTTTAAATATCTAAGGATTCTTTTTACAGCCTTCCAATGTTCATCCTTAGGTACTTGCAAAAATTTAGAGACCTTGTTAACATTGAATGCAATGTCAGGCCGTGTTATGGTGGCATAATGTAATGCACCCGAAACCCTCCTGTATTGTTTAATGTTACTTATGGATTCTCCCTTGCTTTTGGGATAGTAATGACTTGATATCATAAGAGTAGGTTTAGGCTTTGCTTCATCCATGTTAGTTTTGATTAGAAACTCTAATATATACTTTCTTTGACATGGTAGTATTTCTGAACTTGATTTTCTTCGTATTTCTATGCCCAAGAAATACGAACTTCACTTTGGTCTTTGATGGAAAATGCTTTGTTTAAATAATGACTTAATTCTCTTATCTCTACCTCATTATTTCCTGTCATAATCTAGTCATCAACATAAATCAAGATGTATATAATAGAGCAATTACATTTTCTTAATAAATAATGATTTGTCAGATTTATATAGTGGTAGCCCATTGAAGTCAATGTTGCCTTTAGTCTTTCAAACCACACCCTTTGGGCTTACTTTAACCCATATATTGCTTTGTGTAGTTTTCACATAATATCTTTGTTAAGCACATTACCTTCTGGTTGCATTATATAGATTTCCTTTTGCAAAACTCCATTGAGAAAAGAATTATTTACATCCAAATGTTTGATTTTACAATGATTATTTAAAGCAATAGTTAGGATCAGTCTGATTGCGGTAGGTGAAAAGTTTCATTGTAGTCAAAGCCATACTTTTGTGTATATCCTTTTGCAACTAGTCTTGCTTTATATCTGTTGATTGACCCATTTGAACTCCTCTTTATTCTGTAAGTCCATTTACATCCAATTAAGTTCTTGTTTACTGGTGGTTTTACAAGCTTCCATGTTTGATTTTAATGAGGGCACCATACTCCTCATCCATGGCTTTTCTCTAGTGCTTATGCTTTGCAGCTTGATTATATGTATATGGTTCAATATTGTTGATTACTGTAACATATGTCTTTGGCTTGATTATACCACTTTTGTCTCTGGTTATCATGGGATGACCAGTGGTCTAGTTCCTGGTTAGCTGATATGACTAATGTTGCTTTCAGTGGTTGATAAAGAGTTGTTTGAGTCATTGTACCGAGTGCTTTGATTGTCAAAGCTTTCACCTTATACTCTTATAAATAATGGACTGGCGAGGATGGGGGGTTCAGTTGCATCATTGTTGTAAAGAGTGTCACCAGTGATGTTTTTTGCTTGAGCATCAGCAATCTTTTCATTATTGGAAGGAGGCAATAAATCAAAGAAATTTGGGATTTTAGGTATCTCATGTTTTTTTGTTGATTATCTTGTTGGTCGTTTTGATGTCTGATGTAATAACCCGGAAAATCTGGGCCAGTTTAAAATTTTTATTTTGGCAATTTTAGTGAATTTTGAACATTTAAAATGAATTATTTTAAATAATATCGACGAGAAATTTATTTTGAATAGAATAGACCGTATATATTATATACGTCGTCGTTAGAATATAATAATTATATATAATTATAAATGGAATTGAAAATGGCGCGGTAGTTCGATAATTCGATTTCAAACTTCAATTGAATATACCGGGTGCAAAACAAACCGGATTTTAGTGAAACCAAAAATAATAGGATCTATTTGAGATTATCTTTCCAACAAATCCGAAAAATTGAAATTTCATAGCGGGAATCAAAAGATATGTCCAGTTGAAAATTCTGAATAGTCGCTATGAAATTCAGGCCCTTAAAAATGGAAATTTTGCAAATGACTTCGGATTTCGACGAAACCACTTTTGTTGGGTCCGTGATGTCAAATTATTGCTAGGTTTCAAATTTCGTAATTTTTCGATTCAATATGTGAGCGTGGCAAAGGAAAACGCGTTTGACTAGTTTTAGTTGATTTTAATCGACTGGAAAATGGCCATTTTTCCAACGGTCTCAGAATTCAACGAAACTAGTTTTGTTAGGACCGTATCATCAATACGAAGCTAAAAAATATTTTTCTGGAATTTTTTGAGTTAGTATGTGACCCCGGTAAATTGAAATGCGCGTTCAAATTCAATATACAGAGTTATATGTTTATTTTGACGAAAACTGATCGAAACGATCGAATCAGCTTACGATACATATACCATTGTGTTCGGAATGGGGGTAGTTAGCTATGGACAACAGGCGATGGGCCTCGTTTAGAGGTCGTATAAAAAAAGTGAACTTTTTGTAAATTAAATAATAAAAATAAAATAAAACTTCCCTCTCCCTATCTCTTTCTCTCTGCCCCCCCCCCCTCATTCTTCGTTCATTCAGGATGAAATCGAAAAAAAAAAAACCTCGCTCGCCTCGTCGATCCCCCAGGCCCGTCGCCGCCAGTGGCCACCATCGACCACGCCATCCGCCGCTAGCAGCTAGCCCCCCCCGATCTGCTCCTCCGCCTCTTCTTCTCCTCCTCGTCGAACCTACCTCGAGCTCCCCTAAAACCCACCGCAACCCTACCCCACGGCGCCGTCGACCTCCCCAATCCCCCTCCGATCTTCTCGCCCTCTCCTCTGTTAAAAATCCGAACCCCCCCTTCTCGTTGGCCCCGGCTGCTCTCCCCTCCTCCCCTTGTGATTTGAAACCCGCCGACACCCCCTCCCGAGCCCCCTCCACCAACAGCAAAACCTGTTAGTTTTAATTTTATTTATAAAATCAGTTTTTTTATATATGAAATAACTAGCAAAGAGTTTGCATTTTTATTAGGCAATTGATTTTTCTATGTGAAAAGACCATATTTTTATAAGTGAAAGATTAGATTTTTAAAATAGAAAAGATTAGATTTTTAAAATAGAAAAAATTAGATTTTTAGCGGTGTAAAAATAGAATTTTTATCTATATAGTAGTAGAGTAAAAATGTGATTTTTATATATTGAATATCGAAGTAAAAATTCGATTTTTATATATTGAATATCGAAGTAAAAATTCGATTTTTATATATTGAATAGCGAAGTAAAAATTCGATTTTTACATATGTAGAGAATACGGGCAACGAAGGTGACAAAAAGGCGAGAACGACGAAGATTTCTATAAACGAAGTGTCGTGGAGTTGGAATAGCTATTGGTGAGAACTTCTCACTCAAATTTCCTTTTCTAGTTATATATATACTAGGATGCAGACGGTGCTTAGCAGCACCCGACACCCGTCATCCACAGACCATGGATGGCTTGTTTGTTTAATTGATGTGTTGTGAAATTTGTTTGTGTTGTTGATGTGAAATTGATAATAAAATGTGGATGTGTTGAAATAAATTAATTATCGTTAAAAATATAATTTTTAACTTGAATGTGAATAAATAAATATTTATAAACAAATCGGCCGATTTGTTTATATACACTGATTTGACTGATATTGATTGGGTCGATAAATTTTACACATCGCCCAACTGCACAAATAAAAAACTGTGTTTGTTGATTTGAAACCCCGCACGGGTGTTGGGATGATATTTGGCGCACACTAATCCCAATTATTTAATTGTATGTCGATCGATTGGTCGACTGGCTGTGTAAGCGTTAATTATTCATATTTGATGCTTATGCAGTTGTGTGGTGCACTTTGGATGATGGTTGATTGTTTGTCATTGCTATTATATACATGTGTTGTGTGGAATCCATATAATTAACATTATATGGTGATTGATTGGGCCTCATTCCAATCGGGAAAATAATGAATATTATAAAAGAAAATTCATGTGTTGAATATAAAAATAGTCATCTGTTGACGATGTTCATGTGTTGAAAATATTCGTGTGTTGAGTAAAATATTTTAATAATAAAATTTACATCTTCATCATATTTAAAATTAGAACTACTTCACGGTGGAGTTTAATTAAAAATCAAACGATAGATACCATGATTTTATAAAATATTTTACATAACAAAAATAGTCGTGTGTTGAAAGAAATATAGATTCATGTGTTGAACAGAATAAATATTCATTTGTTGAATAGAATAAAGAAGTTTTTGAAAAATATAAATCCGTGTGGATTAGAGATGCGTTATTTTGACGCGAACGATATTTATATCGATTTTATTCGTTTTTTAATGAATATTGAAAAGTGATTTCAAAATTTAATATTTTGAAATGAAATTCAAATTAAATTAGATTAAAATTCAAATTGAAATTTTATTGAATCAATTTGAAATGAATTCGATTCGAATAGAAAATGATTTCGATTCGAATTGAATAGAAAGTGAATTTGAATTTAAATCAATTAGAAATGAATTCAAATTGAATTAAATTGAAATTGAGTTAAAAACGAATTGAAATCGTTTTGAATGAAATTTAAAACGAACTGAAACTTTATTGAATCAATTTGAAATGAATTCGAATCGAATAGAAAATGAATTCGATTCGAATTGAATAGAAAGTGAATTTGAATTCGAATTGAATAGAAATGAATTCAAATTGAATTCAATTGAAATTGAATTTAAAACGAATGGAAATTGTTTTGAATGAAATTTAAAACGAACTGAAATTGAATTGAAATCAATTTGAAATGAATTCGAATTGAATTAAATAGAAGGTAAATTCAAATTGAATTGAATTGAAATGAATTAGAATTTGAATTGAATTGAAACGAATTTGAATTCGAATTAAATAAAATTGAAATGAATTCGAATTGAATTGAAATCAAATCGATTTGAAATTGAATGTAGTGTTGAAATGGTTTTGAAAACAAATTTAAAACGATTTATAAAATACGTTTTAAAAGGAAATCGATGAAATATATATAATATATATATTATATATATATATATATATATATATATATATAATGGCCTGAATAGAACGCGCCGCGCCGCGGCAGTTCGTGAATTTCGACCATTAACTTCGAATTAATGTTGCGGGAGATCCGACCGTCGGATTCTCCTAAAACCAGAACCGTTGGGTTCGTATCGAAAAGATCTTTCCAATGAGTATTAGAAATTTGAAATCTAACGGTTGGATTTGGAATTATGTCCAAATCAAATTTGAAAAAGGTCGATGTAAGTGCAGTTCGATAGTCGTTGATGGAAATCGACTGTGCGGGCCTTTATAAAATTATTAAAAATATCTATAATTTGTGTAAAATCATAAGAAATGATTTGGGAAAAATTGGGCTGAAAAATTCCATATTTGAAAAGATAAAAATAGATTTTTATCGAAATGAACTAGTTTTGAACTAGAATTAAAATCAATTTATTTCTGGAAATAAATAAAATGAATTTGAAAGTGATTTTAAAAATAATCAACATTCCCAATACGTGGATTGGACTGGAGTTGAATCGAAATTATCTTCGGAATATTTCGATGTTGGATTTCGTGACTATACCGATATTGTTATGGGAATTTGAAAGATATATTTTATATCGTTATTTCCAATACGATATTTGTTGGTTTCAGAATTTGATATTGAATATAAGCAGGTATATTTTCTATTCAGAGCCTTGTATTTAATATCAAATGTGATTTGGGTTTATCGTGAATCGTGTTTTAGATGACATTGGTTCTTTAACCCAGTTAAAGGCAAGATGTTGATTTTTGAAAGGATTAATACTAAGTGGAGTTTTAATGAATCTTTAATTAGATTAAAATGTGATTTGATAATTTAAATTATCAAATCTGAAAAGTGATCGAGATTGGAGTATCACCAGTTTTTCTCCAAAGCGATAGTTAAATCTTTAATTAGATTTGAACGTGAAATGGTAATTAATTTTACCGATAACACCATGGTGTTAGGTATGGAGTATTACCAGTTTTGCTCCAGGGAATGAATAGGTTGGGATTGAGAAATAAAACAAATAATTACTTCGGTGTGGTTCGCTAATCCCGACTAGTTAGAAATGATATCCAAAGGAAGATTATAGAATAAATTTAGAAGAATTTATCTTGGATAAAATTAATGTGAACCTTTCCCTAAGAATGTGATTTTGTGAATAAAAGAATATTCTGAATTGGAATGAGGCGTTCGTTGTGTTTATGTAACATTTGTTTATTATATACGTGGGTTATTCAGAAAGGCCGGGTTTATACCCATTCTGAATAACCGATTCGACGAGATGTCGAAGATGAAGACGGTGGTTGAAGACCGGAAGTCTTCACATCGTTTGGATGATTACTGATGATCTCGATTGGGCTGTACACCCAAGATGAGGGAAACAGTTGGTGATCGTCCAGACGTACTTGGAGATCGATGGATATGCGAGGAAAGTGCCTCCGGTTTCGTTCAGACCCAGAATGAACTTGTAAATGGATTGTGTGTCTGACATTGGATTTTATTCTGTGTTGATTGATCTCTATTAAATATACATCTGTTTGGCGGCGGAGAATTTATTCTCTTGCTTAACGCCCTTCTCTGAGACGTACGAGCTCAAAGGTTGTATATCGATGGACATCAGTCGCATGGAGTGAATTGCCAGAGTGGCACGCGTAAGTGGCAATTGATCAAGGCTTCTGTTGCAAAGCAAAGCCTTGTGGTTGATGATCAAAGCATGGTCTGTGTGGCGTAGCTTTGTGTATAACGTGAATTCGTGAGCCTCACACCTCGGTATGAGTCAAAAACGAGATAGTGACTGCAGGGAGAGCACGGCGTTTCTTTCTAGCTCGGGTGGTGTCAGTGACCTACCAGCTCTGACATTTATATACTTTTCACCTGTGTGGTTATTGGATACGAGGCGCCTCGGATATAGGTCTGTAAGGACCGGGAAACGTGTGTTCGGGAATAACTAATCCTCAAAAGTAAGAGAGGACCGGCCCTGAAGATCTAAGGATCAAAGTGGGGTCCTGGGACATTTGCTAGAGTGTCTCGAACGCGGAGAGGAGCTTGCCCCTTGCCTCGGCTCATGACGGAAATCCAATTTCCAATACGTGATATTGCGGTTTTATTTGTAGAACCTAGTATGGCGACATAGTGGTATGGGTCATTAATGCCGCCTATGATTGATATTTATGATGTGAAATTGTTTTGACACTATACACTTATAGTAATATCAAAATAATGTGTTTTAAACGTATCAAGCATGCTTTGGCTGTTATAAGGTAAAAACCCTATCCTCCGGCTTGCGTTGCATTGTGTGATGGGACTTGGGTCTTATAACAGCTTCATTTTTCTTTATTTAGCATTGCGATGTTTGTTTTATGCACTAGTATTCTTGGGAGGAAACCCGTTCCGTGTTATACGGCGTGGTCCCTTGATTTACCGAACTTTAAAAATAAAGATTAATACCTGTTTTAGTTCTCACACCAGTCACATGACTGACCTGGAGTTTATTGTTTTAACCTAAACTCTGGGTGCCCCTATTTTCTACACGGGCAGCTAGTAGTTTTGGTTTTGCAAATTTATATCCACAGGGTCCTGATTTACAGTTGGAACGATGCTCGGAAAGCTCTGTATCCGTGCATTACTTTCAGTTGTGCTTTTGTATTATTTTCCGCTGCGATGTATTTAAATGTAATTTAAATCTCTGATATTTGTTGAATGTAATTTATTCATTTATACTCTGTATATTCTTGTATCTGATGGAATTGTTGTAATAACAATGAAATGTTCTCCCGTCTGCGTTCTGATTCATCCTATTCTCAAACGATCAGGGGTTTTCGAACGGTCTTAGTCGGTTTAACGATCGATTCGGATCGAGCGAAATTCCTTTCCGTTACAGTTGTTATCAGAGCTTTGGTTTACAGAGCTCAGAGAACAAGACACATTAGAACCATACGAAAGAATTCATCAGATATTGGATTAGCAATATCCAATTAGAACGACTCGTTAGAGATAGGGTCAGTAGTATCATAGAACGAGTGTGAAGGGTATATTTTTCAAATTAAAACAAATTTTGTTTTGAAATTGAAACCATTTTATACGTATTTGATTGTTTATTTATTTTGAATTTGGACAATCGAGTATATAAAGATTTCGCGTATACGCGTCATGAACGTATAGTCGAAGTTTTAATATACTGGATAGATATAGAGTCACATTCTAGACACCCGGGGATAATTCTGATGATGTGGCCACATCATCAGTATTTATATTCGAGTGACAAAGGTGTGATTTCTATATATTTCCATTAGGCTGGTGTGAGAACCAAAACTAATATAGCTAGAATACATTGTTGTGATTTGGCATCAAAAACATGATTTTTGTATATGTATCAAAATTATGAATTTGAAACGTTAATTCACTAATTGATTGATGTTTGAGTTGTTTGTTTATTTGTTCGATAATTTTGAACCATTTAGCCTAATTGTATCAAATATTGAATAGTATTGGAAATTGGTCGCATTTGCTTGCATATACAAGTACTTACATTGAACAGGTCATAGCAAGGAGGCTAGAGCAGAGAATAAAATTTGTTTGCCCGACAAATAGGTACATGTTTACTATAATTTACTGTTTTGTTTGGGTGATGATGATTTTATGAGCCGATTGGCTAGCCGCTTGGCTTTTTCTTTTTCTTTTTGAGATCAGAAGGCCTATATGGCAATTTCGGGATTTTCCCGTGGCTCCCGGTGCAGGGGAGGTTATGGCGAAATTTTTCGAAAATTTAGGGTGTTAGCCAAATTTTTGAAGAATTTGAAAATTCTCAGAAACTGAAAAGTTGGAGAATGGAAGCCAGATCGAACGTAGAGTTGATTAATCAAACCACTTTCGACTTTGTTCCTTTTCGGGGACGAAAAGTTTTAAGTGGGGGAGATTGTAATAACCCGGAAAATCTGGGCCAGTTTAAAATTTTTATTTTGGCAATTTTAGTGAATTTTGAACATTTAAAATGAATTATTTTAAATAATTTCGACGAGAAATTTATTTTGAATAGAATAGAACGTATATATTATATACGTCGTCGTTAGAATATAATATTTATATATAATTATAAATGGAATTGAAAATAGCGTGGTAGTTCGATAATTCGATTTCAAACTTCAATTGAATATACCGGGTGCAAAACAAACCGGATTTTAGTGAAACCAAAAATAATAGGATCTATTTGAGAATATCTTTCCAACGAATCCGAAAAATTGAAATTTCATAGCAGGAATCAAAAGATATGTCTAGTTGAAAATTCTGAATAGTCACTATGAAATTCAGGCCCTTAAAAATGGAAATTTTGCAAATGACTTCGGATTTCGATGAAACCACTTTTGTTGGGTCCGTAATGTCAAATTATTGCTAGGTTTCAAATTTCGTAATTTTTCGATTCAATATGTTAGCGTGGCAAAGGAAAACGCGTTTGACCAGTTTTAGTTGATTTTAATCGACTGGAAAATGGCCATTTTTCCAACGGTCTCAGAATTCGACGAACCTAGTTTTGTTAGGACCGTATCGTCAATACGAAGCTAGAAAATATTTTTCTGGAATTTTTTGAGTTAGTATGTGACCCCGGTAAATTGAAATGCGCGTTCAAATTCAATATATAGAGTAGTTATATGTTGATTTTGACGAAAACTGATCGAAACGATCGAATCATCTTACGATACATATACCATTGTGTTCGGAATGGGGGTAATTAGCTAGGGACGACAGGCGGTGGGCCTCGTTTAGAGGTCGTATAAAAAAAAATCAACTTTTTGTAAATTAAATAATTAAAATAATATAAAAAAACTTCCCTCTCCCTATCTCTTTCTCTCTGCCCCCCCCCTCATTCTTCGTTCATTCTGGATGAAATCGAAAAGAAAAAAAAACCTCGCTCGCCTCGTCGATCCCCCAGGCTCGTCGCCTCCGGTGGCCACCAACGACCACGCCTTCCGCCGCTCGCAGCTAGCCCCCCCTCCCCCGATCTGCTCCTCCGCCTCTTCTTCTCCTCCTCGTCGAACCCACCTCGAGCTCCCCTAAAACCCACCGCAACCCTACCCCACGGCGCCGTCGACCTCCCCAATCCCCCTCCGATCTTCTCCCCCTCTCCTCTGTTAAAAATCTGAACCCCCCCTTCTCGTTAGCCCCTGCTGCTCTCTCCTCCTCCCCTTGTGATTTGAAACCCGCCGACACCCCCTGCCGAGCCCCCTCCACCAACAGCAAAACCTGTAAGTTTTAATTTTATTTTTATTTATAAAATCAGTTTTTTTATATATGAAATAACTAGGAAAGAGTACGCATTTTTATTAGGCAAAAGATTTGATTTTTCTATATGAAAACACCATATTTTTATAAGTGAAAGATTAGATTTTTAAAATAGAAAAGATTAGATTTTTACAATAGAAAAGATTAGATTTTTAAAATAGAAAAGATAAGATTTTTAAAATAGAAAAAATTAGATTTTTAGCGGTGTAAAAATAGAATTTTTATCTATATAGTAGTAGAGTAAAAATGTGATTTTTATATATTGAATAGCGAAGTAAAAATTCGATTTTTATATATTGAATAGCGAAGTAAAAATTCGATTTTTATATATTGAATATCGAAGTAAAAATTCGATTTTTTATGTATTGAATAGTAAAGTAAAAATTCGATTTTTACATATGTAGAGAATACGGGCAACGAAGGTGACAAAAAGGCGAGAACGACGAAGATTTCTATAAATGAAGTGTCGTGGAGTTGGAATAGCTATTGGTGAGAACTTCTCACTCAAATTTCCTTTTCTAGTTATATATATACTAGGATGCAGACGGTGCTTAGCAGCACCCGACACCCGTCATCCACAGACCATGGATGGCTTGTTCGTTTAATTGATGTGTTGTGAAATTTGTTTGTGTTGTTGATGTGAAATCGATAATAAAATGTGGATGTGTTGAAATAAATTAATTATCGTTAAAAATATAATTTTTAACGTGAATGTGAATAAATAAATATTTATAATCAAATCGGCCAATTTGTTTATATACACTGATTTGACTGATATTGATTGGGTCGATAAATTTTACACATCGCCCAACTGCACAAATAAAAATCTGTGTTTGTTGATTTGAAACCCCGCACGGGTGTTGGGATGATATCTGGCGCACACTAATCCCAATTATTTAATTGTATGTCGATCGATGGTCGACAGGCTGTGTAAGCGTTAATTATTCATATTTGATGCTTATGCAGTTGTGTGGTGCACTTTGGATGATGGTTGATTGTTTGTCATTGCTATTATATACATGTGTTGTGTGGAATCCATATAATTAACATTATATGGTGATTGATTGGGCCTCATTCCAATCGGGAAAATAATGAATATTATACAAGAAAATTCATGTGTTGAATATAAAAATAGTCATGTGTTGACGATGTTCATGTGTTGAAAATATTCGTGTGTTGAGTAAAATATTTTAATAATAAAATTTACATCTTCATCATATTTAAAATTAGAACTACTTCACGGTGGAGTCTAATTAAAAATCAAACGATAGATACCATGATTTTATAAAATATTTTACATAACAAAAATAGTCGTGTGTTGAAAGAAATATAGATTCATGTGTTGAACAGAATAAATATTCATTTGTTGAATAGAATAAAGAAGTTTTTGAAAAATATAAAGCCATGTGGATTAGAGATGCGTTATTTTGACGCGAACGATATTTATATCGATTTTATTCGTTTTATAATGAATATTGAAAAGTGATTTCAAAATTTAATATTTTGAAATGAAATTCAAATTAAATTAGATTAAAATTCAAATTGAAATTTTATTGAATCAATTTGAAATGAATTCGAATCAAATAGAAAATGAATTCGATTCGAATTGAATAGAAAGTGAATTTGAATTCAAATCAATTAGAAATGAATTCAAATTGAATTAAATTGAAATTGAGTTAAAAACAAATTGAAATCGTTTTGAATGAAATTTAAAACGAACTGAAACTTTATTGAATCAATTTGAAATGAATTCGAATCGAATAGAAAATGAATTCGATTCGAACTGAATAGAAAGTGAATTTGAATTCGAATTGAATAGAAATGAATTCAAATTGAATTCAATTGAAATTGAATTTAAAACGAATGGTAATCGTTTTGAATGAAATTTAAAACGAACTGAAATTGAATTGAAATCAATTTGAAATGAATTCGAATTGAATTAAATAGAAGGTAAATTCAAATTGAATTGAATTGAAACGAATTAAAATTTGAATTGAATTGAAACGAATTTGAATTTGAATTAAATAAAATTGAAATGAATTCGAATTGAATTGAAATCAAATCGATTTGAAATTGAATGTAGCATTGAAATAGTTTTGAAAACGAATTTAAAACAATTTATAAAATACGTTTTAAAAGGAAATCGACGAAATATATATAATATATTATATATATATATATATATATATATATATATATATATATATTGGCCTGAATAGAACGCGTCGCGCCGCGGTAGCTAGTGAATTTCGACCATTAACTTCGAATTGACGTTGCGGGAGATCCGACCGTCAGATTCTCCTAAAACCTGAACCGTTGGGTTCGTATCGAAAAGAGCTTTCCAATGAATATTAGAAATTTGAAATCTAACGGTTGGATTTGTAATTATGTACAAATCAAATTTGAAAAAGGTCGTTGTAAGTGTAGTTCGATAGCCGTTGATGGAAATCGACTGTACGGGCCTTGATAAAATTATTAAAAATATCTATAATTTGTGTAAAATCATAAGAAATGATTTGGGAAAAATTGGGCTGAAAATTTCCATATTTGAAAAGATAAAAATAGATTTTTATCGAAATGAACTAGTTTTGAACTAGAATTAAAATCAATTTATTTTTGGAAATAAATAAATTGAATTTGAAAGTGATTTTAAAAATAATCAATATTCCCAATACGTGGATTGGACTGGAGTTGAATCGAAATTATTTACGGAATATTTCGATGTTGGATTTCGTGACTATACCGATATTGTTATGGGAATTTGAAAGATATATTTTATATCGTTATTTCCGATATGATATTTGTTGGTTTCAGAATTTGATATTGAATATAAGCCGGTATATTTTCTATTCAGAGCCTTGTATTTAATATCAAATGTGATTTGGGTTTATCGTGAATCGTGTTTTAGATGACATTGGTTCTTTAACCCAGTTAAAGGCAAGATGTTGATTTTTGAAAGGATTAAAACTAAGTGGAGTTTTAATGAATCTTTAATTAGATTAAAATGTGATTTGATAATTTAAATTATCAAATCTGAAAAGTGATCGAGAGTGGAGTATCACCAGTTTTGCTCCAAAGCGATAGTTAAATCTTTAATTAGATTTGAACGTGAAATGGTAATTAATTTTACCAATAAAACTGTGGTGTTAGGTATGGAGTATTACCAGTTTTGCTCCAGGGAATGAATAGGTTGGGATTGGGAAATAAAACAAATAATTACTTCGGTGTGGTTCGCTAATCCCGACTAGTTAGAAATGATATCCAAAGGAAGATTATAGAATAAATTTAGTAGAATTTATCTTGGATAAAATTAATGGGAACCTTTCCCTAAGAATGTGATTTCGTGAATAAAAGAATATTCTGAATTGGAATGAGGCGTTCGTTGTGTATTATATACGTGGGTTATTCAGAAAGGCCGGGTTTATACCCATTCTGAATAACCGATTCGACGAGATGTCGAAGATGAAGACGGTGGTTGAAGACCGCAAGTCTTCACATCGTTTGGGTGATTACTGATGATCTCGATTGGGCTGTACACCCAAGATGAGGGAAACAGTTGGTGATCGTCCAGACGTACTTGGAGATCGATGGATATGCGAGGAAAGTGCCTCCGGTTTCGTTCAGACCCAGAACGAACTTGTAAATGGATTGTGTGTCTGACATTGGATTTTATTCTGTGTTGATTGATCTCTATTAAATATACATTTGTTTGGCGGCGGAGAATTTATTCTCTTGCTTAACGCCCTTCTCTGAGACGTACGAGCTCAGAGGTTGTATATCGATGGACATCAGTCGCATGGAGTGAATTGCCAGTGTGGCACGCGTAAGTGGCAATTGATCAAGGCTTCTGTTGCAAAGCAATGCCTTGTGGTTGATGATCAAAGCATGGTCTGTGTGGCGTAGCTTTGTGTATAACGTGAATTCGCGAGCCTCACACCTCGGTATGAGTCAAAAACGGGATAATGACTGCAGGGAGAGCACGACGTTTCTTTCTTGCTAGGGTGGTGTCAGCGACCTACCAACCCTGACATTTATATACTTTTCACCTGTGTGGTTGTTGGATACGAGGCGCCTCGGATATAGGTCTGTAAGGACCGGGAAACGTGTGTTCAGGAATAACTAATCCTCAAAAGTAAGAGAGGACCGGCCCTGAAGATCCAAGGATCAAAGTGGGGTCCTGGGACATTTGCTAGAGTGTCTCGAACGCGGAGAGGAGCTTGCCCCTTGCCTCGGCTCCTGACGGAAATCCAATTTCCAATACGTGATATTGCGGTTTTATTTGTAGAACCTAGTATGGCGACATAGTGGTATGGGTCATTAATGCCGCCTATGATTGATGTTTATGATGTGAAATTGTTTTGACACTATACACTTATAGTAATATCAAAATAATGTGTTTTAAATATATCAAGCATGCTTTGGCTGTTATAAGGTAAAAACCCTATCCTCCGGCTTGCGTTGCATTGTGTGATGGGACCTGGGTCTTATAACAGCTTCATTTTTCTTTATTTAGCATTGCGCTGTTTGTTTTATGCACTGGTATTCTTGGGAGGAAACCCGTTCCGTGTTATACGGCGTGGTCCCTTGATTTACCGAACTTTAAAAATAAAGATTAATACCTGTTTTAGTTCTCACACCAGTCACATGACTGACCTGGAGTTTATTGTTTTAACCTAAACTCTGGGTGCCCCTATTTTCTACACGGGCAGCTAGTAGTTTTGGTTTTGCAGATTTATATCCACAGGGTCCTGATTTACAGCTGGAACGATGCTCGGAAAGCTCTGTATCCGTGCATTACTTTCAGTTGTGCTTTTGTATTATTTTCCGCTGCGATGTATTTAAATGTAATTTAAATCTCTGATATTTGTTGAATGTAATTTATACATTTATACTCTGTATATTCTTGTATCTGATGGAATTGTTGTAATAACAATGAAATGTTCTCCCGTCTGCGTTCTGATTCGTCCTATTCTCAAACGATCAGGGTTTTTCAAACGGTCTTAGTCGGTTTAACGATCGATTCGGATCGAGCGAAATTCCTTGCCGTTACATCTGATCTACTATATGGAAATACATTTTCATTCGGTAAGTTTAGCTCAGGTCCCTAAAAAGTTTTAAAATACAAAAAAACTCCTTATCTTAAAACTTTATAAATTAAGTCCCTATTTTTCCAAAACATCAAAAAAAAATCATGAAACTTCAAAATTAAATTCAACACATAATTGTCATCGAATTCATGCATTAAAATTACTAAAAAACGGATCAAGAACAAAAAAATTGCACGCTCCAGTATATTGCAGCAAATAATGCAATTATTTCCAATAGTTGCTGATTTTTCAGCAACTTTTCCAATTATTTGCATCACATGTACAACAATTGCAGCTATATCAGCAATTTAACACAATAATTGCAGATTTTGTTGCAATTTTTCATCTGTCCTTTATTAACTCAGTTTTACATCAAATAATCAAATACTTGCTGATATATCAGCAATTATATATAATACTTGTTGATATATCAGCAAGTATTTGTAAGCCTATCATCACCTTTAAAATATTTGTTGATATGTCCGCAGTTATATACAATAATTGCTAATATATCTGCAATAATTCATATAACAACACTATATCAGCAATAATTGTTGGTATATCAACAATATATCATAATAATTGCTTATATATCAGCAATTATTCATCCGATTTTCAACTAAAATTACAGGTGAATAATTTCTGATAAATCAATAATCATTCACTATAATTGCTGATTTTGCAGATTATTTTTTTTAGATTGCTCCTGTTAATATTTGCAATTTTTGGATTTTTTTTACAAATCTATGCCAAAAAATTGTTGAAAAAAACGAAGGAACCAAAAAACGGACCCGCTTTATAAAAAATGTTAGGGAGGGATGCCGTTTAAATGAAACCTGCAAATGGGGATGCGATCTTAATTTCCACTTTTCATTAAATATGACATGTCTGGTGATGAAAATTCTACCATTTTCATCTATACCCCTTTTTTCTAACAGCATAACCTATGAATGTACATGGTTTGGGTTTGAAATTTAGTCTATTTGTGTTGTATGGTCTCAAGTAGGGAAACATATTCAACCAAATATTTTAAGACTGTGGTAAACTGGTTTTATATTGTAAAGTTTTCCAATGGACTTATATATTTTAACACTGTTGTTGGTATTATATTAATTAGATACACATCACTGTTAAAAGATTCATATCAGAATTTTGGTGGTAAAGATGCATGCCTTAGAAGAGTTAAACCATATTCCACTATGTGTATATGTTTCCTTTCTACTATGCCATTGTGTTCGGATGTGTGTAGATAGGTTGTCCTATGTACAACATCTTTAGTTTTAAATGATCAGTTAAACTTCTCTATTTATATCAACCATCCGATTGAATTATCTCGACTTTTGTGTTCAACCGAGTCTTAACCATATTTAAGAAACTTATGATAGTGTCATGAGTTTTTGACGTGGTTTTAAGAAATACATTCAAGTATACCTAGTACATGCATCAAAAAAAGATATATATAGTACTTATAACCATAGTTAGTATGTATAGGAGCCAGTCCCTATAGATCAGTTGCTACAAAATCAAAAGGTATTGAGTACATAGTTAATGAATTATTGAAAGGCAGTTTGTGATTTTTCCCATATGACAGTACGGAAGACATAATGAGTTGACACATTATCACAAGCAATATTATTTCTACTAAGTACACTTTTAACTGCTTTAACACTTAGGTAGCCCAATTTATAATGCCATGTGTCAAAAATACTTTTATCACGTTTTTCTTGCTGTATCACTAAAGCATAGTAGGAGTTTCCTTTAACAGTGTTGACATGATCACAAAATTTAAACTTGTACAATCCATTTACTGCATTACCCTGTCAAAAAGCATCATTAGTCAGTATATCTTTAACAAGGAAGTAGTTAGGGTAAAATTTAAAGTAAACATTATTATCCGCAAATTGTGACACACTTATTATATTTTTCTTAATTTTGGGCTTCCTTAGTAAATTGCATAGAAATAGTTGCTTTTTGCCTTTTATAACAACATTTCCAGTATGAGAGATATTAATGCACTTACCATTTCCTATGCTTATTAATTGTTTACCTTTGTACTCCTTGTTCCCAAAATTGAGATTGTCAATTTTATTGATCATTTGGTTGCTTGGTTCCTCCTAAATCAGTATACCAATCATCATCTTGAATGTGTTCTACTGTTGCACTTTCATTCTAAATGTTTCCTCTATTAGTTGTTGATTGATTGCTAGAATCAGGTTGTGTTTGTACAAATTTTGCACTTGGGCTAGACCCCTCTGATTGCCATCAACCTGGTTTGGAACATAGATTGAGGTGTATCTGTAGTAACATTTAAATGCAGTATGACCAATATTTTCACATATTTGGCATTTTGGTTTGTTATCAGCATTCTATCTGCTTCTTCCTTTTACTCTATTAGGGTATCCTCCCCTTTGATTTGATGTATTGCCTCTGTTATTCTGATTCTTTTGTTAGCAACATAGTTGAGAGAATAATCTATTTCAAATGTCTTCTTATTATCTATTCTAGCCTCATATGCAAGAAGTATGCCATTTCCATCATCCAGTGGAGGTGTTGTCTTTTGAGAAGTAATGACAACTTTGAAGATGCTTATTGCAGTTATGCTCAGTAGCTCTGATACCATGTTAAATTCACGTAACCTTTTGGCTTGGTCAGATTTGTAGAATGCGGAACTGTACTGAGAGAAAGGTAAAAAAAATATGTTAAATGATGAAAATTCTTGTATTTTCATTAAAGTTTGTTTGTACATCATCAAAATCCATAGATATAAAATAAAATAAGTAATGGGCCGACTTCTTCCACTAACACATCGAGTCCAAGACCAAGAAATAAAAAGATAAGTACACAGCTATTCCCGATATAACTGTAACGCCCCACCTCTATACTCATGTTAGATAAGGTCATTGGAAGAAATGATGTCAATTAACGCAAAGGATAAGGCTATTAAGGAGCTACCATCTGTACAATAGCTTTGAACGAGTGTTAAACGTATCAGATAATGTGGTCTTACTTTTCAAATCTCGTAAGGAAATCTGACACATCTAATTCAAGTTCAAAACTGCTACAGATCGGTTGTATATAATTCGGAATCAATATAAAATATATGATAATAAAATCAGAGTCAGACACAAATATTCACATCACTTAGGCGGAAAAAGATATGAATATAACACATGAGTACAAATACAAAGATAGTGGTCATAGTCGGTCCACGATACAACAAAAGAATAGGTACAAGTTCTAGCTAAAAGAATATGTATACATAGATGTCTCATATACCTATAACCCAAAATTACTACAGTAACAATGTAGACATGAAAAACCAAGAAGTGATCCCTGCAAGAAGACTGTAAAAAAGCACCAGTAATACTCAATCTCCTGAGTATTATTTATAAGAAAATAAACAATAAACGGCTCAGTCTAACTGTACTCATCATAATAAACTGAAATGGGATAAGAGATATAATAAAAAAATGACATATAGGAAATAACCACAATGTTCACATTGTAAAACGTGAAGGCTCGATATGTCCAGAAAATATGCCAAAGATATCTCGAATATATAAAAAAGATTATCACTCTGTAAGGATATAACTATTTACGAGAGATGATGTCACCCATCAAGTCAACGTGAATAGAAAACACGATATCATCAAATGAATATTCATGAGAAGTGATGTCTCCCATCAAGTCTACATGAAATAGAAAACTCAAATTTATAACGTAATATCGATAAAAACTCAAATAAACCGAAGTTCCTCAAGATGGTATCGAAATCATCAATATAATCAAATGAACCGAAGTTCCTCAAGATGATCCGAATATCATCAATATAATTAAATAAATCGAAGTTCCTCAAGATTATCCGAAGATCATCAATGATCAAAATTGATCAAATATAGTGTAACTACACCAAGCTAGTAAATATAAGAGTCAAGCTACATGTCCCATAACCACTTGCTCACTCGAGTATTTATGAATAAGTTGTATATTCCACTAGAAATACGAAACGACCATTGCCACGGTGTTCAATCGAAAGAGTCCAAGAATTAACCGTCAAAGCAAACACAAGGGTTCATAGTCCTTGTTTTTACTAAAGCGTTTAATAAGATTTCTCATACGAATGAGAAAAAAGTTTATAAAAAACATACTAGTAGATTTGTAAATCAATTTATAAAATAACTTCATTCAATGAAGTCGGATTAGAAACAAATTAGGAAAATAACTTCATATAATGAAGTGGAGTTGGATACCGTTTAGTCAAGAATTTGGTATCTACTAATAATTTAAAACCCTTCTATATAATTTCGAAGTGGAAAATCTCGTACAATAGTGATCGAATTAACGATCAAAATAAGAGTTTTTGTTTTAATAACATAAATTATGTTGGAGAATAGAGTTTTGATGACAACAACCTTAGTTCAATATTAATTGATTATCAAATATATACTATCACTTTTGTATAGAATATATATATATATATATACATATGCAGGATTTATATAAAGGAAATATTATTGAAGGCTATACAGTTTTAAAGATATTAGAGATACAAAGTTCAGAGAAATTTTAAGACTCATGAGTATTCAAGATTCCAAGAGTTCAAGAATTCAAGACTAATATAGTTATAGTGTCTAGATTATGTAAGACTCTAAATAGCACTCCAGGTTCAAATTCAAATTCTGATTTTTAAATTCTGATTTTTAAATTCTGTTTTCAAATTCTATCTTCAATCCTCTCTATTTTTCTCACTATTCTATTATATTTTCCTTTCTTATTTTACTTTTGTTTTTCAAACTTAAGTTTTATATTTTTATACTCTGTATTTATTAAGTTTAAAGTCTTATAAATTTATAAATATGTTTATATAGTTTAAATTTATGTTTTCATATGATTTTCTACTTTATAATATTAATTTATAACATTATATTTTAATTCAAGAATTTCCAGAATTATATTTATATCAAAACACTTGAAAAATTCTCAAAAATTAAATTTACACTAAGGGTATGTCAACATACATAAAACATTATGTCGACATATAACTGTCATTTTTTTAATTTTGAAAGGAAGTGTCTTTTCACAAATTGTGACAGTTCTGAAGCATGGCATCATTTCAAATTCTATAAAAGGGCTTAAATTCAATTGTTTTTATCATCTCTTCTTCTCTAGCTTCATCCTCTCTCTTTACACCATTATTCCTAATCATTTTTATGATTTGTACGCTTATACTCTACCGAATTCAATTCTGTTTTAATCAAACTTCTTCTCTTTACATTCTCTACTCTTTGAATCAAGTGCTATTGAAGAGTAATGGGATGTTTGTAATTGTTTGGGATGAGTAAAGGAATCAGTGATATCCCTTGTAGCCGTGAAATCAAGGATGGGCAAATCTTGATCAAGTAGGTGTTGAATCGGTGGTATCCCTTGTAGCTGTGAAATCAAGGAGGGTTGTAATTGGATATTGATATAGTAATAAAACTCTGGGCAATCCAGCGTTGCGTGAGACTGGACATAGGAGTAATCCGAATCAATATAAAATCCGGTGTGTTCTTTCCTTTTCTGCATTTTTATTTCTGTTTATTTTTGTGAATTTGTGTCTGTGATTGTGTTTGTGATTTTTGATTCATCTAGTAGTTCACATAAGTTTTAGATTTTGTTTAAATTCTCAAAAACATTATTCACCCCTTCTAGTGTTTGTTTTGCCTTAACGATCCTTTCTGCATTCCTTAACAATTGGTATCAGAGCAAGGTCCTTTAAAAAGTTCATAATCTGATTTTTGAAAACAACAATAATAGTTCTTTTATAGAGGGTCAGTCCAATGTTAGACCGCCATTGTTTAATGGTAGTAGTTATTCATATTGGGCATGTAGAATGAAAATCTATTTGCAATCAGTAGGTTTAGACACATGGAATAGTTCACAAAATGAATATGTTGAACCCACAACTACATTTGCACAATGGACAAGTGAACAGAAGGCTGCTGCACAAAGCAATTCTAAAGCAATGAATATGTTATTTTTTTCATTAGATTGGAATGAGTTTAATAGAGTGTTGGTATGTAAAACTGCTTATGAAATATGGAGAACTTTACAAATTACTCATGAATGAACTAGTAGGGTTAAATAAACTAAAATAGCAATGTTAGTTAATCAGTTTGAATTTTTCAAAATGAATGAGAATGATTCTATTTCAGATGTGTATTGCAGATTTCAAGAAATAGTGCATTCATTAACATCACTTGGAAAAACTTATTCTTAAGCTGATCAAGTCAGAAAAATATTAAGTTCGTTAACTCCAGAATGAGATCAGAAAATTTTGGCAATTGAAAACGCCAGTGATGTGAATGAAATGAAGATTAAAGAGTTAACTGGAAATTTGATATCATACGAAGTCCAATTACAGAAAAGAAAAGAAAACCGATCAACAGAGAAGAAATCTATTGCATTGAAAGCGACAGCAAATGATTCTGACTCGAGTAGTGAAGATGATGAAGAAACAGCTCTTATGACAAGTCATTTTAGAAAATTTCTGCAGTATAAAAGGAAAAATTATAATCAAGGGAGTTCAAAAAGTAATGATGGTCGATGTTATAACTGCAACAAACCTGGACATATGAAGAAAATTTGTCCGTATCCAGACAAATCGAGAAAATTTGTCCGTATCCAGACAAATCGACTCAACAAACATATAACAGCAATTCGTCAAGACAGAGAAAGAAAGCATACGCAACAACATTTGATGATTCAGATTTATCACCAAGTGATGAAGAACCAGAAACCGGAAATACAAATATATGCTATATAAAGTTCAGAAAATTTCGAAGAAAAGGATCTAAAAACCAGATACACCTTAATTAATTTCTAATTTTATTTGGTTGAATGGTTGCTTTATTTGTTTGCTTTGATTTGATTTTAAAACTTTAAAATTTAAACTTGAAATTTGAAATTCAAAATAATAATATAATAATAATAAATAACAAATAAAATAATTAAATAAATTATTTGTGTGTTTACTTGGATTAGAATCACCTTTGGAAATCGTTAAACTTGAAATATAAATCGACAATGTAAATTTCAATTCATAATTTAAATTGTCTTTGAAAATAGACATATGTGTCGGCATACAAGTAAGTCTATGTCGACATACCTGACCAGTTTTGAAATTCAAAAAGTTTAAACTTTCAAACTTCCCTCCAACTTTTCGCCAACTCTCAAGGTCTGAAAAGATGTCATTTCCATCTGAAAAGTTATGCCTATTCAATTCATATCCATTTAATTCATATACATTAAATTTCTATATATACATCTACTCTTTCTACCTTTCATTCACCACTCAAAACAATATTCTTCATATCTATTCTCTTCAAAATTATCAACTCAATGGCTTCCTCTAGTTCATCTCAAAAATTGAAGATAACCAAAACCATCAAAGGCTATCTTTATAATGACAAAGAGGCCATTAGAACCTATGGCAACTATTTAGAAAATGCTAAAGTTAACACAGGTGTTTTTGCTGTCTCTAGCGATTTTCCCTCTTATGATCTCATCTCTCTTTTTCAAAACAACGAAGTCTTGAGTCTATTTGACTCCCGTGACAATGATGAAGTTTGTTACCCCAAACTTGTCGAGATGTTCTATGCGAATTTCAATCACGGATTTTACAAAGGCAATGAAAACCAAATTTGGAGTAGTGTCAAAGGCACTTAAATTATTCTCGATGCCGAACTCTTAGGCACTATTCTAAATTGTAGAAACATGGACTCGGATTTTACGAATTTTGTTATTGATGAAACCGATTTGGAAACCTTTCACGACATATTTGAAGATGGTGCTCCAATGGAGTTCAAAAATCGTTTCTTTAGTGCAAAAAAAAGAATTGTCAACCTCCAACTTCAACATACCATCACTCTCCATTCTGGAAATTTCAACAATCCAACTCTCAAAGTTCAAAAGTCTCTCTTTGCTGTTATGGGAAGTTATACTATCAATTGGGCCGAAATGATACTAAATGAAATTAAGCCCATAGAATTGTCGTCAAGAGAAAATACTCTCTATTATGGTGTTTATCTCACTCGCATTTTCAAGTACTTTAACGTTGATCTTCATGGAGAAGAATTTGTGCCTAGAAAAGTGTTTGACGCATCAAACATTCTTCCCATGCGAATTGCTCTCATTTTCAAACCATATGATACGTTCGAAGACAAACAAGCTCGAATGCAACAGGATACAATGGAAGTCGAAGAAGAAGAAGATGCTCCTATGGAAAGTGTTGAGTATCCAACCGGCACTAGACGCATTTACAAAGATACGATTATTCAAAATCAAGTAAAAAATGTCAACAATCAAAAGAAACTCAACAAGAAACTTTCCAAAATATCCAAATTCATGGTCAAGATGGGAAGAATGCTTGGAATTTCATCTTCCTCAACATCATCTGAAAAATAGACCATCTAGTTTAATCCATCTTTATGTATTCACTTATATTTCCTTGTATTTGCTTTCGAATTTCGTATTTAAGTGTGTCTTGATTAGTTGGATGTATTTGCTTTCTATTATGTAATGAACATAGTTTTATTTATGATAAAATCATCTTTATGCTTCTGTAAAAACTTTAGAACTAATTATAATATAATAGAGTTCAAAGAATTCAAAATTTGAAAATTTCAAAATTTTCACTATAGTACGTCGACATAGTGTTTTTTGTATGTCGACTTATAACTGCCAGATTTTCAACAATATTTCAAATTTTAAAAATTAAAATAACTACTCATGTAAATTCAAAATCTAACGAATTCCAGACCCTATTTAAGTATATTTCTTCCAGAAAAATTCATAATTCTGTTTCTCCTTCTTCCTTATTCTTTACTACTCAAATCCATGGCAAATCCTATTCATAATCTTAGTGAAAATCTTGATGAATCTTTGAATTCTTTCAAGAAAACTCTCTCTATAGTACTACGTAATTAGCACAAACTAGGGTTAATTCAAATGAGAACGGCTGAATATCAAAAAACATTTTGATGTGACTCGTTGGGATATCTCTTCTCATTTCAGAAATGAAAACATCCAAACATCACATAATACTGAAGAAGAGTGGAAGGACATTAAGAAGAACCAAATTACTGGACAAGATGAATGGCTTGAAGTTCCAAGAAACGTTTAATTGTTTGCTATGATTTGTTTGAATTGAATTCTATGATTTGAAAACTTGTATATATACTAAGACATGGTGTGGTGTGATTTGATTTGATTTGTTTGTATAACAAACAAACAAATGTAATTATAATACTTGGATTTGTTTGTATTTTATCATCATACTGTTGGGAATTATAATTATAGGTTTATATAGATTAATGAGGAGTATTCTACTTTGAATTAGTTATAGACTAAGGAGGAATATCATAATAGGATTAGTTACTTAATTTTGTATTAGTTTTATCAAGATAGTTATACAATTTAGGGGGAGTAGTTTTAGGATTTATTTTTGGTAATGCCGAGGGAGGGATTATAAAATAGACATAGTTTATAGGATTCATATGGACAGGGGGAGTATTTGAAGGGTCATCATCAACAGGTATGTACAAGTATGATATTTTATAAAATAAGGATTGTCATCATCAAAAAGGAGGAGATTGTTGGAGAATGGAGTTTTTAATACAATAACCTTAGTTTAATATTGATTGATTTTAAAATATATACCAAAACTTTTGTATAGAATATATATACATATGCAGGATTTGTATATAGGAAATATTACTAAAGACTGTACAGTTTTAAAGATATTAAAGATTCAAAGTTCAGAGAAATTTCAAGACTCATGAGTATTCAAGATTTCAAGAGTTCAAGATAATATAGTTGCAGAGTCTAGATTACGTAAGACTCTAAATGACACTCCAGGTTCAAAATCAAATTCTGATTTTTAAATCCTGATTTTCAAATTCTGATTTTCAAATTCTGTTTTCAAATTCTATCTTCAATCCTCTCTATTTTTCTCTCTATTCTACTATATTTTCCTTTCTTATTTTACTTTTGTTTTTCAAACTTAAGTTTTATATTTTTATACTTCATATTTATATAGTTCAAATTCTTATAATTTTATAAATATGTTTATATAGTTTAAATTTATGTTTTCATATGATTTTCTACTTTATAATATTAATTTATAACACTATATTTTAGTTCAAGAAATTCCAGAATTAAATTTATATCAAAACACTTGAAAAATGCTAAAAAAAATAAAATTTACACTAAGGGTATGTCGACATGCATAAAACACTATATCGACATATAACTGTCGTTATTTCAATTTTGAAAGGAAATGTCTTTTCACAAATTGTGACTGTTCTGAAGTGTGGCACCCTTTCAAACTCTATAAAAGGGCTTAAATTCGATTTTTTTGTCATCTCTTCTTCTATAACTTCATCCTCTTTCTTTACACCATTATTCTTAATCATTTTTATGATTTCTGCATTTATACTCTACCGAATTCATTTCTGTTTTGATCAAACTTCTTCTCTCTACACTCTCTACTCTCTGAATCAAGTTCTATTAAAGAGTTATAGGGTTGTTTGTAATTGTTTGGGTTGAGTTAAGGAATTGATGGTATCCCTTGTAGCCGTGAAATCAAGGACGGGTAATCAGTGGTATCCCTTGTAGCCATGAAATCAAGGACGATAAAACTTGATCAAGTGGGTGTTGAACCGCTGTGGTATCCCTTGTAGCCGTGAAATCAAGGAGGGTTGTAATTGGATATTAATATAGTAATAAAACTCTGCACAATCCAGCATTGTTTGGGACTGGACGTAGGAGTAATCCAAACCAGTATAAAATCCGCTGTGCTCTTTCCTTTTCTGCATTTTTATTTCTATTTATTTTTGCATGTATGTTTGAATCTGTGTCTGTGATTGTGTTTGTGGTGTTTGATTCATCTAGCAGTTCACATAAGTTTTAGATTTTGTTTAAGTTATCAACAACACTATTCACTCCCCTCAAAAGTCACATAAATAGGCCAAACGGGTCAAAACTCTTTCGGGAAAGAGCCTGAAACAACTTATAACGTCGACGGTGGTCTCCACTGATCGAGTGCAGAAAAACAGCAGGACCAGTCAACTGGTCCATTTTGGACCATTCGACTTGTCAACTTTCCAGCAGACACCAAATTATCATGACCAGTCGACCTGTTATTTTTGACCAGTCGATTAGTGACTGTAAAACTACACATTTTGGTTATTTTTTTATCTAAATCAAATATGAATCATATGCGGTGAACTATGGAGGCTACGGACATGATCTAGATGATAATGACTCATAA
Organism: Allium sativum; assembly: GCA_030737875.1. NCBI lineage: Eukaryota > Viridiplantae > Streptophyta > Magnoliopsida > Asparagales > Amaryllidaceae > Allium > Allium sativum. Next base: position 890,712,574 of record CM060926.1, on the reverse strand, counting down.
GCTCATCCAAACAACTCAAGAACACAAATAAACATGCACAAACGTATATACATGAGATTGCAATGATTTTGATTATAAGCTCAAAAGTGAACTAAATTCCAAACGAAGCATGAAATAGTGATTCAAGAAACTTGTGAAGACTTGGGACTTTGCCATGGCGACAACAGAGCTTCACAAGATCACTAATTCAACTCATAGCATATGAATTCGATTGTGTGCTCAATCTAAACGAGAAATTTCAATTTAATGAAACTAAAACTAATGAACCGAAAAGTGTAACGACCCGAGGAATTTGCGATCCTGGATATCGGTATATAACACTATATCGACTATCCAAGCATCGGAAAAACCGGATAGTCCATGAAAGAAATTAGAGGGTGAGAATAAATAAGATAGAAATTTGGAATAGAAGAAGAAGAACGCACAACATCAGAGTAACACGAATCTCACAGCGGAACGAACAACATATAATAGATAACATATCTTTGAAATAAAATCAGTATATGTATATAGTAACATTATCAGAGTACAACACTTACAAAACACCAGAAATAACTATAGTTATATAATCCTGAAGCCTCCTGCTCCAAGCTCTTCAAGTATATCTGTAAAATTCTGACTACTTGACTGCCCGTACAAAATTGGGCACCCAAGAGTTTAGGGAAAACAAACAAAATAAACTCTGGGTCAGTCATGGCACTGGTGTGAGTAAAACAATTTAAAATAGTTTGAACAATTAAACGATATCTCATAAGACCATGTCGTATAACGGAACGGGTTTTTCCCTTATGAGAATCCAAAATAGTCTTTATATCAAAATTCTTTTGATATTATAATAGTGTCTATCAACCACAATATAATAATCAACTAGCATAAACGCTTTCATCTCACGTTCTACATACATAATATACAATCAAAACCGCGAGCACTTATTGGGTAATGGATTTCCAACTATGACAAGGTATGGAACCACCTTTCGATAGTGTACCTCTAGAAAGGAATACACTGAGTTCAACAAGAACATCTTGCAACCCAGCCACACATGACCGACCACTCATTTCGCTTGAGTGTATCGAATGTACCTCACCAATGGTTGGGATCAGCAATCATTTCCCGAATGGGACAACATCAACAATAGATTATAGAATGAAATGAATATCTCTAGATAGGTGATAATACACCCTACTTGGAAGCCAACCACTTAGCCATGTTGCCTGCTCGATTTTTGTCATTTTCCGGTTGTGAGGCTAGAGGCCACACTTATCTCAGACAGATCACACAATTATTCACTTTGAATGTCACATCGTCATACCCGCCAAATCACAAATTGATTTCCCCAAAAATACAACGGGTATACATCTAAGAGAAATGAATTCCTTCGCCACCAAACGTATATACGTTTGAAGAGATCAACTTACGCGATCTATTAAATATACTCTATCAGACATTCTTCCATACAGGTTGTCCTGGGACTGGACAAACTGAAGGCACCATTTTATAAACAGGGCAGCCCTTGCATAACTCTGTCTTCAATTATCTTCATCATATTTGATTCGCAATGCTAATGCCATACAGAGTGGATTTCAGATAATATATCTGATCCTGGTCTCTCCGTATTGACAACGGAAAAATGGTCAGAAACTTCGATAGTCGGTGAGTTAACTATTAAAGAAAAACACGTGTGCAAACAACGATATTATTTCCAGATGGAAATTTTACCGATCAATCATCATTTAACATTATCTCTTTAGTTCATAAATTTATTCATTTCCTATCTCCATATATTCAACATTCCTTATTTTCTAAATTTAGAAAATATACGTTATTAATCATCGGAAAACATTTCCATTTTTTTTCATGTATCACTGTCATTTCAGTATTCTATATCATCAAACTTTTCATTTTATAGGATTAAAAAATATCTCTGATTATATTTGGAAAATGTTTCCAAAACTCATTCATAGGATTTTAACAGATGTTTAAATAAAACATCGTTATGCCAACTCAAACATTACACTGATTAACTAATTTCACTTAATCAACCTTCACTATCGAACCTTAACCATTCCTTAGTTAAAAACGAAGCCAATCAAGTTGGGGTATAACTACCTCTCAGACCTTAACTGAACAGCATTTCTAACTTTGAAAATGACAAGGTTCACCTTTTAAACCTTTAACAAACTTCCTTACATAACTCTCTTTTGAATAAATCTCTATTCGATAACTCTTTCCTTTGAATAAACTATATTCGATAATCTCTCTTCGAATAGCCATATTCGATTGACTCTATTCAATTAACATTATTCGATTAACTCTAATCTATTTACTCTTATCAGTCAGCTCTTTTTGATTACCTCTATTCTATTAACTCTATTTGATTAACTCTATTTTATTAACTCTATTGGATTAACTCTATTTGATTAACACTAATCAATTTACTCCCATCAATTAACTCCATTCGAATAAACTATATTCGATTAACTCCTTTCGAATAAACTATATTTGATTAACTCCTTTAACTCTATTCAAATAAACTATATTCGATTAACTCCTTTATCTCTATTCGAATAAACTATATTCGATTAACTCCTTTAACTCTATTCGAATAAATTATATTCGATTAACTCCTTTAACTCTATTCAAATAAACTATATTTGATTAACTCCTTTTGGACAACTAATACTCGATAACTCCTTTCAAATAACTAATATTCGATAATCCCTCTTCGAATAACTAATATTCGATAACCTCTTTTCGAATAAACTATATTCGATTAATTCTCTTCTTCGAGTAACCTTATTCGATAACTCTTTCTTCAAATAAACTATATTCGAATTACTCTAATCCAACTAACTCTAATTCAACTAACTCTATTCGAATAACTAATATTCGACTAACTCTTTTCGATTTACTCTATTTAATTAACTCTATTCGATTAACTCTAATCGATTAACTCTAATTGATTAACTCCAATTCGATTTAACTCTAATCGATTAACTCTAATTCCTTTTATTTTTCTATTTATTTAACAAATAAATATTCCTTTTCAATTCTACTTGTTCAACAATTATTTCCTTTGCAATTCTATTTGTTCAACAATTATTTCCTTTGCAATCCTATTTGTAAATGTTTTACAAATATATCCTTTTCTATTCTATTTGTAAATGTTTTACAAATATATCATTTTCTATTCTTTTTGTAAATATTTTACAAATATATCCTTTTTCAACTCTATTTCACAAATATTTTCCTTTTCTATTTGTTTCACAAATATTTTCCTTTTATATTTGTTTCACAAATATTTTCCTTCTATATTTGTTTCACAAATATTTTCCTTTTATATTTGTTCTATTTATCAAATGATAAATATTCCTTTTATAAAATCTTTTGATTTTATAAATATATCATTTCAAATATACACTTTGAAAATTTCCATTTTTACATCCCAGTATTTCTTATGGTATTTGAAACCATATAACAATGATCAATATCATCAAACACACATAATCAACAGCAAATTATATATCACATCAATATATGAAAACAGTAAAATAAATGTTTAGGAATCCAGTTGGATTCCTCCGACATGTTTCCCTGCATCCAAAGATGTTAAACAATACAATTAACATCAATTTCATTTCACTATGAATGCTAAACAGAATCAATATATAATTAACGATTTATATATATATCGTTATCTATAACTTTAACCAATAAATCAACAGTTCAACCAAATAGTCAGCACACAGCAATCAATCATCATTTATCAGTTCTAAAAATACGTTATAAAAATATGAACTGATAGAGTTGGTGAGTTTTACACATATTGGGCAGTTATCGCTAAATAACGATTAACTATCTTTGATTCAGACAGACAATTTTTTTTTGCTATAAATTGTAACGAGCTCCAATTCACCCTCAGTCAGTTCCATGATGTAGCGCTCGTCCGTACGATCCTATCGGATCTTGTTTTGCCAGTTTTTGTTAATGTGTGTATGAGATATTAAATTTACAAATTACACCGTTATTTAAAATAGATTATCTAAATTTAAATTGAGTTTGGGCTTTTACCAAACTAAGCCGGCCCAACTTCTTTCATCCAAGCTACCTACAGTATCTTCTTCTACACATCCCGCTTCACTGTTTTACAGTAACATTTCCGAACTCTCTCAATACCATGCTCCCCCAAATCTCCACAAAAATTCAGATATAAATCACCATTATTCATTTTCTTTTCGAAATCATGGAAGGTTAAATGCTATTGTATTGTAATTGGTTCCTAGACAGGAGGATGATCAACAGAAGACATTGGTAATAGTAATTCCTAGTGTACCGTTCATTTGATTGCATCACATGCAAGAACGTGGGGGTTAAGGTGCCAATGGATAACCTTTTGCCGTCAAAACTCCTCCAATTCTCCACTCATAAAACATACACTTCCTTCATGCTAATTTAAACTCAGCTGCTCCATTCATGCGCTAGTTGTTGCGCACCTCAGTACATCACGTTAACTCCGTTGCACATCATTTCCAAAAAAAATCTCCTCCATTATACCCAAACTTGTATGTACACATTAACCTCCTTGCAACCGCCTGTGCCTTCTTCTGCTTACAAGCTCAACCGGAAAGCATCTCCTCATTTTCTCTACTCTTCCCTCCCCTTTCTATGGATATGTCAACCACTGAATCCCAAATGTTTCGTTGGAATGGTGTCCAGCGCTGCTATAGGGAATCAATCCCATCGAATAAAAACAGAAAACACTCGAACTCGCCTAGACTCTTCATTAAGGTGTGAAACCCCTTCACCAAAACCCTGCTATCCTCCAATTCACCAAACAATGCCTCAAATTTCCAGAACTCATGAACCCTAAACCGCACTGCAGTTTTTCCGAGTTTCTGGAAATGTGTCGAGTCGAAAACAATTGGTACGGGCTTGAAGCCCTTGTCTCAATGATCCCGGAAATATAAGATTTGGAATTTTTAACATTTTATTTGCATTTATCGTTGAATTTTGAAGATCCACGAGATGGGTTTGAGAAAGAAGAGAACGGCGGTTTCAGGTTTGACCCGAGAATGAAGTATTTAGGTCTTAGGATAAGTTTAGGATGGTACTTATAGGGTTGATAAATATATAGATATTATGTTTTTATATTAATATAAAATTTTCGATGAATGTTTTCAATCCCAATGATCACATATGATACCCAAAAATCATGAAAATTGACATGTAACTACAGTTTGACATTACGGACCCAAGAAACTGGTTACGTCGAATTCCGACTCCGTTTGCTTACACAGCGTATTTTAACCATCAAAATACTAATTATTTTTCACACTAAAATTCCGTACGGCTACATACTAGCTTCAAAAATCACGAAAATTGAAATCTAGCAATAATTTAATATTGCGGATCCAACAAAATTAGTTTCATCGAAAACGGAGGTCGTTTGCAAAACTGGCTATTTTTAAAGCTCTAAATAAACCCATTTTAAATATAATTATATTTAAAAACAATTAAATTAAATATTTATAAATAAATATTATCGTATATATTCACACTAGAAAATCATACAGCTCCATAATAAATATTTATGGATTTACAACTTGATATCTCAAATCCTGATTAAATCGATATTCGATTTAAAATGAAATTCCTTTTATGTATCGTTATAAATTATAAAGGAATTCCATAGCAACTTTTCTAAAATTTGATTTGGACATAAATCAAAATCTACACGACAAAATCCCGATTTTTCTCTCCCACTAGAAAAATATACTTCACCAGCTCCGAAAGTTTCTTGTTGCACAGAAATACGGCTTAAAACGGATTTTGTATATTCAGTTGAAGTTCAAATCGCCAAATAGCGAACTACCGTGCCATTTCGAGCTCGATTATATTTATAATATAATTATACGTTCACTGTCATTTATATAATATATTCGTTAATATAATTCAACTCCAAACTGAATTATATATTATGAATTGTCAAATTCACACAATATTGTCAATTCATTATTTCCGACTATTTCGAAATTAAATATATTATTCTATTATTTATATTAATTAAATATTCAATATAATTTAATTAAACCACTATTTAATCTTTATATCACTTATTAAATAATTAAATTAATTAATTATTATCCATAAAAATACGGGACATTACATAAAGTGTGTACTTATCTAACTAATTCATATGCATATACACAAATAAAAATGAACCTAAATTACACTTTACAAGCCTCTAGGCTTGTGGCATATATGTGAGTTCATTAAAGGACTCACTTTTGCTTGTTTAGAAACAAGGAATCGATCTAATAACAAGCAAAATCAACCTCTCCCCCCAATATAGCACACAGATCTTTAATCTACACATGAATATACAATGTTCCTAAGAATTAGGCTTATGAATTATGAGAAATAGAAGAGGAGACAAACTAGAGAAGATAGAGAAGAAGAAGAACTTACCAAAGCTTTCCCCTTGATTTTGCACTTGATTCCTACAAGATTGGAGCTCCTAAGATAAAGCTAGGTTTAGGGAATTTCTATTTCCCTTTCTTTCTCCCATTTTCTATTTTCTTTGAAGAGTTAGAGTGAATGGGAGAAAGGAGGGTAGATGAGGGTTATAAGGTGGGCTAGGTTAGCTAAACCAAGACACAACCAAAGTCCCAAAATTCGCAAACTCGAAATATATCGATGCTTATAGTTTTTGAGCACGTAAACAACATTTTGAACTCAATGGAAGTGGTTTCGAGTCCAAATTTATCCTATGCAAAATGTGACTTTTTGGACACACATTCGATTAACGATTAATGATGTTATAATTGAATAATTATTTAAATATATTATTGTTAAATATGCGGGTTGTTACAATAACATTATACAATCGATTTTTCATTTTTATCTGTTAACACCAAAAATGGGCTAACACCCAGAGAAGTGTGAAAACACCTCTTGATTGCAGAAAAACAAGGATAAAAATTTTAATTAACAGAAAATACAATAGAAAGTAGAGTTTATAGTGGTTTAGCCACTGATTAGGTCTACATCTACTTTGAATATGCATTTCATCGATTTCTCCATATCAAGTTACAAGTTTGATCTTCAATTACAATGATTCGCAATGATTTACAATCTCCAAAGTAGAAACACACTCAAATTCCACAAGTATCGATGGTTATCGGAGTCAATCTTGATAATAAAGTCTGGTTAAGATGTTTGGTAGTCTCTGGAGTAGAGGAATGCTTGAGATCAACAATGGAAGAGCTTTGGCGGGAGAAATTCGAACCCTTTTATGTGGGCAGTGGTCTATTATTTATAGGTAGAGGTAGGAGTGTTCGGGAGCTTGCATGGAAATGCCGCAGCCCATATACAATGACTTTCGATTTATTAGTACCTGCACTCCATGTCCTGAAATAGCGGGTTGACATGCCTCTTCTTGTACGGATCATGCGCGATCTATACTATGGGTCGGAGGCGATCCATTGTCCTCTGTGCTAGAGCGCAACATCACCTATGTGCGCACCACTTTCTTGGATCGGTCCACATCAACCATCCATGCTACATTAGAAATAGCATGCAACTAATCCTTATTTTCACCGATCCACGCATGGATCACTTGCGTTCCAAGAACGCTAATGCATTACGACATGAAGCACCGTGTCCCGATGTTATTATCTGCATAGGTATTGACTTTAAATCAATATGTAAATAGCTCCCCACTGGCAGCCGAATTCAAGTATGTACATCATCAAATGCAAAGGTTGTGGGTGATCCATGTAAACCCACGCCCCACAACTTGAAGCATCAAATTTACACATCTTCATTATATTGATCATAAGCGTCCCATTAAGGCCTTCTTTCCATGTCTTTGAAGCAACAGATCGACACATCTTTGTGCATGGATCGTGAGCGATCCAAATATGAACGATCCATATACATGTGGTCCATACATTAGCGGCCCGATCCATGTTTACAAGATCAAGTTGATACAAGTTATTTACATGGGTCATGGGCAAACCATTGTATCACTGATCCATTGCATCATCGACTCATGACTGCTGCTCTGCTCGTCCCGTCTTACCATTCATGACCATAGATTGTTTCAGATGGTTTGGATCGCAAACGATCATTGTTACCTGCAACCGATCCATCAATTCTCCGATCTAATCTACTATTTACATTGGACAGATCCATGCTTTATGTGAGCCTTCTTCACACGAAATAAATCATGATTGACCCAATATGACTCTCCGATCTGATCCATGAATGTAAATAATTTTTAACCATTTTTGAGTCACGTGTTTTATTTTATTTCCGAACAAAGGGTTTTAAACCGCGTTAACATTATCTATGCACTCAATTTTCCCCTATAATCTTAGTAATTATGATTGACATATTCCTAAAACTTATACTTGGTCCTTTCGAGAGCTTTTAGCTAATGATATAAGGTCCTTCCCAGTTTGGCCCAAATACTCCAGCGCCAATCATCTCTCGTTTCAATATGAGGTCTCCAACTTCAGAAGTTCTTTGTCAGACTTTGGTGTTGAAGTGCCTGGCTATCCTTTTTTGGTGTGCTGCAATCCGAAGCTCGACTTCTTATATCTTTTCTTCAAGATGATCAAGAGTTTCCAATTATAGCTGCTCATTTTTTGGATGATTGAAGTGAATCCTTCTATGAGTTAGAACTTCCAATTCTGCATGGATCATTGCTTTGGAGCCAAATGCCAAAGAAAATGGTGTAAGCCCAGTTGCAGATTTGTGAGTTGCCCGGTTGTCCATAGTGCAAGCGGTAGCCCATCTACCCAACAACCTTTAGCCTTTTGTATATGATTTTTGATGGTTGACTTGATAATTTTATTCACCTCCTCCATTTGCCCGTTTTCCTACTGATGGCTACGACTGCGAAGCTCTTCAGAATTTTGTATTTTGCACAAATATTCTTAAACTTCTCACTCTCAAACTGAGTTCCACTGTGCGTTACTATCTTTTAAGGCACATCAAACCTACAAATAGTATTTTTCAACACAGAGTTAAAAACTTTCTTTGAGGTAACAAGTATATCATTAGCATAAACCCTCATAGTCTTGCTAATTTATGTCATAAACATTGTGTTAACAAATCATTGCTGCTTTACAGGCTCGACGCGAAGCTTTATATTCAACGAATAAATTTCCACTTCCAGTGATATGCCACATATGTCGGCATGACTCCAGGCGAATAGGTCCAAATTAGCCTTCATAAAAACAACAAATTCCTTTTGCAACTTTTGCCCAATTGAGCCCCAATATTTAAGGCTTGATTAGGATCCCTTGGATGAACTACAACATGTATCGTGATCTCCGCGGGCACTGCTCGATTATCCCCTACACTGTTTTTTCAAGGATCCATTTCTTTTTAGTCCCACTATGCTCACCAGTGTAGGGTTGTGTTTTATTTGCTATAAGACAGGTTCATGAATGCGGGGAGAACCCTCTTCATTCGTCCCCTTTTCATTTTTCTTAGCTTCTCTTAGTTCAATGATGTAACATTCCCTATCAATATTCTGATCTGCTATTATCACGCCGACACCTTTCTCTGTGGGAATCTTCTTTGTTAAACACCATTGTGCTAGCGCAACTTTGAAATTAGCCAAAGCCTGTCTTCCCAGGAATGCGTTATAAGTTGAAACTCCATCCACAAGCACAAAATTTTGTTTTAATACAGCTTTTCTCTCTCTTCTCCTAATTCCACATGCATGTCAATCGTCCCAATTGGTTGTTTCGGCTCACCCGTGAACCCCTGGATTTTCATTTGACAAGCCTGCACATCAGTCATTGAGAGATTCATGAGGTAATTGTCTTTCGGAAAAGAATAGTGACAGAAGCACCACAATCAAGCAGCACTCTTTTGATTGTTGCTGGACCAATTCTATCTGTAACGAACATCGGGTCCAGGGTTGGAGCTACCACATCTTCTGAATCTTTCTCTCTAAATACTATGTCATCGTTATAAGTTTTCTACTGCTTCATGGGAACGGTATTATTAAGGATCAAGCATCTTTCTTCTTTCAGAGCGTACTTTAGAGCATTCACATATCTTTCCATCTCGCTCAAACTTGTATCCGCTGGATGAGGACCACTAGATATGGTATTAATCACTAGCCTTGCAATATTCTAGGCTGAAGCTCTGTCACTCGGGCCTGATTGATTAGCGGGTATACTTTGCCCCTAAGAAGTTGGAGAAGGATCTACTACTTGTGGGTTTCTAACATACTGTTGCAATTTATTCTGCCTAATCAATTCGTTAAATCAAGCTCATTAAATGTAGACATTCATTAGCACTGTGACCAGGCTGATTGTGAAAACGGCGGAATTTTCGAGAATTTACTACCTTGTCCCCTATCCTCAACAGCAGTGGTTTTGGATAATATCCTGCATCTTTGGTGGCAAATAAGATGTTCTCCGGGGTATCACTTAGACGAATCAACTCTTCGAATCTGAATAAACAAAGGATCTTGATATTCTCTTTTCTTTTCCTTCGTTTTCCCTTTTCTACCCTCTGCCATCCTTCTTATTTACCCAAGCATCATCACCTTTCTTGCCTTCCACAATATTACTTCCAACCACATTTTGGGTAGTGAGAGTGACGTCTTCCAGCCTCATGAACTCATCGGCATTTTTGTAGAACTTCTCGAGTGTGTTGGGATCTTTCATCTCTACTCACTTTCCAAACTCATTTTTCTTATCCACGGCTCGAACCAATGCCATTAGTATTATCTTGGGCTCTGAATTACCTAACTTTGTCACGACAACCTGAAGCGATTAAGAAAAGCTTTCACTGACTCTCCTGGGTTCTGATCCAGCCCTGATAATGACATTATATTCTTGGCCTTTGAAGTGTATAATCTGAATTGTTCTCTAAAATTCTTTGCCAAATCAGAGAATTGATCTATAGATTTTAATGGTAGCTTAGCTAACCATAACAAGGCTACTCCTTCTAGACAGATGGGGAAGTAAAGACACTTGACCTCGTCCGTCACCCTCACACTATTCATATGCTAGTCATATTTGAACAAAAATAGATTGGGATCACTGACTCCACTATATGCTGGCATGGTTGGAGGGACAAATTTCTTCGGGAATTCAACATACCGAATTCTTTCAGTCAAAGGAGTCTTGCTTGGAGCAAAATCCCACTTACTTTCATCTTCCTTCCTAGCCAAACTTTCTTTCATGATTTTCTAAATCATTCCTAAAATATACTCCTCGTCATTGTGTTGTTCCACAGGGTGGACACCGGTCCTTTTTCCGGATGCTTGTCTAGGCAAGCGATCACGGTTAGCGAACTGGATCCTTGTTCCTCCAACTTGGGCAGGTGCTACTCTGGTAGGACTTGCAATTTTTTGAGAAGCACGCTTTTTGTAATGATTTTCTCTAAGCACACCAGCATTCACTTTGGAATCTTTAATATTGATGTCATTCCCGCCACTTGACACTGATATTTTGCCTGACTCGTTTACTTCCTCGACATGGAAACTGCGATTCTTCATACGAAGATCCAAAGCAAAAGAATGTGCATTCTCTTCCAAATCAATCTCAACTCTACGATTTGCAGGATTGTCTAAGCAGCGAGAAGAGCATCCAACTTATCCATCAAGGCTTTATTCAAGGCTTGCATTTCCAGAAATTCTTGTAGATGATGCCATAAAAATTATGGCATCATCTACAAGAATTATGGCATCAATAGACTAATTTTTAGTTAGAAGGTTATCAGACATTATGGCGCCTTCAAAGAAGAACATCAAATCTACAAGAATTTCTGGAAATGCAACAAAAACAGAGCTTATAGTGGTTCAGCCGCTGATTAGGCCTACATCCACTTTGAATATGCATTTTATTAATTTCTCCATATTAAGTTACAATATTAAATTAGTCTATTGATGTGGATGACGCATGCCAATTTTATGCACCATCTTCTGAAATGTTGATTTGGAAATTTCCATTGAGAAAGGGTAAAATAAACTTGCTTATGCCGGAAAATAATATAAAAAACGGAGCATTATATACACAATGATGCACAAACAAACAAGGTTTAATGAAGAAAGAAACGAAAAGTGTGTGTGTAAGATTAAAATAAAGTAAAGAGTAACAAAACTATTGGAGCACATATATGTTGAAGAAATGCTCGAAGGCAGGTCAAATAGATGAAAGGGTGACTATGTTTTATTCTAATTCATCACCGAGTCCTTTAGAGTCTAGATCTTATAATACCATGGAAGTGCCACCGAAATCGCTGCAAAAAAAATCACAACATCTGAAATATGTTATCCTAATATTCTAGAAAAAGAATACTAAATTTTGGGTTCTAAAAGAGTGAAAATAGATGAACTAGCAAAAACATGGCACAAAATTGCCTAAACTAATTTCCTAAATCAAATAATTAATCAAATAGTTGTTATAACTGATCAATCACTTAATAGTAATTGGTTAATCAGATCTAGGAGTGAGGAAACATTTTAGACCATTTTGAAGTATATCTTTGCTCTTAAGACAATCTTCTTTATTCCTTTTTGTTTCTATGTTCTACAAACATTTATAACCATTATAACCCTTCTAATGTATATTTATGTCGTTTATATAAACACTGTGAATTTCGGATTAGAGATCACCCCTTTAAATGACTGATGCAGTATTTATACTCCACTTTGACTTTGTTTCTTTTAGATGAAAATCATCACACTTTGATTTCTATAATAGTATAGATGTCCTACAATGATTCAGTTCACAGCCTTAAGATTCTGGTTGGTTTAGCCACTTAAGGATCATAACATCTAGACTGGTTTCTATTGGTCATACTACCATATTGATGAATTTTATGTGAAGAAAGACTCAATATTTTCAAAATCATTATCCTACTAGAAATTGTCGTAGGATTTTAGAAAGAAATTGTTATTGAAATCATGCTTTATCTTAGGTGGTAATGCTGAAGTCTAGTTACGACATCCTTAAATAGTCATGTTGAATCTAGTTCATCCTTTTGGCAATTGTAGAAACATGTACATCCGAATGAAGGATCGCTTAGATGGACATACAAAGGGATTTCCGGGATTAGACATATGGCGGAGAGTCCAAACAAATAAATATGACTTAATGATAAACTTCATATTTTTCTAAACATTTTCAAATACATTCTTTGATAATATTTTCAATCCTTGGCATCTCAACTCTACAATGGTATGCAAGCTATAACATATAACACTTGAACTTTCAACAGTGGCAACAGGGCCAGATAATTCACAAATTGTAACAACATCCTTGAATTTTTCTTAACCAAAGAAAAAGGTTCAACTGAAGCAACATTAGAAACAAGGAAAAAAAATACATATTACACGACTATTATTAGTAAAAGCACAACATCATATGACATCGATGATGTACAAATTGCTTGCAATCAACCATATGGGTTTTATGGTGATTTGTACAAGAAATTTAAAATTATTACAACAAACCACAATGAAAACTTAGAAAGTTAAATAAAGATGAATTTAATATTGACATTTTAAAATTTTTACAATACATTTTAATGAACGAAAACAATTCTATTAAAGTTTCTTTAACAAACTCTATTTCTAAATTGGATTGACTTGAAAACCTGAACAATTCTTTAGAAAAAGAATATATAGTTTTCTCAAAGAAGTTTAAAGATTTGAAAATTGATTTTGATTTTTTTTAATAGTTCAAATTCTTAACTTTTGTTTTTTGAATAAAGGACTATGTTGTAAAGAATAAGAATTTATGATTAATTAAATAATTGATATTTGGGAAAATTAGAATGATATTTTAATGGATGACAGTTTTGTTTGAAACGAAGTTAAATAAAAATTATATTCTATGTTAGGATAAATAAGGTTTACATTGAACTTTATTTACATAATATAAATAACATATGCAAACTAATGAACATTAGTTGATTGCTTCTATTTAGTTAATTTAAAATTTTATGATTTTTATTTCCACAACAGATTATTTAAGTAATTCTAAACTTGATAAATGTTATGTCTAATTAGATAAATTATGTCTACATTAAATTCAAGATATTTCTCAATAGGTTAATGAAGTAAATGAAAATCAAAGTATGTTAATGAGTTGTTAATGTACTCTATGATGAATGTTTTGCAGTAAATATTATTATTTATTAAATAGTTGGTCGTTTAAACAATTAACCAACTATAAACTGTCCCATTGCATGGTCATTATAGATAATAGAAAATTATCATATGAGTAACGATCGAAATTGAAATTCAAAAAAATGAAAATGATATCAAAATCTTGGATACTATTATAAAATAAAACAAAATAGATAAAAGAGGAGAAGTCATTAGAGAGAACAGAAGAGATAAGGGAGAGACCTTTTATTTTCTATTGACTCAGTTGTTCAATACAATATAAACATCTCACTATTTATAGAGTCTACATGCCATGTAAATTGTAGTAAAGTCCCTTAGCATATGAGCATATTCACCCTTATTACTTTTACATATAACAACACCCCTTTGAATATACGTATGCAAAGACGATAAAATTAATTGCCTCATTAAAAACCTTTTTATGAAAAACCTAGTGGTAAAAATCATAAATAAGGAAAAAAGTACAATTTTGTTTCATCTTTAGATAACATGTTTTACAATGTTATAGTGAGGGTTGATACTTCAGGATCATGATAATGCCTCATTAAAAATATCACTAACAAAAACCTAGTAGGAAAAACACTAGTGAAGGAAGAGAATATATTATAGCATAATTTTATTGTAACAACCCGTATTTTCAATAACCTGTTATAACATAAATCGAGGCAGAATTTAATTCAAAAATCTGAATCAAGGGAAACGGGCTATGCCATTGCGTTCGTCTCGGAAAAATACGCGAAATAGAGTCCGAGCTTTCGAAAATCGGAGTCCGTATGACCCAGTTAAGGCCCATTGAAGTTTTCAGAAATTTCTATGTTAAAAACAGATTTAAATTTTAAATTAAAAACAAGGATTAGGGCTAACTGGCGTCAGGTGGGAAAATTCCCGCCAGGACCCCCATGTCGACAGGCATGTCGACAGGGGTCTTAGGGTGTCGACTGCCCTGTCGACAGCCCTGTCGACACGGGGTGGCCAGGCAGTTTTGCCTGGCGCACCATTTTGATTTGGGCTTGGTTGTGTGGCTTGGTTTTAGAGAATTCCGAGATCTGACGGGCCTAAACTAACCTAGGGTTAATCCTAGGGCTAAAAACACTCTAATCTTCTATAAATAAGGCCCTAATCTACCCTAAATCACTCATTATTCATTCTAGCAACCAAACTATGTCAAATTGAATTCTCAAATGGCCTCCACCTAAAAACACTAGCCTCCAACCTCTTCATAAATCATTCCTATGAAGGTTTTGATGTTCATACAAGCATTTCTAAGTTGTATGAATGATCATTAGCTTGCATACATCATCAAGTTTTAAGCTTTAATTGCTAAGCTAGAGTTTTTGGGATTTTTGTTAATTGGAGCTTTGTTTTGGGTTTTTATATGCTTGCATAAAGGGGCTTCTCAATCTTTATTAATAGATTTGAGTCTTCATAATATTTGTAAGCCCTCTTACCTTCATTTTAGAAACTCTAAAGTTAATATGTGATGAAAGTTGGGATTTATGCATGTTTAATAAGTTATGCATGTTTATGCAAGTTCACTATGCTATGTTGTGCATGTTTAATAAGTTATGCATGCTTATGCAAGTTCACTATGCTATGTTGTGCATGTTTGATAAGTTATGCATGCTTATGCAAGTTCACTATGCTATGTTATGCATGTTTAATAAGTTATGCATGTTTATGCAAGTTCACTATGCCATGATTTGCAAGTTTAACAAGTTATGCATGTTTATGCAAGTTCACTATGCCATGATTTGCAAGTTTAACAAGTTATGCATGTTTATGCAAGTTCACTATGCTAAGTTATGCAAGTACAACATGTTATGCAAGATTTATCATGTATGTTGTGCCAAGTTCCCTCTTTCTATCCTTTATGCGTTATAACGAATATGTAAGCGATAGAATGACGTTGGGGGGTTTTGGGTAAAACTTAAAATACATGAAAATATAAGATTGGGAATTTACCTATTAAGTTAGGTCTACCCCTTGGGAATTTACCTATTAAGTTAGGTATACCCAAGTATTCGTTAAACTTGTGATTATGTTTTGAAAATAAAGTGGACATGACACTTAGAAAACATAAGTGTGGCCAACTCGAGGTTGGGTTGAGTTTGTAGCGTAAACCTACCCGGAACCGACCGGCTTAACTAGTTGCTACAAACAATAAGACCCAATGTGAGAAGTTGGTCATGTGTACCTTGGACCCGAGGTTAGACCAAGTTGTGGTGTAAAGCTACCCGGACCCGCCCGGCTTAACTAGTAACCGCAACAAAAGTCTAATGTGAGAGGTTAAGGCACAATTAAATTAATTAATGCCTCATGATTAGGGTTAAGTCATGGCCCACTAATACTTAACCAATTTTGGGGATACGAGGGATTAAATGGGGCTAAGTGGTGAACTGTTGGTTACACTTAACTAATTTAATCCATGATTAGTGAGGGGTTAAACCACACTTAACCCTCTTAGAAAACCCTAGCAACGTGGTCTGTTCCAGCAGTAATCCCAGTTCGGTATCATTTACAACCCTAGAAGCTAGGTTAGGGCGGGGCACGATTACTGGACTGATGTAAGCGACCAAAACGACGGCTGAGTGGTACAGCGGTGCGGGTCCAGGCGGGCTACGGATGTGCACGTAGTCCGGTGTTGGACAAACTCGAGGCACGGGTACCAGTAGGTTTAGACTGTGCATTATTGCTTAGGTGTCTGGGGTTGACACCCGAGGGCTTGATACACCCGAAGGTGGACCCAGCTCAGTCTGACTACAACCATATGTGGGCCGTATGGACACCAACACTCGACGTGTTAGGTTTATAGGGAGCCGATCGACTAGACCGTTGGGCTGGACCTTGTATTAAGGTCACCTCATGCAATTGGGCCAAAGTTTGGGCTGAGGGATCAATACCTGTTATGTTAGTTTGCTAGTACACTGTGGTGCAAAGCTTAATCTTCTTTATGTGATGACACCTTTATCTATTGCCAGTATGTTCATCTCAGTTTCCATCATGATGTTAGCTTTATTAGTTTATAGACTGATCGTAGTAGGGCTTACCAGTCTTTTTGACTGACCTGTTGTCTTTCGCTTCTTTTCTTCCGTTTCCCCCCCCCCCAGGTTCTTAGGGAGGGAACAGTGGTGCTTAGCTTGGATCGCTTGCTTGTTTGCTGGATAGCTCATGTATGTCTGGACATTGAGCTCGCTATGGTTTATCATCTTTATTTTGGGGATAGCACTATGTATTTCAGTATTTCTGTTTATGATGTACTAGACATGTTTATTTTGGCAGTTGACTTTATGATGTACTAAACTTGTTTTGAGATGGTTTGAGATATTCCGCTGTTTTATTCTCACTTACTCTGTTTAACATATATATTTATGTTCTTATTCTGCCTTGATATATCATTATGCATACTTACCCAGTTCTAACGCCCCCCAGAAGCTAGTGCCCCCTAAAGAGTGACCCTAGCGGAGGTGGGGTGTTACAAATTTGGTATCAGAGCATATGGTTTACAAGAAAGAACAAAAAGTTTTTAAAAGACTTTTGAAAAACTATTTTCAAAACAAGTATAAAGTATTTTCCAAGGAAAAGTCTAGTATTTTAAAAGGCTATTCCCCAAAAAGCCATTAGCGTTATCCTTCGTTCCCTTGACCTAATCTTATCTTATCTTTCGTTTCAGTATGGCTGAGAATCTTGCCATCCCAGATGGAGTAAATGTACCACTCTGGTATAGGAGACTTCTAGAAGCGAGGGCGGTAGCTGGCCCCGCAAACCCTACTCCCACTCCTCCTCCTGTAGTTGAGAATCCTCCCCCTAATGTCCCTCCTCCGGTGGTTCCTGTTCCTCCTCCCGTTGCTAATGTTCCTCCTCCTCCAGTTGCTGAGGCTCCTCTTCCTCCTCCTCCCCCTCAGCATCCTCAGGTGGAGTTCACGAAGGTTTGTAAAGACTTCAAGGCGATGGGAGGCAAGAATTTCCTAGGCACGGAATCTTTTGTTGAAGCTAGGAATTGGCTGAAAGACACTGAGGACTTATTTGCTATCTTTAGGATTGATGACGAGAGGAAGATTTTATTGACAGTGTGGCTTTTGAAGGATGAAGCGGCCTATTGGTGGGAGGTCACCAATGGGACGAGGCCCGTTGAGACTTGGGTCGATTTGAGGGCTAGATTTGTGGCCAAGTTTCTATCCTCTGCTGAGGCAAATTTACAGATGGAGAAGTTCATTGCATTAAAGCAAGGCGATATGTCTGTCAAGGAGTATGTGAACAAGTTTAATCAGCTGGCCCGTTTTGGTTTGGATATGGTTAACACTCCTGAGAAGAAGGCTCTTCGATTTGCTAGAGGGTTGAATGAGCCGCTGCAGGGTTTGGCGATGTCACATATTCCGCATGGGGCTACTTTTGAGAGTTTGGTCGATATGGCTCTACTTCAAGGAGATGGAAAGAAAGAGGTCAAGTCGAGTGATACTCAAGCAAAGAAGACTGATTCTCAAGGTAAAGGCAATCAAGGTGGTCAAAGTAGTCAGGGGAATCAGAGCAAGAACAAGAAGGGGAACAACAACAAAGGCAAGGGAAAGTGCAATTACTGTGGTGCGCCTGGACACTTTGCTAAGGATTGTAGGAAGAAGAAAAGGAAGCTTAGTGGTGGATGTTTTTCCTGTGGTGAGACTGGACACTTCAGCAAAGAATGTCCGAAGAAGAAAGGACAGGCTGGACCTTCAGGAGGGCAAGTTCATGCTCTCAATACCGCTCCAGTTTCCGATCGAGGTAGTGTTTCTGTTGAGAACCTTGTTTATGTTTCTGATCTTCCAGTTCGTACCTTGTTTGATTCTGGTGCATCACATAGCTTTATTTCATCTGATCTTGTTGATAGTTTGCACCTTAGTACTAGCTTAGTGGATGATCCCGTTTGTGTTTCGAATCCCATTGGGGGTTCTGCTCATCTATCTATGATATGTGAGGATCTAAGGATCTCTATACTCAGTGTAGAGTTCTTGTGTAGTGCGTATGTTCTTGGTTTCAGGGGATACGGATTGATATTGGGCATGGATTGGCTGTCCAGATATGGAGCCATTCTTGATTGTGAGCATAGGGTTGTGAGGCTTGTGACTCGCCTTGGCAACACCTTAGAGATTTCATGCAATCCGAAGGATCCCGTCATGTTGTGCTATCTTGAATCTCTCGACTCGTCAGAGGAAGCCCTTCAGTCTGTAAGGGTGGTCCGAGATTATCCAGATGTTTTTGAAGAAGTTAAGGGGTTGCCCCCTAAACGAGAGATTGATTTTCGCATTTATCTGGTGGATAATGCTAAGCCTGTTTCTTTGCCCGTTCGGCACATGGCTCCGCGTGAGAGGCGGGAGCTCAGCAAGCAAGTAAAGGAGTTGCTTGAGAAGAACTTCATCAGACGAAGTATATCCGAATGGGGAGCGCCTGTGGTGTTTGCTACTAAGGCAGATGGTTCTCTTCGACTTTGTGTGGACTATAGAGAGTTGAATAAGCTGACTAAGAAGAACAGGCACCCGTTACCGAGGATCGATGATCTCTTTGACCAGCTGGTTGGTGCTTCTGTTTTCTCTCAGCTTGATCTTGCTACTGGATTTCATCAGCTTAGAGTGGCTGAAGATAGTATAGACAAGACTGCATTCAGAACTCCAGATGGATTCTTTGAATGGCTTGTTATGCCGTTCGGATTGACGAATGCACCCGCGTATTTCGTGGACTTGATGAGTAGGGTGTTTCGGGAGTTCTTGAACAAGTTTGTCGTGGTCTTTGTGGATGATATTCTGATCTTCTCCAGGGATGAAGAAGAGCACGCGAGGCATCTTGTAGAGGTGATGGATACGCTTAGAGCGCATCAGTTAAAGGCTAAGTTCTCCAAGTGTCACTTTTGGAGAAGAGAAGTTAGATTCCTTGGGCATATCGTATCCAAGCAAGGCTTAGCGGTGGATCCCGCTAAGGTGGTTGCAGTTCAGGATTGGAAGACTCCAAGGAATGTAACCGAGGTGAGAAGTTTTCTAGGTCTTGCGGGTTTTTACCGGAAGTTCATCAAGGACTTCGCGAAGATATCCGCTCCTCTTACTAAGTTGACGAAGAAGAACTTAGTTTTTGCTTGGGATATGGACTGTGAGCTTGCTTTTCAAAGACTCAAGAGAGCCCTTACCTCAGCACCAGTTCTAGCTTTACCCGATGGTGGTAAGATGTTTACCGTGTACACTGATGCTTGTGGCACGGGATTGGGCGCCGTTCTGATGCAAGAAGGCAGAGTTATATGTTTTGGTGGAAGACAACTTAAGGTGCATGAGAAGAATTATCCCACTCATGATCTAGAGCTGGCAGCGATAGTATATGCACTCAAGGCTTGGCGTCATTATCTTCTGGGAGAGAGATTTGAGCTGTATACTGATCATAAGTCTTTGAAGTATCTCTTTTCGCAGAAGGATCTGAACTTGAGGCAGCAAAGGTGGATGGAATTCTTGGCGTCCTATGATTTTGATATAGCCTATACCCCTGGCAAGGGGAATGTTGTAGCGGATGCGTTGAGTAGAAAAAGGTTGACACTAAGTCCTCTATTTGTTGAGATGAAGAATTTAGAGTTCTTGGCAACCTTTGATTTCTCTTTGGCGATGGAGTCGATGACCGGTTCTTTAGCATCCCTGGAACTCAGGCCTACCCTTCTTGATCAAGTTGGGGCTTCACAGAGAGAAGACCCTCACATAGTTGAGATTATGGATAAGCTGACTCGAGGAGAGACGTCTAGTCACCTCGCTCGATATTCTGTTGATGACAAGGGTTGGCTGAGGAGAGATGGAAGGTTATGTGTTCCCATGGTAGAAAATTCAGTAAGAAATGTTCTTGAGGAAGCACATCGCTCCAAGTTGACTATACATCCGGGTGGAGATAAGATGTACAAAGATATGAAGCGTATTTTCTTTTGGCCTGGGATGAAGAAGGATGTGGCAGAATTTGTTTCTAGATGTATCATTTGCCAGCAAGTTAAGGCCGAGTCAAGGAAGCCCGGTGGGTTATTGCATCCTCTAGATGTTCCACTTTGGAAGTGGGAGAGTATCTCCATGGACTTTATTGATGGGCTTCCAAGATCAAGAAAAGGGAATACGAGCATTTGGGTCATTGTAGATAGACTTACGAAGAGTGCTCATTTCATTCCGGTGAAAAGCAAGAGGACCGCATCTTGGCTAGCGTCCATATATCTTCGTGAGATTGTGAGACTTCATGGAGTCCCTTCTAGTATTGTCAGTGACCGTGACCCAATCTTTACTAGTCAGTTCTGGAACAGTTTGCAGGAAGCTATGGGCACGAGGTTGAACCTGAGTACGGCCTATCACCCACAAACGGACGGTCAGACAGAAAGGGTGAATAGGGTACTTGAGGATTTGTTGAGGCTTTGCATTCTGGATTTTGGTGGTACTTGGGAAGACCATCTTCCTCTTGTTGAGTTTGCATATAATAACAGTTATCAGGCAAGCATAGGGATGGCACCATTTGAAGCTTTATATGGGAGGCCGTGCAAGTCGCCTACATGTTGGTGGGAAACTACAGAGAAGCTCATACTTGGGCCTGACATGATCAGGGATACATCCGAGAAGGTAGAGTTGATTAGAAGACAGATGAAAGCGGCCCAAGACCGACAGAAATCCTATGCTGATAAGCGAAGATCCGATTTGGAGTTTGATGTTGGGGATATGGTTTTCGTGAAGGTTTCTCCTTTGCGGAATGTGGTCCGATTTGGAGCCGTTGGGAAGTTAGCCCCGAGATTTGTTGGACCATTCCCCATTGTTGAGAGGATTGGGAAGATGGCTTATAAAGTGCAATTGCCCGAGAAGCTGTCCGGAGTGCATAATGTCTTTCATGTCTCGCATCTCCGAAAGTGCCTACATGAGTCCGCTGAGGTGGTTGAACCTAGCATTCTTGAAGACGTGGAAGTAGAGAAAGAGGCAACTTTGAGGAGAGCTCCGATTCGTATCTTGGGGACGGAGACCAAGAAGCTAAGGAATCGAGAGGTCAAGTTGGTAAAGGTTCAATGGGGTGAAGCCGAAGAAGACGCAACTTGGGAAACCGAGGAGAAGATGCGTGGGCTTTATCCATTCCTTTTTGAGGGTACACTCTCAATCTCTTT
Source organism: Allium sativum (assembly GCA_030737875.1). Lineage (NCBI taxonomy): Eukaryota > Viridiplantae > Streptophyta > Magnoliopsida > Asparagales > Amaryllidaceae > Allium > Allium sativum. The sequence goes on along the minus strand of CM060926.1, from coordinate 890,690,285 downwards.
CCTCTGTTAGCATATCTTTCTCTTTGCCATCCATGTTTATCTAGTTATCGTGCTAATCTTGTCATGAGAACCTTAGGTAGAAACCCTTTGGATGAAACATGTGTTTGAGACATGTTATGATTGATGGTTGCAAGTGGTTGCAAGTGTTTGCAAGTGGCTACTCGTGGATGCATGATACACATTAGGCACTAGATCGGCTCACACACTCCTCATATTGCATGTGCATGAGTGTTTATGCTTATTCTTGGATGAAATTTGTATGCCATCACATGGATGTTGCATATGGATGTATGATTGAGCACGCATGTAGATATTATACATTATGTTAGGGATTTGCATACATATGGATACATTTCACTAACATATTTTGCATTTGATCTTTGCATTAGATAAGTACATATACACACACTTTTGCATATGTTCATCCAGCATTTAGAATCTTTTAAGGACAATGATTGCTCGTGGATGATTCTTTGAGTAGATGGATGATTGGATGGTAGGATACGTTCTTCCTAACTTGAAGATTTCGGGGACGAAATCCTTTAAGGAGGGGAGAATGTAACAACCCGTATTTTCAATAACCTGTTATAACATAAATCGAGGCAGAATTTAATTCAAAAATCTGAATCAAGGGAAACGGGCTATGCCATTGCGTTCGTCTCGGAAAAATACGCGAAATAGAGTCCGAGCTTTCGAAAATCGGAGTCCGTATGACCCAGTTAAGGCCCATTGAAGTTTTCAGAAATTTCTATGTTAAAAACAGATTTAAATTTTAAATTAAAAACAAGGATTAGGGCTAACTGGCGTCAGGTGGGAAAATTCCCGCCTCGACAGGCATGTCGACAGGGGTCTTAGGGTGTCGACTGCCCTGTCGACAGCCCTGTCGACACAGGGTGGCCAGGCAGTTTTGCCTGGCGCACCATTTTGATTTGGGCTTGGTTGTGTGGCTTGGTTCTAGAGAATTCCGAGATCTGACGGGCCTAAACTAACCTAGGGTTAATCCTAGGGCTAAAAACACTCTAATCTTCTATAAATAAGCCCCTAATCTACCTTAAATCACTCATTATTCATTCTAGCAACCAAACTATGTCAAATTGAATTCTCAAATGGCCTCCACCTAAAAACACTAGCCTCCAACCTCTTCATAAATCATTCCTATGAAGGTTTTGATGTTCATACAAGCATTTCTAAGTTGTATGAATGATCATTAGCTTGCATACATCATCAAGTTGCAAGCTTTAATTGCTAAGCTAGAGTTTTTGGGATTTTTGTTAATTGGAGCTTTGTTTTGGGTTTTTATATGCTTGCATAAAGGGGCTTCTCAATCTTTATTAATAGATTTGAGTCTTCATAATATTTGTAAGCCCTCTTACCTTCATTTTAGAAACTCTAAAGTTAATATGTGATGAAAGTTGGGATTTATGCATGTTTAATAAGTTATGCATGTTTATGCAAGTTCACTATGCTATGTTGTGCATGTTTAATAAGTTATGCATGCTTATGCAAGTTCACTATGCTATGTTGTGCATGTTTGATAAGTTATGCATGCTTATGCAAGTTCACTATGCTATGTTATGCATGTTTAATAAGTTATGCATGTTTATGCAAGTTCACTATGCCATGATTTGCAAGTTTAACAAGTTATGCATGTTTATGCAAGTTCACTATGCCATGATTTGCAAGTTTAACAAGTTATGCATGTTTATGCAAGTTCACTATGCTAAGTTATGCAAGTACAACATGTTATGCAAGATTTATCATGTATGTTGTGCCAAGTTCCCTCTTTCTATCCTTTATGCGTTATAACGAATATGTAAGCGATAGAATGACATTGGGGGTTTTTGGGTAAAACTTAAAATACATGAAAATATAAGATTGGGAATTTACCTATTAAGTTAGGTCTACCCCTTGGGAATTTACCTATTAAGTTAGGTCTACCCAAGTATTCGTTAAACTTGTGATTATGTTTTGAAAATAAAGTGGACATGACACTTAGAAAACATAAGTGTGGCCAACTCGAGGTTGGGTTGAGTTTGTAGCGTAAACCTACCCGGAACCGACCGGCTTAACTAGTTGCTACAAACAATAAGACCCAATGTGAGAAGTTGGTCATGTGTACCTTGGACCCGAGGTTAGACCAAGTTGTGGTGTAAAGCTACCCGGACCCGCCCGGCTTAACTAGTAACCGCAACAAAAGTCTAATGTGAGAGGTTAAGGCACAATTAAATTAATTAATGCCTCATGATTAGGGTTAAGTCATGGCCCACTAATACTTAACCAATTTTGGGGATACGAGGGATTAAATGGGGCTAAGTGGTGAACTGTTGGTTACACTTAACTAATTTAATCCATGATTAGTGAGGGGTTAAACCACACTTAACCCTCTTAGAAAACCCTAGCAACGTGGTCTGTTCCAGCAGTAATCCCAGTTCGGTATCATTTACAACCCTAGAAGCTAGGTTAGGGCGGGGCACGATTACTGGACTGATGTAAGCGACCAAAACGACGGCTGAGTGGTACAGCGGTGCGGGTCCAGGCGGGCTACGGACGTGCACGTAGTCCGGTGTTGGACAAACTCGAGGCACGGGTACCAGTAGGTTTAGACTGTGCATTATTGCTTAGGTGTCTGGGGTTGACACCCGAGGGCTTGATACACCCGAAGGTGGACCCAGCTCAGTCTGACTACAACCATATGTGGGCCGTATGGACACCAACACTCGACGTGTTAGGTTTATAGGGAGCCGATCGACTAGACCGTTGGGCTGGACCTTGTATTAAGGTCACCTCATGCAATTGGGCCAAAGTTTGGGCTGAGGGATCAATACCTGTTATGTTAGTTTGCTAGTACACTGTGGTGCAAAGCTTAATCTTCTTTATGTGATGACACCTTTATCTATTGCCAGTATGTTCATCTCAGTTTCCATCATGATGTTAGCTTTATTAGTTTATAGACTGATCGTAGTAGGGCTTACCAGTCTTTTTGACTGACCTGTTGTCTTTCGCTTCTTGTAATGACCCGCATTGGCAGAGGTATTATGATTAATTTATTTAATTTTATAAATGGTGATTTAGAGAATTTAATGGTCGTGGAATTAAATAATGGTGAATATTTAATTAAAGTAATAAATTAAATAATATATTAAATTCTGAAATAAACAGAATTGGCCGAAATGACGATATGGGGTGAACTGGATCATCTGTGATGTTTAATTCAACTAGGAATTGAATTTGAATAACGAATATATTAAATTGTCGACAGTTGAACGTAAAGTTTATATTTTAATTGTAAACGAGCTCGAAATGACGCCGCAGTTCGTATATTGGCGATTCGAACTTCAACTGAATGTACAGGATTCGTTTTAAGCCAGATTTCTGTGAAACAAGAAACATGTGGAGCTGGTGGAGTATATCTTTCTAGTGGAAGAGGAAAATCAGGATTTCGTCGGGTAGATTTTTAGATACGTTTAAATCGAATTTTAGAAAAGTCGCTGTGGGATTCCTTTATAATTTGCAACGCTTTATTTACGTTATAACAGGGTTTTCAATATATTTGAATATCGGGTTTGAATTTAGACAAGATTCTTTTGATGCGTAGCGATAAAATAATTTTTAGAATTTTACTGTAATTTTTATTTAATTAAATAAGCAACTTTTTATTTTGAGTATTTTGCACCCTTAATCAGCGATGTTGGGGTTTCACAATATGAGTTAATCTACCGGTATTATTTCATTTTCGGGACCGTGGCGCATTTCTTGGCATGACGGTAATGTTATGTCTGAGCATGCGGTTCCATACGAGTGGAACAAGGCCAAGTCCAAAGTTCGAAAGAATGTTATATGTATGTTCATCTCTGTGTTAGGATTCACAATCAAGTCATATACACGTTAAATATTTGAATCCTGGTCCAAGTCTTTTATACATATATAAATAGGATAAAATGAAATGTATTCTTTCTTAGCTAAGAATAGAAGTTAACTTAATTTCATTTACACTCATGTCACTTTAGTCGATACCACGATACCTCTGCATAGAAGAAAATTGTTTACTTTCGTTGCTCATCGAAATATCCAAACCTATCCGCGAAGTGTTGCTTCACGGAGAAAGGAAGCATCATATAAAGGACCGTTGTAACCCACGCACCCATCTGATTCCAGCCACATAAAAACAAGAAAATATCTAAACCCTTAATATTATAAATACACCTTTAGCTCTTTCAGCCTAGCGTTTCATTCCCTAAGTCAACAGAAGCTCGGCCGCCATAAAGAAGCTTCAACGTGAAGCTTTAAATCCTCTAACAAGTCAAATAAATTTCCTTAAATCATTTCGTGTTTATTTCGAGAATCATCGAAGGACTCTCTTCATTTCGAGGTGCCCTTTGTTGAGTTCGACTTGTTTTGTTGTTGGTGAAATCGATCTAAGGTTGGCGGGTTTGTGGAGTTAGTGGTGTTGTCGTCGAGCAAAAAGGGTTGGTGCGAATTGAAGTCACTGGTGTTAGGCAGGGAGGGACTGCGAAGGGGGATACGCTGGTAATGACCTCATCAAATTTAGTGAATTGGAGGAAGGGATAGAAGGAGAGAGGTGAGTTGGTTTTCTTACTGGAGGGTATTAATTTCTGGGAAGAAGGATTTAAAAGTGCGTTTGCACTTATCTGAAGGGGACGGAAATGAAGTGCAAGGGTTCGACACCCCTGAAACAAAACGTAAAGCATGGAGTTTGGTTGGTTGATGAATGTGCTGTGGGTGGTGTAGGAGGCTACGACAACGCATATAAATGGAGGGGACCAAATGTTTTGTGGCAGGTATGAGGAGGACGGGTTTTTGAAGAGGATAATTGTTGTGGTTTTTGTTTTGATCTCTGTTGAAGAATGGGAGGGCGGTTAAGGGAGGAAGTCGGCTGAAATGGTGGAGCTGCATTCGATTTATCACTGGGAGTTGGAGAGGAAGAAGGGTACTGGCTGACGTGGGCTTTAAATGGTGGGATGGGCCTAAATTTTTGGTAAAAAGCCCAAGTGGAGAATTAATTTAGTTTTAAATTTTATTTAAGTTGTATGTTAAATTATAAAATGCGTAACTCCTCCATACGATATCAGATTTGGACGAAACGAGATTCGTTAGGACCGTATGGACGGACACTACCCAATGGAACTCACTGGGGGCGAATCGAAGCTCGTTACAATTTATGGAGAAATAAATTGTCCAACTGAATCAAAAACGCAAACCGTTATTTAAACGGTTAACGCGCAATGTGAGTAAATCTCACTAACTCTGAACAGTTTATAATTTCATGTTGTATTTTTAGAACTGTTAGATATTGGCTGATTGACTGTATGTTGACTGTTTGATTGAACTGCTAGTCAGTTAGTTAAATTTTCTATATTAATTCAGTTTAACAGAATATATCATATAGAACTGAAAAGTGATGTTATCTATATTGTTTAACATCTGTGATGCAGGGAAACAGGTTGGAGGAATCCGACTGGATTCCTCAACATTTATTTTACTGTTTTCATATATTGTGATATATGATTTGTTATATAATCTGTTATGGATTATGTGTGTTGGAATGATGTTGATCATTGTTATTCGATATTGTAAATATCATAAAAGACCCTGGGATGTAAAAAGAAGTATTTCAATGTATATTGAAATAAAGGAATTTTATAAAATCACAGGATTTTATAAAAGGAATTATTTATAAAACGAACACAGTTTTATAAAAGGGATATTTATTTAGAAAATAAATAGAAATAGAAAAGGAATATTTATTTAGAAAATAAATAGAAGTTATAAATAGGAAATATTTGTAACGGTAAATAGAAGTTATAAATAGGAAATATTTGTAACGGTAAATAGAAGTTATAAATAGGAAATATTTGTAACGGTAAATAGAAGTTATAAATAAGATATATTTGTAACGGTAAGTAAACGTTATAAATAGGAAATATTTGTAACGGTAAATAGAAGTTATAAATGAGAAATATTTGTAACGGTAAATAGAAGTTATAAATAGGAAATATTTGTAACGGTAAATAGAAGTTATAAATGAGGAAATATTTGTAACGGTAAATAGAAGTTATAAATAAGATATATTTGTAACGGTAAGTAAACGTTATAAATGAGGAAATATTTGTAACGGTAAATAGAAGTTATAAATGAGAAATATTTGTAACGGTAAATAGAAGTTATAAATAGGAAATATTTGTAACGGTAAATAGAAGTTATAAATGAGGAAATATTTGTAACGGTAAATAGAAGTTATAAATGAGGAAATATTTGTAACGGTAAATAGAAGTTATAAATAGGAAATATTTGTAACGGTAAATAGAAGTTATAAATAGGAAATATTTGTAACGGTAAATAGAAGTTATAAATAGGAAATATTTGTAACGGTAAATAGAAGTTATAAATAGGAAATATTTGTAACGGTAAGTAAACGTTATAAAAAGGAAATAGTTGTAACGGAAAACGTAGTTTATCAAAAGAAGTTAATCAATGTTAGTTAATCGATTAGTGATAAAGTAAAAGGAACTAATCGATGTTAGTTAATCGATTAGTGATAAAGTAAAAGGAGTTAATCGAATATAGTTTATTCGAAGAAAGTCAAAGGAGTTAATCGATGTTAGTAAATCGATTAGAGAATAAAATTGAAAGGAGCTAATCGATGTTAGTTTAATCGATTAGAGTTAAAGCAAATGAGTTAATCGAATATAGGTATTCGAATAGAAAGTAAAAGGAATTATCGAATATAGTTTATTCGGAAGGAGTTAAGTGAAATGAGTAAATCAATAGCGTTAGTCCAATAGAGTTAATCCAATAGTGTTAGTCCAATAGAGTTAATTGATAGGGGTTAATCGAATGGAGTTAAGTGAAAAGAGTCAATCGAATATAGCTATTCGAAGGAGGGTTAAGTAAGGAAGTTTGTTAAGGAAGATAAAGTGAACTTTGCCTATTTCAAAGTTAGAAATGTTGTTCAGTTAAGGTCTGAGAGGTAGTTCTACCCCAACTTGATTGGCTTCGTTTTTAACTAAGGAATAGTTAAGGTTCGGTAGTAAAGGAAATGGTTTGAATTGGCATCGCGATGGTTTGTTTAAACATCTGTCTAAGTCCAATGAAGAAGCTTTGGAAATGTTTTCCAAATAAGAAACCAGAAATGTTTTCAAATAAAGAAAACAAGAAATGGAAATGTTTTCCATTATTAATAACGTATATTTTCCAAATTTAGAAAATAAGAAATATTGAATATAGGGAAACAGGAGATAAGTAAAATTAATGAATTAAAGAGATAAATGTTGAATGATGTTTGATCGATATAAATTTCCATTTGAAAATGATATCGTTGTTTGCACACCTGTTTTTATTTGATAGTTAAATCACAGACTATCGAAGTTTTGACCATTTTAACGTTGTTAATATGGAGAGACCGGTTGGATTATTATCCAAAGAACCACTCTGTATTGGCATAAGCGTTGCGAATCATATATGCCAAAAGAAATTGAAGACGGAGTTATGCAAGGGCTATCCTGTTTACAGAATAGTGCCTTCGGTTCATCCTGTTCCTGGGTGACTTGTATGGATGAATGTCTGACAGAGTATTTCCAGACGATCACGTATATTGATTTCTCCAACCGTACCAAGAGTGGAAGCGAGGAAGGAAACTTCTTTTAGCTAACACATAATGTATTGTTGTAGACGTAAATCGGTGATTTGATGGATTTGACGATGTGACATTCAAAGTGAATCTGATGTGATGATAAGCGTAGCTTCTAGCCTCATCATCCGGTAAATGACAGAAATCGGGCAGGCAGCATGGCTAAGTCGGTCGCACCGAAGTAGGGTGTATAATCACCTGATCTAGAGTTTCATTTACTTCTAAAAATCTATTGTTGATGCTGTCCCATTCGGGAAACGGTTGCTGATCCCAACTGTTGGTGATATACATTCGATACACTCAAGCGAAATGAGTGGTCGGTCATGTGTGGCCGGGTTGCAAGATGTTCTTGTTGAACCCAGTGTATTCCTCTCTAGAGGTACACGAGCGAAAGGTGGATCCATACCTTGTCATAGTTGGAAACCCATTACCCAATACGTGCTTGCGGTTTTGATTGTATACTATATATGTAGAACGTGAGATGAAAGCGTTTCTGCTAGATGATTATATATATACTGTGGTTGATAGACATTATTATAATATCAAAAGGTTTTTGATATAAAGATTTTTGGATTCTCATAAGGGAAAAACCCGTTCCGTTATGCGGCGTGGTCTTATGAGATATCATTTACTTGTTCAACTGTTTTTAAACTGTTTTACTCATACCAGTCCCATGACTGACCCGGAGTTTATTTTGTTGTTTTCCCTAAACTCTTGGGTGCCTAAATTTGTACGGGCAGTCAAGTAGTCGGGATTTTACAGATACACTTGAAGAGCTGGAGCAGGAGGCTTCAGGATGTTATAGCTATAGTTATTTCCGCTGTGTTGTAAGTGCTGTACTTTGATAATGATATGTATATTCAAGTACTGATTTGTATTTCAAAGTTATGTTATGAAATATATTTATTCGTTCCGCTGTGAGATTCGTGATACTCTGATGTTGTGTTCTTCTTCTTCTTCTATTCTAAGTTTCTATCTTATCTTTCCTCACCCTCTAATTTCTTTCATTAATTACCAGGATTTTTCGACGTTTTGGTTATCGACATCGGGCTTATGTCGATAACCAAAGTCGCTCGAAATCCGGGTCGTTACAGTTGGTATCAGAGCTTAAGTTAAGAATTACTTGGCTCTGTGGCGTGACTCGGTAGAGATAGGGTTAGTAATACCCTAGACTGAGATTGAGTGTATATATACGAGTGAACGTATTTGTTATTGATATAAAAATTTGTTTTATATTGTGGAGATTCATTGGTTGAGTCGTTTATGAGTTCTGGTCGATCAGTTTGATCCACTGTATCGGTAGGAGTTACTAAACACTTGAATACGATGAACCGTCATGGTATGTTTTAAAGGAGGGTAAATGAAAATAGTTTACCCAACGTATATTTTGATATATATTGGATATATTGGTTGTTATTATAATCGAGTAAGATTATAAATTAAATGGTTATGTAAATAACCAATCAGAATTCATATAAGTGAAATACGTGAAATCAGATGAGTTAAATCTGAAATTTAAACCAGAAATAGAGTTAAAACTCTGGAGAATTGGATAAGTGTTTTTTAATGTATTTGGATTAAAAACAAGGAAAATTTAAGATCCTGGGAGATTTTAAATTGTTTTACAAGCAGTGTGAATTATATTTTGAAATGAATTTCAATGTGGAAATGTGTAAAAATGGTTTTATAGTATTGAACTCACTTCGATCGCTGGAAAATAGATTCTGATGATGACAGCTGCATCATCAGTATTCATTTTCGAGTTGCAAGTGACGAATTACTACCAAAGATACTGTTTTGAAATTGTTTTGGGAAAGACAAGTTGTGTTGAATTTCAAATGGGATTTAAAATATAGAATTGAAATTTTCAAATAGATTTGAAATATTAACTTGTTTTAAAAGAAATAAAACGAGAAGTTCCCTTATAAACGAAGTTTATAAATAGTTCTTTTATAAACGAAGTTTATAAATGAAGTGAAGAGAATTATCATTTGGATAATTCAGAAATAAAATACAAGTGTGAAGTTGAAAGGAAAAACCTATTTTTCCCAAAGGTGGAAATATCGATTTCAAAAGGAATTGAAATCAAGGCTTATTTAAAAAAAATGAATAAAGAAAGTTTGAAAAGGAATTTGAATAAAGGAAGTTCAAACATAGGATTTGAATATAGAAAATTTAAACGGGATTTGAATAAAGAGAATTCAAATAGATTCGAATAATGAAATTCAAATATGGGATTTGAATAAGAGATTTGAAATGAAATTCAAATATGGAATTTGAATAAGAGAATCGAAATGGAATTTGAATATAGGAAATTCAAATAAAATTGAAATGGAAATCAATTAGTTCATAAACAAGTTAAACTTATATTTGAACATGTATATTCAAATAAAAAGGGTGAAATAGTTAAACCAGTTAATTAGCCATTAGTAAATGGATCTTGAATTGAAGTTGAACTTTAGATAAGTAAAGGGGACTGGTAAATTTATATTTGAAATCGAATATGAAACCTAAGTTTGAAAAGGTGGAATTTGATTAGTTTATAAGTAAGTTAAAATATATTTGAACATGTTATACTCAAATATGAAAGTGAAATGGGCAAACCAGTAATTTGAAAATCACTTAACGAACTAAGTTAAAACGATTGGATTAAGCTGGAATGAATTAGAAATGTATGGATATATATGAGATAGGTATGGATAGATATGAAGGTATACAGATAGATTGCTCGACGAAAGGTATGTATTTAATTCATATATGAGATTTTATGCGCCGTATCGGCTAGCCGCTTGGCTTTTTCTTTTTCTTTTGGATTGGTGAGGGCCATGGGAGGCTATTTGAAATATCCCGATGCTCCCGATACAAAGGAGGTTATGGAGAATTTTTCCGGGAATCTAAGGAGTTAGAATATTTTTAAGATAATTTGATATTTAGAAATCAACGCATCGATATATATAGAAGTCGGTAAGGAAACGAACTTAGAAATAGAATAGCAAAATCAAAAAAAGAAGTATGAGAATAAAATCTAGTAAGAATAGAAAGAGAAAGTGTATACGTGTTTAAAGTGAAAAGTAGTTGTATGGTATTGGTTGTTCGAGTATGTAGTCATATCTGTTTTGACGTTATAAATGTTATTCAGTCAAGGTCTGAGAGGTAGTTATACCCCAACTTGATTGATTTCATTATTAACAAATGAATAGTAAGATTTCAGGCTCGAAGATCAATGTTGAGTAAGAGTTAGTTGAATATAGTATTTGGGTTGTCGTAACGATGTTTTACACAATATCCGTTTTAACCCAAATAAATGTAAGCCTGGAAATATAAAGAATATTTCCTAAGTATAGAAATAAACGAGATCGGAAAAGAGATAAGTAATTGGAATATTTTCCAATTATAAATAGCATATATTTTCTAAAGTTTAGAAAATAAAGGAAGGCGATATTCGGAAATGTTTTTCCCAATAACATAAAAGGGCCAATATAGTTATTGCAAATCTTTGGTTAACAAATATTGATAAAGAAATAGAGAAGTGATTTAACTAATGGAATATTGATTATGGGCTCAGTTGAATTTCAAAGAGGAAAATTTGATTTTTGAAAAAGTAAACTGTTTAAAATTCCCAGGAAGAGACTGTTTGAATTAAGAACAAATTTAAATAGAAGTTTGCGGAAGTAAGCTGAAATTGAATTGAAACAGTTAAGTGAAAACTGAATGGAAATAGAACGATATCAGGAAAAATTTATTCTTGAATAAAATTAGATTATCGAGATAAGAATCTGAAATTGAAATTGGATTGAGGAGTTAAGGAATTGAAAATCAAGAATTGAACTTGAGTTGAAGTGGGATTTGGCTTGGCTTAAACGATCGGTTGTGTTGGAGATAAAACTGATTTGGAGTTTGATTGGCATGACGTTGGTATATGCTGAATAGATAGCAGATGTGAAGGATATAACGATATGCCGACAAAAAGGTATCAGTTTATATTTCTATTGGATATAAGATTTATGAGCCGAATTGGCAAGCCGTTTGGCTGTTAGATTTTCTTTTGGGTTGAAGATGGCCCAGAGAGTCGAGTTGTGGTTTTACCGATTGACCAGTACAAAGGAGGTGCTGGCAAAATTTTTCAAAAAGATTAAGGTGTTAGAAAATTTTCAGGATTTTTGAAAATTTTCGTTGATAAGAATTAATTAATAATTTAATTGAATTTAAATTGGTTCAGTGGAAACTAAAGTTAATAAGTGAACAAATGTGTTCTAACCAGTCGATAGGGTCGTCCTCTACCTTTTAGCAATTTCGAGGACGAAATTATTTTAAGTGGGGAAGAATGTAATGACCCGCATTGGCAGAGGTATTATGATTAATTTATTTAATTTTATAAATGGTGATTTAGAGAATTTAATGGTCGTGGAATTAAATAATGGTGAATATTTAATTAAAGTAATAAATTAAATAATATATTAAATTCTGAAATAAACAGAATTGGCCGAAATGACGATATGGGGTGAACTGGATCATCTGTGATGTTTAATTCAACTAGGAATTGAATTTGAATAACGAATATATTAAATTGTCGACAGTTGAACGTAAAGTTTATATTTTAATTGTAAACGAGCTCGAAATGACGCCGCAGTTCGTATATTGGCGATTCGAACTTCAACTGAATGTACAGGATTCGTTTTAAGCCAGATTTCTGTGAAACAAGAAACATGTGGAGCTGGTGGAGTATATCTTTCTAGTGGAAGAGGAAAATCAGGATTTCGTCGGGTAGATTTTTAGATACGTTCAAATCGAATTTTAGAAAAGTCGCTGTGGGATTCCTTTATAATTTGCAACGCTTTATTTACGTTATAACAGGGTTTTCAATATATTTGAATATCGGGTTTGAATTTAGACAAGATTCTTTTGATGCGTAGCGATAAAATAATTTTTAGAATTTTACTGTAATTTTTATTTAATTAAATAAGCAACTTTTTATTTTGAGTATTTTGCACCCTTAATCAGCGATGTTGGGGTTTCACAATATGAGTTAATCTACCGGTATTATTTCATTTTCGGGACCGTGGCGCATTTCTTGGCATGACGGTAATGTTATGTCTGAGCATGCGGTTCCATACGAGTGGAACAAGGCCAAGTCCAAAGTTCGAAAGAATGTTATATGTATGTTCATCTCTGTGTTAGGATTCACAATCAAGTCATATACACGTTAAATATTTGAATCCTGGTCCAAGTCTTTTATACATATATAAATAGGATAAAATGAAATGTATTCTTTCTTAGCTAAGAATAGAAGTTAACTTAATTTCATTTACACTCATGTCACTTTAGTCGATACCACGATACCTCTGCATAGAAGAAAATTGTTCACTTTCGTTGCTCATCGAAATATCCAAACCTATCCGCGAAGTGTTGCTTCACGGAGAAAGGAAGCATCATATAAAGGACCGTTGTAACCCACGCACCCATCTGATTCCAGCCACATAAAAACAAGAAAATATCTAAACCCTTAATATTATAAATACACCTTTAGCTCTTTCAGCCTAGCGTTTCATTCCCTAAGTCAACAGAAGCTCGGCCGCCATAAAGAAGCTTCAACGTGAAGCTTTAAATCCTCTAACAAGTCAAATAAATTTCCTTAAATCATTTCGTGTTTATTTCGAGAATCATCGAAGGACTCTCTTCATTTCGAGGTGCCCTTTGTTGAGTTCGACTTGTTTTGTTGTTGGTGAAATCGATCTAAGGTTGGCGGGTTTGTGGAGTTAGTGGTGTTGTCGTCGAGCAAAAAGGGTTGGTGCGAATTGAAGTCACTGGTGTTAGGCAGGGAGGGACTGCGAAGGGGGATACGCTGGTAATGACCTCATCAAATTTAGTGAATTGGAGGAAGGGATAGAAGGAGAGAGGTGAGTTGGTTTTCTTACTGGAGGGTATTAATTTCTGGGAAGAAGGATTTAAAAGTGCGTTTGCACTTATCTGAAGGGGACGGAAATGAAGTGCAAGGGTTCGACACCCCTGAAACAAAACGTAAAGCATGGAGTTTGGTTGGTTGATGAATGTGCTGTGGGTGGTGTAGGAGGCTACGACAACGCATATAAATGGAGGGGACCGAATGTTTTGTGGCAGGTATGAGGAGGACGGGTTTTTGAAGAGGATAATTGTTGTGGTTTTTGTTTTGATCTCTGTTGAAGAATGGGAGGGCGGTTAAGGGAGGAAGTCGGCTGAAATGGTGGAGCTGCATTCGATTTATCACTGGGAGTTGGAGAGGAAGAAGGGTACTGGCTGACGTGGGCTTTAAATGGTGGGATGGGCCTAAATTTTTGGTAAAAAGCCCAAGTGGAGAATTAATTTAGTTTTAAATTTTATTTAAGTTGTATGTTAAATTATAAAATGCGTAACTCCTCCATACGATATCAGATTTGGACGAAACGAGATTCGTTAGGACCGTATGGACGGACACTACCCAATGGAACTCACTGGGGGCGAATCGAAGCTCGTTACAATTTATGGAGAAATAAATTGTCCAACTGAATCAAAAACGCAAACCGTTATTTAAACGGTTAACGCGCAATGTGAGTAAATCTCACTAACTCTGAACAGTTTATAATTTCATGTTGTATTTTTAGAACTGTTAGATATTGGCTGATTGACTGTATGTTGACTGTTTGATTGAACTGCTAGTCAGTTAGTTAAATTTTCTATATTAATTCAGTTTAACAGAATATATCATATAGAACTGAAAAGTGATGTTATCTATATTGTTTAACATCTGTGATGCAGGGAAACAGGTTGGAGGAATCCGACTGGATTCCTCAACATTTATTTTACTGTTTTCATATATTGTGATATATGATTTGTTATATAATCTGTTATGGATTATGTGTGTTGGAATGATGTTGATCATTGTTATTCGATATTGTAAATATCATAAAAGACCCTGGGATGTAAAAAGAAGTATTTCAATGTATATTGAAATAAAGGAATTTTATAAAATCACAGGATTTTATAAAAGGAATTATTTATAAAACGAACACAGTTTTATAAAAGGGATATTTATTTAGAAAATAAATAGAAATAGAAAAGGAATATTTATTTAGAAAATAAATAGAAGTTATAAATAGGAAATATTTGTAACGGTAAATAGAAGTTATAAATAGGAAATATTTGTAACGGTAAATAGAAGTTATAAATAGGAAATATTTGTAACGGTAAATAGAAGTTATAAATAAGATATATTTGTAACGGTAAGTAAACGTTATAAATAGGAAATATTTGTAACGGTAAATAGAAGTTATAAATGAGAAATATTTGTAACGGTAAATAGAAGTTATAAATAGGAAATATTTGTAACGGTAAATAGAAGTTATAAATGAGGAAATATTTGTAACGGTAAATAGAAGTTATAAATAAGATATATTTGTAACGGTAAGTAAACGTTATAAATGAGGAAATATTTGTAACGGTAAATAGAAGTTATAAATGAGAAATATTTGTAACGGTAAATAGAAGTTATAAATAGGAAATATTTGTAACGGTAAATAGAAGTTATAAATGAGGAAATATTTGTAACGGTAAATAGAAGTTATAAATGAGGAAATATTTGTAACGGTAAATAGAAGTTATAAATAGGAAATATTTGTAACGGTAAATAGAAGTTATAAATAGGAAATATTTGTAACGGTAAATAGAAGTTATAAATAGGAAATATTTGTAACGGTAAATAGAAGTTATAAATAGGAAATATTTGTAACGGTAAGTAAACGTTATAAAAAGGAAATAGTTGTAACGGAAAACGTAGTTTATCAAAAGAAGTTAATCAATGTTAGTTAATCGATTAGTGATAAAGTAAAAGGAACTAATCGATGTTAGTTAATCGATTAGTGATAAAGTAAAAGGAGTTAATCGAATATAGTTTATTCGAAGAAAGTCAAAGGAGTTAATCGATGTTAGTAAATCGATTAGAGAATAAAATTGAAAGGAGCTAATCGATGTTAGTTTAATCGATTAGAGTTAAAGCAAATGAGTTAATCGAATATAGGTATTCGAATAGAAAGTAAAAGGAATTATCGAATATAGTTTATTCGGAAGGAGTTAAGTGAAATGAGTAAATCAATAGCGTTAGTCCAATAGAGTTAATCCAATAGTGTTAGTCCAATAGAGTTAATTGATAGGGGTTAATCGAATGGAGTTAAGTGAAAAGAGTCAATCGAATATAGCTATTCGAAGGAGGGTTAAGTAAGGAAGTTTGTTAAGGAAGATAAAGTGAACTTTGCCTATTTCAAAGTTAGAAATGTTGTTCAGTTAAGGTCTGAGAGGTAGTTCTACCCCAACTTGATTGGCTTCGTTTTTAACTAAGGAATAGTTAAGGTTCGGTAGTAAAGGAAATGGTTTGAATTGGCATCGCGATGGTTTGTTTAAACATCTGTCTAAGTCCAATGAAGAAGCTTTGGAAATGTTTTCCAAATAAGAAACCAGAAATGTTTTCAAATAAAGAAAACAAGAAATGGAAATGTTTTCCATTATTAATAACGTATATTTTCCAAATTTAGAAAATAAGAAATATTGAATATAGGGAAACAGGAGATAAGTAAAATTAATGAATTAAAGAGATAAATGTTGAATGATGTTTGATCGATATAAATTTCCATTTGAAAATGATATCGTTGTTTGCACACCTGTTTTTATTTGATAGTTAAATCACAGACTATCGAAGTTTTGACCATTTTAACGTTGTTAATATGGAGAGACCGGTTGGATTATTATCCAAAGAACCACTCTGTATTGGCATAAGCGTTGCGAATCATATATGCCAAAAGAAATTGAAGACGGAGTTATGCAAGGGCTATCCTGTTTACAGAATAGTGCCTTCGGTTCATCCTGTTCCTGGGTGACTTGTATGGATGAATGTCTGACAGAGTATTTCCAGACGATCACGTATATTGATTTCTCCAACCGTACCAAGAGTGGAAGCGAGGAAGGAAACTTCTTTTAGCTAACACATAATGTATTGTTGTAGACGTAAATCGGTGATTTGATGGATTTGACGATGTGACATTCAAAGTGAATCTGATGTGATGATAAGCGTAGCTTCTAGCCTCATCATCCGGTAAATGACAGAAATCGGGCAGGCAGCATGGCTAAGTCGGTCGCACCGAAGTAGGGTGTATAATCACCTGATCTAGAGTTTCATTTACTTCTAAAAATCTATTGTTGATGCTGTCCCATTCGGGAAACGGTTGCTGATCCCAACTGTTGGTGATATACATTCGATACACTCAAGCGAAATGAGTGGTCGGTCATGTGTGGCCGGGTTGCAAGATGTTCTTGTTGAACCCAGTGTATTCCTCTCTAGAGGTACACGAGCGAAAGGTGGATCCATACCTTGTCATAGTTGGAAACCCATTACCCAATACGTGCTTGCGGTTTTGATTGTATACTATATATGTAGAATGTGAGATGAAAGCGTTTCTGCTAGATGATTATATATATACTGTGGTTGATAGACATTATTATAATATCAAAAGGTTTTTGATATAAAGATTTTTGGATTCTCATAAGGGAAAAACCCGTTCCGTTATGCGGCGTGGTCTTATGAGATATCATTTACTTGTTCAACTGTTTTTAAACTGTTTTACTCATACCAGTCCCATGACTGACCCGGAGTTTATTTTGTTGTTTTCCCTAAACTCTTGGGTGCCTAAATTTGTACGGGCAGTCAAGTAGTCGGGATTTTACAGATACACTTGAAGAGCTGGAGCAGGAGGCTTCAGGATGTTATAGCTATAGTTATTTCCGCTGTGTTGTAAGTGCTGTACTTTGATAATGATATGTATATTCAAGTACTGATTTGTATTTCAAAGTTATGTTATGAAATATATTTATTCGTTCCGCTGTGAGATTCGTGATACTCTGATGTTGTGTTCTTCTTCTTCTTCTATTCTAAGTTTCTATCTTATCTTTCCTCACCCTCTAATTTCTTTCATTAATTACCAGGATTTTTCGACGTTTTGGTTATCGACATCGGGCTTATGTCGATAACCAAAGTCGCTCGAAATCCGGGTCGTTACACTTCTTTTCTTCCGTTTCCCCCCCCCCCAGGTTCTTAGGGAGGGAACAGTGGTGCTTAGCTTGGATCGCTTGCTTGTTTGCTGGATAGCTCATGTATGTCTGGACATTGAGCTCGCTATGGTTTATCATCTTTATTTTGGGGATAGCACTATGTATTTCAGTATTTCTGTTTATGATGTACTAGACATGTTTATTTTGGCAGTTGACTTTATGATGTACTAAACTTGTTTTGAGATGGTTTGAGATATTCCGCTGTTTTATTCTCACTTACTCTGTTTAACATATATATTTATGTTATTATTCTGCCTTGATATATCATTATGCATACTTACCCAGTTCTAACGCCCCCCAGAAGCTAGTGCCCCCTAAAGAGTGACCCTAGCGGAGGTGGGGTGTTACATTTATATTCTCCACCTAATTTATAACACATTATTCAATTAGTCTATTAATGTGTTCGGACATGCCAATTTTATACACAATCTTTTGAAATGTTCATTTGGAAATTTCCATTGAGAACAGATCTACCTGCTTTTCTTGAAATTGAATTTGTTTCTCCTATTTCTTGTTGTCCTTTCAAATTTCATGTGTGAAGAGAAAATTTAGAAGAGATTTTCTCCATCTTATTACCCTCGATATGATTCACTTGAATTTGAGCCAACAAGCAGCATTGTCTTCATAAATAATAGTTTACTATGTTGGGGATGCAGATTAAGGATCTTAAGGCAAACTAAACACTAGAAGGGGTGAATAGTGTTTTATGGATTTAATAAATTTCTTGAAATCTTTTTGAATTAAACAGAATGTTATTAAGAGAAAATATATCATCAAACACGGATATAGAAAATAAAAATAAAAAGTAGTAAAAGGAAAGTATACACTGAGATTTTATACTGGTTTGGAGTTACCCTACAACGCTGGGTTATGCAAAATTATTTTCAATATAATTCCAAATTATAATCCTCGATTTCAATGGCCATAAGCTCCACCACCTACTTTCAAGTATTGGTTTGCTCTTTAGATAACATTTTATTTCAATTGCATTGTTGAAAACCTTTTTATTTCAAATTATAATCCTCAATTATTACCCTCGATTTCAATTTCCTCGTTGAAAACCTTTTTATGAAAAACACAGTGGAAAAATCATTAATAAGGAAAATAGTACAATTTTGTTTCATCTTTAGATAATGTGTTTTATGATGTTATAGCGAGGGTTGATACTTCAGGATCAGGATAATGCCTCATTAAAAATCTTTCTAACAAAAACCTAGTAGGAAAAATATTAACGAAGGAAAAGAGTATATTATAACATTATTTTATATGCTCCACCTAATTTATAACACATTATTCGATTAGTCTATTGATGTGGATGACGCATGCCAATTTTATGCACCATCTTCTGAAATATTGATTTGGAAATTTCCATTGAGAAAAGATCTGTCTGCTTTTCATGAAATTGGATTTCTTTATCCTCTTTCTTGTTGTCCTTTCAAATTTCATGTGTGAAGAGAAAATTTAGAAGAGATTTTCTCCATCTTATTGCCCTCGATATGATTCACTTGAATTTCGGCCAGCAAGCAGCATTGTCTTCATAATTAATAGTTTACTATTTTGCGGATGCGGACTAAGGATCTTAAGGCAAACTAAACACTAAGGGGGGTGAATAGTGTTTTATGGATTTAATAAATTTTTTGAATTAAACAGAATGTTATGAATATGACATATATCAACAAACACAAATTCAAACAGGGATACAAAAAATAAAAATAAAAAGTAGTAAAAGGAAGGTATACATCAGAATTTTATACTGGCTCGGAGTTACCCTACATCCAGTCCCACACAACACTGGTTGTGCAAATTTCTTTTTAATACAATTACAAATTATAATCCTCGATTTTAGTGGCCACGAGGTCCACCACCACCTACTTCCGAGCATAGGGGTGCTCTCTTAATTTTCAAGGCTTCAACATCACCTAATTGATTTCGGGCTACAATCGCACTCGATCAAATTACGGGCTACGATCACACCTTTTCTATGTATCAGTTTTGGAGTTTTGACTCGACAGGACTTGATCTTGAGATCTTTGATCACACAGAGCCTATAACTCTTGAGAAACAATTTAATTTCCAAGAGAGTTCTATGTAGAATTGAAAAGGAAGAAGATTGATATAATTTCTTTGAAAATTAGCAGAGTATAAGTATGGATTTTGAGAAAATAAGAAGATTAATGGTAGGAGAAGAAAGGAAGAAGAAAGAGATGAGAAATTACTAAAAAAATCGAACTCTATTTATATAGTTTTCCAGTAGCCATAACTTTTCAGAAAAGATTTGAATTCAAAAGACACAACTTTTCAAAATTTAAAAAAACAAGTCAACGGTACATACGTCAGCATACTACTTTGTATATGTCGACAAATAGTAGTATATTTTCAAAAATAAATTTTAAATCAAAGTAAATAATTTTAATTAATTATGGTGATTACTGAGTTAAAACAAGCTATTCCTTTATAATAAAATAGAGTTTCTCAAGTAGAAATGTATATTAAAAACATATATTAAGGTAATTTAAAAATGATTAAAAAATATTAATAAAATGACATAGAAGTATATATAATTATGAATATATTTAAAACATAAGGAAATTGAAATCATAAGTAACTATAATAAAATTAGTAAAAACCATCTGAATTAGGAGTTAAAATATATTAAGTATAATTTCAAATAAATTTCAGTGTAAGGAAGTATAAATTCAAAATAAGGAAGTAATTTTGAAATCATTTTGAAAATAGTTTTAGAAACAAGAAAGTAATCATTGAAATCATTTGGAAATAGATTTTAAAAACAAGTAAGTAATTTTGAAATCATTTGAAAGTTGTGAGAAACATAATTCAATGCTAACCAGATTTTTAACAATATATCTAGACACTATTACTCTGTATATCTTGAACTCTTGAATTCTTGATACTCAATATCTTGTATCTTGAACTCTTCTACTTTGAAATCTTGATTCTCTAAACGTACATTCTTCAATAAATAATACTTGCATAGATTTCCTATATATACATTCTATGTAACAGTGTTAGCATATATTTTATAACAGTAATAATTGAAACAAGGTTGTTGTCATCAAAACCATCATCATCAACATCTTATTCCCTAACAATCTCCCCCTTTTTGATGATTACAACCTTGGTTTATAAAATATTTATACCTGTTCATACCTGATGTCTTAATTCTCCAGTTACTCCCCCATACTCCATTAAATCTTATAAAAACCACTAACTCCGCCTTAATCTAAGTCCTATTTTATAATTCTCCCCCTTTGTCACCAAATAAAGTTACATAATCCTAACTAGACTATAATACTCCCCCTAAAACTAAGACATACTTCTAAATTCTAAAACTAAAACTAATAATTGTAAAACTATTCTAAGTATTAGGACATAATATAGTAATTATTTGAATGATTAAGATAAACTATATTTTATGATACATAGTTCAAACCAAATCAAATTATCTAATTCAAATCAAATCAATATATAAATACAATCAATCAATCCAATCTAAATCACACCAATCTTTATGTTATTTATTTACAATTTCAAATTTCAAATCAATTCAATCAAAACATACAAACTTATGAAGACAAATTCATATATTTATAGGTACTTCTACCCAACCATCTCCACCGAAGATCTGATCGGCCTTTATAGCATCCCAGTTTTCATTATCTTTGGTGCGCGATGCTTCGGTGATGTTGCTGTCTTCATACTTAGAAAGTGAAGCGATCATCCATCGAATTGCATCAAAATTCTTTTCTTGTTGTTTTATCATCTGTATTTGACTTAATTCTAAGTCACATTGAATGCGAAGAATGATAGAGAGAATATTCTTGAAGGAATTAAGGATTTCCTCAAGATTTTCAATTAAATTATGGATTTGAGTAGTCGTGGATTTGATTTTATTAAGAAATAATGAAAGGAAATGAAGGAGGACCGAATATAAGAGTTTTTCTGTAATAAATTGTTATAAGTAGGCTCTGGAATTTGTTTGAGTTGAATAGACACTTGTTGGTTAAATAAGTTTACAAATTTAAGCAAATTTAAATTTTATATAGTTATACGTCGACATGTATATACATGTATGTCAACATATGTATGTGTTTTTCAAATTTTAAAGTGTTTTGTGACCTTGTGACTTGTTTTGACTTATATATATATATACATATATATTTATAATTCTTCCAAAGATGTTTAAACATAAATTAACAAAAATATTTAAGCTTGATACAACGGAGGAGGATGAGGACAAGCCAAGGTTTCTTACAACTTTCCCAAGAACTTGCTTATTTTAGTAAGTATCTTTACAAATTTCTTAATATATGATCATTTTAGTGTCTTTTTTCTTGGCTACAATCATTTAGTTTTTGAGAAAGATTTTCTTGGAAGGATTAGCAGGGTATTCAATGATTTATAAGGAAATATCGACTTCCTCTTCTTCGATATCCATATGATCGGTTTCTTATTTTTGTTCCTATCTTGCTTGTTTTTCCGCTTGTGTTTTATATGGATGAAACACAAGTGAAATCTTCATAGGAGAAATATTTCCGAAATTGAAAACCTTTCTATAAACAAACTCTTCTCCTTTGAAATCAACATCAAAGTATTTGAAAATACGAGTAAGGTAATTCCATGGTATAACATATTTTCTTTTGACGAAATATCCTTTCGTAGAAACTCACTTTAAATCATTTGAGTCCAATTGATGTCATAGTTTCCAAAAATAGGAAAGATGGCTTTAAAAATTGCCAAGTAGGATTGTTGAAATTTCCAGAACGACGGCTTACGGTATGTCAAAGAAGTAAATTGACAATTCTTGCTTTAGGACGATAAAAACGATTTTTGAATTCCAAATTTTCATCACCTTTAAAAATATGGAGAATGTTCTCTAGATCATGTTCATTGATCTTAAATTCGATGAGATCCATTCACGTATTTTTGCATCCCAAAATAGCACTTAAAAAATCACAATTCAAAACAAATTGAGTTCCTTTAACACTACTCCAAGTTTCATTTTCACTTCCTTGATGAAAATTATGATTCAAGTTTGCATAAAACATTTTAACAAGAATCGGGTAGCAAACGTCATCGTTTTCCCGAGAATCAACAAGACCTAAATTCCATTTTTATGAAAAGGAGATTGTAACACTCCACGTCCATTAATATCACTCACAAAGGGAATACATTAACTTCCATGGAGGTTATAAGTGAATATAGAACAGAAAAATTACAACAAGACAGATAATAAATAGTACTTGGAAATCTAAAACTTCATTTTATTGCAGCGGAAATTAAACATGTTTGTTACATCATAAAACCATAGATCATAGCCAAGTACAATATCCATCTTCATAAAAACAAAATACATAATCCCATTACATAAATAGCCATTAAAAGATAACAAGCTGGACTTTACTTCAACGGTCCAAGCTTTCCAAAGAGAGATGAAGCAATCTAATCAAACTCCACTAGAGCTGGGCCCAACCTGAGGACCTGGAGGGGGAAAAAAGGATAGAAATGGAGGGGGTCAGACATAAAGTCTGGCGAGTATGATAATTCTAACAATACTACTATCAAAATAACTAAACTAAGGCATAAGCTGGAAGACAAGTAAATGTCTATGAACTCTTAGGAAGATAAAGATAGCGTTTAAGATAACGGTAAAGATACACCTAATTACTAACGAATAATTACTACACTGCACCGCACCAGTCACCCTAACGTTTGATCCCACTTGCTTCACACAGAAACTTTATAAATAGCCCTGCGTACCCCTAGCTGACTACATAGGTGCCGTCTGCCCCTATCTCCACTAGGTGTACCCCACTACCCACTTTCGATCGGCTCCCTACTCGTAGATACCTGTGCTGGCCC
Organism: Allium sativum; assembly: GCA_030737875.1. NCBI lineage: Eukaryota > Viridiplantae > Streptophyta > Magnoliopsida > Asparagales > Amaryllidaceae > Allium > Allium sativum. The sequence continues at coordinate 890,666,647 of CM060926.1, read as the reverse complement.
CACAGTGGGGTGTATCACTCCCCTAAAGTGGCAACCCGATACAACTTGAGAATGCATGGCTTATACCTACACGATGCAACAACGTCTTACCTACCAGCCCGGGTCCACACACGCATATGAAACCCGTTGGACTTATGTTGCCACCGCTCCCCGTTTTGGCCTCTTACAGTCAAACCCAGCATGCGTGTCCCGTCCTCGACTTGGGTCGATCCCACAAAGATACGTTTGGGATACTGGTTGAAACGGGCCCCCACAAGCTACCCACCTAAGCTTGTCACTAGTATATCCCACTTAACCCTCTTAGTCATGTTCATTTTCATGTGTGTTTGGTTAAGTCTTACTAATCGTATTTCACATGCCACTAAGGGCACCCACTATATTCCTCATCCCACCCAAGGCACCTACTTAACCCCCATGACCCACCTTACATGTTTATCTAGTTAAGTATTTCTTAATTCATTCAGGCCATAACCTCATAAAGACCTCTCACATTAGACTGGCATTTATGGCAGCTGGATTTGCCGGGCGGGTCCGGGCAGTCTTACACTATAAAAGAGTCTAACCTCGTGTCTTTACAACTGTTATGCTTTAGTTTAGGCCTAGGACCTCTCACATTGGGCTGACACTTGTGACCACTGGATTTGCCGGGCGGTTCCGGGCAGGTTTACGTCACAAACGAGTCCAACCTCGTGTCCTAAGCATTGATTAACACTTATAATCTTTTACCCCAGTTTTCATAATTCCCTATTCAAATTATTAATTACTTCCAATTTTAATGATGTCCATAATTGACTCAATTATGGTCATCCACTCATGGCATGCAAAATCATATCAATTGCACCCCAACATCTTAATATTAGATCCTTAATATTACCCCTACCCCACGTTTATACGTTCGCTTATTCAACGCATAATATAGGCTAGACTTGAATAGTCTAACACATAGCACAAAGATAAATTATCACAACATACAGACAATTAAAATAAATCTAATCATAATAGGGGTGAAACTTGCATAAACTACACATGTTAAGGATCAAAAGGTGTCAACTTGTTAAATGTCACAATTTACATGATATGATCATAGCCCAAATCTATACATAAACTTGCATATGGGGTTTATAGGCAACATAATGATGGTGTGAACTAGCATAGGATATCACATATGTCATAGCATAGTTCTAGATGTCATAATAGATGTCATGGCATATGTTCATAACTTTTCTAATCAATCTAACTTGCATATGTGACTTGTCATATAGATCAACATAGCCCAAACATGATGATTTAATTAATATGAACTAACTAGCATAGATAGTAACATCATGGCTTCTTAACATGTATGATTCATCACACTTAGCATAGAAACTTTCAACATACATAACATCATCATAGCATGATTTAAAACATATAGGATATCATCACCATATAGCATAGGATTAATAACATACATGATAACATATATGACAATTCACATCATCTACTCGTAATCCATTCATGACTTAACCTAATTAAAATGATAATAATCTTGTTAAGACTATCATACTCACAATTTAGAGAAGAAGAGAGAGAGTTTTGCTTTGCTTTAGGGTTGAGAGAATTAGAATTGAATTAGCCTTTCTTCTTTCTTAGTTGGCGGCGGCCAGACTGAATTCCATGGCGGCGGTATGACGGTAGCTACTTTATTTTTCATATGAATTAGGGTGAGAGACTACCTAGGTATTTATAGAGTTAGGATTTATTTTAGACCGTCAGATCATCTCAGAAATAATCCCAGCCAACCAGATTAGGTCAGAAACCCTAATGGGTCATTAGTCAATTAAAAACAGGTCAGCCGGAAACCCTAGCCGCCAGACCCAGGTCGACACTATAGTCGACCTGGGGGGGGGCAGGTCGACACTATAGTCGACCCCCCAGTCGACCTGCCTGGGCGGGAATTTTTCCCGCCCAGCCCGCTTCTGCACTTTCTGTTTGAATTTTAAATTTCCTGCGAGCTGTTTTGAATTTTTTGAAACTTCGGATGGCCATAACTTCTTCATACGAAGTCCAAATCACTATTTCAACCAGAATTCCGAGACGAACACAATGGCGCAACTCGTTTCCTACAATTCTCACGTCTGAGATTAGTTATTCTTTAATTTGTGAATATTAATATTAATAGAATTACGGGGTGTTACATTCTCCCCTCCTTAAAGGATTTCGTCCCCGAAATCTTCAAGTTAAGAAGAATGTATATCCTAACATCTAATCATCCATCTACTCAACCATGAAACACAGGCATCCATTGTCCTTATAGACTTCTAGTGCTTTCATGTTTAAATGCATAGTGTGTGTATATGTCCTTATCTAATGCAAAATCAGGCGGTCCACTTATTCAGTCAACCTCCTTAATGCAATTTATGATAGTGCCATGCGTCCATTATGTATGCAAAAGTTCCTTAATGCAACATATTATCTCTTTATGCGTGCACAATCATCATTTGAATGCAGCATCCATATGATAAAACAAATCCTCATACATCCATTTTACTAAATACAGCCATTTATATGCAATATGCAATATGAAGTGACTGAGCCGATCTAGTGCCTAATAGTGTGTGTATATGCGTCCACGAGCAACCACTTGCAAACACTTGCATCCACTTTGCATCCTTCATACATAACATGTCTCAAACACATGTTTCAACCATAGGATTATCCTAACTAAAGGTCAAGAGTACTAGCGAGAGGATATTATAAAGGTAAGATAAGTACAAGATAAGCGATAAAGGGGAAATTAAAAGACATACCCTCAAAAAGAAAAGGGTATCGCGAACGCATCTTCTCTTCCGTCTCCCAAGTAGCGTTGCTCTCATCATCTCCCCATTGCACTTTGACTAGTCTGACCTCTCGATTCCTCAACTTCTTGATCTCCGACCCAAGAATGCGCGTAGGAGCTCATCGAATCGTCGCATCACGCTCTATCTCCACCTCTCTAAGCAAGCTCGGCTCTACCACTTCCGCGATCTCGTGCAAGCACTTCCTCAAATGTGACACATGGAATACGTCGTGTACACCACTAAGTCTCTCCGGCAACTCCACTCTATACGCCATCTGTCCAATCTTCTCCTTAATAGGAAACGGCCCTACGAACCTTGGTGCTAATTTCCCAACGGACCCAAATCGAACAACGTTCCGTAACAGAGATAGTTTGATAAAGACCTTGTCCCCAACTTCAAACTCGAGATCTGTCCTCCTCTTATCCGCATAAGATTTCTGCCTATCTTGCGCTGCTTTCATCCTCCTTCGAATCAAGTCGATCTTCTCCGAAGTCTCCCTAATCATATCGGGTCCAAGTAAGATCTTATCCGTAGATTCCCACCAACATGTAGGTGAACGACACGGCCGCCCGTAAAGAGCTTCGAATGGTGCCGTACCAATGCTAGACTGAAAGCTGTTATTATATGCGAACTCCACCAATGGAAGATGCTCTTCCCATGTACCCCCAAAGTCTAGGATACATAGCCTTAAAAGATCCTCTAGAATGCGATTCACCCTCTCGGTTTGGCCGTCCGTCTGAGGATGATATGCGGTGCTCAAACATAACTGAGTCCCTACCGCCGCTTGTAAGCTTCTCCAAAATTCGCTAGTGAAAATAGGATTGCGGTCGCTCACTATGCTAGAAGGAACACCGTGCAAACGAACTATTTCTCGGACATATACAGAAGCTAACCATGGTGCAGTCCTCTTACTTTTTACGGGAATGAAATGGGCGCTCTTAGTAATTCTATCTACTATAACCCAAATTCCCGTATTACCCTTCCTTGATCGCGGTAATCCATCCACAAAATCCATCGAGACACTTTCCCACTTCCATAGTGGAACCTCCAATGGGTGAAGCAACCCACCGGGTTTCTTTTGCTCCGCTTTTACTTGTTGGCACACTAAGCATCTAGCGACATACTCGGCTACGTCCTTCATACCGGCCCAAAAGAAAACTCGCTTCATATCTTTGTACATCTTGTCCCGTCGGGATGAATGGTCATCTTCGAACGATGTGCTTCGTCAAGAATAGCCTTCCTTAGGTCATCGTCTTTTGGTACACAAAGTCTACCGTCCCTACGTAACCAACCCTTATCATCTAGGGTATACCTACGGAGATGGCTTGATGACTCCCCTCCTTTGAGCTTTTCTACTAACTCAACCAACTGTGGGTCGTCTCGCTGTGCCTCGCCAATCCGTCCTAAAAGCGTAGGTCTGACCTCCAAGGATGCTAGCAAACCGGGTACGAAGTCAAAGGAAGGTCTAAAATCAAACATAAAGATGAACTCTAAACTTCTCCGCTCAACAAACAAAGGACTTAAGGATAATCTTTTTCTACTTAAGGCATCGGCCACCACGTTACCCTTGCCAGGGGTATATGCTATCTCAAAGTCATAGGACGCCAAGAACTCCATCCACCTTTGCTGCCTTAAGTTCAAGTCCTTTTGAGAGAATAGGTATTTTAAAGATTTGTGGTCAGTGAATAATTTGAATTTCTCACCAAGAAAATAATGACGCCAAGACTTAAGCGCGAAAACAATAGCGGCCAACTCTAGGTCATGCGTGGGGTAATTTTTCTCATGCGCTCTCAACTGCCTTCCACCATAGGCTACTACCCTACCCTCTTGCATTAAGACTGCGCCTAGTCCTGTCCCACAAGCGTCAGTATAAATAGTAAACGGCTTACTCCCGTCTGGCAATACTAAGACTGGGGCTGAAGTCAAAGCTCTCTTCAAACGTTGGAACGCATCATCTCAATCTACGTCCCACTCGAAGACTAAGTTCTTCTTCGTCATGCATGTCAATGGAGCCGATATCTTTGCGAAGTCTTTGATAAACTTCCTATAGTAGCCAGCCAACCCAAAGAAACTTCTCACTTCGGTAGCATTTTTAGGGACCTTCCAATCTTGGATGGCCACCACCTTCGCGGGATCCATAGCTATCCCTTCCTTGGAAACCACGTGCCCTAAGAATCGCACTTCTTTCCGCCAAAAGTGACACTTAGAAAATTTTGCTTTAAGGTTATGTGCTCGTAGGGTCTCCAACACTTCCCTAAGATGTAGGGCATGCTCTTCTTCATCCTTAGAAAAGATCAAGATGTCGTCTACAAAGACTACCACGAATTTGTTAAGGTACTCCCTAAACACCCTACTCATCAAATCAACAAAGTATACGGGGGCGTTTGTCAAACCGAAGGGCATCACTAGCCATTCATAGAAACTGTCCGGAGTCCTAAAGGCAGTCTTGTCAATGCTATCCTCAGCCACTCTCAATTGATGGAAACCAGTGGCTAAGTCCAACTGCGAAAACACTGAGGCGCCAACTAACTGATCGAAGAGATCGTCAATCCTCGGCAGTGGGTGTCTGTTCTTCTTAGTAAGCTTATTAATTTCTCTATAGTCCACACAAAGTCTAAGGGACCCATCCGCCTTCGTGGCAAATACTACTGGAGCACCCCACTTCGATTTACTGCATCTTATAAACCCCTTCTCAAGCAATTCCTTCACTTGCTTATCGAGTTCCCTCCTTTCACGTGGAGCCACGTGGCGTACTGGCAAAGATACTGGTTTCGCATTATCCACAAGATATATTCGAAAATCTATCTCCCGCTTCGGAGGCAAGCCCTTCACGTCCTCAAACACATCCGAATACTCTCGGACCACTCTAACAGATCGTAGATTTTCCTCAGACGCGTCAAGCGATTCTAGATAACTTAGCATAACCCAATTTATGGGATTACAAAAGATTTCGAGAGTGTTGCCAAGGCGAGTCACGAGCCTAACTACTCTCCTTTCACAATCAAGAACGGCCCATTTCTGGATAACCAATCCATTCCTAAAATTAGCCCATAGCCTGTGAAGCCCAACACATAAGCATCACATCTAAATTCAACGCTAAGTATAGAAATTTTCAAATTCAAACACATCATGGAAAAATAAGCTGAGCCCCCTATTGGATTCGAAACAACTAAGGGATCCTCTACTAAACTGGTGTTTAAGTGCAGTGATTCAACTAATGATGTAGAGATAAACGAATGCGATGCGCCTGAATCGAATAAGGTACGGACAGGATGATCAAACAGAAAAACTAAGCTTTCAACAGAAATGGTTCTACCTCGTTCTTGCAGCGGTGGGACCGCGAGAGCCTGAACTTGTCCCCTTGCCTGCCCTGGTGCCATAAGAGCCTGCACCTGTCCTCCCGAGGTAGCTCCTGCCCTCTGCCCCTTCTTTGGGCAGTGCTTCACTAGATGTCCCGCTTCGCCACAGTGGAAACAGCCAGTCTTCTTTTTCTTTCGGCAATCCTTGCTGAGATGGCCTGGTGTCCCACAGTTAAAACATTTCTTCTTTCCCTTGCCGTTATTGTTTTTACCACCCTTCTTGTTTTGCTGTTGTGGTTTCTTCTGATCTTCCTTCTTCTCCGGTGCCTTATCAACTTTAGCGCTTTTCTCCTCATGCATAAGCGCCATTTCTACTAACTTCTCAAAGGTGGCCCCCATAGGGATGTGGGTCATAGCCAACCCTTGCAACGGTTCATTCAAGCCATTAACGAACCTCAGAGCCTTCTTCTCCGACGTGTTCACTAAGTCCAAGCCAAACCTTGCTAACTGATTAAATTTGTTAACATATTCTTTCACTGATGAGCTTCCTTGCTTCAATGTCAAGAACCTTTCCATATATAGATTTTCTTCCGCCCTTGAGAGAAATTTCGCCTCGAACCTACGTCTGAAACCCGCCCAAGAATCAACAGGACGCTCCCCATTAGTGACCTCCCACCAAAACGAGGCCTCTCCCTTCATCAACCAAGCTGCTAATCGAACTCTCCTCCCTTCTTCTACTTCAAAGATTTCTAGCAATTCTTCCACCTCCTTAAGCCAATCTCTAGCTTCCACAAACGTTTCCGATCCTTGAAATGGTTTTCCACCCATAGCCTTGAATTCCTTGCACGTCTTTGCAAAAGTATCTACGCGAGGAGGAGGAGGAACGGGTGCAACTGGTGGTGGAGGAACATTGGCTGAACCGGCAGCGGCCCTAGCCTCTAATAACCTCCTATACCATCCTGGTATCGTTACACCGTCGGGTAGATTAAGATCTTCAGCCATGCTGAAACGAAAAAGGAAAGATTCAAAATGGAGAATTCGAAAGATAAAGATATATGGCTATTTGGGGATTATGTTTTTCTTAAAAACTTTCCTCTTTAAATAACTCATTAAGACATGTTTTTGAAAACACTTCTTTCAAAAATAACTATTTTTCTAAAGTATTTTTATCTGTTCTGGTAACCTTAAGCTCCGATACCACGTGTAACACTCCACGTCCATTAATGTCACTCACAAAGGGAATGCATTAACTTTCATGGAGGTTATAAGTGAATATAGAACAGAAAAATTACAACAAGACAGATAATAAATAGTACTTGGAATTCTAAAACTTCATTTTATTGCAGCGGAAATTAAACATGTTTGTTACATCATTAAACCATAGATCATAGCCAAGTACAATATCCATCTTCATAAAGACAAAATACATAATCCCATTACATAAATAGCCATTAAAAGATAACAAGCTGGACTTTACTTCAACGGTCCAAGCTTTCCAAAGAGAGATGAAGCAATCCGATCAAACTCCACTAGAGCTGGGCCCAACCTGAGGACCTGGAGGGGAAAAAAGGATAGAAATGGAGGGGGTCAGACATAAAGTCTTGCGAGTATGATAATTCTAACAATACTACTATCAAAATAACTAGACTAAGGCATAAGCTGGAAGACAAGTAAATGTCTATGAACTCTTAGGAAGATAAAGATAGCGTTTAAGATAACGGTAAAGATACACCTAATTACTAACGAATAATTACTACACTGCACCGCACATTACTACACTGCACCGCACCAGTCACCCTAACGTTTGATCCCACTTGCTTCACACAGAAACTTTATAAATAGCCTTGCGTACCCCTAGCTGACTACATAGGTTCCGTCTGCCCCTATCTCCACTAGGCGTACCCCACTACCCACTTTCGATCGGCTCCCTACTCGTAGATACCCGTGCTGGCCCCACGGTGGGGTGTATCACTCCCCTAAAGTGGAAACCTGATACAACTTGAGAATGCACGGCTTATACCTACATGATGCAATAACGTCTTACCTACCAGCCCGGGTCCACACACGCATATGAAACCCGTTGGATTTGCGTTGCCACCGCTCCCCGTTTTGGCCTCTTACAGTCAAACCCAGCAGGCGTGTCCCGTCCTCGACTTGGGTCGAGCCCACAAAGATACGTTTGGGATACTGGTTGAAACGGGCCCCCACAAGCTACCCACCTAAGCTTGTCACTAGTATATCCCACTTAACCCTCTTAGTCATGTTCATTTTCATGTGTGTTTGGTTAAGTCTTACTAATCGTATTTCATATGCCACTAAGGGCACCCACTATATTTCTCATGCCACCCAAGGCACATACTTAACCCCCATGTCCTACCTTACATGTTTATCTGGTTAAGTATTTCTTAATTCATTCAGGCCATAACCTCATAAAGACCTCTCACATTAGACTAGCATTTATGGCAGCTGGATTTGTCGGGCGGGTCCGGGCAGTCTTACACCATAAAAGAGTCTAACCTCGTGTCTTTACAACTGTTATGCTTTAGTTTAGGCCTAGGACCTCTCACATTGGGCTGACACTTGTGACCACTGGATTTGTCGGGCGGTTCCGGGCAGGTTTACGTCACAAACGAGTCCAACCTCGTGTCCTAAGCACTGATTAACACTTATAATCTTTTACCCTAGTTTTAATAATTCCCTATTCAAATTATTAATTACTTCCAATTTTAATGATGTCCATAATTGACTCAATTATGGTCATCCACTCATGGCATGCAAAATCATATCAATTGCACCCCAACATCTTAATATTAAATATTACCCCTACCCCATGTTTATACGTTCGCTTATTCAACGCCTAATATAGGCTAGACTTGAATAGTCTAACATAGCACAAAGATAAATTATCACAACATACAGACAATTAAAATAAATCTAATCATAATAGGGGTGAAAGTTGCATAAACTACACATGTTAAGGATCAAAAGGTGTCAACTTGTTAAATGTCACAATTTACATGATATGATCATAGCCCAAATCTATACATAAACTTGCATATGGGGTTTATAGGCAACATAATGATGGTGTGAACTAGCATAGGATATCACATATGTCACAGCATAGTTCTAGATGTCATAATAGATGTCATGGCATATGTGCATAACTTTTCTAATCAATCTAACTTGCATATGTGACTTGTCATATAGATCAACATAGCCCAAACATGATGATTTAATTAATATGAACTAACTAGCATAGATAGTAACATTATGGCTTCTTAACATGTATGATTCATCACACTTAGCATAGAAACTTTCAACATACATAACATCATCATAGCATGATTTACAACATATAGGATATCATCACCACATAGCATAGGATTAATAACGTACATGATAACATATATGACAATTCACATCATCTACTCATAATCCATTCATGACTTAACCTAATTAAAATGATAATAATCTTGTTAAGACTATCATACTCACAATTTAGAGAAGAAGAGAGAGAGAGTTTTGCTTTGCTTTAGGGTTGAGAGAATTAGAATTGAATTAGCCTTTCTTCTTTCTTAGTGGGCGACGGTTAGACTGAATTCCATGGCGGCGGTATGACGGTAGCTGCTCTATTTTTCATATGAATTAGGGTGAGAGACTACCTAGGTATTTATAGAGTTAGGATTTATTTTAGACCGTCAGATCATCTCAGAACTAATCCCAGCCAACCAGATTAGGTCAGAAAACCTAATGGGTCATTAGTCAATTAAAAACAGGTCAGCCAGAAACCCTAGCCGCCAGACCCAGGTCAACACTATAGTCGACCTGGGTGGGCAGGTCGACACTATAGTCGACCTGGAGGGGGGCAGGTCAACACTATAGTCGACCCCCCAGTCGACCTGCCTGGGCGGGAATTTTTCCTGCCCAGCCCGCTTCTGCACTTTCTGTTTGAATTTTAAATTTCCTGCGAGCTGTTTTGAATTTTCTTAAACTTCGGATGGCCATAACTTTTTCATATGAAGTCCAAATCACGCAAACTCGGACTCTATTTCAACTAGAATTCCGAGACGAACACAATGGCGCAACCTGTTTTCCACAATTCTCACGTCTGAGATTAGTTATTCTTTAATTTGTGAATATTAATATTAATAGAATTACAGGGTGTTACAGAGATTCAAGAGCAATAAGTAACAAAATAACCAAAAATAGAAAATTTTCCCGTATCGACTGTAACACCCCGCATTTTTAACTTAAGATAATAAATATAAGAATAACTTAATTAAATATTCAAAATTAAATAACACGGATTGTAGCATTGCGTCTGTCTCGGAATTCTGGTTTAGATAGACTCTGAGTTTATGTAAAACGGACATTGTATAAAGAAGTTATGGGCTGCAGAAGTTGTCAAAGAAAACATGAAACAACGCAAATCAATTTTCAGCGTCCGAACCCACGGGGTTCGACCCCTTCAAAGGGGGTCGACCCACCTATGTGGGTCGACCCCTTTAAGGGGGCTCGACCCCCCTGCGAAAGATTTTGGCAAATTAGTTTTTTTTTTTAGAATTAGACATTTTTGATGGTTTTTGGTCAAATCTGAGGGTCCTGGTTTCTATGTTACACCTATAAATAAGACCTTCGACCTAAACCTAAACCTCATAATTCTGAGGCTATGCTGAAGCTCTGCCATTACTCTCTTTCTCTCCTCAAATCTATTCAAAAATTTAGATTATTAATAAGAAGATTTTAAAATTCAAGATCTGGAAGGGATAATCGATATTAATTAAAAAATTGTTCATAACCATGAAAAGTAGGGTAAAATTCTAGATCTAATCCATTCAAATTCTTACTCTTTCTTTCCCTTCTCTTTTAATGAAAATAATCAATCCGCAGTTATTAAGTATCAAACCAAATTAAAGGGGAAAAACCATGGATGCTAAAACTGGATCAGATCCGGAATTGGGGAAAGCATAAAAGGTGAGTGGATTTAAGCTATATAGTTTAGATAAGAATATGTTATCGTTTACCACTCCCCTGTATGTATAATTGAAATGCAATATGTTGAGAAATGTAACATATGTTAATAATGCCTAAAGTGATGGGTACGAAGTAGGAATAATTAATATGCCAAATATTAATTTGTTAGGATATAAACTTGTCAAATCTTGTATAGTAATTACCATTACTTAAATTTCATGTCAATTTGTGTAGATTTCGTACCCAGGCCATTAACTGTAAGAATTGAGAAAGGTACATATCGGTTTATGTAATTTAAACAATTACCTGATTAATTGATTACATGTTAAGAAGGAATTGATTATATGTAAAGAATTATAATAGGAATGATAGAATTACATGTGGATTAGAAATTATAAAGGATAATTGGAAGAAATAAACATGCCTAGATTGTATAGAAGGTTTACGATAAATAGGAAATTTGACCGCTCTTAGACACGAGGTTAGATTTCACTTGTGATAGAAGTCTTCCCCGAACCACCCGGCATATCCAGCATTCACAAGTGGTAAATCTAATGTGAGGGGTCTAAGCGCAAAAATTAAAAACATGTAATGGTGCTAAGACACAAGGTTAAGTCCACTTTTAGTAGAAGTCTGCCCAGACCTGCCCGACAGATCCAGCATCCACGAGTGTAGGCGTAATGTGAGAGGTCTAGTGCTTATATATATAAATATATATGTATATAACAAGAAATGAATAAGCGAAAATAATGGTAATTAAATGTCTAACTTAGAAACTAAGAAAGGAATCGATGTAACGAATTGAGTTAGTGTGATGCGAAGGAAAAGTGATGTATTTCCCTAAATGACTTATTTCTGAGAACGTTGTTGCAAGTAAGCCACAGTAAATAAAATAAGAAAAGTAAAGAAATTACTTTCTACCATGGATTTAGATGGGAATACGTTATGAAAATAAATCATTGATTCCTTCTATCAAACTGATAAGGTGCATGAATGTTTCCTTAACTAAAATAAGGAATATATATTATAGTGAATGAAGAATAATGGTTTACAACAATAAATGGTCTAAAAGGGGAATGATAATCTCTAATTATGAATAAATAACATTAACGAAAATGTTGTGTAATAGGTAGACTTGTCCAAGAGACAAAGTAAAGATTATAACTTAGGTTATAATAAACTATTAAGGAAATGGGATAACTGGCGAAATGAGAGAAGGGACACTTAAATATAAATTAAGTAATCAGTAAGTGGGGAAAAACCAGAAGCCGGTTGAGAAAAGAGGGAAAATATATGAAATATAAGAAATTTTACTTAATTATAAATTAAGCTGTAAACTTGGAAGTCTGAAACCCGCTGATAAGAAAAACATGTTTAGGCTCGTCCTAGGGCCAAGTGGAAATTATAACATAGGTTATAATAAATGGGTAAAGAAACTTATTAATGGGCGTTAGTTAATAGAACTAAGTTAATAAGTAAACAATGATTAGTTGTATTGACAATGTAAAATGTAATTATGATTAAATGAGAAAGAATGAGGAAAACTTATGAAATAAGTTATATTTAATCATGACTGACATGTTGAACAAGAAAACATGTAAATTGAGATACAGTTAATTACATATTAAGTAAACATGTTATTGTAGTGATGAAATCAAACAAGAATATAGAAAAGATTGTGGATTATAGACCTTGGGCTACAATCTAGAGAATAACATGTTGTTGGCTTATTAATAAACTTAAATGGGTTAAGTTATATGACTGAAATTAATAAGCCAGAGAAACTTGGTAATTTGAATAAGAATTCAATGTAAATGGGAATAACCAAGTTAAATGGAAACCTGGTGAGGTAAGGCAAGCGCATAAAAGAATGTTTAGACATAGGGTCTAACAACATATTAAAGTGAAGCGCTTGGACCACTCCGCACGTTTGAGGGTGAATAACCCAACCGGGTAGATCATCGTGGTGTTATAAGGCACGAGGGGTTCGTTTGATTATTCTATCGGCTCCGAAGGACTAGAAGGGGAAGCATGCGACTTCTTGAGATACATAAGGTGCTCCTAGTAGTCCTTTGTGCGGTGGCAAATGATTTAGGCTGTGCTCACAAAAGTTGGGTCTGTGCGTAACTACTAGGTGGGTGGACCTTGACTACAGAAGTAGCCATGCGGTCAGAATGCTATGACGCAGTGACACCAGGGTGATTCGGCGGTTGCCACAATGGGGAGGCAAAGGGTCATGACCAACAAGGATAGTAGACCGTCGGATACCCGTCATCAAAATCCAGTGGGATGCGAAAAGACTAGAGCTAAAACCAATAGAACATTCACCTTTCGCCATTAGGGTATGGTGGTTGAGGGAGGACGCCAAATGGATGTTTAGATTATTTTTCTTATAGGCAGTCGTTTAGCTCTTGTAGTCTTTACTAGTTGAGGGAGGGGCCGAAGTAGGGCCATAGCCACCGTGAAAACAAACCATAAGTATATCTGTATATAGAGGCTCTTAATGATGGGCCAGTACATATATGGAATAGCTCCCGACCGAGTTCCTTGTTTTTTGTATCGCCCTGCCACAGAACTCAGTGCACATTAGAGGACGGGCGGTTAAGGCATCGAGCTACAATTGATGATACGTATATGGGACAGTCTAGATACATGCATGTCGGCTCTGGGTTGTGTATCGTAGACATGAAGGCATTACTCTAGTATGGAATCTGATTCGATCGAAGGTGGCAGTCTGTATGCTTACATAGCATAGTAATGATAGATATATGTGGAACATAACAATGTTATATAGACATCCGTACGTCACTATGGCAGAGGACGAGGGACATCGTATATTTCGATGGTGTTACAGTGGAGACCTTGCGGGTGGGGTACCATGGGGTGTACCTTAATATTGGGGGTAGCTACATATATATTGTATTAAGTAAATCTACTGGGAAGTAAATGGGTATGACGTGTGTGTAAGCCTTGAGTGCTGTTAACCCAAGTAACCCAATAAATAAGAAAATATGATTGAATAGTATATGTAGTGTTATCCAAAGTGTATAATTCAAATCTAGTCACCAGAACTTGTGTTCTGACCCCCTCCTCATAACATACTCGCAGGTTAGATTTGTGGCATAGACATGATAGCCTTGGATGTTGGCTAGGTTAGATTTAAACGCCAACGATTTCTTTTTCAATGGCTTATTTTCTTTTCATCCTTGCATTTGAGCTTCGAACGACATTAGATTGCCGATTGATTCTTCAATTTTCATTGCACTGATATCATTAGCCTCTCCGATTGCAAGTGTCTTTTGATCCTAAACTGAGGTTAATGAATTTAGGACATTTCTGACTTGATCTGTCTCAAAATATGTTTTCCCCAAAGCCATTAGTGAATGCACGATCTCTTGGAACCTGCAATACATAACGGAGATAAAGTCATTCTAATTCATTTTAAATAATTTAAACTGATTGGTTGACATTGATATATTGTTCTGTTTAACTTTGCTAGTTCCTTATTGAGTTACTTGCCAATTTTTCCAGATTTCATGTGAAGATTTAGAAATAGATATCCTATTAAACTAATTCCTATCTAGTGAACAAAATGAAATATTCATAGCCTTTGAATTATTTTGTTTAGTGGTTTTCTGATCATTTATCCATTGGGCAAAATAAATAGTGGGTTCAACATATTTAGTTTGTGTGATATTCCAAGTGTCTAAACTACAGACTATAGGTAAATTTTCATTCTACAAGCCCGGTTTGCATAATTACTACCGTTGAATAGTAATGGTCCAACAGTGGACTGGCCCTTTACAAATGAACTATTATTATTGATAATTCCAGTGTTGGTTGCCATTTAGACTTTCCAAAAATTCAGATTATGAGAACTTGAAAAACCTCGCTCTGATACCAATTGTTGGGGATGCGGATTAAGGATCTTAAGACAAACTAAACAATAGAGGGGGTATGTTTTATGGATCTTATAAATTTCTTGAAATCTTTCTGAATCAAACATAATGTCAGTCAGATCACAGATATCAACAATTACAGATTCAAACATAGATTCAAAAAATAAAAAGCATTAAAAAGAAAATACACACCGGGATTTCATACTGATTCAGAGTTACCCTACATCTAGTCCTACACTAATATGAGTTGTGCAAATTTCTTTTCAATATAATTCCAAATTACAATCCTCGATTTCAATGGCCACGAGGTCCACCACCACCTGCTTCCAAACACAGGGTGCTCTCTTGATTTCCAAGGGTAAAGATCACCTAATTGATTTCCAAGCTACTATCACACATAATCAACTTACGAGCTACGATCATGCCTTCTCTCAGTATCATTTTTGACTCAATAGGACTTGATCTTGCAATCTTTGATTACAAAGAGCCTATAACTCTTAAGAAGAACTTGAATTTCAGAGAGAGTTTGCTTTAGAATTGAAAACGAAGAAGATTGATATAATTTCTTTGAAAATCGCCAGAGTATAAGTATAAATTTGAGAAAATAAGAAGATTAATCACAGGAGAAGAAAGGAAGAAGAAAGAGATGCAAAGTTATTAAAAAAATCGAATTCTGAAGCCTTTGTATAGTTTTCCAATAGCCACAACCTTTCAGAAAATATTTGAATTCAAAAGACACAACTTTTTCAAAATAAAAAAAAAGTCAAAAGTACATATTCGACATACTACTTTGTATATGTCGAAATATAGTAGCATATTTTAAAATATAAAATTTTACATCAAAGTAAATAATGTTTAAATAAATTAGGGTGATTTCTGAGTTAAAACAAACAATATTCCTTTATATTAAAATAGAGTTTTTCAAGTAGAAATGTATATTGAAAACATATATTAGGATAATTAATAAATGATTAAAAATTATATATAAAATGATATAAAAGTATATGTATATATAAAACTATGAATATATTTATAACTTAAGAAAATTGAATTCATATGTAACTATAATACTATATTTATAACTTAAGAAAATTGAATTCATATGTAACTATAATACAATTATAGTTTTAAATTGGTAAGTAAAAATCTTTTGAATTAGGAGTTAAAATATACTAAGTATAATTTTATAAACACTAATTAAAATATATTCTAGGAGTTAAAATAAATTTAAGAGTAAGGAAGTATAAATTCAAAATAAGGACGTGATTTTGAAATCACTTTGAAAATAGTTTTAGAAACAATAAAATAATCTTTGAAATCATTTGAAAATATATTTTAAAAAAAGTAATTTCATAAATCATTTGAAAATGGTGAGAAACAAAATTCAGTGCTAAACAGAGTTTTAACAAGATATCTAGACACTATTACTCTATATTTCTTGAACTCTTTGTTGGATCTAGATTAACCCTAGAGGGGGGGTGAATAGGGTTTATCACAGTTTTTAAACTGAATTGAAAAAACTGACAGGATATTAAAATAATAAACAGATCACAGAATGCAGCAGAAATAAAAGTGCAGAAAATAAATCACACACAGATATACCCAGCTTCGGCAAAACCCTGCCTACTGCTGCATTCCTAAGGTTTCTACTAGGTGTTATAAACAGATCCCGCATACAAGACCATGTACACTCGCAGCGCCTGCTCCTGTCCTAACCCTACGCTCAAAAACCTAGACTGACCGATATCCACTCGATCAGATTCCCCTGTTTACGACTCCGTAACCAGTAACCCAGATTTTACAGACTCTGTCAACTGTCAGTCACACCCTGACTGAAACCCCCTAGAATTTTACAGACTTCTAGAACCTGTTTGTTGAATTACAACAGAAAAATTAAACAAACAAAATACAAAAAGCAAACAAATAAAACTTAAACCCTAGTTTAATAAATAAACTCTCCCCTTTGTTTTAAAACCATGGCTTAGCCCAAAAAGAACGGTCGGCCTCTTTTCAAAGTGTTGCACCCTTTAGTCTACTTGTTCCTTCTCTTTAGTTCCTGAAAAAAATGGCGGCCTTGAATTGGGGATTTAGGGTTTTCCTTCTGAACCCAAATCGATTCTATGTCGCTTGTATTGCTGAGAAGATGTAATCTCGACTGATGGTGTTCTCTGTTGCTTACTTCTGGTTCTCTTTTCTCTCTCGTTGTTTTGGAGTTGCTCGTAAAACAAAAGTGAGTGATTTTGTTTTGATTGATTTCTGCTCTGGTTTTTCGATTCAATTTTTTTTTTGGTTTCGATCGATCTCTTGATTATGCCGATGATGAAAATGGTTGTGTAAAAATAGGATGATTCGAAAACCCTAGCCTCTGATTTCAATAAATGACATGAAATGATTTTTCTCGGTTTCCTCTTTTGATTTCCTTGATTACAACGTATTTGTGGTTAATATCTTCGAATAAATCTGGACACCTTAATTTCTGGAACATTTGAATTGTTGCCTTATAACCTCTTTGTGAAATTCTGGAAATCATGAATTTGATCCTTGCTAAAAAAAAGAAAAGTGATTTTTGCAAATTTTTACACCTGTGCTGATTTTGTCATTGCCAAATAAAATTGTCCACACACGAATTTGCATTATTTAAGCCATTCCCAAACACTTATAGAAAGCATTGATGATTGTCCATTTTCTGAGAATATTGAAAACTTGCCACATATAATTCTGTCCAAGAACAGGAATGATTTCGTGATTGATTTCTGTCCAAAAAAAAAACTTTCTCTGATTTCTGGAAACATGTAAAAGATTTCCAAGTCTTCTATGCTGATCAAAAACTGATTTGCATATATGTTAAGCCATGAACCAACTTTGATTATGCTGAAACATGTTTGCATATGCTCCATGTATACACTGTTGGTTTGTCATGCATGCCGAAATATGTTGTACCATTCTGGAAAAATAGTGATGCCTGATTTTTGCTCCAATAAATGAATTTCTCTTGTCTTGCCTTCATGAATTTTGTGCATGTATCCATGCTGCACTCATGTATGCTGTGCCATACTTTTCTTGAACCTTTTGCTATGATGTTTATGTGTTCATCCATGAATGTGTGCATCATTGTATTTGTGAGTTGTCCCATTATTCACATGATGCTGCTACCTTTTTGCACCATTGGTTTGAACCTTGCCACTTTCATGCATGTCCCTGTTTGTATCACCATGCTCCCTTGAACTTGTGCATTTGGTACATTTCATAACCTTTGAACTATCTTGACTAGTTGAGCACTTTGTAACTTGAATATACTTGAACCAGTTTTGCTTTCCTGCACATGTTTAATGCTGTATTTGCGTGTTTATGCACCATCCCCAAGTTTAACTTGTTCCATCATATTTATGCTGAATGCTTGACCACAACTGTACCCATTTATATGCTCCACTGTTTTGACTGGTTCCACCATTGTTTACATGCACCTGAAACATTTCAAACAGATTTGCATTGACACACTGACTTGTGGATACTTGAGTATTTTCCATTTGTGCAATCTGCACTTAGCATTCAGACTTATGCTGCTTGACTTCATTACATGTTGCATTCATTACTGAGCTCGACCATGCTTGTGCTTGTGTGTCATGGATGGTTAGATTAGTTTCACACATGTTTTGCAATGTCACTTGAACCTGCCATGCTGACTGGACTTATTTGATCTTTTGTCCATGCTGCTTTGCTCCTTTTCATACTACTGTTTGCATTGCTGAACACCTGTTGTTTGCTTACCATTCCAATTCACCAGTATTATTTGCATTAGTGCTCGGCCATTTGTGTGTTGAAACTGCATGCTTAAAACAGTGAACTTGAAATATGTAAACATGCTGAATGTCTTCATTGTTCTTCCATTGGGTATACACTTGCTGACATGTGATACTTGACCTCTTATTTGCTGTGTACACATTCTTGAAATTTGCCATTCATTTTGCTATTTAGCTGCTTTGTTCCACATTGATTCCATTTTGCCATTCTGACTAAATTTGCTCCATGAATATGAACTGCTCGGCCATCTTTAATGTTTACACCATGTACACTGATCTGCTTTGTCTTGAACATGCCGATAAACCACTTGTACAGACACATGACTTGCCTGCATAGGTCTGGACATACTTGAAAACAGCTTTGATTTCTGTGTTGTTTGCACCTTTGCTTGAATTGTTTGGGCTGATCTGTCTTGTTCTGGTTTCACAATTGCTTTGAATGTTTGCTGAGTATACACGAGTTGAGTTGGTCCACGTGGCTGCTCCTCGGCTGCTCACTGATTGGCGAGGCAGTGCACACGTGTATATGCATGCACGTGTGTACATGCAACCATCAGACTATTTTTCTATCCCTGTACTATATATAAACCGTCTAGACACAATCGGATTAACAAATCAGATCAAGTCAGAAAAATGATGAGAAACACACCAGAAAAGCGAGGCAAATAAAATTTCAAAAATAAAATTCAAATCTGCATGTATTCAGTTTTTTATTTCTATTGCAGTGTACTCTGTGTGTGTTTCTGTATATGACAGGTATGAAGACTGGACTGAATGCAGAAAGCTGTGTAGACTGGACAGACATGAAGACTGTGAAGACAGAAGATAGGAAATTTAGAACAAGAATAGTGTCAGTGAATGTCAGTACAAGTGTCTGTATATGAATATGAGTCTGTATAACCAAGTGTGAGTGATATAGAAAGAAACTGTATGTTAACATGAGTGTGTTGAAAAATATATCAGTGATGTACAAATAGTGGAGTATAAAATTTGTACTGTTTAAATTTTGAAATAAAAATATTCTATTCAAATAAAATACTATGTGAATATTTGGAATTTTGTACAGTCGTATTTTATTTAAACAGAAATATTATATTCTTGTCTAAGGTGTGATATATGAAACAGTACAGTATAACACATTTATAATTATATATATATTTGGTTGTTATCATCAAACAAAAATCATATAATTGTGTATACAACACCGTTATATACAACACTCTTGAATTCTTCATACTCATGAGTCTTGCATCTTGAACTCTTCTACTTTGAAATCTTGATTATCCGAATTGTACAACCTTCAATAATTAATACCTGCATAGATTTCCTGTATATACATATATAATTTATTAATTAACTTCAAAGAATATATATTCTAGATAGTAGTGTTAGTATATATTTTATAACAATAATAATTGAAACAAGGTTGTTGTCATTGAAACTACCATCATTAACATCTCATTCCTTAACATATTGCATCAAAAGATGTTTGATACTTTTGGATCAAAATGCTGCCTCATTGAAACCGTATTAAGAAAAACCCGATAGGAAAATCTTAGTGAAGGAAAAAGAGTACAATATAAAATGTCATATTCCAATTATTTACTATGTCAAATGGAGTATGATACTTCCAGATCATTGTGACGCCTCGTTAAAACCTTAATAAGAAAACCCAATGGGATAAATCTTAAATAAGGAAAAAGAGTACATTATAAGTTATTTTCATATATTACTATTTGGGTTGATACTTCTGGATCAATTACATTTTCAACATCTTCTTTTTGATGGTAAGGGTCCTTTTTAATATCTAGTGATCTGAAAACCATAGGCATAGTAAGTGGATATGATTCATTCATTCGAAAATGCTTCTGGATTTTCTCAATGTAATTTGATTGATGAGTTAGTATGCCATTTTTACTATGCTCGATCTGAAGACCAAGACAGTTTTTTAATTTAGCTAAGATCTCTAATTTCAAATTCCTATTTCAAGTAGTCTGTTGTTTGATCAATCTCTTTTATAGTTCTAATCTCGATTATATCATAAAAATATACAGCTAAAATAGCAAATCCCATTATCGATTTGTTTATAAATACACATGGACAAATGAGATTATATAATTAAGGATTGTAATATGGATTTGTTAAATAAAAATCTACATTAACCCAGCGTTATATGGAATTGGATGTAGAGGAGTCCCGAACCAGTATAAAATCCTAGTGTGTACTTTCCTTTTACTGCTTTTTATCTTTATTTTCGGCATTTGTGATAGATTCTGTGATTGTTGATATATGTGATTTGCGTAGCATTATGTTTAATTCAAAAAGATTTCAAGAAATTTGATAAAATCTATAAACCCCCCTCTAGTGTTTAGTTTTCCTTAAGATTCTTAATCTGCATCCCCAACAAATCCATATAAAGATCTTTTAGATCTTCCTTTTTACATCAAAATTACCTCTTACCATTATGGAAATTGCAGGTTCTAAATTTTCCATTTTATAACAAAAATTGCTATTGCATTCACTTCAGGTGTGCTAAATTAAGATCAATATTTAGATCTTAACTTAATATGATATTCGAGATGCATATTTTCGTTATAAAAGATTTTCTAAGAAACAATAAAATATTTCTTTTGGAAATATGATATGTTATAAAATTACTATAATAAAACTTCTGGTTTTATTATAATTTACATATTATTATATATTTTTAATTGAAACAATTTCTCTAGAAAGTGCTTTTATTCACATACGAGAGTTGTTTTACTATTTTTCTTCAAGAAAATAGTATTATTATAAATGTAATTATCTCTACTAACAATAAATTTCTTCAAGAAATTATGTGTAGCATAAAATCGGAATATAAGCCTTTCACCTTTTATTGAAAGTTTTACTACCATTGATTTGTCAAATCCTTTCCTATTATTGAATTTTATGTCCTTTGCTATAAGCAAATATTAAGCGCACTTGTATATTTTAAGGCTTTATTTTAGCATTTAAAGGCACATTCAAAGGCTTTATTTTAACATGTGAACTTCAGGTTTCTTGTTTGAAATAATTTTTTTACATTATGATTTTTCAATTTCACTTCCAATGATAAATCAGTATTGCTACTGAATTTAAACGATGCACCTTTATATTTTATATCCATAATTTTGTTGGTTATAGATAAGAAAAATTAATATTTCACTTCCAGTGATAAATCAAGAGATATTCTGTCCTCAGTCTTTCTAAAAGAATTAATATGAAAAGTAATAGTAGATCGGAAGAGATATATTAGATCTAACTCTATAGCATCAATAATGTAAATGACAGGTGTATAATCAAATCTCCATCAAATTGGATTTAGAAAACTCAAAATTAGATCCGCAAAGAATTGAAATAATAAACCTAGGCACATATTTATGGTCAATAAATATAATTAGATCCATTATAGCCCAATCTAGAACTGCAAAAAAAAACATATCTCCTTGGGATTTGTTGAATGGAATGGAAAAATATGAAAGCTAGGGTTTCAATATATAGAGTGAACGTGGGAACAATACGTACCAAAGCCATTAAATTATCGATACCTTGTGTGTGAAGGCGAGGAACCATTCGTACTGGAAATAAGTGTTCGATTTCCTTAGGAGGCAAGGAAGAAGATAACATGCTGAAGCTAGAGTTAGGGCTGCGTTAGAAAGGGTTTAGGTCGTCTATTTATTATTATTTTGATTTGAACCGATGTGAATTTATTTACTTAAAAATATCAGTGATTTCGAACTCCTGTTTGAACGTAGCAACCAACATTCCTAGAGTTATACTGTTGGGTACAACAATGTGTTCTATGGTTTTTGTTTGATGATAACAAACGTAAAATATTATTTAAATGTGTTTTTATATTTTATTTCATAGAAATAAATATTTATTGAATAATATACTATTATACACAATTCACAGTATATTTATTCAATTAAATATTTTATTTCAAAATCTGAAATAGTACAACATTCTAACTCCACTATTGTATACTCACAGTTATAATAATTTATATGGAATTGTGTTACTGAATTAATTTGAATATGATAGACAAATTGATTTGAACACAATAAAATAATATTTTATTTCAATCAAATTTGTTTGTTACAAATATCAGTACCATTTTCTCATTATGTACATTTATTCCTCACTACAACTCTCATCACTTTGTATACAGTCATTGCCTCACTACAATTACACTCGTTCACTTATAAACGGACTCATACAGTTTTTTACACGTATACTTGTCTTGATGTACTCCAGATCCTGTCCAACAATCCAAACCAATCATCTCCACACCTGTCATAAATAGAAAAACACCCAAGCAGTAAACTGGAATAAAAATAAAAATAAATACAAGCAAATAAAAATTTATTTTTAAATTTTATTTGCCTTAGAATTTTGGTGTGTTTCTCATCTTTTTCTAGACTTGGTCTGATATATATCAAGTGCTCACATGTGTTTGAGTATACAGAAAAGAAACAGGTATTGCAACTGAGAAGCAGCCTCGTGGACCAACTCGACTCAGTGCACATATATGGTCAACATCATACAAGGCAGCAGGTTCAAAAATACACATGCATGCATGAGCATTCAAGTTCAACAATAATACAATTGTCGAAACAATCCAAAGGTGATGCAAGTATACAAAAGAGCCGAGCACCAAGTCAGGTTCAAATTAGAGCAGCATGGACTACATGAGTGCAACAGTGTGCAAGTGGAACAAGGGGTACAACAGCATTGTTATGTTCATGTATGCAACATTAATGGAACAGCATATACAAAGCATGGATGTACACAGTGGTGAAGCAAGAAGCATAGTATAGAATAATGAGCATGATGCACAAGTTACTACACAGGTGCAAGTACACAAAACTGGAATAGCACGACAAATGCATGTGGACTAAGCAAAGTTTGCAATACAAGTGAAATAGTGAACAATGGTGCAACATTCAGATGGAGCACGCATGAACATGGAATACACAAAATGGCATGGATATGGAGCAGTATAATAGATATAGCACCAAGTGGTCAAGCAAGAAGCAAGTACTACAGACCAAATCAAATACTGTGCAAACAAATTGGAATGTAAAAAAAAAGTGATGAACAAGACATGATTAAAGTATTCTTATTAGTTCAAAGATTTCAAGTAAAACATCAGTTTAAAACTCAAGACAAATTCAAGTTGTGATTGTTCTTATCACAAACGCATCAGATCAAAGACGATGCAAGTAAAAGTGTGTAACTGTTCTTATCTAAGTGTGTGAAAAGATATCAAATTCACCAAAGCATTCATCAAGCATAATGTCTGTTATAACAAGTCAATTTTGTTCGGTTTTGGGAAGCATCAAGTAGTCCAAGAAATATACACACATGGAAGAAATCATGGCAGATTAGTTTACTGGGCATCAAAATGCAACAGGGAGCTCAAGTGAAGTACGAGTTTATGCACATTATAAGCACCACATTTACACGGAAAATCACAAGCATGGAATTCAAATGCAAAAACAATATGGCAAATAAAGTATAGAATCTGTTCTTATCAAAAATAGAAACAATTCAAAGTCGAGTGTGCAAGGTGATGTCAAGCAAAAGTATTAGTTCTTATATCTGTTCTTATCAATTGCAAGAGTAATATCAGTTCTTAAGCAATATCATTGAAGCAGCAGATTAAAGACAAGTACGAGACAGATTTTTTTAAAAGAAATCATTTTTAAATAGTGTCAATGTATCAACATAAAGTTCTAGAAATCCAAGTATCAATACATTTACTTTTCGAAAGAGGACCAATTCAGAAATCATCGAGATATTTTTTAGAAGTGTGAACATACACGGCAGTTTTGAATTCAAAGAAATATCCAGATATTATGAAGAATTCAATCCCAAAATTTCATATATATCATAACCAAGTCTAAAACGAAATAAGAGCACAAATTTAGGATTTTTAATCCTATAAATAGCATCAATCATCACTAGCATCATTCCATCCAAGTTCGAACAAATTAAAGCAAAAGATCAAATAGAAAAATCATACCAGAAAAAGAGAAAACTTGGATCCAAATCCGAGTCCATCAATTCAATCGAAGAAGAGGGAAGCCACTGGAATTCAGAGAATCACTCGAGAAAGCGGCGACTTCAAATTCAAGGAGGAAGTAACCCTAGATTGCCCTCGCTATACTTATTTCCAGAAGCCAGAAGAAAACATAGTTTTGATTTCGGGTGTTAAAGATTAAGGAGGCCGATATTTCATTTGACCAAGCACAAAGAAATAAAAGGGAGGCCAAGTTTATAAAGGGGTAAAAGGATCTTTTAAACTAGGGTTTAATTTTTAAAAGGGTTTTTATTTTCATTTTTAAGTGTTTTAATTTGTAATCGATTTTATAGTTTTCTAGTTTGCCTCTAAAACTACAGGTTTTCTAGTTTGCCTGTAAAACTTAGGAGATGAATTTCGGGGTTGTAATTTGGGGAAATATGATTTCGGGGATAGAAATTAGTGTAGGGTTTTGAGCGTAGGACTAGTACAACTAGAGCGAGATTTTGAGGCCTTTTGTGTAGCTCCTGGTAGAATCTGGGAATAAGTTTTGAGTGTAGGGTTAGGACAAATAGGCTAGGAATTGACGCGAGTTTACGGGTGTTGTAAGCGTTGTAATTATTGATTATTACCTAGTAGAAACCTTGAGGAATGCAGCAGTCGGCAGGGTTTTTGCCGAAGTTGGGTATATCTATGTGTTATTTATTTTTCGCATTTACTCTGATTATTATCTATGTTATTATTTTTTAATTACTCTACAAAAATCTGCGATAAACCCAATTCATCCCCTTCTAGGGTTAATTTAGATCCTACAAGTGGTATCAGAGCAAGTATTTTTATTTTAAATAAGTCTAGAGTCATGGATTTCCCTAAGGGTGAGCTTTCTAGTTGTCAATCAAATGAGAATTTTTCTAGTATAACCCCAACTATATTTGTTGGAACGGATTTTTTAAATTGGAAATTAAAAATGGAAATTTATTTAAAGTTTGTTAATACAAGATGTAGGGATATTATTGAAAATGGATATGATATGATAGATAAGAATGATATTATAATTAATCCTCGTGTTACACACATTTTATATTCTTATATAAATGATGATCAATATAACCATATCTTACATTGTTTAACTGCATAGGAAATCTGGAAAACTCTCGACGCGTTGTATGAAAGAAAAGACAACAATAGTTCAAAACCCCTGATTGCCAACTTAGTTTTAGAATTATGCTTGACAGGACTTGCAGAAGATGGATCGGATGATTACAATGATGAAGACTAAACAGATGATGAGCACGGTAAATTTCCTTTTGAAAAGATAGATTTTCTTTTTGATAAATTAACTAAAATTGTTGAGAGTCTTAACCTGACAATTGAAAATTTAAAATCTGAAAATGTTGAGTTAAGCAATAAATATTATGATTTGGAATTAAATCTTGAAAACATTAAAAAGGTTGAAAACTCGAATTGCAAAAAATGTTTAAATTTGGATAATGATTTAGTTCATCTTAATGAAAAGTTTCAAAAGCTTGAAAAGGGAGTTGTATTTCTAAAAATAAATGTGATTGGACTAAAAACAAAAAAACAATGTTTTGCAAAAGGAGTTGGATAGGTTTAAGAAAGTTAAAAATTCCAAACATGAAATTTTAGAGAAAAAGAATTTATTGAAAACCGAATCAATTTTAAATGAGCTTGAAATTGAAACCGAGAAAATCAAAAACTCTCAAATGCGATAAATGCACAACTTTTCAAAAAGAATTGTTTGAAATAAAAGAAAGTTTCAAAGCCCTTGAAAACGAAAACGTGATTTTAAAAAATAACAAATTTGAAATTACTCATGTCAATCACGATTTGGAAAAAGAAATTGAAAAATTCAAGGATTTTGAAAAACTTGTAATTGAAAAGCGTAAACGATTTGAAAGTGAGATTTTTGAGTCCAATGTGAAAATTAAAATGCTTGAAAATGAAAATATGGTTTTGAAACAAGACGATTCTGAAAAGAGAAAGATCACTACAAATCGTTGTTCGATTTTAATGGAAGAAAACAGTGATCTTAAATCTAAAATTCAACGACTTGAATCAATATTGGCTAAATTCTCTAAAGGAGAAAAAACGTTGAATATGTTGTTTAAAAACCAATTTTTTGTTAAGAATAAGTAAGGACTTGGTTTTTATAAATTTGATAAAACTGAAAAATGTTATTTTAAAATCCTTCAAACTAAAGTTAAATTTTAATGGTTTTGAAAATCCTATAAATATCTTTGAAAAAGGTCAAATTGGAATTTTGAATTCTAGTAATTTCAAAGGGTTTTTAAATTATAAAAAAAAATGAAAACTCATTTAAGAACAATTCAATTAAACGTGTTTGGATCCCAAAAGATAATAAAATGAATTCGATTAAAACTAAACGAGTTTGGGTTCCAAAGGGTACTTTAGTGGATAATAATGGATTGTTATATAAACGGGTTTGGGTACCAAAAAGTGTAAACGAAGATAGGTGTGGTAAAACAACTTTTGTTAGACAACTCGATCCTATAAACATTTAGGTACCGTGATAGGCTAAGGAACAACTATGCTTAAGAGAGATAAAATTCAAGTTGTTCCATACTATCGAATTTTTTTGGAGTTCCTTAGCCATAGATTTCAGAGCTGGAGATTCATTGGTTCACATCAATAAAGGTAAGTCAGGTAAGATCTCCGAAATCGTGATTTTTATTTTATTTTCTTTTTGATTTTCTCATTAATGCTAATTTGTATTGACATGGTTATAATATTTTGGGCATATCTTGAACACTGTAAATTGGAATTTTAAAATTTATAATGTTCTTGAAATTTCACATTTTCTGCTGTATTGAGTTTCTTATTCACTTTGGAAAATATTGAAAAATCGAACTCAATACAGCAGACTACTTGAAAGCCATGATTGACTAGTTGTGAAAATTTCATTTTTTTTTAACTTGGCTTGATTATATTGTTTTTGAAATCATTCATGATAGATTGTTGAATTACTTGGATTATAAAATTTGATTTTTTTCTCTCAAGTGATTTCAAATAATTATCTTCAGATTTGATCGCCGATTGTTTTTTATGCTTGTTAAAAAATTCCCTGAAAAATTCAGTTGTGATTCTTGCTTTAAAAATGATCTTGTGCTGCTCTGATTAGGAAATTGATTTGATTTATTTGAATACCTTGGTGATTGGACGATGGGTTGGAAAATCAGTGACTGGATTTCTTTGAATTCCATAGGCAATTCGAATTTCATGTACAAGTGTTTTAAAGTTGTTTAAGAGCAATCAGCTTTGGAAATATTAGATAATTTCACATTCTACTGATTAATTTTTGAAACTGATTTTCAACTTGCATTGATATTTTCAAAACCCCTCATGTAATTGATATTTTCAATTTTAAAATTATTTTTGATTATTTATTCAGAAATTGAAATTATTGATCGATTTGAACTGTTTTGGGACTCATCAAAATTATTAATAGATTTATAAAATTGTGATGAGTTGTGCCTATGGTATAATTCATAACTAGAGAAGATGTTATTTTTATAATCTCATGATAATTGGACAGATTTTATAATATCTTTGAATTAGAGCTTATTTCACGACCATCTTCTATGTCTACCATATTTCTATCATTCATCATGGTTTTATTTAATTTGGGGAGTTCAAATTATTCTTGGAAATAAAATAAAAATACAAGAAGAGAAAAAGAAAAAATATATATATTATATTATTTATCCTTGGTATTCACTCCCATTTAAAAGTCCTCGCGGTTATGTGTGGGTGAATTACCTTAATCTCTATGTGCTTTCATTCTCACTTAAAAGACCTTTGGGCTGTGCATGGATGGAACTCAATAGAGAGGATAAAGTTAAGTTACTACTAACCCCATTTAAAAGACCGTTGGGATATGCGTGGTTAGCAAGTGCTTAACACATTTTGAGCTTATTTAAAATCTTTAAAATTCATATACAAATGTTCAATTTTATTGAATTCTCCTTATTCTATAAAATCCATCGTAAATCCATTCATTCTGAAAGTGAAATTTTGCTTCTGATTTAAAGATTATTATGATTTTTGTTTGATTAAATGGGATTTGCGATATATATTCTCCCTTTGAATTTGAATTTATAGTTATGGTCTAAATTTGTCACTATTTCGATCTCTATTACTGTTTTGATGATAACAAAAGGGGGAGAATGGTCAAGATTTTAATTGATGAATATTTAATTTAAGTATATTTTAAAATTGGAAATTAAATATCTAGAGGCAGAATGGTCAATTGAATTTCATTATTTATTTTTTCCACATATATAGGAAGAGTTCAGTTGTAGTGGGAGCAAACAAATAGGGGGAGTAATATATTTTATGCTCAAACACATTTAACACATTCAAAATCTTGTGTATATGTTTGTCATCATCAAAAGGAAGAGATTGTTGGGTACAACAATGTGTTGTATGATTTTTGTTTGATGATAACAAACATATAATATTATTTAAATGTGTTTGAAATTGTACTATTTTATATTTCATTCCATAGAAATAAATAATATACTATTAAATAATATACTATTATACACAATTCACAGTATATTTATTCAATTAAATATTTTATTCCAAAATCTGAAATAGTACAACATTCTAACTCCACTACCGTATATTCATAGTTATAATAATTTATATGGAATTGTACTACTGATTTAATTTGAATAAGATAGACATTTTGATTTGAACACAACAAAATAATATTTTATTTCAATCGGATTTGTTTATTACAAATATTAGTACAATTTTCTCATTCTGTACATTTATTCCTCACTACAACTCTCATCACTCTGTACACAGTCATTGCCAAACTACAGTTACTTTCGTTCACTCATATACAGACTCATACGGTTTTTTTACATGTATACTTGTCTTTATGTACTCCAGATCCTGTCCAGCAATCCAGACTAGTCATCTCCACACCTGTCACAAATAGAAAAACACGTGCAGTAATCTGGAATAAAAATAAAAATAAAAACAAGCGAATAAAAATTTATTTTTAAATTTTATTTGCCTTAGAATTTTAGTGTGTTTCTCATCAATTTTTCTAGACTTGGTCTAATATCTATCAAGTGCTTACATCTGTTTAAGTATATAGAAAAGAAACTAGTATTGCAACTGAGGAGCAATCTCGTGGACCAACTCGACTCAGTGCACATATATGGTCAACATCATACAAGGCAGCAGGTTCAAAAATACACATGCGTGCATAAGCATACAAGTTCAACAGTAATACAATAGTCGAAACAATTCAAAGGTGATGCAAGTATACAAAAGAGCCGAGCACCAAGTCAGGTTCAAATTAGAGCAGCATGGACTACATGAGTGCAACAGTGTGCAAGTGGGACAAGGGTACAACAACATTATTATGTTCATGTGTGCAACATTAATGGAACAGCATATACAAAGCATGGATGTACACAGTGGTGAAGCAAGAAGCATAGTACAGAATAATGAGCATGATGCACAAGTTACTACACAGGTGCAAGTACACAAAACTGGAATAGCATGACAAATGCAAGTGGACTCGGCAAAGTTTGCAATACAAGTGAAATAGTGAACAATGGTGCAACATTCAGATGGAGCACACATGAACATGGAATACATGAAATGGCATGGATATGGAGCAGTATAATGGATATAGCACCAAGGGGTCAAGTAAGAAGCAAGTACTGCAGACCAAATCAAATACTGTGCAAACAAATTGGAATGTAAAAAAAGTGATGAACAAGACATGATCAAAGTATTCTTATTAGTTCAAAGATTTCAAGTAAAACATCAGTTTAAAACTCAAGACAAATTCAAGTAGTGATTGTTCTTATCACAAACGCATCAGATCAAAGACGACGCAAGTAAAAGTGTGTAATTGTTCTTATCTAAGTGTGTGAGAAGATATCAAATTCACCAAAGCATTCATCAAGCATTGTGTCTGTTCTAACAAGTCAATTCTGTTCAGTTTTGGGAAGCATCAAATAGTCCAAGAAATATACACATATGGAAGAAATCATGGTAGATTAGTTTACTAGGCATCAAAATGCAACAGGGAAGTTCAAGTGAAGTACGAGTTTAAGCACAGTATAAGCACCACATTTACACGGAAAATCACAAGCATGGAATTCAAGTGCGAAAACAATATGGCAAATAAAGTATAGAATCTGTTCTTATCAAAAATAGAAACAATTCAAAGTCTAGTGTGCAAGGCGATGTCAAGCAAAAGTACTAGTTCTTATATCTGTTCTTATCAATTTCAAGAGTAAAATCAGTTCTTAAGCAATATCATTGGAGCAGCAGATCAAAGACAAGTACGAGACAGATTTTTTTTAAAAGAAATCATTTTTAAATGGTGTCGAAGGTATCAACATAAAGTTCTAGAAATACAAGTATCAATACATTTACTTTTCGAAAGAGGACCAATTCAGAAATCATCGAGATATTTTTCAGATGTATGAATATACACGGCAGTTTTAAATTGAAAGAAATATCCAGAATATTATGAAGAATTCAAGCCCAAAATTTCGTATATATCGTGACCATGTCTAAAACGAAATAAGAGCACAAATTTAGGATTTTTAATCCTGTAAATAGCACCAATCATCACTGGCATCAATCCATCCAAGTTCGAACAAATTAAAGCATAAAACCAAATAGCAAAATCATACCAGAAAAAGAGAAAACTTGGATCCAAATCAGAGTCCATCAATTCAATCGAAGTAGAGGGAAGCCACTGGAATTCATTGAATCACTCGAGAATGCGGCGGCTTCAAATTCAAGGAGGAAGAAACCCTATATCACCATCACCATATTTATTTTCAGAAGCCAGAAGAAACCCTAATTTTGATTTCGGGTGTCCGTTAAAGATTTAGGAGGCCGATATTTCATTTTGACCAAGCACAAAAAAATAAAAGGGAGGCCAAGTTTATAAAGAGGCAAAAGCATTTATTTGAACAAGGGTTTAATTTATAAAAGGGTTTTTTATTTTCATTTTTAAGTGTTTTAGTTTGTAATCGATTTTACGGTTTTTTAGTTTGTCTCAAAAACTAGAGGTTTTCTAGTTTGTCTGTAAAACTAGGGTGACAAATTACGGGGTTGTAATTCAGGGAAATCTGATTTCAGGGATAGAAATCAGTGTAGGGTTTTGAGCGTAGGATTAGTGCAAGTAGAGCGAGATTTTGAGGCCTTTTGTGTAGCTCCTAGTAGAAACTGGGAATAAGTTTTGAGCGTAGGGTTAGGACAAATAGGCTAGGAATTGTCGCGAGTTCATGGGTGTTGTAAGCGTTGTAATTATTGACTAATACCCAGTAGAAACCTAGGGGAATGCAGCAGTAGGTAGGATTTTGCCAAAGCTGGGTATATCTGTGTGTTATTTATTTTCTGCATTTACTCTGATTATTATATCTATTGTTATTATTTAATTACTCAGCAAAAATCTGCGATAAATCCTATTCAACCCCCCCTCTAGGGTTAATTTAGATCCTACATATATCACTATTATAAACATACTGGAACAGGTTTCGAAGCCTCATTCGATCGTTTGGAGAAGATATCAATTTAAATCAATGGTTTAAAATTAATTTTGATTTAATTATTCTAGGCAATTTTCTGATCATACGTTAAATCGATAAATCCAAATGCTATGAAATTTGAAACCCGATAATAATACACTATTGCAGATCCGATGGAATTGATTTCATCGAATTATGATATCGTTTGAAACATCGCTATTTTCACGTATCAATAATAATGATTAAATAATAAATTAATTACAAACACTTATGTTTATCGATAAAATTTTCTTATTTCACAAATTAAATAGATAAACTCCGTATTAACATCCATTTTAAATTTAAATCTAGTATTTAAATGTTCTAATCATTCAAACTTGTAATAACCCGAAAATCTGGGCCAGTTTAAAATTTTTATTTTGGCAATTTTAGCGAATTTTGAATATTTAAAATGAATCATTTTAAATAAAAACGAAGGAAAATTTATTTTGGAATTGAAATTCGACGTATATATTATATACGTCGTCGTTAGAATATAAATATTTATATATAATTATAAATAGAATTGAAAATGGCGCGGTAGTTCGATAATTCGATTTCAAACTTCAATTGAATGTACCGGGAACAAAACAATCCGGATTTTAGTGGAACCAAAAACATTAGGATCTAATTGATAATATCTTTCCAGCGAATTCGACCAATCGAAATTTCATAGCGGGAATCAAAAGATATGTCCAGTTGAAAATTCTGAATAGTCGCTATGGAATTCAGGCCCTTAAAAATGGACATTTTGCAAATGACCTCGGATCTCGACGAAACCAGTTTTGTTGGGTCCGCAGTGTCAAATTATTGCTAGATTCCAAATTTCATAATTTTCTGAATCAATATGTGAGCGTGGCACAGTTAAACGCATTTGACCAGTTTCAGTTGAATTTAATCGACTGGAAATTGGCCATTTTTCAAATGGTCTCAGAATTCGACGAAATTAGCTTTGTTAGGACCGTATCGTCAATACGAAGCTAGAAATAATTTTTCTGGAATTTTTAGAGTTAGTATGTGGCCCCGGTAATTTAAAATGTACGTTTAAATTAAATATATGATGATTTATAATTTAATTTAAAGAGAAACTGTTCGTAACGGCCGAATTGGGTTACGAAACATATCCCATTGTGTTCGGAATAGGGGTAATTAGCTAGGGACGGCAGTCGTTGGGTTCAAATTAGAGTGCGTGACATAAAACAAGTTATTTTAGAATTCAAATATTATTAAATAAAAGGGGGGGGGGTAAAAAGGGAAAATTTAAAACCCTAAATTCCTTTGCTCTGTAAACCCGCCGCCACTCTAAACCTACGGTGATTATTGTTCCCTTCTTCTCCGATCTTTTTCTCCAAATACGCTCAACTGCTTCGAGGGCTCCAAAGCAAAAACGGAAGGGCTCTATGAGATCTCGCTGATCGACGGTAGTGATCGGCCCTGGTGCTTCGTGGAGGCTGATTCTGAGGCTGGAAGTGGCTGCGTTCGTCGAGGGTTTCTAGGCCCAGGAGGAGCTCGAGTCTCGAGCTAATACATCAGGGAGGTGCGGGTTTTGATGGGGGTTCTCGTGGGCACTGACGATCGGTCTCCGGTGGCTGGATTTGGCGAGCAGCGGCAAACTTCTGGGGTGAGCGACGGATTTGTGAAGTTCCATGCAACGATGAAGATGGATATGCTTTTGGTAATGGTTTTAATGCATTATAGTTTAAATTAACTGTATATTTAAAATGTTCAATAATTAAAAACGTTATAAAATTTAATTAATTACAGTAATTTTTAAAATAAATTACATTGCTTAGAACTTTGAATTTTAATATAAATTACATTGCTTTAAAAATAAAAATAAACGTAGTAAAAATAATAATAATAATAATAATAATAATAATATAAATATACATTCCTTTTATCAAAATAAAATTAGCATAAGTTTTCAAAATAAAATTAGCATAAGTTTTCAAAATAAATTAGCATAAGTTTTCAAAATAAATTAGCGTAAGTTTTCAAAATAAAATTAGCATTGTTTTTAAAATAGAAATAGCAATATAAAAATATGATTTTTAGATTTTTAAAAGTATTAAAAATATAATCTTTATTATGTAGAAGGTGTAAAAATATGATTCTTGTTTATGTAGAGAATTAAAAATATAATTTTTACATGATAGGAATATTAGAAATATCATCTTTATATGTATAGCAAAATAAAGAGGTGATTTTTATAGTGATGAAATTGAAAAGGTAAAATCTTTATATTTGAAAAGACGGAGTCTTTATATAAAGAATAGCGTTGTAAAAATAGAATTTTTATCTATATAGTAGCGGTATAAAAATTCGATTTTTATATATTGAATAACAAAGTAAAAATCCGATTTTTACATATGTAGAGAATACGGGCAACGAAGGTGATAAAAAGGCGAGAACGACGAAGACTTCTCTAAATGAAGAGTCAAGATGAGTGGACAACTATCGGTGAGAACTTCTCACTCTTAAATTTCTTTTTCTAGTTATATATATATATACTAGGATGCAGACGGTGTTTAGTAGCACCCGACACCCGTCATCCACAGACCATGGATGGCTTGTTTGTTTAATTATTTGGTTGTGTAGTTGGTTAGATTATTTGGTTTGAATTGAATTGTTTGGTGAAATGAAATTGATTTGATTGATGTGTGAATGGCGTGGGCCTTCACTAGACCGGGGATAAGGCTAGGCCTTGTCCCATTTTTAGTATCGTGCCGTTATGCCGCCGAAATTTTCTAAAATAAGTTAGAAAATAAAAATATCATTTTATTTAAAGAATGAACTGAATAGAAATTCATATGTTAAGATAAAATGTTTTATCGTTAAAAAAATATTTTTTAACGTGAATATGAATATAGTGAATGTGAATAAATAAATATTCATTTACAAACCGGACGGTTTGTTTATGTACACCGATTTGGCTGACATTGATTGGGACGATAAATTTTACACATCGCCCAACTACACAAATAAAATTTGTGTTTGATTGTTTGAAACCCCACACGGGTGTTGGGATGAAATATGAAGTTCACTCATCCTGATTGATTAAATATGTCGATTGATTGATTGACAGGCTGTTATAAGCGTTAGATATCTATATTTGATGCTTATACAGTGTAGTGCACTTTGGGTGATGGTTGATTATTATTTTTAATGCTATTATATACATGTGTTGTATGAAAATCCATATAATTAATTTTATATGGTGATTGATTGGGCCTCATTCCAATTTAGAGAATAAAGAATATTATAAAATAAAAGTTCATGTGTTGACTGTACTCATCCGTTGAGATTAGTCATGTGTTGAACGAAATAATTTAACAAAAATAGCCACACGTGGACAGTACTCATTCGTTGAGATTAGTCGTGTGTTGACAAAAATAAATATTCATTTGTTGAATAGAATAAAGGAATATATGAAGCCGTGTTGATTAAATTGACGCCATTTTGACGTGAACGATATTTATATCGATTTTATTCATTTTAAAATGAATATTGAAAAGTAATTTTGAAATCAAATATTTCGAAATGAAATGAATTGAAAACGATTTCGAAATGAAATGAATTGAATATAGAACGAATTCGAATTGAATTTAAAACGAATTGAAATGAATTCAAATTGAATTGAAACTTGAATTGAATAGAAAATGGATTCAAATAGAATCGAATTTGAATTGATTAGAAAACGAATTCGAATTGAATTGAATAGAAAACGAATTCGAATTGAATGGAATAGAAAACGAATTCGAATTGAATTGAGTAGAAAACGAATTTGAATTGAATTAAATTCAATTGAAACGAATTGAAATAGAATTGAAATCGATTTGAATTGAAATCAAATAGAAGTGAATGTAGAAAGAATTTATAAAGGAAAATCCAATTTTGATTTGAATTTGAAATAAAGGTTGAAATTGTTTTTGAAACAAATTTGAAATGATTTTATAAAATTCGATTAAAAAGGAAATCGTCGAAATATATATAATATATATATATATATTATATATAATGGCCTGAATAGAACGCGCCGCGCCGCGGCAGTTCGTGAATTTCGACCATTAATTTCAAACGGACATTACGGGAGATCCGACCGTCGGATTCTCCTAAAACCGGAACCGTTGGGTTCGTATCGAAAAGAGCTTTCTAAAGAATATTAGAAATTATAAATCTAACGGTTGGATTTGGAATTATGTCCAAATCAAATTTGAAAAAGGTCGCTGTAAGTGCAGTTCGATGGCCGTTGATGGAAATCGACTGTACAGGCCTTGATAAAATTATTAAAAATAGTAATAATTTGTGTAAAATCATAAGAAATGATTTAGAAAGAATTGGATGAAAAACTCCATATTTGAAAAGATAAAAATAGATTTTTATCGAAATGAACTAGTTTTGAACTAGAATTATAATTCTATTTATTTTTAAAATAAATAAACTGGATTAGAGATGGCTTTGAAAAATAACCAGAATTTCCAATAATTATATTGGAATGGATTTGAATCGAAATTGTCTTTGGATTATTTCGATGTTGGATTTCGTGATGATACAGATATTGTTATGGGAATTTGAAAGATATATATATATCGTTATTTCCAATAAGATATTTGTTAGTCGTAGAATTTGATATTGAATATAAGCCGGTATATTTTCTATTCAGAGCCTTGTGTTTAATATCAAATGTGATTTGGGTTTGTCGTGAATGGTGTCTTCATTAACACTGTTCTTGAACCCAGTTGAGAAAAGATTAAATCTTTTTATTTAGATTTAATGAAGAGTACCAATTAAATAATATTTAATTGGAATAGAATTGATATTGATTTTTGGGTTTATCGTGAACAGCGTTTTAAATAACACTCGTTCTTTAACCCGATAATTAATGGAATGTGATTTTGGGTTTATCGTGAACCGTGTTTTAAATGACACTGATTCTTTAACCCAGTTAACGATTAAAACTAAGTGGAGTTTTGATGAATCTTTAATTAGATTGAAATGACCGAGAATGGAGTATCACCTGTTTTGCTCCAGGCGATAGTTAAATCTTTAATTAGATTTGAACGTGAAATGGTAATTGAATTTACCGATAACACCGTGGTGTTAGATATGAAGTACTACCAGTTTTACTTCATGGGATGAATAGGTTGGGATTGGGAAATTAAAACCAATGATTACTTCGGTAAGGTTCGTTAATCCCGACTAGTTGAATCGAAATTCAAAAGATGATTAAAGAATAAATTCAAGGAATTTATCTTGGATAAAATTAATGGGAACCTTTCCCTATGAATGTGAAATTTAGAAACTAACTGCCGGTTAGCCAAGCAGAATGGTTTTCTGGATATTGATCTGATGTTGGTTTCGGCCTTCGGGGTTAATATTTGGGGAATTATTCTCTTGATTAATTTACGGTTAGTGACTGATGAATTGGAATGAGGCGTATGTTGTGTTTTTGTAACACTTATTTAAAATATACGTGAGTTATTCGGGAAGACCGGGTTTATCCCATTCTGAATAACTGATACGACGATAAGTCGAAGATGAAGACGGTGGTCGAAGACCGGAAGTCTTCACGTCATTTGGGTGATTACTGATGATCTTGATTGGGCTGTACACCCAAGAAGATGGAAACAGTTGGTGATCGGCCAGACGTACTTGGAGATCGATGGATATGCGGGGTACTAGGTGCCTCCGGTTTCGTTCAGACCCAGAGCGAACTTGTAAATGGACTGTGTGTCTGACATTGGATTTTAGTCCGTGTGATTGATCTCTATTGAATATATATCTGTTTGGCGGCGGAGAATTTATTCTCTTGCTTAACACCCTTCTCTGAGACGTACGAGCTCAGGGGTTATATATTGATGGATATCAAACGCATGGAGTGAATTTCCTGTGTGGCATGCTAAGATGCAATTGATCGAGGCTTCTGTTGAAAAGCAAAGTCTTGTGGTGATGATCGAAGCACGGCCTTTGTGGCGTAGCTTTGTGTAACGTTTACTTCGCGAGTTTCGCACCCCGGTTGTGAACCAAAAACGGGAGAGGACCTCAGGGAGGGCATGCGTTTCCTTCTACCTAGGGTGGTGTCAGTGACCTACCAGCCCTGACATTTATATACTTTTCACCTGTGTGGTTGTTGCTGTTGCGAGGCGCCTCGGTTTGATCGGACGATCCGGGTCCGATGGAGTCATTCGTTGGCTCATTTACGCCCCAAAGGGCGGGGAAACGTAGTGTTCAGGCATAATAATCCACATCGGTGGACCGGCCCTGACGATCCAAAGGGTAGTTGCGGCTGTTCCTAGACATGGGCTAGATTGTCTAAAATCGGTAGAGGACGATCCCTGGCCTCGGTTCATAGATGGAAACCCAATTTCCAAATACGTGACTTTGCGATTTTGATTGTAAACCTATATATGGCGACATAGTGGTATGGGGCATTCATGCCGCTTATGATTGATACTTATGATTTGAAGTTGTTTTATACACTATACACTTATAATTGTATCAAATGATTTCTTTTAAACGTATCAAGCATTCTTGGCTATTATAAGGTAAAAACCCTATCCCCCGGCTTGCGTTGCATTGTGTGATAGGACCTGGGTCTTATAGTAGCTTCATTTTTCTTTATTTAGCATTGCGCTGTTGTTTTATGCACTGGTGTTCTTGGGAGGAAACCCGTTCTGTGTTATACGGCGTGGTCCCTTGATTTACCGAACTTTAAAATAAAGATTAATAACTGTTTTAGTTCTCACACCAGTCACATGACTGACCTGGAGTTTATTGTTTTAACCTAAACTCTGGGTGCCCTTATTTTGACACGGGCAGCTAGTAGTTTTAGTTTTGCAGATTTATATTCACAGGTTGCTGGTTTACAGCTGGAACGATATCCGGAAAGCTTTGTATCCGTATATCTCCTCTAGTTGTGTATTGTATTATTTTCCGCTGCTATGTATTTAATGTAATTTAAATCTCTGATATTTCTGTGTAATATTTATTCATTTATACTCTGTATATTCTTGTAATCTGATGCATTGTTGTAAATATACAATGAAATGTTCTTCCGTGTGCGTTCTATTTTGTCGTGTTCTCAAAACAATCCGCGCTTTCCCTTCTCTTCGGAGACTGGGGGATTTCGGGTCGTTTCAAAACTTAAATGACCAAAAATGTGAGACATTACAACGCATGTGGGATAGGAGGATGGGTCGTGAATGGTGAGGCTTTGGCAAGGTTTTGGTACTACGAGGGTGATGTTTTGGAGGAGAAGAGGGCGGTGGTTGGCGGGGAGGAGGATGGCCAAATTTTAGCCAAGGTGGGGAGGGCCTACGGTCGTGGGGAGAAAAGGAGGAAAATGGAGAGGAGAGAAAGCTTACAAATGGAGGAAGGAAGAAGGTGTTTGGATGGAATAAAAATGTTGCATGGAAGCCTCCTTATATAGGCTTATGGGAGGGGTAGTTAGGTAATTATGCAAGGGAAACTTGTCTTGCTCTTAGCCTAAGCCTACATGCACACTTACACCTCATAAACCACCATCCTAATACCATGTACCGACACATGGTTTTAACTACAAACACTTTAGTAACACTTAAGGGTATTGCAAATTTGCTACATTATATGTATATGTTGCAAATATCCAATTCTAGGTTATCGTTTTACCGTTTTAACATCTGACAGTTGATGCTATCAAAACCAAACAATGTTAACAACTTATTTAACAATTCAAAATAATTATTTAGTTTTTATTATCTACATTTAAATATATTTATTAACCAGAAAAGATTATGTTAAAAATAGTTCTATAAATATGCACTTTGGAAAATTTGTTGTAACAAACCTGATAAATTCTTATCCAAAATCATACGTTATTTTTTGACAAAATTAAACATCTATTTTATCATATAAAGATATTCATTAAAACTATATTAAATATTTATTTTATAATTAATCCCAAATTTGTATTTAACTCAAATTAAATTTCAAATTATATTCAAAATTCTAATTTTATATTTGAAATCCCTGTTTTAAATTAGCTAAAATTCTGGATTGTTACAGAGAAGAAGTATATAAAAGTTTGATAGGGTAAATGTCATAAATATACTCATTCAATGGAGAGTGGATAATAAATTTATTTACTAAAGTTTGGGTAGAAATTGAAATAGTAAAATTCTCATGTAATAAGGAGTATATGACGGAGTAATAATACCAGGAGTATAACAAATGGTAAATAACTGCTACAATAAATTAATTTAGAAATTTATAATTTATTAAATTAATTTTTTGTAAAAAGCACCCTCATCATGCAAACAAAGAGTAATGAGTGATTAATGATTTCCTAAATTCAAACGCACATTACTAAGAAATTTAACAAGAATGTATGTGCATGGTAGTAAAGATTTTTAAACTTTACTACTAACACAAATACAGTCTTGGGATAATGTTTTAAAACATCTTTTGGAAATAACAACATAAATTGAAAATATGTAAATGAGTGTGTTTAATAGCTTAGTTACTACTTGATTAAATGTTGAATTAAAAAGGTATTGTTTTCAAATAAAAACAAGCATTTACCTCAAAACACCTATTGTTTTGAAAGACATTAAAGGCTGCCCTTCAGAATACTAATAAAAGGCAAGTGTTAAAATGAGAAAGGTTATTTCACTCTTAATTCAAGAATTTATGAGCATTTGATAAATGTTATAATTTTAAA
Organism: Allium sativum; assembly: GCA_030737875.1. Classification (NCBI taxonomy): domain Eukaryota; kingdom Viridiplantae; phylum Streptophyta; class Magnoliopsida; order Asparagales; family Amaryllidaceae; genus Allium; species Allium sativum. The sequence goes on along the minus strand of CM060926.1, from coordinate 890,625,520 downwards.
AATGGGGAATTTACTTGAAACATTTTGTAAGAAAGTTATTAAGCATTGAGTATGCCTCAAAAGTGTTACTGGAAAAAGTAATAAGGTACTTTGAAAATTTAAGTAATAAATGTCATTGGATATTTTTGGAAACTTAGTTACCACATAATTCAATCTTGGATATTAATTGGGATTCTTATTTCTAGAAATGAATGAACAATTATTTATTAGTTATTAAAAAGTTTTATTGACCATTTCAAACGAGTGAATGGTTGGCATTCAAATAATAAATAAGGTTAAGTGTTTAAAAAGAAAAAAGTATTTTACTCTTATTTTGAAGATTTAGTTAACAGTGAAAAAAGAAGCATTTGAATCCTTATTGTAACATTTTGGAATAATTTCTAAAAGGATGTTTTGTTAGAAACAAAACGTGTATTGACATTAAGAGTAAGTATTAAAATCTTAATGGAAACTTAACATCTTAGGTTTTTATAAGATATTAAATACCTGCTTTCTAATTTGTCTAAATTTGAAAATAACAATATTCAAAAGAAAACATGTTGTGTAATCACTAAAAAATCCACCTTATAAAAAGAGATAACTCTGGTGTAATAAGAGTAGTTGATTATGTAAGCTAGAATTAGGTTCTAGGACTAAGTAAGGGTAATTTGCATAAACTAATCTGGCAATTTTAGCGTCAGTCCTAGAAGTTTCTATTTTAAAGGTGGTGACTTGTAGTATATTCAGTGTCAAGGGTCAGTTGTGAACTAGATTGCCCTAGATAGTTGGTTTAGGGATTAGTACGTTTATAACCTTATTTAACGCTTAGTTATATGTATAAAATAGTGTAATGTAACTTATGTAATTCGCGATTTCAGAGAGAGATTCGTGTCTTAATTAATATTAATGACACATAGACACGAGGTTAACTGTTACTTGTAGTAGAAGTCTACCCGGAACCGACCGACATATCTAGCGTCTACAAATAAATCTGATTAATGTGAGAGGTCTACTTGCCATAGGCCATTATAATTAGTACACTATGATGTGATGTTAACCCAACTAGTAGTAGAAGCTTGCCCGAAATCACTCGACAAATCCAAAATCTACAAGTGGAAGGTCTAATGTGAGATGTCTAGTGTGCATACAAACACACACACACATACATATATATAGGGGAATTCTATTTAGACACAAAGGTTTGAAGCAAATTGAGGGACACAAAATCCGAACATAGGATTACCCCATGATTTACACACACACACATATTTGGGTCAAATTTTTGTGTTCATATCGCCACTCCTATATATATATATATATTGAAAAATATATATATATATATATATATGTATATATATATGAGTACTTATGTGTGAAGTATGCCTGTTTTAAGATGGTATTAAGTGGCCAACCTACCTTGTTTGGGTATTAAGTGGTTAGGAAATTAGGTGTCTTCTAATGTTCATTCTTTAGAAGGTATTAGGTTATTGGGTCTGCCTTAATCTAAAGATGTATTAAATGGTCTAAGTAGACAATAACATGTGTATGGTAGCTCCTCAAGTAATGTCCGCTTCTTATCTAGGGGTAGTGAGGGCCGACCTAGGGATGAATTATATATATGGCCCAAGGAACTACCATCTAAGGGAAGTATTAAGTGACTAGGGAGTCACCCATAGGGACAGCTAGATAGTAACAAGAGGGTTTTCCAAAAGGGTTCTTCTTAAAATAAGTCATGTTCCTAACCCAATCCTATTAGTAAGTAGCCGTTATTATTTCTTGACCTATAAGCAGAGTTATTATTTATAAGGTTAACGTTATAACGTGGTCTTAAGTGGTTTGAGGTCCGCCATTGGATATTAAGTGACTGGAGGGATGTCCACCCTAAATAAACTAAGATATGGTATTAAGTTACCATAAGGATGCCCGCCCTTATAGTAGCTTTGGGTATTAACTGACTTCTAGGGCATCCCCTTCATATGTTTATTTGTGTGTATGCTGGTTTACATGGACATATCATAAAAAAATTATACCGCCTAATACATGAGATAGTTATTCCTGAAAACCTATGTATTTTCATTCATCCAAACTTTATGTTCCAACCTCCCTCCTCTTAACATATAAACAAGACAGTATATGGGAACACTCGAATCAGTAATACCTTGGAGATGGAGGATCCATAGCTATTAGGCATTATTTATGGCAGTTTTATTACATTGGGATAATTAATGTTGATGTACCTATTATTGCACAAGACTCATTGTAACTGAAACTTATGATGGTTTTAATTAAAGGAACATCTATTTTAAGTTATTATATTATATCTTTTTCGTTGTGTGAGATTCTGATTTTGATTTAGTATGCTCTGTTATACCATTTCCTTATAGGAACAAACGATCCATTTAAAATGGTTCTAAGTTTCGATTGGCCTTTTAGGGTCAAAACTTAAGCTCATTCCGGGCGGGATGTTATAGTGAGAGTCCACTTCGGGATTACGTATTAAATGACCGATACAGACGTACCATCTGTCTGTCTATCATGCACGAAGTAGTAAGTGGGTAGGGGATTATCTAATAAGGTCAGCTAGGTAATAACACGGGGGTCCGCCAGGGGAAGGTCATAAATGACGATATGTCATTTACATATCCAGTTGGTAATAAATGACTAGTTACTATCTCTCTCCTTATGCAGTGTTTTGGGCATTTTCATGAATGAAGGAAGCCTTAAATTAGTAGGACTTAGTAGCTAGTGTCCTTTAATTTATATTAGTGTATAATTAACCACTGAATAAGGTATTAAGTGATTGATAGGTCCGCCTTGGGTCTTAAGTGATCGAAAGGATCCACCCTTACCCTATATTGGTAGTGAGGTCTTAAATGACTATATAGAAGTAATTAACCTCCTTATAGGATAGTGAGTAGATAGGAACCCACCTCTTAATCTTTGGGATTTGTCGAGCGGTGGTTTAAAAGCTTCATACTTATTTATAAACGTCCTATCTCGGTATTGTGATATCGTTGTGTTTGGGATACTACTTGGGATATGGTAGTTAGTCATCGTGCATAAATCTTTACAAGGTTAGGTTAGGATTACTAGCCTTGTTAGACATATGTTTTGGTTTTGACTAAACGGGAAACATTTGTGTATTGTATATAATGTTATACATTTTCTACTCACCAGGACTTATCGTTCCGACGCCCCTCCTCATAACAACTCTCAGGATTAGCTCGGAGAAGACAGGTCCTAGCAGGTGTTCCGTTTGGTTTTCGGTTCTCATTCTCTCATGCTCGATATCGATGTGGCTATATGTTTTAAAGTAGTCGACTTAGTAGGTGTTAGTTATCTTATTTTGTTTCCACTATTAGTTAATTTTGTTTTACTTTGATTATGCTCATGCTCTTTATTTGTAGGTAGCAGATTTATACTCTCCATCTTAGATGGGTTTGAGTTTCGATTTTTGTCAAAATTCGGGCTCAGAAGAGTGTGAGGTGTCCCATTTGGTATCAAAGCTTATGTTTAGACGATCAGAGGAATTAATAAATTAGGATCAGCTAGAGAACATATTTGAATTTCTTTTTTATTTTATTTCTTACTTAACTCTAAATTATTTAGACGTTGAGGTAGTCGTGGGCTTATTTAATTAAGATAAGTTAAGAGTTAGAAGTATTTTAAGTTTGAGTATTCGGCCGACCTCGATTTATCCCATGGTGCATTTGGAGAATTTGTTTTGAAGAGCACGTGGACAACATAGAGTGAATCTCGTGTATTTGAGCATAGTGACTGGATAAAAAGCTAGCTACAACTAAGATAGTCCCGATTTCTTTTTTTTTGTTTCATTTGGGAGTTCCATCGATGACCTTATTTTGGTCTTAAAACGGGAAATTCATGTTAAAAGATAAGAAATATAATTACAAAACGTATTCGTTTGCTAGTCCGTATATTCTTTGATAGAATTAATCATTTGAATCATGAGACCTATGCTAGAAGAGATTTCAGTTTTTAAATGTTTTTTTAAAATTAAAGAGGGTTTTCAGAAAATTTAAATTATGGATTTCGAGAAATTGTTTTATGAATAATGATTTGAGTAAAAAATATAATCTTAGAAATTTAAATCTAATTATGTTTTGGATCATTGGGTTTTGTGTAATTTTCGTAAATAATCCATCTTGGTAAAAAGAAGGAATTTGACACAATAAGAATAAGCCTCGAAATTGAAAAACTATAATTACCCATCCCTTATGATTTCTAATATTCCTCTTTTCAAATATTTTGGATGATTTAAAGAAATTATCACAAATATCCTTTTAAGAGATTTAAATTCTCGACAATCCAAAACAAGGAAAGGTTGTTCCAATCAGTAGAATAAACTAAAATATAATGTTTTCTAAATATATATATATTTATATTATGGAACTCTCATTTAAAAAATAAATTTAATACCAGAAAGTTTAAAAAAATATTCTCTCGAAAAAGAGACAAAGTAAATTTCTATTCAGCTTAGGGTATTTGATTTGGTAAATCGTTCGTGTCATTTGTCAGCTAGGTAAGGATAAAATCTGTTTTATTTTTATTTCAAATTTCTAGCTGAATTTTCTTTTTGAGAATTTGTTTGTTCATTTGTTGTGTGGGCGCAGCCTTTTGTTGTGACTACTTCGAATCTTTGGAGTTGGTTCAGAGTTTGACTACGGTATGTGATACCGTCGTAATGAGGATAAGTATTTTTCGAATTCACATCAAATTTTTAGAGATGACACAGGGCGATTAATATTTTAATCCGATCCATATAGGGTTAAGATTCAACCTTTGTCCAATCCCGTTTAATAGTTGATCATTTAGCGGTATACCTAGAGTGGTCAAATAGTTGATGCATTTTGGCACAACATGAACCTAGGGCTCAGCCGTAAAAGTTGCGTCCAAATTTCCCTCAATAAACTTTTTTTTTTCGTCCTTCCTTCCTCATCTATCTAAACCATATTCTTCTTCTATTTCTGTGTTGTCGCCTCTTCTCCTCCTTTTTCGTGCTAGTTTGCGCATTAGATCTCGCCCCACTATAAGTCCAAGATCTAAACTTAATTTCGTACCTCCAACCATTTCTTAGTCCATAATACCTACTACACTATCTAATCTCTCTCATGCCATTTTAGTCTTATTGTTAGGAAAGGAGACCATTTGGTTGGATAGGATTGAACATAAGGTTCCATCACTCTACGGCTAAGAGAATAAGTCAAAGAAGTTGGACTTTCACCGGTCCTTTGTTTCGACGTTTTTCATTAGAGTCGTTGTTTGTGCGGCATCTGCTCTGGCTATATCTTATTGGAATAGATTTTGATGAAGGAAATCATTGTTTGGAGGTGAAAGTTGAGCTGTATTTGGATGGTTTTTCTAAGGAGAAACTCGACATATTTTAGAGGCATCCATGTTGTACGCGGGACTGAATATCTTTGGTTTGGTCGGCTTTGAGGATTTTGCAGCAGATCTCATCTTCCTTAATGTCGATGTTTGAGTTGGGTCATCTATGTTCGAACTACCTATATAGGTGTGCAATTCATTTAGCGCATTATTTAGAATATGGAAAGTTACACCTAGATTTGACTTATAGCGCGAGAATCAGCCTTTTCTTCAATCGGTGGCGTAACCATCATTTAATACCGCATCATGTTTCATTCAGCTTGTTATCCTTGTGTGCTATATTCATGGAGTTACTTTCTGTATTTTCACCTACCCACTTTTTCCTTATGCAATGTTAGGTGAATCTCCATGAAAGCCAATTTTGTGGTTGGTTTCTTCTGTCATCACAAATTCTCTCTTAGAAGAGATGGTGATGCGGGAATCTCCGAACAATACCAGAAATTTCTGCAATACGAGACTGAGCATTTTGCTATCATGATATGACTAGTCAAAGGTCTTGGAAACAATTCAAGTTCCAGCATCGGAGTAAGATGGCTCATTGTTTATAGGGAATGTTTTGGAGTTTCATTCTTTTTCTCCTTCCAGTAATTTTCTCTTCGCTGATCGGTAGTTCGTTTTGTAGCTGGTAGTGTTATTGTTCATGTAAATCGCATGATGATGTAATGGGACTTCATATGTGTCTATCTTTCACACTTTGTCGTATTTGAATTAGAAATGAAATCTCATTTTCTTATCTATCTAACTACTGTTTTAGGGATGGAAAGTATAGAATTATGTAGTAGATAAATTTTAGCAAAGGACATGTTTTCATGTTGTTTCGTCATGGGATTTGTAACATCCCACTTTTGGGTCCGGTTCAACCCAGTAATTAAACCGACTTAAACCGTTCTCAAAGATGGATTGTTAGGTGTACTTACACATTAGAACAAACAAAAAGAATTTTTCATTATCATTACAACAATTTTACATTAGAGTACAAGAATATATCAGAGTATTGAAAATACGTAAACAGCAGAAATATAAAACTCTCAGCAGAAGACCAAGAAATGATCTAGAGTATAGCTCCAGCCATAATCCAGAATCCTACTATTTTAATTCAATCAAAGTAGTTGACAAGTTCATCGATTTATTCACTGTTTTGTAAATCAATTCTATTATATTTCCTCGATATATTTAACCCCTATATTGCGCATTTAAAATATCATTTTTCAAATATAAAAACCCGATATCAAATAAATTTGAAATTCAAATAGACTTACACCTTTAAATATCCATTTGATCCTATTTAAATTTTTGTTTTTAAATTGTCAAAATTATAGGTCATTATAGGATTTATAATGCAGAGTAATGAATATTTTAAAGCACAAGTGAATGTTGTACATAAATATTTCTGAATCAAAGAGTATTAAGATCAGAAAAGTTCCATGTATAAAACAAATGAATCTGGGGTGTATTTATGATAGATAAATGTTTGCAATTATTCATGAAAAGCTTTGATCAAAAGATATAGTTATAACTCCTGGATTAAAGATTTGTGAATCTTTAAAATGTCGCAACTCTTCAGGTCAACTGATTGAATTTAAAATTTAGCTGCCTAAAAATGGCTAGAATTTGAAATAAATGGGCATATGCACAAAACATGTCATTTAACCAACTGAATTAAATATATAGTTGTCTAGATGTTCAAACTATAAATGTTTGAACATCCAGCAATTAGCCAGCTGAATTTTTGATTTAGCCGACTGATGCATATGTTTCTTGCATATGTGCTTCGGCCTTTTGTAATCGAAACCATTATATATATATATATATATATATTATATGAGAGATTTTAACAATAAAAACTAAATACAAACTAGATTACACTAGTCATGTACCAACATATCCAGTTGTCGAATAATCTTGTATTTAGGATATAATCTTCTCCTTTTTTGGGTAATAGATGTCATTGAAGGATATCGTCGACATATAGGTGCAATGTCAAAATCTAGCTTAAGCATGGAGGACCTAACGCTTCAGCCCTTCTACAATGTCATGCTTCATAAAAGCTTTAAAATTATATTATGTTTTCTTCTTTACCATATTGAATATGATGACATTCCTCTCACTCCACATCATGTTAATAAAAAAATTCAGAATGCAATTGAGAAGCCTAACTTTATCACTCTTAACTCTAGTGTGTTAAAACTTCAAACAAAATATCCTAAACCTCATTCTTGGTTGAAGGACTAAACATCCTACTACTTAACTACATGAGAATAACCCAGTATCTCCAAGTGACTTGGCAATTAGAAAATATATGGCTTATGGTTTCTTGTTGCCGGTGACAAAAAATGCACATCTCCTCTACATTCATTCTTATTTTTCTCAATTTAATTTTGGTTAGGAGAGCAGTATTAAGAACCTTATAGAGAATAATATTTTCCTTGGCTTTATTATCACGTTTCCACTCTCTTTTTCTCCATTTCCAATTCACTAGTTCATCAAAATTGCTAATAAAGCTATACGCAGTAGAAACAATGAAACTCTTCCCTCATCTCCGCAGCTTAAGTTATGGTATTGGTTTAAACTAGGGAAGAAGGTACTTATCTATCTCCAAATAGCATTGATTCTCTGATTAGAAGTGGCAGGAAGCATAAACTCATGACCTCTCATCAAACTGTCAACACTGTTGTTGAGAGCAATTCTAGACTATTCTATCTCTTGGAACGACACTTTCCTATTCAAAATTTTACCAAAATAAAGCCATGGTCCTACTAGAAATAAAATCTGTTAGTACTTGTCATATTGTATTTTATCATTGGATGAAACAATTCCCTGTTCTTCAGCAGTCTTCTCCATGGCCAGCTACTTCTCTGAGGAATTTCCATGGACCAAATATTTTTATTTCTGATCATGTGCTTCCTTATCCATTTAACCCATATGATGTCATTGTTGTTGATCAGGAAATTAAACTGTTTTTCCTGGGATAAACTCAGATTTGTTTAGGTTAATCTTAAGTCCAATGATTGAATAAAAAGAGTCAAGACACTAAAGAATAGTTTGAATAGTTGGTATGTAAGGTTTACAAAAAATAAACCAAGTCATCGGCAAATAGAAGAGAAATAACCTGGGGATTTTAATATTTGGGGCGAAGGTTAAACTTTTTGAGTCTAACCAAATTATTAACCATCTAAATTAAGAGTTACATAACAATTATGAAAATATATGCACTCCATGTCTAAAGCCTTGTCTACAAGCAAAATTACCTTTATTGGGATAACTAATAATTATAGAATAATTGATAGTGGAAAAACATTCTTATATCAGGCTATAATAGGTACAGGAAAATTAATATAACCCAAAATCCTGACTATCTCAGTGAATAGAGTCAGAAACCTTTTTAATATCAAGTTGAAGAAAAGCATGTAGATAAATTTGAGTGATTTTATAACCACTCATAAGTTCATATTATAACATAACATTATCAAGAATGTTCACTTGATTATGGAGGATTGATTTCTAAATATAACTGATGTAAGCAAAGTTTTAATCTTGAGCCAATAACTTTAGAAATACCTTTATATATTGTATTAGAACATGAGATAGGTCTAAAAGAATGCACATGATAAGGATTCTTACCTTTGGCGATAAGAGCAATGGTTAGTTATGTTGAAAGGAGTTTGCATCCCGAAACATTTAAAGAACTGTTGAATTGGTTTAATAACTTCAGGTCCACTTGTGCTCCAAGTAGCTTTAAAAAATTGGGCATTAAAACCATCTGGTCCACTACTAGAATTTTTGTTTAAAGATTTGAAATCTAGCTATATCTCTTTAGAAGTAACCTTTGTAGTTAATTTGAATATGTCCTACATACTTATTCTAGTGAGGAGAAAAGGGTCAATACCATCTATATTAGGTGTGAAACCCTCAGCATTTCCCAAAAGATCAGAAAAGTAATCAATGAAAACTTCATCAATTCCCTGAGAAGTGGGTTGGAGTTGTCCTTCCTTATCAAAAATCCTAAAAATGTTACTCTGAGTTTGAATAGCCTTAAGTGTTCCAAGAAAAAATAAGGTGTTACAATCCCCTTCATTACTCCTTCTAATCCTAGCTTTTTGCTTAATCATCTTGGCTTCAATGATAAGGGCTTCAAGAAATTGCTTTTTGGTTTCAGTTTCAATCTTTACCAAAGTAGAATTTAGAGGTTCACTTTGCATCTTGTTTTGAATTTCTTTAAGCTTTATTTTTCATAACTCATAGAGCTTATTTTCTCTGTCAAGTTTGTTTCTGTACCAAATTCTAAGGGTTTCTTTAACTTCTCTTATACATTGGATTTCCAAATTTTAGTTTAGACCATGCTTGTTTAAAATTTTCAAAAAAAAAATCTAGTTCTAAAATCCAGTTATTGAAGAATTTAAAGTTTGCTTTGCCCGTGATAGAATTGCTCTCAAATTGTAAGATCTAAGGAGAGCGATCAGACAAAAGTGGGTATGGTTAGTGTTTTTTCATGCTTGGCCACTTTACAAGGGCTTTGAGAAATGGTGAAATTGAAGTCAATCCTGGAAAAGGTTCTGTTCCTTCCCTTTTTTATTATTCCAAGTAAAATGAGCACCAGAAGTTTTTATCTCAATCAGCTAAGTTTTGAAGTGTTAATCCCATTAAAAACGATCAAAGATAATGCTTTAGACTGTATAAATAATGGATCTTGCATAATGTAAATGATGGATCAGTGACATGGCATAAGCGATGTATCAGCCATTAATAGATCGAATGTGTGCAAATATGACATGGCATGAAGCACCATGGATTTGATCGCATGAAAGGGCATGCATCAATTAGTTATGGTGCAATGTGGTGTACCGGATTGCATGCAAGAGCATGGATCGGGTGTGTATAGTTTAAGAGATGGATCGGTGGATAAAACATATTGTGTACTGCTCGGAAGCACGAATCGTCATTACCTGATCCATAGACATGGATCACATACGATCCATATAAACAATGAAATAATGCCTCGATGCTGAAGGAGATGGACCGCCAAAGGATCATGGATCGTTGAACAATCCATATGGATCGTTGGTAGATCCATATGGATCGTGAGCCGATCCCTGCAGACTGCCTATACACTATTTCAAGCCCTAAATCACTCCAAACTTCACCTATAAATATCGGACCCCCTCACACATAAAAGGGAAGGTTTTTCTCCCAAATGGCTACCATTATTGATCTCCGATATTTCTCAAACTTATCCAACACCATTAAAGCTTCATTAAGCAACATTCAAGCATCTCCATCATCATTCTCCTCAAGAAATCATCGAAGATCAACACCGAGCTCGATTATCGAGGATCTAATCCAATAATCACAGCTACTAGTGAGATTCGAGTGTTTCTACTCCAAAGATAGAGAATTATCAAGAAATTGTAGAGAAAAGAAAGAGAATCATTTTAAAAGATAGAAAATTTATAAATCGAGATCAAATTTGTACCTTGTAATGGAGAAAGTAATTAAATCGTCATTCAAAGTGGATGTAGGCCAAAACTGAGGCCGAACCACTATAAAGTGCTCTATACTTTACTGTGTTCTGCATATTTCTTCTCTTAACCTTGTTTTCTATAGTTTTAAGGTGTTCTTACACCTATTTGGGTGTTAGCATTGATTTTCATCATTAACATTTTGGTGTCCACCATGGGGTCCGAACTCACGACCACAAGGTTAAAAGCCTTGATCCAGAAGTGTTAAGGCCTGCCCTTTTACGATAGATCCGCAAGGTCTAAAAGTCAGGCCCGTTGAAAGGATTTCTACAAAGTTTAGAAAGTTGTCTGATAAAATGGCATTGTCGAAGAAAGGTAGTAAGTCCGCTAGAGGTTCTAGAAATGATGCTGTGACCACTCCTCAAATCAATAATCTGGCTATTTTTCAAACTCTAGGAGCTGGAGTAACCCGAGATGAATTAGATGCAGTTGTGGCCGGTTTGAATTAATGAATGGAAATCTCGAAAAAAGCTTTAATGGATAAGCTAGATGCTTTTCTTAATGCTCAAGCTAATCCCGCCCCTCATAGAGTCGATACTGATTTAGATAAGAATGTTCATTCCTCTGCATCTGATCATTCCAAGGGGAATTGTGATCATTATGTAGAGGAAGTGAATGATTTGTTAAGTGGTAGAGATGACGCTGACATTGAGGATTTCAAGGTAAATGCTAAGAATCGTTTTGAAAAGTATACAACTCCCAAAGTTGCTAGCCCTACCAAAGGGGTACCTCTTGAAGTTGGAGGCCCAAGGCCCCGGTTCTCTAACCGCGATTGCTTGCCAAGACAAGCATCCCGTAAAGGAACTGGCATATGCCCAGTGAAATGACACAACGGTAAGGAGTATGTTCAGATATGATTAAGCAAATCATTAAGGAAAGCTTAGCCAGGAATGATGATGAACGGGAGTGGGATTTTTCTCTAAGTAAAACATCATTTACGGAAAGGATCCATAAGGCCGAGTTTCCAAAGAAACTTGTCCCTCCAACTATGCCTGCCTATAACAGAATCGCTAATCCTAACTTGTTTATGTACAATTATGAATGGTACATGAATGCCGCCAGGGTGACGGATGAAATCTAGTGTTCGTACTTCCCCATTTATTTGGAAGATGTGGCATCTCTATGGTTCACTAAGTTACCACCGAGATCTGTGGATCAATTCCCCGACTCGGCAAAGAAGCTTAGAGAACATTTTAGATTGTATACCTCAAAGGATAAAGACATCATGTCATTATTACGGTTTGAGCAAAATCTGGGAGAGACAGTGAAGGCTTTTCTCAGTCGTTTCAACACAGTTGTGGCCGAAGAGGGAAATCTGGAGCCTCAAATGATATTAATGGCACTATTAGAGCTATTGATAAGAAGACCGAGTTTGAAAAACAGGTGAGGATGAAGGAGCCCATCACACTTGAGAAGTTCTATAAGAAGGCGGAGGGGTTCATTAAAGTGGAAGATGACCCTTCTGCCACTCAAGATGTCGGTGGGAGCAGTGCTGTTAAGGATAAGAAAAGGGGTTATGATGCTCGGGGTAATCAAAAGAATGTTGGGAGATAGAAGAGGGACAATGATGGAAAAGATAACAAGAACAATAAGAAGATTCGCTTTTTCAAGCCCGTAGATTTGACCCTTTTGAATGATACCCTGGAGAATATTTACTTCGCCACTAAGGATGCTAGAATTTATCCAGATCCAAAAGCATGGAAATGGGAGAAAGTGAAGCAAGTTCTGGAAGATTCTATCATTTCCACAACTAGCCTGGTCCTAACACTTAAGAATGGAAACATCTGAAGAGCTTGATTTAAGAGTTGATTAGGAAGAACAAGCTGCAACAATATGTCAGGAAACTGCAAGCTGCGAATCCTCCTCCATTTTCTCAGGGACAAAGTGCACATGTTGATATATCAGGTCCAAGTGATAGAGCTCCAATGCAGATTAATGCGAGACCGGTGATCAATTCTATATCCGGAGGTCCTCATCCAGCAAGTGGAAGTTAGGGGGAGATTAAGCGATATGCCGGTATTCTGAAATACATCCCGAAAGAGGACGATGTATGATTCTGATATTATGTTTAGGGTGAAAGATGAGGAAGGTGTGATAACTCCAACTCTTGATCTAATGGAGGTTATAGTCGGAATAGGCCCAACAATGGTCAGAAGGGTGCTTGTTGATTGCAGTACCTATGTGAATGTCACATTCTGAAAAAACGTTCAACTAGATGAATCTCTCAATGACTGATGTTCAAGCTTGTCAGACGAAGATCCAAGGTATCACGGGTAAGCCAAAGCAACCAATTGATACTATGACTTTCTTGTGGAGTTGGGAGATGGAGAAGAGAAGGCTATCCTGAAACAGACTATTGTGCTTGTAGATGAATTTTTTGCTTACAATGCATTCCTAAGCAGACTTGTTTTGGCTGATTTCAGAATTGCACTAGCAGCATGGTGTTTGATGATGAAGTTTCCCATTGAGATGGGTGTTGGTCTGATAAAGGGAGATCAAAATATTACCAGAGAGTGTTATCTCGTAGAGTTGCGAGAATCTAAGAAGGAGGATAAACGAAAAAATGTGGAGGTCCCTCTCCATATTCAACAACCTGTCTTATGGCAACTAGGCACGACCCCTGCACTGGAGAGCATAGCGGGGCTCATAATAAAATAGACCCTTGAAAAATCAGTGTAGGTGATAATCATGCGGCGCTAGCGGAGGTCACAATCCTATTGTAGTTCTTCCGAAAGATCCTGACCGAGTTTTGAATATATGATCTCAGCTGGGCCAAAAGTTGCAGAAGGAGTTAGTTTTTTTTAAAGCTAATTTGGATGTATTCACTTGGAGTCATTCTGATATGTGCGGCATATCACCTACAGTGGCAGTTCATGCATTGAATATTGACCATCACGTCTCACCTGTAAAACAAAAAAGAAGAATTCAAGGCCCAAAAAGATTGATGATTCTCAAAGAAGAAGTGGACAGATTGATGGAGAATCGCTTCACATATCCACATTGGGTGTCCAATCTTGTTTTAGTGAAGAAACCCAATGGCAAGTGACACGTATGCATCGATTATTCAGATCTTAACAAGGAATGCCCTAAAGATAGCTTTCCATTGCCCAGAATTGATCAGCTAGTAGATTCAACGGCAGGGCATAAGTTGCTTTCGTTCATGGATGCTTATTCGGGCTATAATCAGATAATGATGCATGAGTCGGATCAAGAGAATACAACCTTCTTGCAGATGTGGGTTTGTACTTCTATAAAATCATGTCATTCGGGTTGAAGAATGCAGGAGCAACTTATCAGCGTCTTGTCAATGTGATGTTCAAATCACAGATTGGCAAGACTATGGAAATTTATGTTGATGACATGTTGTTTAAATCGAAGAGCACAACCGATCACTTGGAGAATCTAGCTGAGATGTTCGATATTTTGAGAAGACATGACATGAAGTTGAATCCGCTCAAGTGTTCATTTAGAGTCGCATCCCGGAAACTTCAAGGGTTCATGGTGAATGCGAGGGGAATAGTAGCAAACCCTACTCAAATTTCAGCATTAAAAGAGGTGTGGGCTCCTAGAACCAAGTGAGAGCTTTAGAGTTTGAATCGGAAGATTGTTGGGTTGAGTTGCTTCATCTCAAAGGCAGCTGATAGTTGTATTCCATTCTTTGATGTATTGAGAAAGGGAAAGAAGGATTTCAAATGGACTCCAGGGTGCCAGACGGCCTTCAAAGAATTGATCAAACGTATGGAAACACCTAAAACGCTTTCCAAGCCCAGTGATGGAGAAGATTTGCTTCTGTATTTGGCAGTCTCATCCCATGCTTTGAGTGCAGCTTCGGTGCGAGAAGATTTGAAGATTCAGAGGCATGTGTATTATATCAGCAAAAGGCTTACTGGGGCAGAGTTGAATTATCTGAAGCTAGAAAAGCTCACATATTGTCTGCTCATTGCCTCAAAGAAGCTCAAGCCATATTTTCAGTCTCATTCCATAAAAGTGCTCAAGGATTAGCCGTTAAAGCATGTAATGTCCCGTATTTTTTGCAGTCAAATAATTTATTTATTGTTTGGAATATTAAAAAATTTCAATATTTAATTCATTATTTAAAATGAAGTTTTAACGTTAATTTATAATTAAATTAAAATGAGCTCGAAATGGCACGACAATTCGTAATATTGAGTTTTGAACTTCGATTGAATATTTCAGATCCGATATAAGTCGGATTTCTGTGAAACAAGAAACTTTGGAATCTTGTTGAAGAGAAAAATTCAGATTTCGTGTTATAGATTGTTAGTTATGTCCAATTCAAATTTTAAAATAGTCGCTATGGAAATCGTTAATAAAAACGATAACGTTTATTTAATAAATTTAAGGATTTTTAATATAATTTGGATACCATTTAACTCAAAATGATAATAATGAGTTGTATATTTTATATTTAAAGCTATAGTATTCTGTATGGATATTTACAATCATAATTTATTATTATTTAATTAGATTATTTTGGATATTTATAATATTTTAATCGATATTATATATAGGCCTTTAAAATAGGGATTTTGCAAACGGGCTCAGTTTTCGATGAAATTAGTTTCATTGGAATCGTAACGTTAAATTATTATACGGTATTAAATTTCACGGCAAATCGTTGTCGTATGTGACAACGACAACCTAAACGCTCAGTCATTTTCTATAACGCGTAACTAAATTAAATTAATAGAGGGGTATTTGTGTATAACTTGAGCAGAAGATCAAATTAAGCCACGATACTAATTCCGTTGAGTTCGTATTGATGATTAGAGTCAGGATAGATATGTAGTTTGTCATTTTGGACATCGGGTATTTCAGTGTCCAAAATAGCGTTGGTTGGCGTATAAAAATAACGTACCGGGAAACAGTCTCAGAATGCAATAAAACTTGTGCTGTTGTATTTGTATTAATTAATTATTATAAGATTTCGATTTTCGTATTAATCAAGCTTACCGTTTGATTGTGGCGATGATAACCGCCTTAATCATTTATATAATTTTGACCAATTTAGACAGGGGTAACTTTAAAGGAATAAACGACTGGCCAAATGAACTCCGAGTTTAACAAAACAAATTTCATTGGATCCGTAAGGAAAAGGTCTGGTAGAATTTCAAAGTTTCAAGTTGATTGGTTTTATTTTGTGATTGTGGGAAATTTAAACATGTTTTTTGTAGCCTGCGAATTATAAAGGACTTCTTTCACAATCGACCTCGGAATTTGATGAAACCTGTCCTATCGGGTCTAGAATATTTTTCTATGCTAGGATTAGGAGTTTCAACTTGTTTAGATGTCAAATGTGGCATTTTTAAGGGGATACTTAATGATGAAGTTTCCGTTATTAAAATAATAACATATAATATACCCAATTCTATATACTGGGCAAACGTAAACCTAATTTTGTGGTCAAAGGGGCTTGCGCGGTTAAGCTATTATCAACCACCTCCACTACATAATCAACGAACAACATATTCCATTCTTTCTTCCTCCTTATCTCCTCATCCATGCAGTTTTACTTAAGATCTTCAATATCGAAAATGTTCAGCTCATCAAGAACTGTTGATATAACAGTTGTGATTTCGTCTTGAGGTCTGTAGTGACCAGAATTCCATCAACAAATGTGCGAGGTTCTAAGCTCGCTGTAGCAAAACGAAGGGTCCATATGAGGTGAGGTTAAGGCCGAGCAAGGAGGAGGGTCTGGCATATGTTGCGGTGGTCTCTGAACATCACCTGGGGGACGGCGGTAGAAGCGACAAGCACCTGATACTTCGTATGTGGAAAGTTGAAGCTACAACGAGATGTGTGAAAAGTTCGAATGTGTCAAGATAGATTTTGGGATAGGCGGAAAGTTTTAAGGAGTAATTAGTTTAATTTTGTAATTATATAAGTTAATTAATTAATTTTATTAGTCCGATAACTTATAATAATTTTTCTAAAATTCGTGTAGAACGTTAGAACGAGGAAAGCAGTAGTAAGGAAATTCGAGCATCTGTAACCTTATTCACCAAGTAGTTCCGTAATTACCCTATAATTAAGTTAATAAATCCATAATTAAATAATTAAATTATATTATATTGAACCATTGTTTACTATTTTATCTAGGAGCAAGAGACATGAAGGGTAATCACGACTGATACTATGAACCAAAGAACAGTGTTTGTAAATAATAAGGAGCATGTAAACAACGAAAGTATCAACCGAGATTTGGAATTGAAAGTAATTAAATATATATTAATATTAAATTAAGCTAACTAATTGTCATTTATTATAATCATAATTATCCCAAGTGCAGCCAGGAATAAACGATGTTAAACATAAGGCAACGTGAATTGGATAGTCCTGTTTAGCTGATAACCCAAGTGACCAACGTAATTAATCTATAATTAAAGAAATAATTGTTTATTTATAATGATATAAATATAAAATGGTGTAACTATTGCCTATGATATCAGAATTGGACTAAGCAAATTGCATTGGAGCCATGGTAATCAACACTACATTCTGAAAACAGTTTGGACGGTGTCGAAAGAAGCTGGAGCTTTTAATTAAATTAAAAACATGTTAATTAAATCAAATCGTTTCAACAATGAAGAAATCAAGGTGAGTTAGACTCCCTCAGTACATCCCACTTAAATTTATATAAGTCGGGTTTTTATTTTGTGTGCTATGGTTGTTAATGGCTGACTGTGTGCTAATTATATATTCATACATTGATTGAATTGATGAAATCAAGCGTTGCTTAATTTCAGTAAAATAACAAATTGTTATTTTGACGATTGGACCCAATGGAGGTAACTTACCTTGTCGGTCATGTGTATAAAATAAACATGTTTAATTGTTTGAATTGTTTTGTTAATTGGTTGATGTTAAATAGTCATTATTTACTATTATAGAAATTATCAATTAAATGGAATTGAATGATCTGATTTGAGATAACCTATTTGAATACAGGGAAGAACGGTTTGGAGGAATCTAACTAGATTCCGGAAATATATTAAATATTATTTATTTTCATATTATCATTATATGAATTAGTATGATAGGATGATTGATTTGATTGTTGAATGTTGAACTGAAATTCAACGTTTGTTTTAACCAGCGGGCTGTATTGGTGAGTACTGGGCAACATATGGCCTATAAATCAATCACCTTATAAATGGTGATTTACAGTCAAGTGAATTAACCGAATGAAGTTATAAATTTATTTTATAACTGAAGATAGATTTTTAAATCTGTATTTTGAATAAAGCTTGTTAAAAGGAAATAAATATTTATTATTTTTTATTTAAATTTATAATTAATTATTAACCGGTTTTACAAAGCAAAATTCTGATGTTAATCAGATTTATAAACAAGTGAATAAGAATTAACTTAACGATTAAAAGTTGGATAATTATTTTAAGAAACAATTAAACGGAATTATTTAAATTAATTATATTATTAAATAAATATAAAGGAAGGAGTAATTGGAATCAATTAATGAAATAACGGTGTTTTGGGTTGACTAAGTCAACCGTTTTAAGTGAGAGCGATTATTAATTAGTTTGTTTTGAATTAATCTAAGGAATGATTTAACAAATATTTGTTTTAATTTTAATAAGATTGAAAAAAGGAATTTATTGCTTATTTTGGTTAATAAAGAAATTAACTGTGTCTACAACAGTTTATGGTTGAAGTAAATTATTATTTTAATTAATAATAATATTAAAAGATTACTTTTTAATTGAAACTCATTTAAAATGTAAAATAAAATCTAATTGAATTGTGAAAGGAGTTTATGAATGGTTGTATATTTAAAAACCGAGTTTTTTTTAAAAAGTTATAAAAGGAGTTTTAAGCAGATATGATGGCTTAAATTAAATGATTACTTGATAATTGAATTTAGTAAAGGAAACATGATAATAGGATTTTATATTAATCCAAAGTTATAAACAAGGGTTAAAAAGGAAATAAGAAGTCCAAGTGTTGATTTTGATTTGGCGATACTTAATAATGAATTAACTGAACTGAATGGGATTGAAACGAGATTTTCAAAGAAGAAATAGTTGAATGGATTAGAAGTGGAATAATATTAGTTGATAAGGGGTTAAGATAAGGGGCTAAGATAAGGAATTTAAGAATTAGAACCTAACTGGAGATTTTTTGAGTAGGGTGATTTTCTGAATGTTAATCTGATGTTGATTTCAGTCATCGAGGTTTATACTTGGGGATTTATTCTCTTACCAATTTACGGTTAGGAACAAATGAGTACTGAAGTAACAGAAATAAAAGATTTGAAAATATAATATGATTTCCAATGTAAAAGGGAAATAAAGAACCCGAGAATATACGTAAACAAGGTTTCCAAATGAAAGGAAAAATAAAAGGAGATTGCGTGAAAATATAACAATATTTTTGAGGTTAAAAGGAAATGAAAATTGGAGTTCTGAAATAGATTTATTCTATAAGAATAAGTATTGGATATTGTTTTCAATTAATGAAACAAAAGAGATTTCGTAACGTTGTTTTACGAGTGATAAGTTGAATTGATTTCCCAATATTAGATAATAATGTGGCTAACGTTTTGAAAGGGATAATGAAAACTGGATATGATATAGGATTTTCCTAAGTATTAAAATGAATTTGTTTTAAGAATAATCTTATTAAATAAGAAGTGGAATTCAATGTTCGAAATATTGAAAAGCTTTATAAGTTTTAAATTAACTATTGGTTAATTATTTTAAATTAAAAGGCCAAGCGATGTAGAGTACTAAACCAATGAACTTGTTTTTTTCATGATTGTTTATTTGATAGTCAAATAACTGACTATCAAATCTGGCCAATATGATTGTTGGTAAGGAAAGATTGGGATCAAATTTATATTTGAAAACCATTCCGAACCAGCAAATACGAAAGCATGAAGATTGAAAATGGAGCATTGAAGACCGTGGATGTTCATAAGTGGAAGGTTTACTAAAAATCTCTGACCTGCAATCAAAAATACACCGTGATTCGATCGTGGTTGGAATCTACGGATTGCAAGGACTACTTACTACTGATCCATAGGTGATACCTAGGATATGAGAGGAGGATGCCTTTGGTTCATCCTGTTCCTAGATGACTTGTATGGACGAATGTTTGACGGAGTATTTCCAGAGGAATTATGTACGTTGATTTCTTCAAACATACCAGTTGATGGCGGAGAAAAGGCTTTTCTCTAGCTAAATAACTAGAGTATTTTTTTGGACGTCAATTAGTGATATCTGATGGATCTGACGATGTGGCATTCAAAGTGAATGGTGACAAGATGTTCTAAAGAGTAAGTATTACCTCTAGCCTCATCAAATGGGAAATGACACAAAATCGGGTAGATCGCATGGCTATGTGGGCCGCACCCATCAAAAGGGTATATCTTTACCTTATATGGAGAAATCAAATGCCTTCAGTTGTCCCTTTTATTTTTGTATGTATGTCATCGTTTGTTTGGATGGCACCCAACCGTGGTAATGATATATTCAGTACACTCAAGAGAAGTGAAGGGCCGGTCATGTTTAACCTGTGTTGTAAGATGTTCTTGTTGAACCCCAATGTATTCATCTCTAGAGGCACATTGTTGGAAAGGTGGTCTCATGCCTTTTCAGGAATTCCATTCTCCAATAAGCGCTCGCGGTTTTGATTGCATACTATGTATGTAGAGCGTGAGATGCAAGCGTTCTGCTAGATTGATATTTATTTGTATTTAGACACTATTATAATATCAGAAAAAATATTGATTTCAAAAACGTTTTAGGTTATCGTAAGGTAAAAACCGTCTGTATTTATGTGTGGATTTGGTCTTTCAATTATCCTTTTTTCGAAAAGATTTTGATGTTAAAATCAAGTTGTGTGATGCCTTCAAACTTAGTGTGCTTTTCTCACTCTGATTTACCAGACTGATCCGGCGCTTGCAATGCTCGGATTAGACTGGGTTGTACAGGTCCAGGTTATCCAATGATGCGTAATCCAGAGACGAGTTGGAGGTGTTCAGACGTATGATATCTAGTATTTATTCCGTTGTGTGATTGTATATGAGGACATGTTATTATAACTGTCCAGATGTATTGATGTACTCCGATGATTGTAAGTTTTATTTAAAGCTATCAATAAAGACTTATTTCTATATCATATTTGTTCTGCTGCGATGTGAGACTCTGTGTCGTGTTGATTCTTCTTCTTCTTCTATTCTAACTTTCTTTCTTATCTCACCCTCTAATTTATTTCTAATAACGTTCCTGTGTTTTCGGTGCTTGGAAGGTCAGCATTTTATATGGTAAATGTGTTTATGTCGATTTTCGGGGTCGGAAATCTCGTGGGCCATTACAGTGGTATCAGAGCTATTGGTTTAGTAATAACTTTGGCTCTGTGACATAACCCGATAAAGATTGGGTTAGTAAAACCTTAGATTGAGTTGAGTGTATATATGAGAGAGCGTATTTGTAAATTTCATATCCAAGTGTTTTGTATTGTGTTGGTTGATCGTTTCAAGTGTTGAGAAGCATTGAATCGAAAAGGGATGCAATATTGTTTTGTAAATAGGGTAAATGAAATAATTTTACTGTAATGTATTTTGTATAGAAATGAAATAATTTTTTTAAAAGTATTGAGATATTGGTTTGTTTGTTGATTAATGTGAATGAAATTCAAATTGGATTAAAAAAAATGGAACTTGACCTGGTTAAGTGAAATTAAATTAATAATGATATTGAAATTAAATTAAATAAATTTAGAAATTGGAATTTTAATAAATAATAATTATATAGAAATCAATCGAATATTAACCGATTGATGTTCAAATATGTGAAACCAAAGTAAATTATTAATATTGAATGTAAATTTAATTGATTTGGTTGTGTATTGGTTGTTGATTGTTAATTGTTTGTTATTGGACTATAGTTTGTTTGAATGGAAATAATCAACAATTTAATGGAGCTAAAAGAATTATAAACTAAAGAATAAATTTTGGTATAGTTAAACTGAAATGAAACCGCATATGAATTAAAAATTAATGATTTAACCCCGTATTTGAAGATGAATTGATGCAATCGTGTTGATTTTGGAATTGGTGTAGTTATACTTGTTGATTAGTGAAATATTACTTAAAAAGTTCATATATTTATTACTTATATGTGAATTGAGTTGAGTACAGGTGCCAGATGGCTTGAGAATTGATTATGGTTGCGTAGATTGCACGTAAATTGAGCAAGTATGCTCAATAGCGCTCACATAAGGTACGCTTACGCGAAAATATAAGGGTGCATTTGGTTTCCCGTTCTCATACCATTTTCAGTTTTTAGTTTTGAAAAATAACAGAAACTCGTTTCATTTACTATTTTGAAAAATTCATTATGAAAAATTATAAGGGTGCATTTGGTTTCCCGTTCTCATACCATTTTCAGTTTCTAAGGTCCTGATTCATTGTTATCTTGTGTATCGGAGATTTTTACACAGTTGGAAGTAATGTGACTTTTCCAGTTAGATTTTGTGATGTATAATGCATGATTAACGGGTTATCTAGCAAATCCCTTAATTAAATGCAGGAAAGACATTTCAGAGCATTTCCACACCGCTGGAGATACTCTAATGCAAGGTGATTGGAAACATTTTGTTCTGTTAATTTAGGTGTCTATTTACATGAGTGTTCAAATTTTATAAATAAATAATAAATAAAATAAAATAAAAATAAAAGCAATGTAAAAGTGGATTGATTGAGTTTTCCTGAAGTATGAAATATTTTAATGTATAAACAGGTCCTTATGGATTCTGATGTGAATCGTTTATTTGGAGTATGTTACAATTTACATCATTGCCAGAATAAACAGGTCCTTATGAATTTGAATGCATAAAGATCGGTTCACAGATTCATACGTTAGTCCCCGATGAGAGCATAAAATATCTTAATTAAAATAGCAGATTTGACAGTAAATTTATTGGTTAGATGAACTGCTACTATACTACATTAGAAAGCAATTACTTCCACTTTTCAAATGCATAACAAAGAGCATATTAATGCAGATAGTGCAACCAAATAAAACAAAGCAATGAACTGTATGGCAAATACATTTGTACCACCAGGTTTTGTCCGAGTAGTATTCATGAAGCATAGATGTATCATGTATGTGACAAATGGAAGAGTTGACCGACCATCTTAAATCTTAGAACAAAAGATGACATACGTAGTAATAATACTTTCAGCTATATGCGAGTTTGGTTCCTTTGTTTGTTACAATTTGTAACTTTCAGTCAACACAGTGTGCCATCCGTAGAACATGTACACCAATAATCATGTGATAAACATATACACATGTATTTGGGGGAATCAAAATAAAAGCTAGAATACGAGTTTGGGGAATCAAAATAAAAGTTAGAAAACAAATACTGGCAATGTGTACAAAAGCGAACATAGGGGAAATCTAACTCACTTTGCTTTTGTTTCTGGTATATAGCTGTAACCTGAAAGACATACAATATATATTATGCAACATCAAACTTGTAAATTCCCTGGCACGTTGAAGTGTGACGGTGCTGATTATCTAGAACGGGCATGTTAGTGCCATTTATACACATTGATCTTATATTTGTCATTTGTGGTTTTTTTTTTTTTTTCATTAACTCCGTCTGTACATACATATATAAAATATGTTCTCAGACATGTGTATAAACAACATAAGCATATTTTAAGTAGCAGTAAACCATATGGAAGGAATAAAGCATATTACTATTAAGGCAAATTGTTTAAGCATATCATCAACCTTCATGAATGGTGGGACATAATTTATATTTTATTTTATGATTTTTCGGATGAGCAATTTTAATTAATTCTAATTCCGATGATGAAAATCACTCAGATGATGACATATTTGAAAAGGAGGGCTCTGGAAACAACGATATGTGCTTCATGAGTTATTATATCTAGTTTTGTATAGTAATTGATAATTAACAAAATTTTGTTGTGTCATTTTGTCAAATCTTTGCAAGTGAATTAGTTCATTGTATAAACATGCAAATAGCTTATCTGTTGTCTTTTGTAACACATACCAGAAATAAGTAGTTGATAATATGAAAAAATGCATTCTTGAATTAGTGTGCCATCTGTAGAATATATGCACCAATAATCATGTGATTTTTACTTTTGTTTTCATGTAATCTCTTTATAAGTAATGCAAGTTGTTTTCTTCATTGTTGAACCATATTGATGCTCCAGAATATATCACCTCACATAACATGATAAGTTTCAACCTCGGTTTGTCATCTGAGCTTTACAATGCGTGTTAACATTACCCTGAGTAACATGGAAAATCTGTCTTTTTTCCCCCATATTATAAACGAATTAGAACACTTGAATATCAGTTGCTTTTGCTTAAATCAATAAAAGTTTAATCAATCCATTGAAGCCGTTGTTCATAAAATTGAAGGATAATCCAATTTATATATACACACATGTATTAAACACCCACTTTATGCATTTGGCGGTCTTAAAAATACTTTTTTTTTAACATTCATAAATAAAAAAGGCATTCCTTTTTGGTACGTGCACCATATGCACCTTGTTGTTTGTAACAATGTAAATATAGCACGAACCCGATAGCAATCAATATATTGTCACTATCCAATTGTCACGTCAAGAAGTGTTACTAATTCGAAGTAGAATCAAAATTAGCAACGGCAAAAAGCGTGATCAGATTTGCAACAGTAAAAAACCGTAGCAGAACAAAGAGTAGAAAGAAATACCTGTCAGTAATGTCCGAGTCCAGATTAAATCTGTTTCCTTGAAACAGTATTGCTCCCTCTACGGCGCTGAAGATTACTGAGCAACTGCCTCCCAAGATAAAACGGACCGATCTCTGCAATTTGAAGCGCTTTCAAGTGTAGAGAAACAATGAACGCAAAGAGTAATTTTCAGAACAGTTTTACAGAGAAGAGAGCACATAATTTTTTGGTGATTTTTTGGGTCTGTCATGAAGCCTTTATATAGTGGCCAGGGGTGTTATCCAGGCAGATGCGACTGTCCGTACGGGCGCGGGTGCGTCGGCTGAGCCGAGCCTGAAAGGAAACGGGCGCACCTGTTCGCTGTGCAAGCAAACAGGCACAGCCGCTCCGTTCAAAACAAACATGTTTAACCGCAACAGGCCTTAGCGGGTTATCGGCCCATGGAAATCAGGAGACCCCAAGAGCCCCAAGGCCCAAGGCCCTATCTTTGACATTTTAATATTTATTATGAAGGCCTAATGCCTACATAGCCCCATTCACTCAATGCTTCATGTGCTTATTTCTTTTGTTTTGAAATAGCATATTGGGCTTTGGTATATATGGAGATATATTCACAAATCACACACAAGGTGGGACTTATATTTCTCCAATACCTCTCAACCTCTTCTTCCTAATCTTCTCATTTATTTCCAACAATCTCCCACATGGATGAGAGATTTTTTTTGTTCTTAAATATTGTGAAACATTTAACGTATCGGTAAAAGTAGCACAACGGCCTTGAACTTTTCCTAGTGTTTATCATTATAACCTACTGGTGAATCAGTGGACTAGATTGTCTTTGAACTGTAAGCCTTTTGTGTAAGTCTATAAAGATTACACACGTTAACTGTTTCTTAACCCCTTGGTTCTCTGTTTGTGTTCGTTTTTGCCATGAACACCTGCTTGGTCTCATGAGTGTTTAAAGAATTCGACCTTACAATTCTTTTTTAAGCGGCGCCTTCACACTCACGTAGGTGATTCTATAAAGAGTATCCCGTAATACTCCACTTGGGTCTTTTATAACACCACAGTATAGACATCATTAAAAGCTATGCTTATCCTATTCTCCGACGGGTAGTGCACTGACTTATCATAGGAATGGTTTGTATTTTAACAGTGCCATTTAAGTTTATCTTTAAACTTAGTTGTCCCTTTGAACCTAGATCTTGGGATCTCCAGTCAACTAGGTGGGGTTTCCGTTTAGAAAAACTTCTTAGATCATAGGTCTTAAACCCATTCCCATCGATAAAGTTTGAACTTTCTCTCTAGAAAGCCTTTAGTTAGTGGATCCGCAATGTATCCTTTGACCTTACATAGTCTATAGTGATAACTCCATTAGAGAGAAGTTGTCTTATGGTTTTATGCCTACGACAAATATGTCTAGATTTACCATTATACAATGTACTATTTGCCCTTCCTATAGCAGATTGACTATCACAATGTATACATATTGGAGGTACTAGTTTTTCCCAATTTGGAATGTCCTCTAAAAACCCCTTAAGCCAATCTGCTTCTTCCGCGACTTTATCTAGAGCAACGAACTCAAATTCCATTGTTGACCTTGCTATGCAAGTCTGTTTGGATGATTTTCACGAAATAGCTCCATTTCCTAATGTAAACACATATCCACTTGTGGATTTTGTGTCATTTGAGCCCGTTATCCAATTGGCATCACTATATCCTTCTATTACTGAAGGATACCTATTATATTGCAACACATAGTTTTGTGCGTACTTTGGATATCCTAGGACTCTGATTATTGCTTTCAAATGATTTTTACCAGGATTGCTGGTATATCTACTTAGCTTGTTTACAGCGTACGCAATATCAGGCCTAGTGCAATTCATGACATACATAATACTTCCCAGTATATGAGAGTATTCAAGCTGATATATACCATCACCAGTGTTCTTTACCCAATTTTGGTTCATATCTACTGGTGATTTTGCAGTAGTTATATTATACTGCTTGAATTTTTCAAGAATTTTAGCAATGTAATGTGACTGAGATAACGCATATCCCTGTGGTGTCTTTATAATTTTTACACCCAAAATTACATCGGCCACTCCTAGGTCCTTCATATCAAATCTAGAGGATAGCATGTCCTTCGTAGATTTTATTATGGCCTTATTATTTCCTAGGATCAGTAAATCATCAACATAGAGACAAACAATGACATATCCAACATCTATATATTTTATATAGACGCATTTATCTGATTCACTTATTTTGAACCCATTTGATAACATTGTTTCATCAAATTTCTGATGCCATTGTTTTGGTGCTTGTTTAAGGCTATAAAGAGATTTTACTAATTTGCACACCTTATTTTCATTTCCTGGGCTTAGAAACCCTTCTGGTTGCCGCATATATATTTCTTCTTCTAGTTCACCGTTCAAAAACGCAGTTTTCACATCCATTTGGTGTATTTCCAAATTCAATATAGATGCAATTGCAATAAGCATCCTAATTGATGTTATTCTGGTAACTGGAGAGTATGTATCAAAGTTGTAATAACCCGGAAATTCTGAACCAGTTTAAAATTTTTATTTTGGCAATTTTAGCGAATTTTGAATATTTAAAATGAATTATTTTAAATAAAAAATCGAAGTGAAATTTATTTTGAATAGAATTCGATGTATATATTATATACGTCGTCGTTAGAATATAAATAATTATATATAATTATAATAGGAATTGAAAATGGCGCGGTAGTTCGATAATTCGATTTCAAACTTCAATTGAATGTACCGGGTGCAAAATAATCCGGATTTTAGTGAAACCAAAAACATTAGGATCTAATTGATAATATCTTTCAAACGAATCCGACAAATCAAGATTTCATAGCGGGAAACAAAAGATATGTCCAGTTGAAAATTCTAAATAGTCGCTATAGAATTCAGGCCCTTAAAAATGGGAATTTTGCAAACGACCTCGGATTTCGACGAAACCACTTTTGTTGGGTCAGTGATGTCAAATTATTGCTAGATTCCAAACTTCATAATTTTTCGAATCAATATGTGAGCGTGGCAAAGGAAAACACGTTTGACCAGTTTCAGTCGATTTTAATCGACTGGAAAATGGCCATTTTTCTAACGGTCTCGGAATTCGACGAAACTAGTTTTGTTAGGACCGTATCGTCAATACGAAGCTAGAAAATATTTTTCTGGAATTTTTCTAGTTAGTATGTGACCCCGGTAAATTGAAATGCGCGTTCAAATCCAATATATAGAGTTATATGTTGATTTTGACGAAAACTGATTATAACGATCGAATCAGCCTACGATACATATCCCATTGAGTTCGGAAGGGGGGTAATTAGCTAAGGACAACAGTCGATGGGCTTAATTTCGAGTCCGAAATAAAAAGTACCTTTTTGGAGAAATTAATTAATTAAATATATAATTATTTAAAAGACCCCCTCTATTCCTCTCTTCCCCGTTCAGAACCAAAAAAAAAAAAGAGAGAGAAAAGAAGGGCGTGGAGGAACCCTAGCCGCCGCTACCGCTGTCGCGGCCCCCACCGCAGCGCCTCCACAGGCGGTGGCGCACCCCTCCCCTTCCCCTCCTCTTCTCCTTCCTTTCCCCCTCTCCTGATCGAACCCGACGCAACCCACCGCCCCAATCGAGTTGACCGCCAGTCGCCCCCCCTCCTTGCTGACGCCGACCCCCATCCCCTTCCGCCTCCCCTTCTTCAGCTCCACCCTGATGCCCTCCCCCCCTGCAGCGAACCTCTGCCCCTCCTAGTCCGATTCCAAAGTAAGCTTCTTTATTTTATTCATTTAATTTCAGTTTTTTTTATTTGAAGTAAATACATTATTGTGAAATCAGTTTTTGTAAGTGGAGGACAATGATTTTTATTCGACAAAAGAAATGATTTTTATTTGACAAAAGAAATGATTTTTATTCGACAAAAGAAATGATTTTTATTCGACAAAAGAAATGATTTTTATTAGGTAAAAGATAAGATTTTTATTCGACAAAAGCTATGAAAAATGAAAAGGCGAAATCTTTATGTAGTGTATAGCGAAGTAAAAATTCGATTTTTATATATTGAATAGCGAAGTAAAAATTCGATTTTTATATATTAAATAGCGAAGTAAAAATTCGATTTTTATATGTTGAATAGCGAAGTAAAAATTCGATTTTTATATATTGAATAGCGAAGTAAAAATTCGATTTTTACATATGTAGAGAATACGGGCAACGAAGGTGACAAAAAGGCGAGAATGACGAAGATTTCTATAAATGAAGAGTCGTGATTTTGGATATCTTTCGGTGAGAACTTCTCACTCAAAATCCCTTTTTCTAGTTATATATATATATACTAGGATGCAGACGGTGTTTAGTAGCACCCGACACCATCGTCCACAGACCATGGACTTGTTTGTTTGGTTGTGTAGTTGGTTAGATTATTTGATTTGAACTTAATTGTTTGGTGAATTGAATTTGATTTGATTGATATGTGTATGGCGTGGGCCTTCACTAGACCGGGGATAAGGCTAGGCCTCGTCCCGTTTCTAGTATCGTGCCGTTATGCCGTCGAAATTTTCTAAAATAAGTTAGAAAAATAAAAATATCATTTTTACTTTGTAAATGAACTGAATAGAAATTCATGTGTTAAAATAAAATATTTTATCGTTAAAAATATAATTTTTAACGTGAATATGAATATAGTGAACGTGAATAAATAAATATTCATTTACAAACCGGACGGTTTGTTTATGTACACCTATTTGAAGGACATTGATTGGGACGATAAATTTTACACATCGCCCAACTGCACAAATAAAATCTGTGTTTGATTGTTTGAAACCCCACACGGGTATTGGGACGAAATACGGCATACACTAATCCCAATAATTAGTAGTATGTCGATCGATTGATTGACAGGCTGTTATAAGCGTTGGATATCTATATTTGATGCTTATACAGTGTAGTGCACTTTGGATGATGGTTGATTATTTATCGTTGCTATTATATACATGTGTTGTATGGAATCCATATAATTAACTTTGTATGGTAATTGATTGGGCCTCATTCCAATTTAGAAAATAAAGGTTCTTGTGTTGACCGTACTCAGCCGTTGAGATTAGTCATGTGTTGAACGAAATATTTTAACAATAAAATTTACATCTTTATCATTAGAAAATAAAGGTTCATGTGTTGACCGTACTCATCCGTTGAGATTAGTCATGTGTTGAATGAAATATTTTTAACAATAAAATTTACATCTTTATCATATATAAAATTAGAAACTAACTGGAAAATAGATAAGATGAGTGGTCTCGTGGATGTTGATCTGATGTTGGTTTCGGCCTTCGCGGTTAATATTTAGGGAATCGTTCTCTTACTAATTTACGGTTGGAGTATGATTTTAAATCAAACGATAGATACCATAATTTTTATAAAATATATTAAATAACAAAAATAGTCACACGTGGACAGTACTCATTCGTTGAGATTAGTCATGTGTTGACAAAAATATAGATTCACGTATTGAATAGGATGAATATTCATTTGTTGAATAGAATAACGGAATTATTGAAATATATAAAGCCGTGTTGATTAGAGATGCGCTATTTTGACGCGAACGATATTTATATCGATTATAAACGAATTTGAATTTAATTGAATAGAAAACGCATTCGAATTGAATTGAATATAGAATGAATCGAGATTTGAATTGAATTGGAAATGGAAGTTGAAATGTTTTTGAAACGAATTTAAAACTATTTATAAACTTCGTTTTAAATAGAAATCGACGAAATATATATTATATATATATTATATATATAATATAATGGCCTGAATAGAACGCGTCGCGCCGCGGTAGTTCACGAATTTCGACCATTGACTTCGAACGGATATTACGGGAGATCCGACCGTCGGATTCTCCTAAAACCGGAACCGTTGGGTTCGTATCGAAAAGAGCTTTCTAACGAATATTAGAAATTTGAAATCTAACAGTTGGATTTGGAGATACGTCCAAATCAAATTTGGAAAAGGTCGTTGTAAGTGCAGTTCGATGGCCGTTGATGGAAATCGACTGTATGGGCCTTGATAAAATGATTAAAGATAGTAATAATTTGTGTAAAATCATAAGAAATGATTTGGGAAAAATTGGGATGAAAAACTCCATATTTGAAAAGATAAAAATAAATTTTTATCGAAATGAACTTGTTTTGAACTAAAATTAAACCCGTTTATTTTTAAATAAATAAATTGGATTTGAAATGTGTTTTAAATAGAATTGATTTGTGGGTTTATCATGAAGGGTGTTTTAAATGACACTTGTTCTTTAACTCGATGATAAATAGAATGTGATTTGGGTTTGTCGTGAACTGTGTTTTGAATGACATTAGTTCTTTGACCCAGTAAAAGGAGTTTAATGAATCTGCAATTAGATTGAAATGTGAATTGATAATTTAAATTATCAAATTTAGAAAATGAGCGAGAATGGAGTATCACCAGTTTTGCTCCAAAGCGATAGTTAAATCTTTAATTAGATTTGAACGTGAAATGGTAATTAATTTTACCTATAACACCACAGTGTTAGATATGGAGTATTACCAGTTTTTCTTCATGGGATGAATAGGTTGGGATTGGGAAATAAAATAAATAATTACTTTGGTGTGGTTCGCTAATCTCGACTAGTTTGGAAAACCATAATTTGGTTTGAAATGACATCCAAAGGAAGATTAAAGAATAAATTTTAAAGAATTTATCTTGGATAAAATTAATGGGAACCTTTCCCTAGGAATATGAAATTTAGAAACTAGCGGTTGGTTAGTTAAAAAGAATGGTTTCCTGGATATTGATCTGATGTTGGTTTCGGCCTTCGGGGTTAATATTTGGGAAATTGCTCTCTTACTGATTTACAGTTAGTGGCTAATGAATTGGAATGAGACGTATGTTGTGTTTGTGTAACATTTGTTTTTAATATACGCGGGTTGTTCGGAAAGGCCGGGTTTATACCCATTCTGAATAATCAATTCGACGATAAGTCGAAGATGATGACGGTGGTCGAAGACCGGAAGTCTTCACATCGTTTGGATAATTACTGATGATCCTGATTGGGCTGTACACCCAAGAGGATGGAAATAGTTGGTGGTCGTCCAGACATACTTGGAGATCGATGGATATGCGAGGAAAGTGCCTCCGGTTTCGTTCAGACCCAGAATGAACTTGTAAATGGATTGTGTGTCTGACATTGGATTTTATTCTGTGTTGATTGATTTCTGTTAAATATATATCTGTTTGGCGGCGGAGAATTTATTCTCTTGCTTAACGCTCTTCTCTGAGACGTACGAGCTTAGAGGTTATATGTCGATAGATATCAATCGCATGGCATGAATTGCCTGTGTGGCATGCTGAGTTACATGGATCAAGGCTTCTGTTGAAAAGCAAAGTCTTGTGGTTGATGATCCAAGCACGGCCTACGTGGCAGCTTTGTGTATAGCGTGGATTCGCGAGCCTCACACCTCGGTATGAGTTAAAAACGGGATAAGGACTGCAGGGAGAGCACGACGTTTCTTTCTAGCTTTTGTGGTGTTAGTGACCTACCAGCCCTGACATTTATATACTTTTCACCTATGTGGTTGTTGGATGAGGCGCCTCGATTTTAGGTCTGTAAGGATCGGGAAACGTGTGTTCAGGCATAATTAATCCTCAAACGTAAGAGAGGACCGGCCCTGAAGCATCCAGGGGTTACCCAGAGTGTGTAGTCCCGAGGCATTTGCTAGAGTGTCTCAAAGCGGAGAGGAGCTTGCCCCTTGCCTCGACTCATGACGGAAATCCAATTTCCAATACGAGATATTTCGGCTTTATTTGTAGAGCCTAGTATTGCGACATAGTAGCATGGGATGCTATGCCGTCTATGATTGATATTTATGATTGAAAATTGTTTTGACACTATACACTTATTATAGTATCAAATGATTTGTTTTTAAACGTACCAAGCATGTTTGGCTATTATAAGGGAAAACTCTATCCTCCGGCTTGCGTTGCATTGTGTAATGGGACCTGGGTCTTATAATAGCTTCATTTTTCGAAAAAGCATTGCGCTGTTTATTCTATGCACTGGTATTCTTGGGAGGAAACCCGTTCCGTGTTATACGGCGTGGTCCCTTGAATTACTCTCTTTTAAAGTAAAGTTTTAGATAACTGTTTTAGTTCTCACACCAGTCACATGACTGACCTGGAGTTTATTGTTTTAACCTAAACTCTGGGTGCCCTTATTTTCGACACGGGCAGCTAGTAGTTTTGGTTTTGCAGATTTATATTCACAGGATCCTGGTTTACAGCTGGAATGATATCCGAAAAGCCCTGTATCCGTATATCACCTTCAGTTGTGTTTTGTATTATTTTCCGATGCTATGTAATTTATTGTAATCTCTGATATTTATCGAATGTAATTTATTCATTTATACTCTGTATATTCTTGTATCTAATGGAATTGTTGTAATAACAATGAAATGTTCTTCTGTTTATGTTCTGATTGTCCTGTTCTCAAACGATCAGGGGTTTCGAACGGTCTAGATCGGTTTAACGACTGATTCAGATCGAGCGAAATTCCTTGCCGTCACATTTGGTATCAGAGCTTTGGTTTACAGAGCTCGAGAACAAGACACATTAGAAACATACGGAAGAATTCATCAGATATTGGATTAGTAGTATCCAATTAGAATGACTCGTTAGAGATGGGATCGGTAGTATCCTAGAACGAGTGTGAAGAGTATATTTTTCAAATGAAAACAATTTTGTTTTGAAAATTTAAATCGTTATATACGTATTTGAATATTTTATTTGCATTGATTTGGATAATCTAGTATATAAAGGTTTTGCATATACGCGTCATGAACGTATATTCGAAGTTTTAATATATTAGATAGATATAGAATCACATTCTAGCCGCCCGGAGATGGTACTGATGATAGCACGTGCATCATCAGTATTTATGTTCGTGTTTCGAAGGTGTGATATCTATATATTTCCATTAGACTGGTGTGAGAACCAAACTTATATACATAGATTTATTGTTGTGAATTGGCATCAAAAACAAGATTTTCAGTATATATATCAAAATTATCAATTTGAAACGTTAAATTCACTAATTGATTGATGATTGTGTTGTTTGTTTATTTGTTTGATAATTTTAAACCATTTAGCCTAATTGAACCAAATATTGAATTGTATTGAAAATTGGTCGCATTTGCTTGCATATACATGTACTTACATTGAACAAGTCATAGTAAGGAGGCTAGAGCAGAGAATAAAATTTGTTTGCCCGACAAATAGGTACATATTTACCATCATTTACTGTTTTGTTTGGGTGATGATGATTTTATGAGCCTATTGGCTAGCCGCTTGGCTTTTTCTTTTTGAGATCAGAAGGCCTGTATGGCAATTTCGGGATTTTCCCGTGGCTCCCGGTGCAGGGGAGGTTATGGCGAAATTTTTCGAAAATTTAGGGAGTTAGCCAAATTTTTGAAAAATTTGAAAATTCTCAAAAACTGAAAAGTTTGAGAGTGGAAGCCTGATCGAACATAGAGTTGATTAACCAAACCACTTTCGACTTCGTTCCTTTTCGGGGACGAAAAGTTTTAAGTGGGGGAGATTGTAATAACCCGGAAATTCTGAACCAGTTTAAAATTTTTATTTTGGCAATTTTAGCGAATTTTGAATATTTAAAATGAATTATTTTAAATAAAAAATCGACGAGAAATTTATTTTGAATAGAATTCGACGTATATATTATATACGTCGTCGTTAGAATATAAATAATTATATATAATTATAATAGGAATTGAAAATGGCGCGGTAGTTCGATAATTCGATTTCAAACTTCAATTGAATGTACCGGGTGCAAAACAATCCGGATTTTAGTGAAACCAAAAACATTAGGATCTAATTGATAATATCTTTCCAACGAATCCGACAAATCAAGATTTCATAGCGGGAAACAAAAGA
The DNA here is from genome assembly GCA_030737875.1 of Allium sativum. NCBI lineage: Eukaryota > Viridiplantae > Streptophyta > Magnoliopsida > Asparagales > Amaryllidaceae > Allium > Allium sativum. The sequence continues at coordinate 890,590,866 of CM060926.1, read as the reverse complement.
TATGTCCAGTTGAAAATTCTGAATAGTCGCTATGGAATTCAGGCCCTTAAAAATGGGAATTTTGCAAACGACCTCGGATTTCGACGAAACCACTTTTGTTGGGTCCGTGATATCAAATTATTGCTAGATTCCAAACTTCATAATTTTTCGAATCAATATGTGAGCGTGGCAAAGGAAAACGCGTTTGACCAGTTTCAGTCGATTTTAATCGACTGGAAAATGGCCATTTTTCTAACGGTCTCGAAATTCGACGAAACTAGTTTTGTTAGGACCGTATCGTCAATACGAAGCTAGAAATTATTTTTCTGGAATTTTTCTAGTTAGTATGTGACCCCGGTAAATTGAAATGCGCGTTCAAATCCAATATATAGAGTTATATGTTGATTTTGATGAAAACTGATTGTAACGATCGAATTAGCTTACGATACATATCCCATTGAGTTCGGAAGGGGGGTAATTAGCTAGGGACGACAGTCGATGGGCTTAATTTCGAGTCCGAAATAAAAAGTACCTTTTTGGAGAAATTAATTAATTAAATATATAATTATTTATAAAGACCCCCCACCCTCTATTCCTCTCTTCCCCGTTCAGAACCAAAAAAAAAGAGAAAAGAAGGGCACGGAGGAACCCTAGCCGCCGCTACTGTTGTCGCGGCCCCCACCGCAGCGCCTCCACAGGCAGTGGCGCTCCCCTCCTCTTCTCCTTCCTTTCCCCCTCTCCTGATCGAACCCGACGCAACCCACAACCCCCCCCCCGATCGAGTTGACCGCCAGTCGCCCCCCCCCCCCCCCCCACCTTGCTGACGCCGACCCCCATCTCCTTCCGCCTCCCCTTCTTCAGCTCCACCCTGATGCCCCCCTGCAGCGAACCTCTCCCCCTCCTAGTCCGATTCCAAAGTAAGCTTCTTTATTTTATTCATTTAATTTCAGTTTTTTTTATTTGAAGTAAATACATTGTTGCGAAATCAGTTTTTGTAAGTGGAGGACAATGATTTTTATTTGACAAAAGAAATGATTTTTATTCGAAAATAGAAATGATTTTTATTCGACAAAAGAAATGATTTTTATTCGACAAAAGAAAGATTTTTATTCGACAAAAGAAATGATTTTTATTCGACAAAAGAAATGATTTTTATTCGACAAAAGAAATGATTTTTATTCGACAAAAGAAAAGTTTTTATTAGGTAAAAGATAAGATTTTTATTCGACAAAAGCTATGAAAAATGAAAAGGCGAAATCTTTATGTAGTGTGTAGCGAAGTAAAAATTCGATTTTTATATATTGAATAGCGAAGTAAAAATTCGATTTTTATATATTGAATAGCGAAGTAAAAATTCGATTTTTATATATTGAATAGCGAAGTAAAAATTCGATTTTTATATATTGAATAGCGAAGTAAAAATTCGATTTTTATATATTGAAAAGCGAAGTAAAAAATCGATTTTTGTATATTGAATAGCGAAGTAAAAATTCGATTTTTATATATTGAATAGCGAAGTAAAAATTCGATTTTTATGTATTGAATAGCGAAGTAAAAATTCGATTTTTATATATTGAATAGCGAAGTAAAAATTCGATTTTTACATACGTAGAGAATACGGTCAACGAAGGTGACAAAAAGGCGAGAACGACGAAGATTTCTATAAATGAAGAGTCGTGGTTTTGGATAGCTTTCGGTGAGAACTTCTCACTCAAAATCCCTTTTTCTAGTTATATATATATATATATATATATATATATATATACTAGGATGCAGACGGTGTTTAGTAGCACCCGACACCAACGTCCACAGACCATGGACTTGTTTGTTTGGTTGTGTAGTTGGTTAGATTATTTGATTTGAACTTAATTGTTTGGTGAATTGAATTTGATTTGATTGATATGTGTATGGCGTGGGCCTTCACTAGACCAGGGATAAGGCTAGGCCTCGTCCCATTTCTAGTATCGTGCCGTTATGCCGCCGAAATTTTCTAAAATAAGTTAGAAAAATAAAAATATCATTTTTACTTTGTAAATGAACTGAATAGAAATTCATGTGTTAAAATAAAATATTTTATCGTTAAAAATATAATTTTTAACGTGAATATGAATATAGTGAACGTGAATAAACAAATATTCATTTACAAACCGGACGGTTTGTTTATGTACACCTATTTGAAGGACATTGATTGGGACGATAAATTTTACACATCGCCCAACTGCACAAATAAAATCTGTGTTTGATTGTTTGAAACCCCACATGGGTATTGGGACGAAATACGGTATACACTAATCCCAAAAATTAGTAGTATGTCGATCGATTGATTGACAGACTGTTATAAGCGTTGGATATCTATATTTGATGCTTATACAGTGTAGTGCACTTTGGATGATGGTTGATTATTTATCGTTGCTATTATATACATGTGTTGTTTGGAATCCATATAATTAACTTTGTATGGTAATTGATTGGGCCTCATTCCAATTTAGAAAATAAAGGTTCATGTGTTGACCGTACTCATCCGTTGAGATTAGTCATGTGTTGGACGAAATATTTTAACAATAAAATTTACATCTTTATCATTAGAAAATAAAGGTTCATTTGTTGACCGTACTCATCCGTTGAGATTAGTCATGTGTTGAACGAAATATTTTAACAATAAAATTTACATCTTTATCATATATAAAATTAGAAACTAACTGGAAAATAGATAAGATGAGTGGTCTCCTAGATGTTGATCTGATGTTGGTTTCGATCTTCGCGGTTAATATTTATGGAATCGTTCTCTTACTAATTTACGGTTGGAGTCTGATTTTAAATCAAACGATAGATACCATAATTTTTATAAAATATATTAAATAAAAAAAATAATCACACGTGGACAGTACTCATTCGTTGAGATTAGTCATGTGTTGACAAAAATATAGATTCACGTATTGAATAGGACGAATATTCATTTGTTGAATAGAATAACGGAATTATTGAAATATATAAAGCCGTGTTGATTAGAGATGCGCTATTTTGATGCGAACGATATTTATATCGATTATAAACGAATTTGAATTTAATTGAATAGAAAACGCATTCGAATTGAATATAGAATGAATCGAGATTTGAATTGAATTGGAAATGGAAGTTGAAATGTTTTTGAAACGAATTTAAAACTATTTATAAACTTCGTTTTAAATAGAAATCGACGAAATATACATTATATATATATTATATATATAATATAATGGCCTGAATAGAACGCGCCGCGGTAGTTCATGAATTTCGACCATTGACTTCGAACGGTTATTACGGGAGATCCGACCGTCGGATTCTCCTAAAACCGGAACCGTTGGGTTCATATCGAAAAGAGCTTTCTAACAAATATTAGAAATTTGAAATCTAACGGTTAGATTTGGAGATACGTCCAAATAAAATTTGGAAAAGGTCGTTGTAAGTGCAATTCGATGGCCGTTGATGGAAATCAACTGTACGGGCCTTGATAAAATGATTAAAGATAGTAATAATTTGTGTAAAATCATAAGAAATGATTTAGGAAAAATTCGGATGAAAAACTCCATATTTGAAAAGATAAAAATAAATTTTTATCGAAATGAACTAGTTTTGAACTAAAATTAAACCCGTTTATTTTTAAATAAATAAATTGGATTTGAAATGGGTTTTAAATAGAATTGATTTGTGGGTTTATCGTGAAGGGTGTTTTAAATGACACTTGTTCTTTAACCCGATGATAAATAGAATGTGATTTGGGTTTGTCGTGAACTGTGTTTTGAATGACATTAGTTCTTTGACCCAGTAAAAGGAGTTTAATGAATCTGCAATTAGATTGAAATGTGAATTGATAATTTAAATTATCAAATTTAGAAAATGAGCGAGAATGGAGTATCACCAGTTTTTCTCCAAAGCGATAGTTAAATCTTTAATTAGATTTGAACGTGAAATGGTAATTAATTTTACCGATAACACCACGGTGTTAGATATGGAGTATTACCAGTTTTTCTTCATGGGATGAATAGGTTGGGATTGGGAAATAAAATAAATAATTACTTCGGTGTGGTTCGCTAATCTCAACTAGTTTGGAAAACCATAATTTGGTTTGAAATGACATCCAAAGGAAGATTAAAGAATAAATTTTAAAGAATTTATCTTAGATAAAATTAATGGGAACCTTTCCCTAAGAATATGAAATTTAGAAACTAGCGGTAGGTTAGTTAAGAATAATGGTTTCCTGGATATTGATCTGATGTTGGTTTCGGCCTTCGGGGTTAATATTTGGGAAATTGCTCTCTTACTGATTTACGGTTAGTGGCTAATGAATTGGAATGAGGCGTATGTTGTGTTTGTGTAACATTTGTTTTTAATATACGCGGGTTGTTCGGAAAGGCCGGGTTTATACCCATTCTGAATAACCGATTCGACGATAAGTCGAAGATGATGACGGTGGTCGAAGACCGGAAGTCTTCACATCGTTTGGATAATTACTGATGATCCTGATTGGGCTGTACACCCAAGAGGATGGAAATAGTTGGTGGTCGTCCAGACGTACTTGGAGATCGATGGATATGCGAGGAAAGTGCCTCCGGTTTCGTTCAGACTCAGAACGAACTTGTAAATGGATTGTGTGTCTGACATTGGATTTTATTCTGTGTTGATTGATTTTTGTTAAATATATATCTTTTTGGCGGCGGAGAATTTATTCTCTTGCTTAACGCCCTTCTCTGAGACGTACGAGCTTAGAGGTTATATATCGATAGATATCAATTGCATGGCATGAATTGCCTGTGTGGCATGCTGAGTTGCATGGATCAAGGCTTCTGTTGAAAAGCAAAGTCTTGTGGTTGATGATCAAAGCACGGCCTACGTGGCAGCTTGTGTATAGCGTGGATTCGCGAGCCTCACACCTCAGTATGAGTTAAAAAACGGGATAAGGACTACAGGGAGAGCACGACGTTTCTTTCTAGTTTTGGTGGTGTTAGTGACTTACCAGCCCTGACATTTATATACTTTCCACCTATGTGGTTGTTGGATGAGGCGCCTCGATTTTAGGTCTGTAAGGACCGGGAAACGTGTGTTCAGGCATGATTAATCCTCAAACGTAAGAGAGGACCGGCCCTGAAGCATCCAGGGGTTACCCAGAGTGTGTAGTCCCGAGGCATTTGCTAGAGTGTCTCGAAGCGGAGAGGAGCTTGCCCCTTGCCTCGATTCATGACGGAAATCCAATTTCCAATACGAGATATTTCGGCTTTATTTGTAGAGCCTAGTATGGCGACATAGTAGCATGGGATGCTATGCCGTCTATGATTGATATTTATGATTGGAAATTGTTTTGACACTATACACTTATTATAGTATCAAATGATTTGTTTTTAAACGTACCAAGCATGTTTGGCTATTATAAGGGAAAACCCTATCCTCCGGCTTGTGTTGCATTGTGTGATGGGACCTGGGTCTTATAATAGCTTCATTTTTCGAAAAAGCATTGTGCTGTTTATTCTATGCACTGGTATTCTTGGGAGGAAACCCGTTCCGTGTTATACGGCGTGGTCCCTTGAATTACTCTCTTTTAAAGTAAAGTTTTAAATAACTGTTTTAGTTCTCACACCAGTCACATGACTGACCTGAAGTTTATTGTTTTAACCTAAACTCTGGGTGCCCTTGTTTTCGACACGGGCAGCTAGTAGTTTTGGTTTTGCAGATTTATATTCACAGGATCCTGGTTTACAGCTGGAATGATATCCGGAAAGCCCTGTATCCGTATATCACCTTCAGTTGTGCTTTGTATTATTTTCCGCTGCTATGTAATTTATTGTAATCTCTGATATTTATCGAATGTAATTTATTCATTTATACTCTGTATATTCTTGTATCTGATGGAATTGTTGTAATAACAATGAAATGTTCTTCTGTTTATGTTTTGATTTGTCCTGTTCTCAAACGATCAGGGGTTTCGAACGGTCTAGATCGGTTTAACGACTGATTCAGATCGAGCGAAATTCCTTGCCGTCACAAAAGTAATCCAGATCTTCCTACTGTATGAATCCTTTTATTAGAAGTCTTGCTTTATACTTGTCTATTGAGCCGTCAGCCTTTGGTTTCTTCTTAAATATCCATTTATAGCCTGATGGTTTTGATCCTTTAGGGAGATCCACTAGTTCCCACGTATGGTTTTGTAGAATGGATTCTATCTCACTATTGACAGCTTCTTTCCAATAAGGAGCATCGAGAGATGACATTGCTTGTTGATAAGTTAGAGGTTCATTTTCTATCATATATGCATAGAAATCAGGTCCAAAGGATTTTGAGGTCCTTTGTCACTTGCTCCTTCTCGGTTCCTCTATCTCAGTTTCATCATTCATTTTTCTTTGATCAGTATTATCCTCGGGAGTATCTGGATCTCTTGACCTCTTTTGAACACTTGTTTCAAAAGAGGTTTTTAGAGGATAAATGTGTTCAAAGAATCTTGCATTTCGAGACTCGATAATGGTGTTTTAATGAATGTCATCAATTTCAGATTTGTACACCAAAAATCGATATGCACTACTATTATAAGCATATCCAATGAATATGCAATCTATAGTCTTTGGTCCTATTTTGACCTTTTTCATTTTTGGAATTTCTACTTTGGCAAGACACCCCTACACTTTTAAGTATTTGTAGGATGGTGGTCTGTTTTTCCAAAGTTCATGGGGAGTCTTGGACGTTTTCTTTCGTGGTATTTTATTCAAAATATGATTCGCCGAAAGAATAGCTTTTCCCCAAAAATTGTCTGGCAAGCCAGAGCTTATTAGTAAGGCATTCATCATTTCTTTAAGAGTTCTATTCTTCCATTCGGCTATACCGTTGGATTGAGGTGAATAAGGAGCTGTAGTTTGGTGTATTATACCATGCTCAGCACAGAATTCCTCAAATGGAAACTCATATTCTCCTCCTCTATCACTTCTTAAAGCTTTAATTTTTCTGTTGAGTTGATTCTCAACTTCTGCCTTATACTGTTTAAACATATCGAATGCCTCATCGTTGCTTCTAAGGAGATATACATGGCAGTATCTTGTACAATCATCTATAAATGGGATGAAGTACCTTTTTCCTCCTCTAGTTTGACACATTTTCAAGTCGCATACATCAGTAAGTATTAAGTCTAGAGGTTCGGTTTCTCTTTCAACATGATGAAATGAGGTTCTTGCCAATTTGGCTTCAGCACAAATTTGACATTTGTAATTTGAATCAATTCTACATTTAGGTATGAATTCTAGATTGATCAGTTTTTGTAAAGTATCAAAATTCACATGACCTAGTCTAGAATGCCATAGATTAGGAGAGTCAACCATATAAGCAGAAGATTCAGTTTTATTCATATCATTGTTTGGTACAACAGTGGTTACATTAGCCTTAAATAGACCATCACATACATAACCCTTTCCTATGTACACTCCATTCTTAGACAACACCAATTTATCAGCCACAAATGTTAGTTTGAAGCCATGCTTGCTGAGCAACGATCCTGAAATTAGATTTTTGCGAATTTCTGGAACATGGAGAACATCATTTAGAGTGAGGTCTTTTCCAGAAGTCAATTTCAGCACAATCTTTCCCTTGCCTTCGACCTTTGATGTGGACAAGTTACCCATAAATAGTTGTTCTTCATTAGTAGCACTTTTGTAGTTTGTGCTCCAATTATTTGCGCATATATGCCTAGTGGCTCCAGTGTTTACAAACCACTCCTTGTTGTTGCCAACAAGGTTGCATTCTGAAACAGCCGCACACAGGTCCATTTTAGAAACACCGTCTGAAACATCCACCACATTTGCTTCTGATTTCTTCTTTTTGGGTAGGCCACGACATTCTGTAGCTTTATGACCCTTCTTTCCACAATTATGGCATGACCCCTTGAATTTCTTTGACTTCTTAGGTTGGTTGTCACGTTTTCTCTTATTGGACTTGTCCGTCTCGACAACGTTTGCTTTGGGAACCACATTTTGAGAAATCTTCTTTTCAGAATTTCTATTATCTTCCTCAATTCTCAATCGAACTACAAGTTCCTCCTTTGCCAATTCTTTGCGCTTGTGCTTTAGGTAGTTCTTGAAGTCCTTCCACGATGGAGGAAGCTTCTCAATAGCAGCGGCAACTTGAAAAGATTTGCTAAGTGTCATCTTTTCATCTTCTAGTTGACGAATGATAAGTTGCAGTTCTTGAATTTGGTTGATCACAGCTTTCGTATCGACCATTTTGAAGTCAAGAAATTTCCCAGCGATGAATTTCTTCATGCCTGCATCTTCAGTTTTATATTTCTTTTCCAAAGCCAACCAGAGTTGTTTGGATGTTGCAACAGTGCAGTACACGTTGTATAGACTGTTTCAAGGCCATTCAAGATGTAATTTTTACACATGAAATCGGAATTTTTCCAAGTAGTAAGGGTTTCAACTTTAATTGGATCCGGTTCCAATTCTGCAACGAGTGGAGCATCTTCTGTAAGATACTTTGCTAGGCCCAATGTTGTCAAGTAAAACAGCATCTTTTGCTGCCAACGTTTGATGTCCGCTCCGGTGAAGTTTTCTGGCCTTTCTCCATGAGACAGTGCCATTAGCGTAACCACGGGTGCAAAAGGGTTGGTTACAGGTGGTGTTGGCGCAGCAGGACCACTATTATTCTTAGCCATTATCGTTTTCTGCAAAATGACAATACTGTTTCAAGATTGTTGTTCGTAACAATGTAAATATAGCACGAACCCGATAGCAATCAATATATTGTCACTATCCAATTGTCACGTCAAGAAGTGTTACTAATTCGAAGTAGAATCAAAATTAGCAACGGCGAAAAGCGTGACCAGATTTGCAACAGTAAAAAACCGTAGCAAAACAAAGAGTAGAAAGAAGTACCTGTCAGTAATGTCCGAGTCCAGATTAAATCTATTTCCTTGAAACAGTATTGCTCCCTCTACGGCGCTGATGGTTACTGAGCAACTGTCTCCCAAGATAAAGCGGACCGATCTCTGCAATTTGAAGCGCTTTCAAGTGCATAGAAACAATGAACGCAAGAGAGTAATTTTCAGAACAGTTTTACAGAGAAGAGAGCACAGAATTTTTTGGTGATTTTCTTTGGTCTGTAATGAAGCCTTTATATAGTGGCCAGGGGGTGTTATCCGGGAAGATGCGACTGTCCGTACGGGCGCGGGTGCGTCGGTTGGGCCGAGCCTGAAAGGAAACGGGCGCACCTGTTCGCTGTGCAAGCGAACAGGCACAGCCGCTCCGTTCAAAACAAACCTGTTTAACCGCAATAGGCCTTAGCGGGTTATCGGGCCACGGAAATCAGGAGACCCCAAGAGCCCCAAGGCCCAAGGCCATATCTTTGACATTTTAATATTTATTATGAAGGCCTAATGCCTACATAGCCCCATTCACTCAATGCTTCATGTGCTTATTTCTTTTTTTTTGAAATAGCATATTGGGCTTTGGTATATATGGAGATATATTCACAAATCACACACAATGTGGGACTTATATTTCTCCAATACCTCTCAACCTCTTCTTCCCAATCTTCTCATTTATTTCCAACACACCTTGTGTTATATTTGGTCTTTTCATGTGTCATGTTATAAAAACAAAATGCAATATTGTTGCATTATGCCATTTATCATTTTCTGCCTTCCACAAATATGGTCGCTAATAACTTATCACATAAAAGAACATCACTAATGTTACCACTGAAATATCTTTTACTTGAAAGAATGATGTTGGCATCAATTAATAGGCATGTTTCACTTCAGGTTAGATATAGATACCGCTGCTACTTGAAGTATTACAGCAGAATCACAAGATCACACAAATCTTTATTATACTTCATAAGCTCGTATAAGTAGTTTACTTATCTTCCAATGACTATAATTACAGACTTAGATCTCAACTGATTCCTACATAATTGAAATAACACAAAATAAAGAATATAGAAGGAAATGACTCTGTGTAAACTAAATGGAGATAATATTTTCTTTCATTCTCTGAATTCTTTTCTATGTAAATCACCATCCTTTAAACATTCTTTAAATATCATTTGAGCATACATAAATTTATGCTACAGTTTCAAGATGTTTTGCCATTCACCGCCTTCTTTGCTGCAAACAGCTGCTTAAGAAAAGAAAGCTTGTTTCCTTTACCACGCGGAGAAGAGAATGACGAAGCACGGGTGCTTGAACCCGATCCGTTGCTGCTAGACCAAATACTGTTTGTTAAAATGGGCGATGTCTTGATGGCGTAAGACTCTGGTGGAGGAGAAGGAGGTGGAAGCATGAACACAAATTCATTGAGCATTCAGATCACAATTAGACTGAATCTTGGCCTTGAATTCGGTTCCTCAACCCAACAAGATTGTGTTATAAAGACAAGCTCAGGAGGTGCATCTTCAGGTAGAGGAGGGCGTATTTAGTGTAAATATTTCATAAGAATCAGAATAGAAATAGCATACCCAAAAAAAAGTGATGAATAACAAGGTGAAGAAGTATCTACAGTGCAGTAGAACAACATTGTTTACAAACAAATATTTGAATAGTTCAAATACTTTTATTTTTATTTACTTTCATGTTGTGATTCAGTAGATGTCTTGCTTTTGTACTATCGTTTGTAGATGTGACTTGGAACACATCAGACCGCGTTGCTTAAAAAATTTGTTGTAGATATAAATATCATATTGTTATGAATGATGCTTGAGTTATTCTCTTTCAACTTTCGCTTTGCCAAGCGTATCTCTTGTATTATATATTTAAACCGTGTAATGAACTTTTTTATTGTAATTTTATTCCTATACAATTCGGCCTCATGTAGTTTAAAATATTGCTATGAATTGCCAAAATGAAAACTCAATTTTCAAAAAATGAAAACTGTATTTAAACCAAATGCATTTTTCAATTTTTAGTTTTGAAAAATTGTTTCCGAAAAAAGATACCCAAACGCATATTGAGAAATAGTGAAAATATTTAAAATGAAAAATTGAAAAAAATCATGAAAACTCAAAATGTAAACCAAACGTACCCTAAAATTTTGGGTTTTGAATTTTGTTTTCCGACCCGGTGGGTCGAGGTATATATATTATTTGTTCCTTCGATCTTGCAAATGTCACTCGGTACAGAGGAGACTCTACCGAGTTTTTCCGAGAATTTAATGTATTAGAAATTTTTTGATGTTTTTTTATTAATGATATTGAATTGGTTTTTGATTTACAATAAATTGGATTTTAAATTTTATGGGTTTATAGCATTTTTCCTCCCTTAATAATTTCGGGGACGAAATTCCTTTAAGGGGGAAGAATGTAATGTCCCATATTTTTTACAGTCAAATAATTTATTTATTTATTGTTTTAAATATTTTATTTGGAATATTAGTGTTTTTTAATATTTAATTCATTATTTAAAACGAAATTTTAATGTTAATTTATAATTAAATTAAAACGAGCTTGAAATAGTGCGGTGATTCGTAATATTGAATTTTGAACTTCAATTGAATATACTAGATCAGACATAAGTTGGATTTCTGTGAAACAAGAAACATTGGAATCTTGTTGATTATAATTTTCATATTGAAGAGAAAAATCCAGATTTCGTATTGTAGATTGTTAGTTATGTCCAATTCAAAATTTAAAATAGTGGCTATGGAAATCGTTAATAAAAACAATAATGTTTATTTAATAAATTTAAGGATTCTTAACATAATTTGGATATCGTTTAACTCGAAAATAATGATACTGAGTTGTATATTTTATATTTGAAGCTATAGATATATTCTGTTTGGATATTTACGATAATAATAATTTATTATTATTTAATTAGATTATTTTAGATTTTTATAATATTTTAATTGATATATAGACCTTTAAAATAGGGATTCTGCAAACGGGCTCAATTTTCGATGAAATTAGTTTCATTGGAACCATAACGTTAAATTATTGTATTGTATTGAATTTCATGGCAAACCGGTGTCGTATGTAACAACGTCAGCTGTAAACGCCCAGTCATTTTTTATAGCGCGTAATTAATTTAATTTAATTTAATAGAGGGATATTTGTATATCACTTGAGAAGATAATCGAATAAAGCCATGAAACCAATTCTGTTGTGTTCATATCGACGATTAGAGTCAGAATAGGTTGGTAGTTTGTTATTTTTGGACGTCGGGTATTTCGGTGCCCAACATAGCGTTGGTTGGCGTATAAAAATAGCATACCGGGATACAGTCTCAGAATGTGACGAAACTTGTGTCGCTGAATTCATATATTAATTAATTATTATAAGATTTCAATTTTCATATCAATCGGACTTACCGTTTGATCGTGGCAACGATAAACGCCTTAATCATGTATATTATTTTGACCAATTTAGACAGGGGAAACTTTAAAGGAATAAACGACTGGCCAAATGAAATCTGATTTTAACGAAACAAATTTCATTGGATCCGTAAGGAAAAGGACTAGTAGAATTTCAAAGTTTCAAGTTAATTGGGTTAATTTTGTGATCGTGGAAAATTTAAAGGCGTGATTTTTAGCCTGTGAATTATAAAGGAATATTCATAGACGACCTCGGAATTTGATGGAACCTGTCCCATCTAGTCCAGAATATTTTTTCTATGTTAGGGTTAGGAGTTTCATCTCGTTTGGAGGTTATATGTGGCGGTTTTAAGGCGATAATTCATAATGAAGTTTCATTTATTAAAATAATAATATATAGTATACCCAATTCTATATAAAGGGCAGTGTAAACCGAATTTTGTGGTCAAAGGGGCTTGCGCGGTCAATCTATTATCAGCCGCCTCCTTTACATAATCAACAAATAGAATCTTCCATTCTTTCTTCCTCATTATCTCCTCATCCACGCAGTTTTAGTTAAGATCTTCAACACCGAAAATGTTCATCTCATCAAGAACTGTCGATTCAACGGTTGTGATTTGGTCTTGAGGTCTATAGTGACCGGAATTCCATCAATAAGTGGGCGTGGTTCTGGGTTCGCTACAACAAAATGAAGGGTCCATATGAGGTGAGGTTGAGGCCGAGCAAGGGGGAGGGTCTGGCATATGTTGCGGTGGTCTCTGATCATCACCTGGGGACGGTGGTAGAAGCAGTAGGCACCCGATACTTTGTGTGTGGAAAGTTGAAGCTACAGGGAGATGTGTGGAAAGTTCGAATGCGTGAAGATAGATTCTGGGGTCGGCCAAAAGTTTTAAGGTGTAATTAGTTTAATTTTGTAATTATATAAGTTAATTAATTAATTTTATTAATCTGGTAATTTATAATAGTTTTTATAAAATTTGTGCAAAACGTTAGAACGACAAAAGTAGTAGTAAGGAAATTCGAGCGTTTGTAACCTTGTTCACCAAGTAATTCTAAAATTAGCATATAATTAATTTAACGGAATACCTAATTAAATAAATAAATTATATTATATTGAACCATCATTTACTATTTAATCCAAGAGCAAGGAACGTGAAGGGTAATCACAACTGATACTGTGAACCAAAGAACAGTGTTTGTAAACAAGGAGTGTGTAAACAACGGAAGTATCAACCGATATTTGAAACAGAAAGTAATCAAATATATATTAATATTAAATTAATCTAATTAATTGTCATTTATTATAATCATAATTAACCCAAGTGCAGCCATGAACGAGCAGTGCAAAACATAAGGCAGCGTGAATTAGATAGTCCTGTTTAGCTGATTACCCAAGTGACCAACGTAATTAATCTATAATTAAAGAAATAATTGTTTATTTATAATTGTATAATTATAAAATGGTGTAACTATTGCCTGTGATGTCAGAATTGGACCAAACTAATTGTATTGGAGCCATGGTTATCAACACTACATTCTGAAAACGGTTTGGACGGTGTTGAAAGCAGTTGGAGCTTTTAATTAAAATAAACACATGTTTAATTTAATTAAATTGAACCATTTCGACAATGAATAAATGAAGGTGGGTTAAACTCATTTAGTTCATCCCACTTATTTTTTATATAAGTCGAATTTTTATTTTGTGTGCTATGGTTGCTAACGGCTGACTATGTGCTAATTATATATTCATACATTTATTTAACCAATGAAATTAAACGTTGTTTAATTTCAGTAAAATACCAAATCGATATTTTAACGTTTGGACCCAATAAAGGTAACTTACCTTATTGGTCACATTCATTAAATAAACGTATTTAATTGTTTGGATTGTTTTGTTAATTGGTTGATGTTAAATAGTCGTTATTTACTGTTATAGAAATTATCAGTTAAATGGAATTGAATGATCAGATTTGAGATAACCTATTTGAATACAGGGAAAAACAGGTTGGAGGAATCCAAATGGATTCCGCAAATATATTAAATATTATTTATTTTTATATTATCATTATATGAACTGGTCTGATTGGATGATTGATTTGATTGTTGAACGTTGAACTAAAATTCAACATTTGTTTTGTTTTAACCAAAGGGCTATTACCTTTTTATTGAATTACCTTTTTATTGAAATTCATTTAAAAAGTAATCGAAGTTGAAATAAAATCTATTTGAATTGTGAAAGGATTTTATGAACAGATTTATATTTAAAAACATATTTTTTATAGCAAAGTTAAAAAGGAGTTTTTAAGCGAATACGATGGCTTAAAATAAATGATTATTCGATAATTAGATTAAGTAAAGGAAACATGATAATAGAGTTTTATATTAATCCGAAGTTATAAACAAGGGTTATAAAGGAAATAAGAAGTCAAGGCGTTGATTTTGAATTGGCGATACTTAATAATGAATTAAGTGAAATGAATGGGATTGAAACAAGATTGTCAAAGAAGAAATGGTTGAATGGATTAGAAGTGGAATATTATGAAGGGGTCAAGATAAGAAATTTAATAATTAGAACCTAACTGGATATTTGTTGAGTAGGGTGATTTTCTGAGTGTTAATCTGATGTTAATTTCGGTCTTCGGGATTAATACTTGGGGAGTTATTCTCTTACCAATTTACGGTCAGGGATTAATGAGTGTTGAAGTAACGGAAATAAAAGATTTGAAAATATAACATGATTTCCAAAGAAAAAGGGAAACAAAGAACTCGAGAATATACGTAAATAAGATTTCCAAATCAAAGGAAAAAATAAAAGGAGATTGCATGAAAATATAACAATATTTTCAAGGTAAAAAGAAAATGAAGAATAGAGTTTTGAAATATATTTATTCTATAAGAATAAGTATTAGATATTATTTTTAAGTAATGAAACAAAAGAGATTTCGTAACGTTGTTTTACGAGTGATAAGTTGAATTGATTTCCCAATATTAGATAATAATGTGGCTAAGGTTTTGAAAGTGATAATAGAAAACTGGATATGATATAGGATTTTCCTTAGTATTAAAACGAATTTGTTTTAAGAATGATCTTATGTTAAATAAGAAGTGGAATTCGATGTTCGAAATATTGAATAGATTTATAAGTTTTAAATTAACTATTGGTTAATTATTTTTAATTAAAAGGCCAAGTGATGTTGAGTACTGAACCAATGAACTCATTTATTTTCACGATTGTTTATTTGATAGTTAAATAACCAACTATCAAATCTGGCCAAAAAGGTAATTGGTACCGGGATCGAATTTATATTCGACCAGTAGATACGAAAGCATGAAGATTGAAGATGGAGCATTGAAGACCGTGGATCTTCATAAGCGGAAGGATTACTAAAAATATCTGACCTGCAGTCAGAGATATACCGTGGTTTGATCGTGGTTGGAATCTACGGATTGCAAGGACTACTCGCTACTGATCCATAGGGTGATACCTAGGATGTGTTAGGAGGGTGCTTTCGGTTTATCCTATTCCTGGATGACTTATATGGATGGATGTTTGACGGAGTATTTCTAAAGGAATTACGTACGTTTATTTCTTCAAATGTACCCTAGTTAATGGCGGATAAAATGCTTTTCCCTAGCCAAATAACTAGATTATTTTTGTGGATGTCAATCATTGATATCTGATGGATTTGATGATGTGGCATACAAAGTGAATGGTGACCAGATGTTCTAAAGAGTAAGTATGACCTCTAGCCTCATCAACCGGGAAATGACATAAAATCGGGTAGGTCGCATGGCTATGTGGGTCGCACCCATCAAAAGGGTATATCATTACCTGATCTGGAGAAACCAAATGCCTTCAGTTGCGCCTTTTACTTTTGTATGTATGTTATCGGTTCGGTTGGCCAGCCTTAACCATGGTCATGATATATTCAGTACTCTTAAGAGAAGTGAGGGGCTGGTCATGTTTAGCCTGGGCTGCAAGATGTTCTTGTTGAACCCCGACGTATTCATATCCAGATGTACATTTTCAGAAAGGTGGTCCCATACCTTGCTAGGAAATCCATTCTCAAATAAGCGTTTGTGGTTTTGATTGTATACTATGTATGTAGCGCGTGAGATACGAGCATTCTGCTAGATCGATATTTATTTGTATTTAAACACTATTATAATATCATAAAAAATATTGATTTTGAAAACGTTTTGGGTTATCATAAGGTAAAAACCATCGGTATTTATGTGTGGATTTGGTCTTACGATTATCCCTTTTTTTCGAAAAGATATTGACGTTAAAATCAAGTTGTGTGATGCCTTTAAACTTAGTGTGTTTTTCCTACTTTGGTTCACCGGACTGATCTAATGTTTGTAATGCTTGGGTTAGACTGGGTTGTACAGGTCCAGTTTACCAGATGATGCGAAATCCACGAGCCGGAGATGTTCAGACGTATGATATCTAGTATTTATTCTGCTGTGTGATTGTATATGAGGATAGGTTATTATAACTGTCGAGATATGATGATGTACTCTGATGATTGTAAGTTTTATTTAAAGCTCTCAATAAAGATTTATTTCTATATTATATTTATTCCGTTGCGATGTGAGTCTATGCCATGTTGTTTCTTCTTCTTCTTCCATTCTAACGTTCTTTCTTTCTATCTCACCCTCTAACTTCTTTCTATAACGTTCATATGTTTTCGGTGCTTGGAAGGTCGGCATGTTATACGGTAAATATATTTATGTTGATTTTCGGGGTCGAAAATCTCATTGGCCGTTAAGTCCTATTTTTCCTTGAAACTTCAGAAAGGTTATTGAAGTGGAACATTGAGCTCAGTCAGTATGATATCACGTATCAGCCCCGAAGAGCGATCAACTAACAAGCCTTAGCAGATTTCATTGTCAAGTTCACGGATAGAGGTGATGAAAAGGAAGAGCCTATTGAAGTGATTGACCAATGGAAGTTGTTTGTCGATGGAGCCATGAATGAATACTGTTCAAGGGCAGGAGTAGTACTAGAGACTCCCGAAGGACGTTAAGTATGATATGCATTGAGATTAGATTTTCCATCCACAAACAATGAAGAAGAGTATGAAGCGTTAATCGCTGGATTGATGATATCAAAGGAGTTGAATTTGAAATCATTGCATATTTTTAGTGATTCGCAGTTAGTAGTGTGTCAGCTCCGAAGAGAGTTTCAATCCAAAGGAGGAAACTTGCATGCTTATCTATCCAAAGCTTGGGAACTCCTTAATTACCTCGAATACTACACCATAACTCACATTCCTAGAGAAGAGAATATGAAAGAGGACTCACTTGCTAAGTATGCCAGCACAGGTGATGCTCAGTTATTGGGATAGTGCCCGTGGAAGTTCTCTCTAATCCTAGCACCAAAGACATCGATGTTGATTGGGTTATGGAGACTACCGAAGAGCCAGAATCATGTATGACTCCAGTCAGAGAATATCACCTCAACAGAATGCTCCTAATTGATCTGAAGAAACAAAAGAAGTTTTTGTGGAAAGCCGCTATGTTTCTTATGCAGGATGGTCAGTTGTACAGGCGAGGATTTTCTATGCCTTTTCTTTATTGTGTTACCAAAGTGGAATCCACAGCAATTTCGGTGGAATTGCATGAAGGATAGTGCGGAGGATATATGGGTGTTCAAACATTGGCCGAGAAAATTCTTCGATATGGTTATTTTTGGCCTAAATTAAACCAAGACACTACAGCGTACACCAAAAAGTGTGATAGATGCCAAAGGTTCTGAAGATTCCAAGAGCACCATCCACATAATTTACTCAAATCGCCAACCCATGGTCATTTTCTGTATGGGCATTGATCTAATTGGAGCGTTACTGATTGCCAAGTTCAGCATGAAATATGCCATTGTAGCCATCAATTATTTCACTAAATGGGTGGAAGCAGAGTCACTGGCCACTATTAACTCAAAGAAAGTTATTAACTTTGTGATGAAAAGTATTATTTGTAGGTTTGGTGTGCCTCAGAAAATAATAACGGACAATGGAACTCAGTTCGAGAGTGAAGAGTTCAAAGGCTTCTGTGCTAAATACAAGATCCATAAGAGCTTCGCAGCTGTGTCCCATCCATAGGCTAATGGGAAAGTGAAAGCAGTGATTAAGATTATCAAATCAACCATCAAAAAGTAGCTAGAGAAGGCCAAAGGTGGTTGGGTAGAAGAGTTGGCACTTGCATTATGGGCGTGTTGGACAACACTTAAAACTACGACCAGGCACACTCTTTTCTCCTTGGCATTTGGCTCGGAAGCGATGATTCCAGTAGAGTTGGAGGTCCTCACTCTTCGAAGAGTACATTTAAATCAAGCAGAAAACGGGCAGCTACAACTGGAAGCTCTTGATCAGCTTGAAGAAAGAGGAGATGAGGTAGATCTCATAATTACAGCCCACCAGATAAGGATAGCCAGGCACTTCAACACCAAAGTCAGACGAAGAACCTTCAAAGTTGGAGACCTTGTGCTGAAGCGGGTGATGACTGGCACTGGGGTATTCGGGCCAAATTGGGAAGGACCATACATCATCTGTCAAAATCTTCTAGATGGCACTTTCAAGCTATCAACAGTTGATGGAACACCAATACCAAGAGCTTGGAATAGCAAACACCTACGTCGATATTTTACTTAAATGCATTGTTTAATTCTCGTAAAAATTGTTGTAAATATCTTGCAAGTATTGTAATTGAAAATCATCTGTATGAATGAAAGCATGCATGCTTATCTCAATCATATATTTGCAACTTTTTATTTAAATAATTCAAAAGTTGCTTAAAAATTGATTTGAAATTGCAGTCTACCTAAAGAGCGCTTGCTTCGTCACAAGTCTAACAAGACCTGGTGACCCTTAAAACATATCCCGATAGAGGCAGCTCAAGTGTCAAGTGCCACAAACATCATTCTGCGCAAATGCGAGGATGTAATGCACCTCCATGAAGATCGAAAGGGGGAGTCTCTACGACTCAAACAGCGAAAGACGCGACAAGCAAGCACGAAGCAAAGACCAAAAGGTTGCAAGTTCCACCAAAAGGGCACCTCCCCACATAGGAGGTACAGGGCCCTGGTTCTCTAACCGTGATCTCTTGCCAAGACAAGCATCTGGTAAAAGGGCTGGCGTCCGTCCCGTGGAAAAACAGCACAACAAAGGCTTCTTAAGTGAAGAAGAAAGGAAAAGTCATGTCTAGGGGCACCCAACCTAGTCTCCGACGCCTGATTTACTCGGCTGGAGGGGACAATCGTTGGGTCGAAGACTGGTCCAGGGGAACAGAATCTAGTTTCTCCAAGGCCTGATTTATCAGGTCGGAAGAGACGAACGTTGGATTAAGAAAAATCTTGTCTGGGGGTGCCCAATCTAGTTACTGACTCCTGATTTACTCGACTGGAAGGGACGAACGTTGGGTGATAAGACCTGTTCCGGGGCATCCAATGTAGCTTCTCCGAGGCCTGATTTATCAGCTCGAAAGAGATGAATGTTGGATTAAGAAAAGTATTGTCTTAGGGCACCCAATCTAGTCTCCAACGCCTGATTTACTCAGCCCTAAGGGATGAATGTTGGTTGATAAGACCAATCCGTGGGTATCCATTCTAGTTTCTCCGATGCCTGATTTATTAGGTCGGAAGAGACGAAAGTTAGATTAAGCAAAAGGATCCTCCCAAGTGAGGAACTAAACCCAAGTCCTCCTAGAGGGGCACCCAGTAAGATCGTCAGTGCCAGATTTACTTTGCCTGCTTGCGAAAAATATTGGGCTCAAATATAAGACTTCCCGTGCGGCGGTATATAAACCCAAGTCCTCCCAGAGGGCACCCAATTAGATCGTCAGTGCCAGATTTACTCAACCCGATTGCGACAAATATTAGGCCTAAATATAAGACCTCCCAAGCGGGGAATATGAACTAAATGTTGGATCTAGATTATCCGTAGAGAGGGGTGAATATGGTTTATTGAAATAATTTGAGATATTAAGAAATATCACAACACAGATTATAACAGAGAATATAAATGCAGAAGTAAATAACATAGATTTTACCTAGTTTCGGAAAACCCTGCCTACTGTTGCATTCCTAAGATTTTTACTAGGTATTAAAACAGATCCATCTTACAAAACCCTGTAAACTCGCAAATCCTGCTCCTGTTCTAATCCTATGCTCAAAACCAAGACTGATCTTTATACCCAAGATCAGATTTACATACCTATAATCCGTAAACCCAAACTATAAAACCTATAGCTAGTAAACCCTAGTTTTACAGACAAATTAGTAAACTCCTAGTTTTATAGACGAACTAGAAAACCTTAGTTTTACAGACAAATTAGAAAATTAATGGACGGTTTACAAAAGAAAAAATAAAATAAGTACAATATAAAATAAGAAACAAAAAACCCCTCTCTAACTAAAGAATAAAGCCCGACCCTCTTTCCTTTTATTTCATTTGGTAGCTTTGCTCCCAAAAATGTCGGCCGACTAAAAACCAAAATTAAGGTTTTTCTTCCAGTCCAAAATCGTGACTACAAAGTGATTGCTTCTTGGTTTAATCTTTGATGCTTCGATTCTCTAATGCTTGTTATCAAGCGATTACGGCTTGATCGAAAAAACTGTGAGTATTCTTGGTTTGATTTCTTTGAGCTCTCGAATTTTTGGCTTGTGTTTTTTTCGATAATGCCTATGATGAAATTTGGTGAATATATATAGGAATATAAAATCCTAAACTACAATCCGATTTTCAAAAAATGATTGATCTGATTTCTTGCTTGATCGTTGCAAGAATGTTGATTGCCTTGATATGGGTTGAACCGGCTTTGAAAAATCGTGAAATTCTGGAATCATAACATATGATTTGTGGCCCCTTGTATGTCGTGAATTCGATGATTAAAAACTGGAAAAAAATTAAAACAGTTCTTGCCCAAAACTGTTTTGTACGTTGCCAAAAATGTGATAGTATTTCAGGAAATCTTTGATTGGCTTTCAGCCTAAAATTGTATTCGAATTTCTTGCCTTATTCTGGAAAGACTGGACCCAATTGAAATGAAATCTTGTTGAGTTTGTCCTTGCGTGATTTCTGGAAATACATGAAACTGTTTTTCATGCCAATTTATTCTTGCATGCCAAAAATTTCATTTACTGTATGAATTTGGATGCAAAATTCAGGAAACATATTCTTGAGCTCTTGCTAATAATTGATTGAATCTTGCCATTTATTTTCTCCTTGTTTTTCTTTGAATTATTTCTAGAAACATTTTGAAAACTTCTTGCAAAATTTAATTTGTTTCTTCCCAAAACAGTTTTCAAAACTGTGGAAACAAAATTTTTGTATTGCCTTGGTTGCATGTACTAACATATTGGCATATTGTCCATTTGCTTGATTCTTCTTAAAAAAATTAGTTTGATGGCAGATTTATTACAACAAATATATATGTTTTATATATATACATGATACGTAGATAACATATATGTATATATGTGTGTGTGTGTGTGTGTGTATACATATATATTTACTTATCATGAAATTGTTGTTGTCTTGGAACATTGCTGATTGTTTTACTGATTTGTTCCTAGAACCAAAAACTTAACAGCTTGTAGTTCTTTGTTTTATGCATGCTCTATAGCTTTAGAAAATGTACACTTGTACATTGTGTCCTTGCCTCTTTCATTTGCTGCTGTATTACTTGAGTTGCTTATGCATTTGTCCTTTGTTCCATGTGGCTTGTTCACCACAGTGTATGCAC
The DNA here is from genome assembly GCA_030737875.1 of Allium sativum. Lineage (NCBI taxonomy): Eukaryota > Viridiplantae > Streptophyta > Magnoliopsida > Asparagales > Amaryllidaceae > Allium > Allium sativum. The sequence continues at coordinate 890,568,826 of CM060926.1, read as the reverse complement.
TGTCCATTTTGTTGCACCACTGTGCATGCCCTATCCATTTTGCTGCTGTATTTTTTAAATTGTCTCGACATGATTCATTTTTCACATTGGCAATTTCCATTATGAAATCGTTGCTAGTGGCCCTGTCTGATCATTAGTATCCTTGGTTTGTGCCACCCTTTGCTTTGTTATTGCACTTGAACATTGATGAAATTTCCAAGCTGCTTCACCTGCTTTTCTGGGCATAAGTCATGTTGCATGTTGATGCTCCATGTATGTATATTCTTGAATTCAAAAAAATATATCCAACATTGTTGCTATATCTTTGCTTGAATCATTTGTGCACATGCATACAAAATAGACCACCCATGTACATGTTTGTGGCATGCTGACTTGGCTTTAGCTTGACCATTGCACTGTATATCCAGATTTGGCTTTTGTGTTCGCTTGAGCTTGATTTCGTTGAAAATGAACCTGTGCATACTGACCTGAAATGGTTTTGTTGTTTATGTTCTTGAATTTGATATCACATTGGGTATCACATGTATGCACTATCTTGTTTGCTGCTGCTATAATGCATGCTAACTTGTCATTGTTGTACACTCGGATATTTTGAGCTTGTTGAACAACTGTTCCTACTATGTATATATATACACACACACACAGATGTGTATATATGTGTTTGTGTCTGCATATGTACTGGATTTTTTGGTTCACGTCCATTTACAGATTTGACCATGTTGCCCATGCACAAAATATAGGTGTATATACATACACATGTATGTGTATACTTGTATGTGCAGGATATATATTGTAACGACCCGTATTTTCTGCCAATTTAATTGGATTATTTTAAATATTTTAATAATTTAAAATATTGGTTTGAGGATTGATAATCGAATTTAACGATTATATTGTGAATATATTATTTAAAATAAATAATAAATATTATTTTAATTTCCAAAATACGGAAAATTGTCGGAATTGAAATATACTGTGATCCGACAGTTTAAAGTGGTCAAATATTGTTTATGGGGGAATATTAGTGACAATTCGTTTTGAAAACGACGACGAATATATATAGTTTATAATTTAATTAAATAACGAGCTGCAGCGGCGCGACAGTTCGCGTTTTGGCGTTTTGAACTTCAATTGGTCGTACCGGGTTCAAAATAAGTCGGATTTCATCGAAACAAGAAACGTCCGGACCGGTTTGACGATATCTTTCTAATGGTAGAGAAAAATCCAGTTTTCATCGTGTAGATTTTATTTTATGTCCAAATCAAATTCTCAGAAAAACAGCGCCAGGAATTCCTTTATATATATAGCGCTGCATATATATAAAATAACGGTTTTTAAATATTTGAGTATCAATTTGGCTTTGGAATTCAACCCGGGATATTTTTCCTCGGTAATACATCAAATTCTGGTCGTGTATGGCCAACTGCAATATTTTGATATTATTATATTGAAGTATTTTAAAATTAGGTTATTTTAATTCAAATTGACCAGTTCAAAAGGGACATTTTTCAAACGACCTCTGTTTTCGACGAAACAAATTTTGTTGTGACCGTAACAGTAAATTATTGGCAGATTTTCAAACGGCGCGTCAATCGGGGTTATTCTGTGAGCGTGGCAAAATAAAATGTAAAATAAATCGATCAAATTGGACGTGTACAAACGTTATTTGAGCATACGAGCACGGAATTCGACGAAACAAGTTTCGTTAGGACCGTATCGTCAAAATATAATATGCCGTCCAGTCGCGTCTCGAACGGGGTTCGTATGTGAGCGCAGCAGCGAATAAACGACGTTCGAAAACGCGATAGGCACGAAATAAAAATCGTCAGTCATTGTCAGACATCACATCGACTTAAAATAATATAAATTACAACTATATAAACCCCTTTCCATCAAACCCTAGCCTCCATTTCAGAATTCTTCATGTCATTTTGCAAAAAGACCCTCCATCGCAAATTTGTTTATATCTTTCAATCCATGATGATTTTGCTATGGCAACCAAAGGCAATGTTGTAGATCCAGTCAAGATCTACCTCCACGAAAAAATCCAGCACCAACGGTCGCCTGAAGTGGCGGGAAAACGCGATGAACAGCGAAGACCTGTCTTTGTTCCTGGCTGAAATTCGAGCGCCTGGGTTGATTTGAGGTGGTGAGACCTTAGGGCTTTCGAAGAGGGGAGATAGACCTTCGATTTGGCGGTGGTCTCAAGATTTCTAGTGGTCGGAGGTGAGAGAAATCGAGAGATGAACGTGGAGTGGTAATTTTTGGGTTTGGTTTTGAAGTGGTGAAGGGTTTCGGCCAAAATCAGGGCGCTGGAGGCGGATCTGGGTGGAGGTGATGGTGCTGGTCGGAGCAGGGATGTGCGGCGGTCCCTCTGGTGGTGGTCAGGAGAATTCCGGTGGTCCATGGACGGGAAAATTGAAGGTTGTTGGTTGTTCGGGTTTTGTGGGTTTCCGGCGACGTCAGGAGGTTGTGGGGCCAGCGGTCACTGGAGGAGGCGGAGGAGCTAACGACGGTCCTGGTGGCGTCGGAGATGTGGGGTCCGGTTGTGCCTAGCGACGGCGGTGGGTGGATTTTTTCCGGTGTTGGTGAAGGTGAAGGAACGTGAAGAAGGCATCGGGTGTGAGATGGGAGAAGGCTGAAAGCGCGTTAATCTGTTATGCTAATGCTGACGTGGCGGTGATTAAAGGTAGTTAAAGTTTTTATTAATTAATAAATTAGTTAATTATAAATCGTATATTTATCCAAACTTTAAACGAGTATAACTTTCTCATACGTTAACGGATTTCAGCGAAACTGGATCCGTTGGGATCGCAGGGACGAGACCTATTCGATGGCACTGACTAGGAGTCAATCCGACACTATTGAAAATTCAGCTATTTTTGAACGGCCGGTTCAAATTAAAAGCGACAAACGCGTCAACCATCGACCAGAACCAACTCTGGTGAGTTAATTCTCACCCCTTCTGGAATACTGTGATGTGGTAAAGTCACGGTAAATTATATTTTGCGGTTAACAGTTTAAATTGGCTGATTGGATGCGATGGATGCAAGTTGCTTGTTGTTGGTTGATGGTTGCAGTTATGTATATTCTGCAAATTGTTTAATTCGCATATTGTTATCAACTGACATCTGTAATGCAGAGAAGGACAGGAGGGAGGATCCGACCGGATTCCTCAAATTTACTGTATTTGTTTTTGTTGTGCATATATATGGATTGTTCACATCATCTGACACCAAAACTATTTGAATGTTGATAGTTGAATATACAACCATCGTTGTTGTGATTAAAGTCAACTGTTGTGTTGACTAAGTAGATGGGCAGTAATGGTCCAGTCGTAGGGTTTTGACATTGTTCTACCGTCAGGGAAATTGACGGGGTTTCAAAGTTATAATTTATTTATAACTGAATTTTAAGTTATTCAATTATTTTATACGAGTATTTATATCGGGAATTTAAATTAAATAAGTTAAATCGAGTTATTAAGAGAATTTAGTTAAATGGTTTCGATCAATTGAGAAGCAGAAATCAAGATATTCCATGGGTTGTTAAAAAGGGAAATTTATTGTTCAAACAATTAAAAGGTGACTCTAATTAATTAAGTTAATTAATTAATTTAGGAAAGGGGAAATGACAATTGGAATTTCAGTTAATAGTTAACTGATGTGTATGGTTGGTAAATCCACCATTGCAAGTAGAATGGTCAAAGGAAATAAATGTTGGTTAAATATTTATTAAAGTTATCAAATAGTGTTGGATATTAGTTAATCTTCGATTAACTATAGTCTAACGAGATAGTTGAATTGGTTATTGTTAATAACCTGGATTATTATCGAGTAAGCACGTAAACATGATAATAATGCTATTTTGGGTTAAGATTAAAGTTAACTATATTTTGATATAGTAGATGTTAAAGCAAGTTATTCTTTAAATTTCAAATAATTTAAAGTGGTGAATTCAATTTAATGCCAAGTAAGAATTTATTAAAGAGATTCGTAAAATCCAAGTTTCAACAAGATTTAATATATGAAATTCATTTAACCAGTGATCAAATGACGATGAGGTTTAGCCAAAGAGGCGATAAAGGTTTATTATAAAATGTCCAAGTAGATGAAATCAATTTATGTGACGAGGGATTTATATTATAAATCAAAAGGTTTTAAGTGAAAGAATATTTGAAGTTAAAGTGATGTTTTAATGGATATTAATTTAGAGAAGGGAATTAAGGAAAAGACTTCAAAAGAAGATTTCAAATGTAAGAAACAAATTTATGGGATCGATTTGAAATCGATAAGGTAAATAAGATTTGGGAAATGGGTTAAGTGACAAACTGATGTTATTCCAAGATAAGAACGGGTTGACCAAGGTCTGAGAGGTAACTAAAATACCCCAACTCGGTTGGCCTCGCTATTATCGAGGAACAGTATTAGTTTGAAGTAAGTGAAGTTGAGAAATTGTTTTACCCTATACGAGGTACATCGAACTCTAATGCAAGATTTTGGGAATTAGATAATATTGCAATGATGGTTCCAAAGGAAATAAGAATAAGTGATTTAAAATTTTATTCAACATTTGTTATTCTATCAGAGCTGATCGAATATAGTTAGAGTTAGTCAAACAAAGTTATCTAGGAAAAAGTTCAATTGCGTACGACTGCTAGCGTAATTCGCAGGGCTGCAGATAGCCTATGGCGGTCGGATGTTTCCTGAGGGAATCAGGCGTAACCATTGTGATCGCTGCGATCTAGAGTCGAGCGAATGGAGTTAAGCCGAGTATTAGTTAATAGGAGTAATCCAGTCAAGTTTGTCGAGTTAAATAAGTCGAGTCAGTCAAGTTAGAGTTAATCAACCAAAGTAAATTTGTTAAAGTTAGTCAAAAGGGAATTTGGTTAAATATATTTTAAAGGAGGTCGAGTTGTGCCAAGTACTGAATCAGAAAACTCATTGTGTTCACACTATTGTTAATTGATAGTTAAAACACCGACTATCAAACCAGACCAATACGATTGTTGGTTCGGAAAGTCCGGGATTGAATTATATTCGAAAACCATTTCGACCATCAAATACGTGAAGACGTCGATTGAAGACGGAGCAAGTGAAGACCGTGGATCTTCATAAGCGGAAGGACTACTTGTTGAATTTCTCTGGCCTGCAGCCAGAGTTATTTTGATTTGTGATTCTGTCGTGGTTGAAATCCACGGGTTGCAAGGACTTCTCGCTACTGATCCATGGGGTGATTCCTATATGAGATGCAGTAGGAGAGTACCTTCAATTCATCCTGTTCCTGGATGACTTGTATGGACGGATGTCTGACAGAGTATTTCCAAAGGAATTACATGCGTTGATTTCTCCAAACGTACGATAGTTGACGGCGGAGAAATGGTTATTCTCTAGCCAAATAAACTAGAGAATTTTTGTGGACGACAATCAAGTGTGATCTGGCGGATCTGACGATGTGGCATTCAAAGTGAATGATGACCAGATGTTCTAGAGATAAAGTTCTAGCCTCAAACCTCATCAACCGGGAAATGACAAAAATCGGGCAGGCAACATGGCTATGTGGGTCGCTCCCATTAGGATGTATGATCACCTATCTAGAGAAATTCCTATTGCTTCTTTATCTATTCGATGCTGACTCTATTCGGGTGGCGGTTGCTGATCCCAACCGTCGGTGATATACATTCGATACACTCAAGCGAAATGAGTGGTCGGTCATGTGAGGGCCGGGTTGCAAGACGTTCTTGTTGAACCCAGTGTATTCGCCTCTAGAGATACACGTGCGGAAGGTGGACCCATACCTTGTCAAGTTGGAATCCAATATCCAATAAGCGCCCATGGTTTTTCGATTGTATACTATATATGTGGAGCGTGAGATGCAAGCGTTCCTCTAGATTGGATATTTATTTGTATTTAGACATTATGATAATATCAGAGAAAGATATTGATTTCAAAAATGTTTTGGGTTATAGTAAGGTAAAAACCGTCCGTGTTTATGTGTGGACTGGTCTTACTATTATTCTTTGATTTCATAAAGGATTTTGCAAAGTTAAACAAGTGTGTGTTCTGTGAATTTATCACTGAAAGTATTCCAGACTGACCCGGTGTATTTTGTTTTAAATCAAATGTGCTCGGGTCAGACCGAGTATGTTCCAGGTTAGGTTTCGCTTGGAGTTTCAGGAGCTGGAAGCAGGCGGCTTCACCGCAGTTATTCAAAGTTATTATTCCGCTGTGACTAATGTATGTGTACTCTGATGATTGGTATGTTTTATATAGTTCTTTGTATAAAGAGATTTGATATTATATTTTATCTGTTCCGCTGTGAGATTCTGATGTGTTCCTCTTCTTTCTTCTATTCTAATACTTCTTTCTTTCTATTCTCACCTTCTAAATTCTTTCTCATGACAATCTGGGGGTTCGATACTTGGGTTTTGGCAAGTGATACGAGTTTATGTATTGTTGTCGAGAACCCGATTGTCGTTTTTTTTTTCCCCGGGTCGTTACATATATATATATATTGAAAATGAGTAAATTTTATTATTAAGACCATAGCCGGCTCGGCCCACAGTTACAAAGCCTAATATATCATCGGGTCAAACATAATACATACAAACTTCGCTTTTCACTTTGCACAAACATTCTCTGCCAAAAGTGAACGAAGCCGAAGTCAAAATTAGGGTTCCTCAAGCTGTCACGGCAGAAGTAAATTCTCTTTGTACTTTCCTCCGCTCGCTGCCTTCCAGTTCCACCTCTCCAGTTGCAATCGTTCTCGTTCCGTTGACTTGGTGAGTATCTTCTTTTGATTCTTCCGATACAGATCGCCACTTCTCTGCTGATTGTATTCGAGATTGCGAACACATCTCTTGTCTTCTTCTTGAAAGTACGGGCGTTTCTTTCTCGCCATTCCTGCCACACAGTGGTTGTGAGGCAAATCTTGCCATCCTCTACCATCAAATGCGACATCTGACTCCCATCGTTTAGGTAATTGATCTCATCTTCTAAATCCCCAATTTGTTCAGTATTAAAGCATTTTAGTTTTTGAATGGCCCATAGTTGTCTGGTGTACTGACATTCAAAGAATAGGTGGTTTATGGTTTTTGATGCGTTGTTGCATAACACACATTTGTTGTCTTCAATTATGCCCCGTCCAAATAGTCTGTCTTTTGTGGTAAGCCTACCCAGCATGGCTTTGTACATGACTTGAGCCATCTTAGGTGGACATGAATGAGACCAGACCACTTTACTCCAGCCCAGATTTGGGTGAACCCGTCTTAAACTCTCCCACATGTCCTTGAGCTTGAAATGACCGTCCTTCCACTACCATGTATCAGCTTCTCTGTTTGCAAAAATGGTTTTTGATCTGAGTTCCTCTTCCAGGTTTCTTGCAATCAAATTATTATCACTATTCCATGCTCCATTGAGATAATAGAGCTCACTGTTGTATTGGGTGCACCATAAGCCGAGTAACCATCCCAACCATATCTGTCTATTAGGCTTGACCCATTGAGCCATGGATTGTGCCAAAGATCTGTAGTCGCCCCATTTGCGATTTCTCTTTGTATCCTGTCTTTGAGTTCATTTCTAAACTTTAGGCAGTTTTTCCACACCACAGAGGCATTATTATCTGCATTCGAGGTCCAGAAATTCATTTTCATATATCTGGCTCTCATCCAAACAGCCCACAAATTTCCTGAAGATATTAGTTTCCAGGCCAATTTAAGCCCATAAGCCTTCTTAAGTTCAAACAAGTTTTTAAGCCCAACTCCACCTTGTTTCTTGGGCCTACATAAAAGATTGTAGCTAACTTTATATAGCCTACCCCTCCATGTGAAATTTCCACAAACTGAATTAATTTTTGCAATCAAGCAATCAGGGATTTGAAATGTTTGTAGCTAAAATCTGACCTTAGATGTGATCACTGTGTGTACCAGCTCAACCCATTTTGCAAATGATAAAAGTTTTGACCTCCATCCCAGAAATTTGTCTCAAATATCATCCACTAACTTGGCACATTTTGCATCAGTAATTGTGGTATTCAAAAGAGGTACACCCAAATACTCAACAGGTAGAGTACCTTCCTGCACCCCTAACCTCTCTAATAATCCCTGTTTTTGACTGCAAAACTTATTGAAATAGCATTTAGTCTTGAGCTCATTTACTTTCAGTCCCACCTTGCCTTCCATTTCTTTGAAAATGTCCTTGATATGATCAATGGCTGTGTAGGAAGCTTTAAATACCACCAATAAGTCATCTGCATAGATTAGATGAGTAACTATGGGATGATGATTATATATAGGTAGGATCTTTTTGTACTCCGTTGCCAACTCCATATGTAGTGTAAACCACTCCATTGCAACAGCAAATAGGTATGGTGACAGTGGATCCCCTTGTCTGATCCCCCTAGAACTGGTTATGAACCCTTAGGGAACTCCATTTATCATAATTGAAAAGGTAAGGGTTTCTAGGCAGAAATCAATTAAGTTGACTAGATTGTCAGGGGTCCCCATTGCCTTAAGCATGTGAGTGATGAATTTTTTGTTCACTCTATCATAGGCCCTATGTAAATCATTTTTAAGGCAAATCTTATTTGCTTCTTTTTTGTTAAACTCTCTAACCAACTCATGTGCCTTCAAAGAATTTTCTGAAATGCATCTGCCTTCAATAAATGCACTCTGACATTGGGATATAAGCGCCGGTAGCACACTGTTTAACCTGTTGCATATTATTTTGCTCAAAATTTTGTAGACAACATTGCAACATGCTATAGGTCTATAGTCTTCAATTCTGGATGGGTTTTGTACTTTTGGAATTAGTGATATAAAAGTGTGATTTATTTCTCTAATGAATTCACCAGAGTCAAGAGAATATTGGAAGGCATTTAACTTGTGATTTTTCAGGTCTTCCTATTGCAATTTGAAGAAGGCTGCCCCCACTCCGTCAGGCCCTGGACTGGAGTCATCATGAATGGAGAAGACAGCGACCTTCAGTTCCCCCATGTTGATCTCACCACCCAGCCTCAACCTTCCAGTGGAGTTGAGCTTCCTACAACACTCAATGTTGGGTAAGTCATCAGTATACTCTCCATTAAGCAGGTCTGTGTAATAAGAAATGGCCATGTCTTCAAGTTGTTTGATGTGTTTCATCGAGTTCCCCTATTCATTTAAACAATTAAGCAAGTTATTATAATGTTTCCTTTGAGACATTTAGTGTAAAAGAATTTTATGCATTCATCTCCCTGAGTCAGCCACTTTCTTTGGCTTTCTGTTTGATTTTTTTCGATTTTATCTCCAATGCCTTCTTCAATTCGGCCTGCATTTCATAGTAATCATGATTTAAACCTTCATTCATGGGGTATGCATCAAGCATGTTTTGAGTTCTTTCAAGCTGCTCTTGAAGGTTCTGAACATGGTCATTCTCCTTTGGCCTTGTTTTGTTCCTCTCTTTTAGTCTAAATTTACATTTCTTTAGTAGCATAACAAGTTTGAACATGTTGTTGCCACTGGGAAGTGAAATTTGACTGAAATCAGTGGCTGATTGATATCCCTGAAGCAAATGCCAATGATTGGCATATCTGAATGCTTTGTCCCTTGTGTTGTGCGCATCATTGAATTGAATTAACAATGGTGAGTGGTCACTGGTGGAGGAGGCTAAGACTTAAGCATTGAGACTAGTGACCTGGTTTAATAAATTTGCATTGGCCAGTGCTCGATCAAGTCTTGATGATATTTTCCTGGCCTCACCACTCCTCTATGTGTACTGCAGGCCAATGTGGGGTAGTTCTGATAATCCACTTGCCAATACACAATTGTTGAACTTAAAACCTGGGAAAGCTTGAGGGCAAGTCCACCTTTCTATTCACATGTACGTAACACTGCGTTAAAGTCACCGATTACCAACTATGGGGACTTAATGGTCTTCGAGTTTTTGACAATAGACTCCCATAATTTAGTACGCTTAGTAGCTAGATTACTTGCATATCCAAAAGTTATGTATAATTCAAGTCCACCAACATTCTTTGCTATTATTGTCACTTGTTGGTCATCGAAGTTCACATTCAAACACTTCCAGCAAGCCATGTCCCAAAAGATCACAATGCGACCCTTTTGGGATGTACTTAGATTATGACAAAGATCCCACATATTGCCCGTGGTAAGTTTGAAATAATCCAAATTGTCTTGCGAGAATTTATTTTGTAGAACTGCTATGATAGAGGGCTTATACTTATCCCTAAAGTTAAAGAGGTCTAAATTTCTAGTGTCGTTGTTAAGACCTCTTACATTCCAACATAGGATCGGCATTATTTGTTAGCGGATTTGCTCCTTGTGACTGGAGTTGTCCCCACTAAAACACTCTTAGTTGCATTTTTACTTGTTTGCGAGAATTGTGCCTTGTACTTATCATTTATTTTAGTTAAGTCATTTTCATTATTCTCATCACTGCTTTCTTCTTCAGATTACACAATATGAGTTTCCATCGCGTGAATATCATTCAACGAGTCTGGTTCCTTATCCTCCTCCACCATTGCAGTGGGCTCCATATGATGACCAACTTGACATGAACCATCCACCATTGCCTGAGCCTGTTCCAGACTTTGATCTCGATTTATATGAGATGCTTCAGAGCCCCTAGCATGAGGCTGTGGAGTAGTCTTTTCTATAGTAGCTGCAGCAGTACTAGTTTCAGCATGTACAATGGCTGAATTTTTGGATGTGCTTGCATCTGTAGTTTTGCATTTCCTTACCCACACTTCGTCTGTATTTCTAGTAGCTGTGTATTTTTTAGTGCTAACTGAAACTGTTCAATTTGTAACTGAATGCCCAAAACATTTGCACGTTTTGCATTTTGGAGGGACAAACTCATACTCTACTGCTTGTTCATATGTGTTGTTACTTTTGTCATATGCTTTAATGAACCTGGGTAGCTCAGAATTTGCTGTAATCTCAATAAGTACTTTTTCATAGTTGATTTTCTTGACTAGTTTTCTTTCTTCATCTATCTCCAATGGTTTTCCTATAATGCTTACCAATTTGCAAATACATCTTTTATTCCAAAGACCCAGATTCAGATTTGGGAATTTGACCCATATTTGGGTATGTGGTTAACATGGCTTTTTCAAAATTGAAATCGGCCTTCCATTTCCTCATGAAGATAATTTTACTATCCATAAACCATGGACCCCCTTTTAAAATTCGTTCATAATCTTATTTCAACTGAAACTTGATCAGAAAGAAACCATTTTCACGAGGGAAAACGTCCCAGACCCCTTTGGGTTTCCACATCCTTTTGATGTAAGCATTGAAATAGACAAAATAAGGTCTTTTACCCGCCATGTATGCATAGATCGAGTTTTCCTGGATCTTATTTGATTCAACATAGTGTATTTTATCGATCACTTGGTATTTGACATCACTTATTCTCAGCGGTTCAAAGTACTCAAGTCTCCAGAGATTTTGAGTTTCGATTCAAAAGTTTCAGCCCATGAGCTAGGGTTTCGCGCGGTTGATCCATGGGTGGTGCGGGGAGATTGCCGTAAGATCTCAGCGAACGTCTGCTTTCCCTTTTTCTGAACTTCCTGCCAACCACTGCCACCTTCATCTTCAACGTTGGCTAGGGTTTCAGGGCGGATGGATGAGGTCGCCATTAATAGTGAGTAAAATCAAAGAACTGATGTTATATAAACACACACACACACACACACACACACACACACACACATATATATATATATATATATATATATATATATATATATGAGAACTAGAAATAGTGTCTACCTTGTGGTATTTATAGTGCATCACTGTGAGTATCACAAGCTGTCTAGACATAAATGGATGTCTATATAAATCAGATCAAGTCATGAAATATGATAAGAAACACACAAAATTCTGAGGCAGATAAAATTTTAAAAATAAAAATTATATCTACTAGAATTTAAAATATTTTTGTTTCAGTTTACCGTGCGTGTTCCTGTAATAGGTAAGTAGAAGATTGGACTGACAGTGAAGCAGTAAAGACAAGTAATGAGTGTAAGAACATATGTAACTGAGTGACAAAAAAATGTAGTGAGGCAACAATGTATAAAAATAAGTAACTGTATAACTGAGTGTTGTAGAGAGGAACAATGTAAGAAATGAAATTGAATATGAAATGTATTCTATTACAGTGAGATGTACAAATAGTGGAGTCATGAAATCTGTACTATTCAAATGTTGAAATAAAATATTATATTTTAATAAAATACAATTTGAATATTTAAATTCTTGTGCAATAGTATTTTGTTTAAATATAAATATTATATTCTGTCGATAATGTAGTGGAATAGTACAATTACAAATACATTTATAATATATATATATATATATATATATATATTTGTCATCATCAAACAAAAATCGTAGAATTGTTATAAACAACAATAGCCCCTTCTGATGGTGACAAACATATAATAAGATTTTGAATATAATAAATGTGCTAGACAGCCAATGTTGAAACTCCCCCTGTTTGTATGCTCCCCCTACAACAAAGCCCCCCTAGATATGTGCATGAGTGAAAAATTAATTATTGAAACTTCAATATTAAAATATTCAAAGATATCCACTCATTGATCAAAATCTTAACTCATTCTCCCCCTTTTGTTATCATTAAAAGGATACAGAAATTAAAACAATGATGAAAAATTGACTAAAAATTTAACTTCGGCTTAAGAGGAAGAACGTTCATCATAAACCTCTATTAATCAAACAAAAGTCATTATATTCTATGAACTAGTGGCAAATTTCACATTGCAGAATGATGGATTTATGATGAAATTTGTAAAAATATAGAGCGTTTTTTCAATTATTTTCTAATAAAACTTTAAAAATTGAGCACAAAAATAGTGATGAATTTGGACAACAATTATAAATTCAATTTAAGTGACAAAATGAAATAATCTCAAATCACAATAGCAGTCAATCAACAAATCATAATATATCATAAAATATTAACACATTTCACAAGTTAGAAAAAGGATTGGTAAGCTGGATTTTACACACCAAGGGGAATTTCATATAAAGTTTTATTCATTTCCTTTGCCTTTTTCTTTTTATTTAAGAGCACACTGATCATGCATAACCAAATCTTGGATTTTTTAAATGAGGTCAGTTGCAGCTTAAATTATAAGTGATCTCTTAACCATGCATGACCAGAGCTCGGATTTTTAAATGAGGTTAGAGAAACACTTATGTATGTTATATTTTTATGATTTTCCTTTTGAAAAATCTCCTCACTATATAAAACCAATATGGATGATAGAAATATGATAGATACAAAAATGATAGTGAAACAAATTTCTAAATTAATCACATTATGAAATATGTTCAATCGTACTGCGATATTTGAAAATTTTCAATTATCTCTACTTCTAAAAAATAATATAATCACAATTCCATCACAAATATTGTCGCTGTATATTTAAGATGATTTGAAAAAAAACATTAAACTCTCCACATTAATATAAAATCATGATAGATGACAGAATGATGATAGACTAAGAAAATGTTCGTGAAATAAGTCCCGACTCAAAGATATTATAAAAATTGTTCAGTCATCATGAAAATTTAAATAGAATCTCCTCTTGCTGTGAAACATACTATAGTCACAACTCATCATAATATCATGATCTGATAATAATTTTGATGTGTTCTAAATACAGTTCAATTTGGTTATTGATTTCTATTTCTGAATAAATAATCAATAAATTATTTTAAAACTGAAAATCAATTACAAGAGGGATTTTGAATAAACTATACAAGATGAGAATTAGCATAAAAAATCAAACAGATGAGTGAGAAATTTTCTAAGCATTTAAGGCTGATACCACTTGTTGTCTCTGCTAACAGGGACTTTAATACCACCCCGGTGGTCAAAAAAGCTATCTCAGATAATAATATCCGATTACCAAGCCCAAGAAGTTAAATCTAACAAATCAATTTCATCAATCAGAGCAGCTAACAATTTATACCAAAACAAGCAGTCATCAAAACAGTTTCAAAAAAACAATCCCTTTTTACCATAGCAGCAAACTTCAATCTCAGAACACGTTTCACAAGAGAGTTTTCAGAGAAAATACAACAAGTCCTAAAAGGCAAATCATGATCCAAGATCTAAAGAAATGTAAAGACTTCAAGATTTAATGAATCGATCACATAAGATCATTAATTTCAAATCCAAGAGTATGTGAGATTCAAGATGTTAAGAAATATTCAAATGATTTCAAACAAAACAATATCCAAGTAAATGATCATGATTTCAGAATGAATTTCGTAATGTAGCACAAGAATCTATACTAAAAGATTTTCAATTCAAAGTAGTTAAGCCAATCAGAAAATTTTGAACCTTTTATCAGAGCAGTAGTAAGCAAATTTTAGAGCAAGATTTACAAGAGAATTTTTCAGAGTTATTTCTAACAGGCACAAGAGAGATAATTCATGATCCAAGATCAAATAATCAGTTCATTTGAAATCACTTGAAGAGATATATTAATTTCAAGATACAATGAATCGTTCACACAAGTTTATTAATTTCAAATTTAAAATGTGTGTGAGATTCAAGATATCAAAATTTTAAATGATTTAAAACAATCAAATATATAACTCAAATGATCATGATTTAAGAGTGAATTCCGAGGTACAACACCACAACCCATTCAAAGATGATTTTCAATATTCAACACAAAGGTTCAAGCCAAATTAATTTTCACTACACAAATATCCAAGTTGATCCAAAAAACAATGAAATTATCACAACTAAAAAATAGAAGTGTGTTGTAATGAGTGTAATTTTTCAAGCCTTTCAAAAATGAATTAGAAGAAACTAAAAACAACAAAGGTGTGTGAAATTTCAATAGTTTTTCAGATCTTCAAAAATTTAGAATTCAAATTAACAGTGTTCAAGATATGATAAGAATACTTCGGCACTCTTAGGAATTCAGAAATCAATTAACAAAAATAAAATTCAAACTAATTGCAGAAATATACACTTTTGAATTCAAGATCTGGAAATTATTAAACATGAGAGTTTTATACAAACGAAGCAAATTTTCTAGAAAATCATGAATTCAGCAGTTTGAAGTTAAGAAAGCTCAGAAGATAAAATATAGCAGTGACAAATCAAATCAGAATAAAAAAAAATAGAAGGGGTAGAATGTAACAACCCGGAAAATCTGGGCCAGTTTAAAATTTTTATTTTGGCAATTTTAGCGAATTTTGATATTTAAAATGAATTATTTTAAATAATATCGACGAGAAATTTATTTTGAATATAATTATAACGTATATATTATATACGTCGTCGTTAGAATATAAATAATTATATATAATTATAAATAGAATTGAAAATGGCGCGGTAGTTCGATAATTCGATTTCAAACTTCAATTGAAAGTACCGGGTGCAAAACAATCCGGATTTTAGTGAAACCAAAAATAATGGAATCTAATAGTGAATATCTTTCCAACGAATCCGAAAAATCAAAAGTACGTAGCGGGAATCAAGAGATATGTCCAGTTGAAAATTCTGAATAGTCGCTATGGAATTCAGGCCCTTAAAAATGGACATTTTGCAAATGACCTCGGATTTCGACGAAACCAGTTTTATTGGGTCCGTGATGTCGAATTATTGCTAGATTCCAAATTTCATAATTTTTCGAATCAATATGTGAGCGTGGCAAAGGAAAACGTGTTTTGACCATTTCAGTTGATTTTAATCGACTGGAAATTGGTCATTTTTCCAACGGTCTCAGAATTCGACGAAACTAGTTTTGTTAGGACCGTATCGTCAATACGAAACTAGAAAATATTTTTCTGCAATTTATAGAGTTAGTATGTGACCCCGGTAATTGGAAATGTACGTTTAAAATTCAATATAGCGATTTAAGTGTAAATTTAACAAAAACTGATTCAAACAGTCGAATCAACCTACGATACATATCCCATTGTGTTCGGAATGGAGGTGAAACGCTATAGACAACAGGCGGTGGACCTCGTTTCGAGTTCGTTTGTAAAAGTCAACCTTTTAAATTAATTAAATAAATAAAATAAATAAAAAAAAATAAAAAAATAAATATCTGCCCCTTTAACCGTTCAGACCCCCCCCCGATTAAATTCATCCAAACTGAAAAAAAAAAAAGAAAAAAAAAGGGGAAAACCCCATCGACGTTGACGCCGACGCCGCCCTCCCTGGCACCACCGCCTCCACTCGCCCCCCCCGTTCATCTCCTTCCCCTCGCGACCCAACCCGCTCCCTCACCGACGAACCCCAAAACCCTAAATCCCAAAACCGAGCCCAACCCCTCTCCTCCTCTACAAACTCCACCGCGAGGCCGCCAATGCCCTGGAGCCTCCACCGCGACGACAGAAGACCCCCCCCCACTGCGAGCGACTGCGGCGGTCCTCCCCTCTTCCCCCTGTAAGTCGTTGTTTTTTTTTATTTATTTATTTGTTTTACTTTTAATTTACATAGATAGTAAATTAAAACTGATTTTTTTTTTTTTTTTTTTTAGAGATTAAAAACTAATTTTGATTTTTAGTGATTTTTAAAAACTGATTTAAGTATAAAAACTGATTTAAGTGTTAAAACTGAATTTGATTTTTTGTTTAAAACTGAATTTGATTTTTGTTTAAACTGAATCTGATTTTTGTTTAATGTTAAAAACTGAAATTTTATAAAGTATTTTAAAACTGAATTTTAAAGTATTTTAAAACTGAAATGATTTTTTTTAAGTATAAAGCCTGATTTTATAAAAGAAAAAAAAGTGATTTGAAAAACATTATAAAACTGTTTTTAAAAAAGAAAAGAAAATCAGATTATTTTTATATACTGAACTTCGATAGAAAAAATTCGATTTTTATATATTGAACTTCGAACTAAAAATTCGATTTTTATTTATTGAACTTCGAACTAAAAATTCGATTTTTATTTATTGAACTTCGAACTAAAAATTCGATTTTTATTTATTGAACTTCGAACTAAAAATTCGATTTTTATTTATTGAACTTCGAACTAAAAATTCGATTTTTATTTATTGAACTTCGAACTAAAAATTCGATTTTTAAAATATTGAACTTTGAAATAAAAATTCGATTTTTATATATTGAACTTTGAAATAAAAATTCGATTTTTATATATTGAACTTTGAAATAAAAAATTCGATTTTTATATATTGAACTTTGAAATAAAAAATTCGATTTTTATATATTGAACTTTGAAATAAAAAATTCGATTTTTATATATTGAACTTTGAAATAAAAATTCGATTTTTATATATTGAACTTTGAAATAAAAAATTCGATTTTTATATATTGAACTTTGAAATAAAAAATTCGATTTTTATATATTGAACTTTGAAATAAAAAATTCGATTTTTACATAGGTAGTGAAAGCGGACAACGGAGGTTCAAAAAGGGCGAAACGAAGAAGACTTCTGCAAATGAAGAGCCGTGGAGCTAGGATAGCTATAAGTGAGAATTTCTCACCTTTCAATTTATTTTTCTAGTTATATATATATATACTAGGATGCAGACGGTGCTTAGAAGCACCCGACACCCGTCCACATACCATGGACTTGTTTGTTTGGATGTTTGGTGATTGATTGAGATATTGGTTTGAATGTGGTTTGTGGTGTGAAAAATCGAATCGATAAATTGGTTAGGATTAGACGTGCGCCGTTATAAGGCGAAGGAGTAAGGCTAGGTTAGACCCTTACTCCAAAGTTTGTGGTTTGCATAACGAATTGATTTGATTGATGTGTGAATGGCGTGGGCCTTCACTAGACCGGGGATAAGGCTAGGCCTTGTCCCGTTTCTAGTATCGTGCCGTTATGCCGCCGAAATTTTCTAAAATAAGTTAGAAAAATAAAATTAGCATTTTATTTAACGAATGAACTGAATATAAATTCATATGTTAAAATAAAATGTGTTATCGTTAAAAATATAATTTTTAACGTGAATGTGAATAAATAAATATTCATTTACAAACCAGACGGTTTGTTTATGTACACCTATTTGAATGACGTTGATTGGGTCGATAAATTTTACACATCGCCTAACTGCACAAATAAAATATGTGTTTGATTGTTTGAAACCCCACACGGGTGTTAGGATGAAATTTGAAGTTCACTCATCCTGATTTATTAAATATGTCGATCGATTGATTGACAAGCTGCTATAAGCGTTAAATGTCTATATTTGATGCTTATACAGTGTAGTGCACTTTGGTTGATGGTTGATTATTCATCGTTGTTGATATATACATGTGTTGTAGAAAATCCATATAATTAACATTATATGGTAATTGATTGGGCCTCATTCCAGTTTCGAGAAAAATAGAAATATTTGAAATAGAAATATTTAAAATAGAAATATTTGAAATAGAAATATTTGAAATAGAAATATTTGAAATAGAAATATTTGAAATAGAAATATTTGAAATAGAATATTTGAAAATAGAAATATGTGAAGCCGTGAGGATTAGATTGACGCCATTTTGACGTGAACGATATTTATATCGATTTTATTCATTTTAAAATGAATATTGAAACGTGATTTCGAAATCGAATATTTTGAAATGAATTGAATTGAAAACGATTTCGAAATGAATTGAATTGAAAACGATTTCGAAATGAATTGAATTGAAAACGATTTCGAAATGAATTGAATTGAAAACGATTTCGAAATGAATTGAATTGAAAACGATTTCGAAATGAATTGAATTGAAAACGATTTCGAAATGAATTGAATTGAAAACGATTTCGAAATGAATTGAATTGAAAACGATTTCGAAATGAATTGAATTGAAAACGATTTCGAAATGAATTGAATTGAAAACGATTTCGAAATAAATTGAATTGAAAACGATTTCGAAATGAATTGAATTGAAAACGATTTCGAAATAAATTGAATTGAAAACGATTTCGAAATGAATTGAATTGAAAACGATTTCGAAATAAATTGAATTGAAAACGATTTCGAAATGAATTGAAAACGAATTCAAATTGAATTGAAAGCGATTTCGAAATAAATTGAATTGAAAACGATTTCGAAATGAATTGAATTGAAAACGATTTCGAAATGAATTGAATTGAAAACGATTTCGAAATGAATTGAATTGAAAACGATTTCGAAATGAATTGAATTTTAAAACGATTTCGAAATGAATTGAATTGAAAACGAATTCAAATGGAATTGAAAGCGAATTGAAATGAATTCAAATTGAATTGAAATTTGAATTGAATAGAAATGAATTTTGAAACGAATTTATAAAGAAGAATTCAATTTTGATTTGAATTGAAAAGGAAGTTGAAATTGCTTTTGAAACGAATTTAAAACCATTTATATAATTCGTTTTAAATAGTAATCGACGAAATATATATTATATATATTATATATATAATATAATGGCCTGAATAGAACGCGCCGCGCTGCGGCAGTTCGCGAATTTCGATCATTTGTTTCAAACGGACATTACGGGAGATCCGACCGTCGGATTCTCCTAAAACCGGAACCGTTGGGTTCGTATCGAAAAGAGCTTTCTAATGAATGTTAGAAATTTGAAATCTAACGGTTGGATTTGGAGATACGTCCAAATCAAATTCGAAAAAGGTCGCTGTAAGTGCAGTTCGATGGCCGTTAATGGAAATCGACCGTACGGGCCTTGATAAAATTATTAAAAATAGTAATAATTTGTGTAAAATCATAAGAAATGATTTGTGAAAGTTTGGGATGAAAAACTCCATATTTGAAAAGATAAAAATAGATTTTTATCGAAATGAACTAGTTTTGAACTAGAATTATAATTCTATTTATTTTTAAATAAATAAATTGAATTTGAAAAGGGTTTTGAAAATAACCAAAATTTCCAATGATTGCATTGGAGTGGATTTGAATCGAAATTGTCTTCGGAATATTTCGATGTTGGAATTTGTGATTATACGGATGTTGTTACGGAAATTTGAAAGATATATATTTATATCGTTATTTCCAATACGACATTTGTTAATCGTAGAATTTGATATTGAATATAAGCCGATATATTTTCTATTCAGAGCCTTATATTGAATATCAAATGTGATTTGGGTTTGTCGTGAATGGTGTCTTCACTAACACTGTTCTTGAACCCAGTTGAGAAAAGATTAAATCTTTTTATTTAGATTTAATGAAGTGTGCCAATTAAATAATATTTAGTTGGAATTGAATTGATATTGATTTTTGGGTTTATCGTGAACAGTGTTTTAAATAACACTTGTTCTTTAACCCGATAATTAATGAATGTGATTTGGGTTTGTCGTGAATGGTGTCTTCACTAACACTGTTCTTGAACCCAGTTGAGAAAAGATTAAATCTTTTTATTTAGATTTAATGAAGTGTGCCAATTAAATAATATTTAATTGGAATTGAATTGATATTGATTTTTGGGTTTATCGTGAACAGTGTTTTAAATAACACTTGTTCTTTAACCCGATAATTAATGGGATGTGACTTTGGGTTTATCGTGAACCGTGTTTTTAAATGACACTGATTCTTTAACCCAGTCACAGATTAAAACTAAGTGGAGTTTTAATGAATCTTTAATTAGATTGAAAAGATCGAGAATGGAGTATCACCAGTTTTGCTCCAGGCGATAGTTAAATCTTTAATTAGATTTGAACGTGAAATTTAGAAACTAACTGTCGGTTAGCTAAGTAGAATGGTTTTCTGGATATTGATCTGATGTTGGTTTCGGCCTTCGGGGTTAATATTTGGGGAATTATTCTCTTGATTAATTTACGGTTAATGACTAATGAGTTGGAATGAGGCGTATGTTGTGTTTGTGTAACACTTTTATAATATATACGCGAGTTATTCGGAAAAACCGGGTTTATCCCATTCTGAATAACTGATACGACGATAAGTCGAAGATGAAGACGATGGTCGAAGACCGGAGGTCTTCACGTCGTTTGGGTGATAACTGATGATCTTGATTGGGCTGTACACCCAAGAAGATGGAAACAGTTAGTGATCGTCCAGACGTGCTTGGAGATCGATGGGTATGCGGGGTACTAGGTGCCTCCGGTTTCGTTCAGACCCAGAACGGACTTGTAAATGGACTGTGTGTCTGACATCGGATTTCATTCTGTGTGACTGATGTCGGTTGCATAGGATGGTTTGCCTGTGTGGCATGCTAAGATGCAAATGATCAAGGCTTCTGTTGAAAAGCAAAGTCTTGTGGTGATGATCAAAGCACGGCCTTTGTGGCGTAGCTTTGTGTAACGTTTACCTCGCGTGTTTCACACCAGGTATGAACCAAAAACGGGAGACGGACCTCAGGGAGGACTTGCGTTTCTTTCTAGCTAGAAGTGGCGTCAGTGGTTTTACACGCCCTGACGAGTTTGACTTATGTGGTTGTTGCTGTTGCGAGGCGCCTCGGTTATATCGGTTTCGGCCGAATGCATTCTGGTCGGCTGACGGACCAGACTTACACCCCATAGGGTGGGGAGACGTATTGTTCAGGCATAATAATCCACTCCGTGTGGACCGGCCCTGACGATCTAAAGGCTTGCCTGCGCGCTTGCCTGTGGCTCGGGCTAGAGAGTCACGAATCGGTTGAGGACTATCTTTTGCCTCGGTTCATAGACGGAAATCCAATTTCCAAATACGTGACATTTGCGGTTTTAATTGTAATCCTATATATGGCGACATAGTGGGATGGGGCGCTTATGCCGCCTATGATTGATACTTATGATTTGAAGTTGTTTTATACACTTATAATAGTATCAAATGATTTGTTTTAAAACGTATCAAGCATTCTTTGGCTGTTATAAGGGAAAACCCTATCCTCGACTGCGTTGCATTGTGTGATGGGACCTGGGTCTTATAACAGCTTCATTTTTCTTTATTTAGCATTGCGCTGTTTGTTTTATGCACTGGTATTCTTGGGAGGAAACCCGTTCCGTGTTATACGGCGTGGTCCCTTGATTTACCTAGCTTTGAAAATAAAGATTAATAACTGTTTTAGTTCTCACACCAGTCACATGACTGACCTGGAGTTTATTGTTTTAACCTAAACTCTGGGTGCCCTTATTTTGACACGGGCAGCTAGTAGTTTTGGTTTTGCAGATTTATATTCACAGGATCCTGGTTTACAGCTGGAACGATATCCGGAAAGCTTTGTATCCGTATATCTTCTTCTAGTTGTGTATTGTATTATTTTCCGCTGCTATGTATTTAAATGTAATTTAAATCTCTGATATTTCTGTGTAATATTTATTTGTTTATACTCTGTATATTCTTGTAATCTGATGCATTGTTGTAATATACAATGAAATGTTCTTCTGTATGCGTTCTGTTTTGTCCTGTTCTCAAACGATAGGGCGTTTCGAACGGTCTGGGTCGGTTTAGCGACTGGTTCGGACCGAGCGAAATTCCTTGCCGTCACAGTTGGTATCAGAGCTTTGGTTTACAAAGCTCAGAGAACAAGACACATTAGAACCATACGAAAGAATTCATCAGATATTGGATTAGTAATATCCAATTAGAATGACTCGTTAGAGATGGGATCAGTAGTATCCTAGAACGGGTGTGAAGAGTATATTTTTCAAATGAAAACAATTTTGTTTTGAAAATCTAAGTCAACTATTCGTATTTGATTATTTATTTATATTGATGTGGACAATCCAGTATATATAGATTTTGCGTATACGTCTGATCCGCGTGTATTCGAAATTTTAATATACTGGATAGATATAGAATCACCTTCTAGTCGCCCGGAGAGAACTCTGATGATTGATGCATCGTCATCAGAATTTATGTTCGAGTGACAAAAGGGAGATTTCTATATATTTCCATTAGACTGGTGTGAGAACCAAAATTAGATAGGGCTAATTGTTGTGATTTGGCATCAAAAATTTGATTTTTGACTATGTATCAAAATTATGAATTTGAAACTCTAATTCACTGATTGATTGATGATTGTGTTGTTTGTTTATTTGGTTGATAATTTTGAACCATTATGCCTAATTGAAACAAATATTGAATTGTATTGAAAATTGGTTGCATTTGCTTGCATATACATGTATATCATTGAACAGGTCATAGCAAGGAGGCTAGAGCCAGAGAATAAAATTTGTTTGCCCGACAAATAGGTACATGTTTACTACATAATTTCCTGTTTTGTTTGGGTGATGATGATTTTGTGAGCCTATTGGCTAGCCGCTTGGCTTTTTCTTTTTCTTTTTGAGATCTGAAGGACCGGGGAAGCTATTTGAAATTCCCCGATGCTCCCGGTGCAGGGGAGGTTATGGCGAAATTTTTCGAAAATTTAGGGTGTTAGCCAAATTTTTGAAATTTTGAAAATTCTCAGAAACTAAAGAGTTGGAGAATAGAAGCCAAACCGAGCGTAGAGTTGAATTATCAAACCACTTTCGACTTTGTTCCTTTTCGGGGACGAAAAGTTTTAAGTGGGGGAGATTGTAACAACCCGGAAAATCTGGGCCAGTTTAAAATTTTTATTTTGGCAATTTTAGCGAATTTTGATATTTAAAATGAATTATTTTAAATAATATCGACGAGAAATTTATTTTGAATATAATTATAACGTATATATTATATACGTCGTCGTTAGAATATAAATAATTATATATAATTATAAATAGAATTGAAAATGGCGCGGTAGTTCGATAATTCGATTTCAAACTTCAATTGAAAGTACCGGGTGCAAAACAATCCGGATTTTAGTGAAACCAAAAATAATGGAATCTAATAGTGAATATCTTTCCAACGAATCCGAAAAATCAAAAGTACGTAGCGGGAATCAAGAGATATGTCCAGTTGAAAATTCTGAATAGTCGCTATGGAATTCAGGCCCTTAAAAATGGACATTTTGCAAATGACCTCGGATTTCGACGAAACCAGTTTTATTGGGTCCGTGATGTCGAATTATTGCTAGATTCCAAATTTCATAATTTTTCGAATCAATATGTGAGCGTGGCAAAGGAAAACGTGTTTTGACCATTTCAGTTGATTTTAATCGACTGGAAATTGGTCATTTTTCCAACGGTCTCAGAATTCGACGAAACTAGTTTTGTTAGGACCGTATCGTCAATACGAAACTAGAAAATATTTTTCTGCAATTTATAGAGTTAGTATGTGACCCCGGTAATTGGAAATGTACGTTTAAAATTCAATATAGCGATTTAAGTGTAAATTTAACAAAAACTGATTCAAACAGTCGAATCAACCTACGATACATATCCCATTGTGTTCGGAATGGAGGTGAAACGCTATAGACAACAGGCGGTGGACCTCGTTTCGAGTTCGTTTGTAAAAGTCAACCTTTTAAATTAATTAAATAAATAAAATAAATAAAAAAAAATAAAAAAATAAATATCTGCCCCTTTAACCGTTCAGACCCCCCCCCGATTAAATTCATCCAAACTGAAAAAAAAAAAAGAAAAAAAAAGGGGAAAACCCCATCGACGTTGACGCCGACGCCGCCCTCCCTGGCACCACCGCCTCCACTCGCCCCCCCCGTTCATCTCCTTCCCCTCGCGACCCAACCCGCTCCCTCACCGACGAACCCCAAAACCCTAAATCCCAAAACCGAGCCCAACCCCTCTCCTCCTCTACAAACTCCACCGCGAGGCCGCCAATGCCCTGGAGCCTCCACCGCGACGACAGAAGACCCCCCCCCACTGCGAGCGACTGCGGCGGTCCTCCCCTCTTCCCCCTGTAAGTCGTTGTTTTTTTTTATTTATTTATTTGTTTTACTTTTAATTTACATAGATAGTAAATTAAAACTGATTTTTTTTTTTTTTTTTTTTAGAGATTAAAAACTAATTTTGATTTTTAGTGATTTTTAAAAACTGATTTAAGTATAAAAACTGATTTAAGTGTTAAAACTGAATTTGATTTTTTGTTTAAAACTGAATTTGATTTTTGTTTAAACTGAATCTGATTTTTGTTTAATGTTAAAAACTGAAATTTTATAAAGTATTTTAAAACTGAATTTTAAAGTATTTTAAAACTGAAATGATTTTTTTTAAGTATAAAGCCTGATTTTATAAAAGAAAAAAAAGTGATTTGAAAAACATTATAAAACTGTTTTTAAAAAAGAAAAGAAAATCAGATTATTTTTATATACTGAACTTCGATAGAAAAAATTCGATTTTTATATATTGAACTTCGAACTAAAAATTCGATTTTTATTTATTGAACTTCGAACTAAAAATTCGATTTTTATTTATTGAACTTCGAACTAAAAATTCGATTTTTATTTATTGAACTTCGAACTAAAAATTCGATTTTTATTTATTGAACTTCGAACTAAAAATTCGATTTTTATTTATTGAACTTCGAACTAAAAATTCGATTTTTAAAATATTGAACTTTGAAATAAAAATTCGATTTTTATATATTGAACTTTGAAATAAAAATTCGATTTTTATATATTGAACTTTGAAATAAAAAATTCGATTTTTATATATTGAACTTTGAAATAAAAAATTCGATTTTTATATATTGAACTTTGAAATAAAAAATTCGATTTTTATATATTGAACTTTGAAATAAAAATTCGATTTTTATATATTGAACTTTGAAATAAAAAATTCGATTTTTATATATTGAACTTTGAAATAAAAAATTCGATTTTTATATATTGAACTTTGAAATAAAAAATTCGATTTTTACATAGGTAGTGAAAGCGGACAACGGAGGTTCAAAAAGGGCGAAACGAAGAAGACTTCTGCAAATGAAGAGCCGTGGAGCTAGGATAGCTATAAGTGAGAATTTCTCACCTTTCAATTTATTTTTCTAGTTATATATATATATACTAGGATGCAGACGGTGCTTAGAAGCACCCGACACCCGTCCACATACCATGGACTTGTTTGTTTGGATGTTTGGTGATTGATTGAGATATTGGTTTGAATGTGGTTTGTGGTGTGAAAAATCGAATCGATAAATTGGTTAGGATTAGACGTGCGCCGTTATAAGGCGAAGGAGTAAGGCTAGGTTAGACCCTTACTCCAAAGTTTGTGGTTTGCATAACGAATTGATTTGATTGATGTGTGAATGGCGTGGGCCTTCACTAGACCGGGGATAAGGCTAGGCCTTGTCCCGTTTCTAGTATCGTGCCGTTATGCCGCCGAAATTTTCTAAAATAAGTTAGAAAAATAAAATTAGCATTTTATTTAACGAATGAACTGAATATAAATTCATATGTTAAAATAAAATGTGTTATCGTTAAAAATATAATTTTTAACGTGAATGTGAATAAATAAATATTCATTTACAAACCAGACGGTTTGTTTATGTACACCTATTTGAATGACGTTGATTGGGTCGATAAATTTTACACATCGCCTAACTGCACAAATAAAATATGTGTTTGATTGTTTGAAACCCCACACGGGTGTTAGGATGAAATTTGAAGTTCACTCATCCTGATTTATTAAATATGTCGATCGATTGATTGACAAGCTGCTATAAGCGTTAAATGTCTATATTTGATGCTTATACAGTGTAGTGCACTTTGGTTGATGGTTGATTATTCATCGTTGTTGATATATACATGTGTTGTAGAAAATCCATATAATTAACATTATATGGTAATTGATTGGGCCTCATTCCAGTTTCGAGAAAAATAGAAATATTTGAAATAGAAATATTTAAAATAGAAATATTTGAAATAGAAATATTTGAAATAGAAATATTTGAAATAGAAATATTTGAAATAGAAATATTTGAAATAGAATATTTGAAAATAGAAATATGTGAAGCCGTGAGGATTAGATTGACGCCATTTTGACGTGAACGATATTTATATCGATTTTATTCATTTTAAAATGAATATTGAAACGTGATTTCGAAATCGAATATTTTGAAATGAATTGAATTGAAAACGATTTCGAAATGAATTGAATTGAAAACGATTTCGAAATGAATTGAATTGAAAACGATTTCGAAATGAATTGAATTGAAAACGATTTCGAAATGAATTGAATTGAAAACGATTTCGAAATGAATTGAATTGAAAACGATTTCGAAATGAATTGAATTGAAAACGATTTCGAAATGAATTGAATTGAAAACGATTTCGAAATGAATTGAATTGAAAACGATTTCGAAATGAATTGAATTGAAAACGATTTCGAAATAAATTGAATTGAAAACGATTTCGAAATGAATTGAATTGAAAACGATTTCGAAATAAATTGAATTGAAAACGATTTCGAAATGAATTGAATTGAAAACGATTTCGAAATAAATTGAATTGAAAACGATTTCGAAATGAATTGAAAACGAATTCAAATTGAATTGAAAGCGATTTCGAAATAAATTGAATTGAAAACGATTTCGAAATGAATTGAATTGAAAACGATTTCGAAATGAATTGAATTGAAAACGATTTCGAAATGAATTGAATTGAAAACGATTTCGAAATGAATTGAATTTTAAAACGATTTCGAAATGAATTGAATTGAAAACGAATTCAAATGGAATTGAAAGCGAATTGAAATGAATTCAAATTGAATTGAAATTTGAATTGAATAGAAATGAATTTTGAAACGAATTTATAAAGAAGAATTCAATTTTGATTTGAATTGAAAAGGAAGTTGAAATTGCTTTTGAAACGAATTTAAAACCATTTATATAATTCGTTTTAAATAGTAATCGACGAAATATATATTATATATATTATATATATAATATAATGGCCTGAATAGAACGCGCCGCGCTGCGGCAGTTCGCGAATTTCGATCATTTGTTTCAAACGGACATTACGGGAGATCCGACCGTCGGATTCTCCTAAAACCGGAACCGTTGGGTTCGTATCGAAAAGAGCTTTCTAATGAATGTTAGAAATTTGAAATCTAACGGTTGGATTTGGAGATACGTCCAAATCAAATTCGAAAAAGGTCGCTGTAAGTGCAGTTCGATGGCCGTTAATGGAAATCGACCGTACGGGCCTTGATAAAATTATTAAAAATAGTAATAATTTGTGTAAAATCATAAGAAATGATTTGTGAAAGTTTGGGATGAAAAACTCCATATTTGAAAAGATAAAAATAGATTTTTATCGAAATGAACTAGTTTTGAACTAGAATTATAATTCTATTTATTTTTAAATAAATAAATTGAATTTGAAAAGGGTTTTGAAAATAACCAAAATTTCCAATGATTGCATTGGAGTGGATTTGAATCGAAATTGTCTTCGGAATATTTCGATGTTGGAATTTGTGATTATACGGATGTTGTTACGGAAATTTGAAAGATATATATTTATATCGTTATTTCCAATACGACATTTGTTAATCGTAGAATTTGATATTGAATATAAGCCGATATATTTTCTATTCAGAGCCTTATATTGAATATCAAATGTGATTTGGGTTTGTCGTGAATGGTGTCTTCACTAACACTGTTCTTGAACCCAGTTGAGAAAAGATTAAATCTTTTTATTTAGATTTAATGAAGTGTGCCAATTAAATAATATTTAGTTGGAATTGAATTGATATTGATTTTTGGGTTTATCGTGAACAGTGTTTTAAATAACACTTGTTCTTTAACCCGATAATTAATGAATGTGATTTGGGTTTGTCGTGAATGGTGTCTTCACTAACACTGTTCTTGAACCCAGTTGAGAAAAGATTAAATCTTTTTATTTAGATTTAATGAAGTGTGCCAATTAAATAATATTTAATTGGAATTGAATTGATATTGATTTTTGGGTTTATCGTGAACAGTGTTTTAAATAACACTTGTTCTTTAACCCGATAATTAATGGGATGTGACTTTGGGTTTATCGTGAACCGTGTTTTTAAATGACACTGATTCTTTAACCCAGTCACAGATTAAAACTAAGTGGAGTTTTAATGAATCTTTAATTAGATTGAAAAGATCGAGAATGGAGTATCACCAGTTTTGCTCCAGGCGATAGTTAAATCTTTAATTAGATTTGAACGTGAAATTTAGAAACTAACTGTCGGTTAGCTAAGTAGAATGGTTTTCTGGATATTGATCTGATGTTGGTTTCGGCCTTCGGGGTTAATATTTGGGGAATTATTCTCTTGATTAATTTACGGTTAATGACTAATGAGTTGGAATGAGGCGTATGTTGTGTTTGTGTAACACTTTTATAATATATACGCGAGTTATTCGGAAAAACCGGGTTTATCCCATTCTGAATAACTGATACGACGATAAGTCGAAGATGAAGACGATGGTCGAAGACCGGAGGTCTTCACGTCGTTTGGGTGATAACTGATGATCTTGATTGGGCTGTACACCCAAGAAGATGGAAACAGTTAGTGATCGTCCAGACGTGCTTGGAGATCGATGGGTATGCGGGGTACTAGGTGCCTCCGGTTTCGTTCAGACCCAGAACGGACTTGTAAATGGACTGTGTGTCTGACATCGGATTTCATTCTGTGTGACTGATGTCGGTTGCATAGGATGGTTTGCCTGTGTGGCATGCTAAGATGCAAATGATCAAGGCTTCTGTTGAAAAGCAAAGTCTTGTGGTGATGATCAAAGCACGGCCTTTGTGGCGTAGCTTTGTGTAACGTTTACCTCGCGTGTTTCACACCAGGTATGAACCAAAAACGGGAGACGGACCTCAGGGAGGACTTGCGTTTCTTTCTAGCTAGAAGTGGCGTCAGTGGTTTTACACGCCCTGACGAGTTTGACTTATGTGGTTGTTGCTGTTGCGAGGCGCCTCGGTTATATCGGTTTCGGCCGAATGCATTCTGGTCGGCTGACGGACCAGACTTACACCCCATAGGGTGGGGAGACGTATTGTTCAGGCATAATAATCCACTCCGTGTGGACCGGCCCTGACGATCTAAAGGCTTGCCTGCGCGCTTGCCTGTGGCTCGGGCTAGAGAGTCACGAATCGGTTGAGGACTATCTTTTGCCTCGGTTCATAGACGGAAATCCAATTTCCAAATACGTGACATTTGCGGTTTTAATTGTAATCCTATATATGGCGACATAGTGGGATGGGGCGCTTATGCCGCCTATGATTGATACTTATGATTTGAAGTTGTTTTATACACTTATAATAGTATCAAATGATTTGTTTTAAAACGTATCAAGCATTCTTTGGCTGTTATAAGGGAAAACCCTATCCTCGACTGCGTTGCATTGTGTGATGGGACCTGGGTCTTATAACAGCTTCATTTTTCTTTATTTAGCATTGCGCTGTTTGTTTTATGCACTGGTATTCTTGGGAGGAAACCCGTTCCGTGTTATACGGCGTGGTCCCTTGATTTACCTAGCTTTGAAAATAAAGATTAATAACTGTTTTAGTTCTCACACCAGTCACATGACTGACCTGGAGTTTATTGTTTTAACCTAAACTCTGGGTGCCCTTATTTTGACACGGGCAGCTAGTAGTTTTGGTTTTGCAGATTTATATTCACAGGATCCTGGTTTACAGCTGGAACGATATCCGGAAAGCTTTGTATCCGTATATCTTCTTCTAGTTGTGTATTGTATTATTTTCCGCTGCTATGTATTTAAATGTAATTTAAATCTCTGATATTTCTGTGTAATATTTATTTGTTTATACTCTGTATATTCTTGTAATCTGATGCATTGTTGTAATATACAATGAAATGTTCTTCTGTATGCGTTCTGTTTTGTCCTGTTCTCAAACGATAGGGCGTTTCGAACGGTCTGGGTCGGTTTAGCGACTGGTTCGGACCGAGCGAAATTCCTTGCCGTCACATAGAAGGAGGAATATACAAGGAAGAATAAAAATAGAGAATATCAATAGAGATGAGTTTAGAGATCATACCTATAATCAATGTGAACTAATGAATCTCTAACTTAACAAAATAAGCTAAGGAACTCTTAATAGTTCAATAATATGAAGCTGTTTGAATTCAGTTCTCTTTTTGCAAAGCAGTACCTTAGCCTCCTCCGATATCTAACCGTTTAGGGGATCAAGTGGTCAAACAAAATTGTAAAACCACTCTGAAATGTATTCACGACTTTAGGTACTCAATCCTGTCTATATAACAATCCATCCAAATTTATCTTTTACCTTTAGGAAACCAAATATGTTTGAATTTAGTCAAAATCGTTTTATTTCCATTTGGGATCCAAGATTGTTTAAATGGTTTGTCACCAAACAAATTCTCATATCATTTATGATTCAAAAATCCTTCGAAATTACCAGAGTTTAAATTTTCAAAGCGATCTTTTCCAAAACGATTTGAAGGATTTTTAAAACCCTTTGAATTCGGCTTTTCAAACCCATTGATTTTTCCAAAGCTAAGACAATATTTATTTCCAACAGAAACTTGGTTTTCCAACAACATATTCAACGATTTTCCCCATTAGAAAATTTATCCAAAGTTGACTCAAGTACTTGAATTTTGGATATAAGATCACTATTTTTATTAAATCTGAACAACGATTATTAGTGATCTTCCTTTTAGTATCATATTATTTCAAAACCAGATTCTCAGATTCAAGTAATTTAATTTTGGTCTTTGACTCTAAGATTTTAGATTCAAATTGAATTTGTTTTTCAAATTGATATTTTTCAAGAATCTTGAATTTTTTAATTTCTTTTTTAAGTTCAGTCAAGATTGATTCAGATTTCTATAAATTTTGATTTTCAAAATTTTTATGTTTGGTATTAAGATTATCCAACTCTTTTTGCAAAGCATCGTTTTTATAAATTAGCTCATCCTCATTTTATTTTAAAACCACAATTTCTTTTTAAAGTTTCAGAAGATTTTTATTAGGATAAGCTAAATCATTTTTAAAATTAAAACAATTCTTGCAATCGGAGTTTTTATGTTTTAATTCTAGCATATTATTTTTGTGTATCAATTCATGATTTTCATATTTCAGAAGTTTGTTTTCCCGTTAGACTTTATCAATATATTTAGTTAGATCAGTACACATGTAAACTAAATCTTCATAAGAGAAATTTCCTATCTCATCGTCTGTTGAGTCTCCATCGTTTGCTCTTTCTGAATTTTCATCTGTAAGACCTGTTAAGAACAAAACTGAATCTGAGTTGATATTCTGGGGTTTTAAGCAGTTGTCGTCTCTTACATACAAGGCGTCGAGAGTTTTCCAAATATCCTGTGCATATGAGCAATGAGAAATAAGGTTAAACTGATCAATACTAATGTAAGAATAAATCATATGCATTGCAATGTCATTCCTATCTACATTATTACCTCCATTCATAATAATATCTCTATTTTTAATATTAACATATTTTAAATAGGATTCCATTTCTAATTTCCAATTTAAAAAAATCTGTACCATCAAAAATATTTGGAATATGACTGGACTAACTCCCAATGGACTGACAACTAGGGGAAACCATGTCTCTAGAGTTAATAGAATATCTGCTCTGATACCATTCGTTGGATCTAGATTCACCCTAGAGGGGTTTATAGAAATAATTCGAGACATTGAGAAATATCACAACACATATTATAATAGAGAATATAAATGCACAAGTGAATAACACATATTTTACCCAACTTCGGCAAACCCTGCCTACTGCTGCATTCCCAAGATTTTTATTAGGTATTAAAACAGATCCTGCTTACAAAACACTGTAAACTCTCAAACCCTACTCATGTTCTAAGCCTACATTCAAAACCCTAGACTGATCTTTATACCCTAGATCGGATTTTCCCCAAATTACAAACCCATAATCCGTAGACCCTAACTATAAAACCTATAGTGTAATGACCCGCATTTTCCAGGGGTATAATTAATTTATTTAATTATTTAAAATAGTGATATAGGGAATTAAATCGAGGTTTAATTAAATAATATGGAATAATTAATTTAATTAAATAATTAAATAATATATTTAATTCAGAAATAACTAGAAATAGTGAATTGATAATATAATGTGAACTGGGTCATCCCTAAGATTTAATTCAGCTTAGAGTTGAAGTATATTGACGAATATATTCAATCGACGTCAATTTGAAACGTATAATTAAAATATAATTAAAATAGAGCGCGTAACGATGCGGCAGTTCGCTATTTGGCGATTCGAACTTCAATTGAGTATACAAGGTTCATTTTAAATTGGATTTCTGCGAAACAAGAAACGTGTGGAGCTGGTGGAGTATATCTTTCTAGTGGAAGAGAAATATCGGGATTTCATCATGTAGATTTTGAGTTATGTCCAAATCAAATTCTCAGAAATGCAGCGCCCTGACCATAACGATTTAATTATATTTTATATAAGGATTTAAATAGAAATCGAACATCGATATAACTCAGACGATGTAATGTCGAGTTATAAATACATACAGGAATATTCTGGAGTGGTACGGTATTCCACTGTGAATATAGACTATAATATTTATTTCTAAATATTAAATTTAATTTTATTTAAATATATTTATATATTTAAATAGGCTATTTAGAGCTTTAAAAATATCCACTTTTGCAAACGAAGTCGGAATTCGATGAAAAATAATTTTGTTGGATCCGTAATGTCAAATAGTTGTCAGATTTCCAGTTTCGTGATTTTTAGAGTCACTGTGTGGCCGTACGGATTTTTAGAGTGAAAAACAGTCAGTATTTTGACAGTTAAAAATACGCTGTGTGAGCAAACGGAGTCGGAATTCGACGAAACCAGTTTCGTTGAGACCGTAATGTCGAGTTGTAGCTGCATGTCAATTTTCGTGATTTTTGGTTATCGCATAGGATCATACAGATTTTTGGAAGGTATATACAAGCAACGATGACTTAAAAACAAATATAAAAAAAATAAAAATATCTCCTTTAAGTACCATCCCCTTTCCCCAAAAACCTAGATTTACATTTCCCTTGGTCAACGAGGCATTTCCGCCGTTGCTTTTCCTCTCAGAAAATGTTCGATCCCTTTCAAAAACCAAAGGAAATTCATAACAAAATCAATAAATCAAAATCGAGATGCATTTGGACTCAGCATCTTTAGAGCTTCGATTTCATCTAAGATTTGTGGGGTTCGGAAGATCTTTTGTTCGCTGTTATATTTTACAGCGGGTACTCTTCGAGTTAGGGTTGGATTTCTTGAGAGATAGGAGTGGTAAATTGCAAATCCAAGTTCACAGTGGGATTCACGATGGGAATCCGCACCAGATGTGGAAGTTTTGAAGGATTCGATGTGAAATGTGGTCGCGCGCAAGCCTGTGACAGCACAGCAGCTGCTCGACGCAAACAAATGGGGGGGGATCGAATGTCAAATGAGTGATAGGAGGAGGAAAAGGAGATGAAGGAGAAGTTTATGGTGATTTTTATTGAGTGTTTGTTGAAGAATTAAAGGGAGATGGAAGCTTGAAAACGTCGGCCATGGTTTGGAGATTTACTGGAGCATTTCGGTTTTGAATTGGGGGAGAAAGACATACGGGTTCGGGTCTGGTAAAAAGAATGGTAAGTGGGCCAAATTGAGGGTTAAGCCCAATAAAGGTTTAAGGTTTTATTTTAATTTTAAAATTCAATAAGTGTAAAACTTGTAATGCTTATAACTTTGTCATACCTAATCAGAAATTCGAACCGTAACTTGCGTTTGGATCGTATGGACGGTCACTACGCACTGGAACTAACTGGAAGTGGATTGGAGCTCATCTGAATTTATGGCGAAATAAATTGTTTGATTCAAATCAAATAACAGTTTATCGTTCTTTAACGATGAACTGCGAATGTGAGTAAAACTCACCAACTTTGTACAGTTCTATTTTTACAACGTATTCTTAGAACTGTTAAATATTGTCTGTTTGATTGTGTGTTGACTGTTTGATTGGACTGCTAGTCAGTTAGTGAATATTATATATATATATATATAAACAGTTAAATAGTTATATATTGATTCTGTTAACAGAATATTTCATATTTAACTGGAAGTGATGTTGATTATACTGTGTAACATATGTGATGCAGGGAAACAGGTTGGAGGAATCCAACTGGATTCCTCAACAGTTATTTTACTGTGATTTATATATTGTGATATATAATGTGATATTTAATCTGACGTTGATTATGTGTGCTTTGGACGATAGTTATCGTTGTTATATGGTGTGTTAAATACCATAAGAAATACCAGAATGTGGGAAAGGGATTTTCAAAGTATATTTTGAAAATAATTTATTTATATAAAATCAATGGATTTTATATTATACAAGAAAAAGGATTTTGAATAAAAGAATTATATTTGTAAATCAAATATAAAGGAAATTTATATTTGTTAATCAAATATAAAGGGATTTTATTTGTTAAACAAATATAGTGGAGATATATTTGTGAAATCAAATATAAAGGAAAATATTTGTAAAACAATATATATAAGGGAAAATATTGTCAAAACCAATAGAAAGAGGGATATTTGTAAACCATTTACAAATAGATAAAAAGGATTTATTTATTTAGGAAATAAATAAAGGTAAATGAATTTATTATTTCGGGTATAAATAAAGTTAAATGATTTATTTATTTAGGGAATAAATAAAATAAAGGAATATTTATTTGTTAGAATAAATAGAATAAAGGAGATATTTATTTGTTAAATAAATAGGATTATAAGCAAATGTTTATTTAGGAAATAAATAGATTATAAAAGAAAATATTTAAAAAGGAATAAACGTTATTAGCGAGTAAGTTAATCAAATTGAGTTATCAGGTTAGTTAATCAAAGTAAATTGATTAGTTAAACTAAGTGAATTGGTTAAGTTAATCAAGGTGAATTGGTTAAGTTAATCAAAGTGAATTGGTTAAGTTAATCAAAGTGAATTTGTTAAGGTAATCAAAGTGAATTAGTCGAGTTAATCAAAGTGATTAGTTCAGTTAATCAAGATAAGAAAAATCAAGCTAGGTTAATCGAGTTGAATTAGTCAGTCGAGTTAATCAATTGAGTTAGTGAAACCAAGTAAAACCAGTTAGAGTTAATCAGTAGAGTTAATCAATTAGGGTTGACCAGGCAGAGTTAATCAGTTGGAGTTAATCGATTTGAGTTAAGATTTTCGAGTTGATAATCGAGTTAAGTTATCGAATACCACTTATTCGAAGTAGAAGTTATCAAATATAATTATTTGAGATAGAGTTAGTCAAACAGGGTTATTCAGGATAAGTTGTCATCTCGTACAACTGCTAGCGTAATTCGCAGGGCTGTAAATAGCCTACGGCGGTCGGATGTTTCCTGAGGGAGTCAGGCGTAACCATTGTGATCGCTGCGATCTAGAGTCAAGCGAATGGAGTTAAATCGAATATTAGTTATTCGATAGGAGTTAATCAACTTGAGTTATATTATCGAGATAAGTTAATCGAGTTAAGTTCTTGAGTTAGATTATCGAGATAAGTTAATCGAGTTAAGTTCTTGAGTTAGATTATCGAGATAAGTTAATCGAGTTAAGCTCTTAAGTTAGATTAATCGATGTTAGTTTCATAGAAAGGAGTTAATCGATGTTAGTTTCATCAAAAGGAGTTAATCGATGTTAATTTCATCGAAAGGAGTATCGATGTTAGTTTCATCGAAGGGAGTTATCGATTATAGTTTAATCAAAAGGAGTTACCGATTAGTTAAATCGAAAGGAGTTGTCAAATTTAGTTATTCGAAAAGGAGTTATCGATTTGTTAAATCAAAAGGGAAGATTATCCAATATCGTTTATTCGAGAGGAGATTATCGAATATAGTTATTCGAAGGAGTTATCGATTACTAGTTAATCAAAGTGAGTTATAGAATATTAGTTAAATCGAAGGAGTTATCGAATATAGTTTATTCGATGGAGTTAATCGATTAGAGTTAAATCAAAGGAGTTAATCGAATATAGTTTATTCGAATATAGCAAAGGAGTTAATCGAATATAGTTTATTCGAATAGAGTTAGAGGAGTTATCGAATATAGTTTATACGAAAGGAGTTAAGTGAATGAGGTTAATCAAATAGAGTTAATCAAATAGAGTAAATCAAATAGAGTTAACCCAATAGGGTCAGTCCAATAGAGTTAATTGAAAAGAGTTAATCGAATATAGTTATTCGAAAGAAAGGTTAAGTAAGGAAGTTAGTTAAAGAAATATAAAGTGAACTTTGCCTATTTCAAGGTTAGAAGTGTTGTTCAGTTAAGGTCTGAGAGGTAGTTCTACCCCAACTTGATTGGCTTCATTTTTAACTGAGGAATGGTTAAGGTTCGACAGTAAAGGATGGTAAAGTGAATTTAGTAATTAAAGAAAATGGTTGAGTTGGCATAGCGATGTTTTATCTAAACATCTGTTTAATCCAAACGTAGGAGTTTGGAAATGGTTTCCAAACAAGAATCAGAAATGTTTTCTAAATACAGAAAACAAGGAATGGAAATGTTTCCAGTGTTAATAACGTATATTTTCTAAATATAGAAAATAACAAATGTTGAATATAGGGAAACAGGAGATGTAAAATGAACTAAAGAGATAAATGTTAAACGATGTTTGTTTGATATAATTTCCATCTTGAAATAATATCGTTGTTTGCACACTTGTTTTCTTTGATAATTAACTCACAGACTATCGAAGTTTTGACCATTTTTAACATTGTTAATATGGAGATACCGGTTGGATTATTATCCAAAGAACCACTCTGTATTGGCACAAGCGTTGTGAATCATTTATGCCAAAGATAATTGAAGACGGAGTAAAGTGCAAGGGCTGTTGTATAAGTCTTAGTTAACAGTGACTAAGATGGATATACTGAATAGTGCCTTCGGTTTGTCCAGTCCCAGGACAACTTGTATGGATGAAGGTCTGACAGAGTATATCCAATGGATCGCGTAAGTTGATCCCTTCAAACGTATATACGTTGGTGGAGGAGGAATTCGTTTCTCTTAGCTGTATACCCGTTGTATCTTTGAGGAAATCAATTTGTGATTTGGCGGGTATGACAATGTGACATTTTAAGTGAATGAAGATGAATGTCTGACAGAGTATTTCCAGAAAGGTCACGTACATTGATTTCTTCAACCGTACCAAGAGTGGAAGCGGAGAAGGAAACTTCTTTAGCTAACATGTAATGTACTGTTGTAGACGTCAATCGGTGATTTGATGGATTTGATGATGTGGCATTTAAAGTGAATCTGATGTGAAGATAAGCATAGCTTCTAGCCTCACATCCGGTAAATGACAGAAATCGGGCAGGTAGCATGGCTATGTAGGTCGCACCTATTAGGGTGTATAATCACCTGATCTAGAGTTTCATTTATTTCTAAAAATCTATTGTTGATGCTGTCCCATTCGGGAAACGGTTGCTGATCTCAATCGTTGGTGATATACATTCGATACACTCAAGCGAAATGAGTGGTCAGTCATGTATGGCCGGGTTGCAAGATGTTCTTGTTGAACCCAGTGTATTCCTCTCTAGAGGTACACTAGCAGAAGGTGGTTCCATACCTTGTCATAGTTGGAAATCTATTATCCAATACGTGCTTGCGATTTTGATTGTATACTATATATGTAGAACGTGAGATGAAAGCGTCTCTGCTAGATTGATATATATTTGTACTTAGACATTATTATAATATCAGAATGATATTGCTTGTCAAAGATGTTGGATTCTCATAAGGGAAAAACCCGTTCCGTATTCACGGCGTGGTCTTATGAGATATCATATATATGTTAAACTGTGTTAAACTATTTTACTCACACCAGTCCCATGACTGACCCAGAGTTTACTTTGTTGTTTTCCCTAAACTCTTGGGTGCCTAAATTTGTACGGGCAGTCAAGTAGTCGGGATTTACATATATACTTGAAGAGCTGGAGCAGGAGGCTTCTGGATCATATAGCTATAGTTTATTTCCGCTGTGTTGTAAGTGCTGTACTCTGATAAGTGCTATTGTATACATAACTGTTATATTTCAAAGTTATGTTATATATTATATGTTATTCGTTCCGCTGTGAGGTTCGTGTTACTCTGATGTTGTGTTCTTCTTCTTCTTCTATTATAAGTTTCTATCTTATCTATTCTCACCCTCTAATTTCTTTCATTAATTACCGGGATTTTTCGATGTTTTGGTTATCGACATCGAGCATATGTCGATAACCAAAGTCGCTGAAAATCCGGGTCGTTACATATAGCCAGTAAACCCTAGTTTTACAGACAAACTAGTAAACTCCTAGTTTTATAGACAAACTAGAAACCCTATTTCTACAAACAAACTAGAAAACTAATAGACAGTTTACAAAAGAAAAAAATAAAACATGTGCAATATTAAATAAGAAACAAAAAACCCCTTTCTAACTAAAAATAAAGCCCGACCCTCTTTCCTTTTATTTCATTTGGTAGCTTTGCTCCCAAAAATGTCAGTTGACTAAAAAGCAAAATTAACATATTTCTTCCTGTCCAAAATCTCTACTTCAAATTGATTGCTTCCTGGTTTAATCTTTGATGCTTCGATTCTATGATGCTTGTTGTCGAGCAATTTCGGCTTGATCGAAAAAACTATGAGTATTCTTGGTTTGATTTCTTTAAGCTCTCAAATTTTTAGCTTTTTTTTCGATACTGCCTATGATGAAATTAGGTGAATATATATAGGATTATTAACCCTAAATTACACTCTGATTTCCAAAAAATGATTGATTTGATTTCTTGCTTAATTGTTGGTTGCCTTGATATGGGTTGAATCGGCTTTGAAAAAATATGAAATTCTGGAACCATAACATATGATTTGTGGCCCCTTGTATGCCATGAATTCGATGATTGAAAACTAGAAACAATTTAAAACAGTTCTGGCCCAAAACTGATTTGTCCATTTCCTAAAATGTGATAGTCTTTCAGCCTGAAATTGTATTCGAATTTCTTGCCTTACTATGGAAAGACTGGACCCAACTGAAATGAAATCTTATTGATTCTGTCCTTGCGTGATTTCTAGAAATACATGAAACTATATTTCATGCCAATTTATTCCTGCATGCCAAAAATTTCATTTACTTTATGAATTTAGATGAAAAATTCAGGAAACATATTCTTGGTACCTTGCGAATAATTAATTGAATCTTTCCATTTACTTTCTCCTTGTTTTGCTTTGAATTGTTTCTGGAAACATTTTTGAAAACTTCTTGCCAAATTTAATTTGTTTCTTCCTAAAAACAGTTTTCAAAATTCTGGAAACAAAATTTTTGCACTTGCCTTAGTTGCATGTACTGACATATTTGCATGTTGTCCATTTGCTTGATTCTCCAGAAAAAACTTAGTTTCATGGCAGATTTATTGCAACAAATATATATGTTATATATATATATATATAAAAACTTGCCAGTATGTATGTTCTTTGTCTTATGCATGTTCTACAGGTGTAGAAAATGTACACTTGTACATTGAGGCCCTGCCTCTTTCATTTATTGCTGTATTACTTGAGTTGCTTGTACATTAGTCCTTTATCCCATGTGGCTTGTTCACCACAATGTATGCACTGTCCATTTTGTTGCACCACTGTGCATGCCCTATCCATTTTGCTATTGTATTATTTAAACTGTCTCGACATGATTCAGTTTGCACATTGTGTCTGCATATGTACTGGATTTCTTGGTTCATGTCCATTCACAGATTTGAGCATGTTGCCCATGCACAAAATATACATGTCTATACATACACATGTATGTGTATACATTTATGTGCAGAATATATATATATATATATATACATATATATATATATATATATATGTATGTATAGGAGCACTAGAAATAATGTCTACTTTGTGGTATTTACAGTGTATCATTGTGAGTATCACAAGCTGTCTAAACACAAATGGATGTCCATATAAATCAGATCAAGTCATGAAATATGATGAGAAACACACCACAATTCTTAGGCAAGCAAACTTTTAAAAAATAAAGATTATATCTGCTAGAATTTAAATTATTTTTTTTCAATTTACCGTGTGTGTTTGTGTGATATGTAAGCAGAATACTGGACTGATAGTGAAGCAGTGAAGACAAGTAATGAGTGTAAGAACATCTATAACTGAGCGACAGAGAAAATGTAGTGAGGTAACAATGTATAAAATTGAGTGACTATATAACTATGTTGTATAGAGGAATAATGTAACAAACGAATTTGAATATGAAATGTATTGTATTACAGTAAAATGTACAAATAATGGAGTTATGAAATCTGTATTGTTCAAACATAGAAATAAATATTATATTTTAATAAAACACTATTGAATATTTAAATTCTTGTGCAATAGTATTTTATTTTAATATAAATATTATATTTTGTCTGTTATGTAGTCCAATAGTACAATTACAAACACATTCATAATAATATCTATATATATATATATATATATATATATGTATTTATGTTTGTTATCATCAAACAAAAATCATAATATTGTTATATACAACACAAAAGACTTCTCCAAGAAGAAGTGTAAGATCAATCAACAAAGCTAGGTTTCCTAATGAATTGGCAAGACCAGTAGCTTTCAACATATTGGCAAGCGCAAAAAGAATTCGCCATCAAAGTGAAAGTTTCTAGTGCCTTAATCAAAATCAAAGAAACTCGGCTAAGTTGATCACATCCATCTTATGCAATTCGTGATGACCTATGGTATGGGGACAACACAACCACATTGGAATGGAACAATGCTTAGAAAACATACCACAAGCTTATTACGACAATGAATAAATAAAAGACTTGCACTCTACAAAGAGGTGAATATATGAAAGTACGACAAAGCTAAAGCACAACAAAAAAAAGCGATATTATTTCACTAAAGCAAGTCTTACAAAGTT
This sequence comes from Allium sativum, assembly GCA_030737875.1. Classification (NCBI taxonomy): domain Eukaryota; kingdom Viridiplantae; phylum Streptophyta; class Magnoliopsida; order Asparagales; family Amaryllidaceae; genus Allium; species Allium sativum. The sequence goes on along the minus strand of CM060926.1, from coordinate 890,527,082 downwards.
CAGAAGCGTGGGTCGGCACACGCACAAAATCCGATTAAAGCAAACTACAAACAAGATGGTTAATCAAGTAAATAAGCAGCCAAAAGCCTCAGTCCTTCTTCTTCCCACATTTAGAGCAGTTGCCTGACCTCAATGTGAGTTCGCCAAGATGGGTTGCAGGAGTTGTAATGATGGTTTGAATAGCATCCTTTTCTTCCTCATCATCCTACGAAATTTCAAGAGAGGTTGAAGCAAGCGCCTTCTTGCGAGCACTGCGTTTCCGCCCATGCCTTTTTGATGGAGAGTTAACATCTTTTCCAGAATGACCCTAGACGTCTTTCTCCGGGCTCTCTTCTAAATTTTCTATCCCCCCTCCAAATAAGCCAGTCGGGTCATCCAAATCACAAAGTGCAGCAATATTTTCTGATTGTGACTCGGGCTGGGAAGCAGAAGCAAGGGTAGAAGCAAGAGCTAAGGAAGGGTCGCCTGGTGGAGGAGTAATAATCAAAGTGGGGCTGGCAATTAGAACCGAGAATCGAAAACCCGGACCGACCCGACTCGAAAAGACCCGAACCTGAACCGAACCCGATGGGTCTCGGGTCGGGTCAAGGTGATGAAAAATATAGTAAAGACCCGATAAAACCCTACCCGAAAAACCCGATCGAAAATTATTGAAATATATGTAATTTTAGTGTTATTACCTATCAGAACCCGAACCGATCCGACCCAACCCGAGCTTCGAACCGACCCGACCCGAACCAAAGCTTGGGTCGGGTCGGGTCCAGATTTTGGAAATGTATGGTTTAGATCTGACAAACCTAACCCGCTTAGACCCGACGGGTCGGGTCCGAGTCTATCGGGTCGGGTCTAGTTGCCACCCCTAAATCAAAGCAGTTGTTGCCACCAGGGTAGGAGAAAAGATGGCTACAGTTCCCGTTACTTCAAACACAATAGGAGAAGGCTTCGGAGTCTTCGTGCCTAATTCAAATTAATAATAAGCAAGAAATTCATCATACCCGTAGAAGTGACTAAGAAGTCAGACAGGACTGGATCAATGTCGGTTTTATGTGAGATAAGAGGGCTTCAAATCTTTACTTCAAAAGCATTTGGGTCATCATCATTTCCATCATCAAAATTTAGAGTGCTCCTCAACAGCTTCTTTCTGCTTGCCAGGTGTAACGAACTGCAAATCCATATTATATGAGTTGACTGCATACATCACACGTCCAACCCAAATATCACAGAATTACGAATCATTTTTTTAGAAGAAAAAGGTAGAAGAAGAACAGAAATAATAACACATAATCTCACATCGCAGCGGAACAAAATATAATATATCATAACTTTTGAAGCACAAAATTATTACTATAACATACAATTATCAGAGTACAACACAGCGGAAATAAAAACGGTAAACATATCTAACACTGAAGCCTCCTGCTCTAACTCCTTCATATAAATCTGTAAAATCCTGAACTACTTGACTGCCCGTACAAATTTGGGCACCCAAGAGTTTTGGTAGAACAAAACAAAATAAACTCTGGGTCAGCCATGGGACTAGTATGAGTAAACGATTTAAAACAGTTTGAGAAACTAAACGATATCTCATAAGACCACGTCGTATGGCACGAAATAGGTTTTTCCCTTATGAGAATCCAAAACATTTGATTTGACTTTCAAATCCTTTTGAAAGAAAACGATAGTATTTATATCAAAATTCTTTTGATATTATAATAGTGTATAAATCAAATAAATAGAAATTTAGTGGAACGCTTTCATCTCATGCTCCACATACATAATATACAATCAAAACCGTGCACACTTACTGGGTAATGAATTTCCAACTATAAAAAGGTATGGAACCACCTTCCGATAGTGTATCTCTAGAGGAGAATACACTGGGTTCAACAAGAACATCTTGTAACCCGGCCACACATGGCCGACCACTCATTTCGCTTGAGTGTATCGAATGTATGTCACCAACGATTGGGATCAGCAACTGTTTTCTCGAATGGGACAGCATCGAATAGAATGAAGAATGAAATGAATTTCTCTAGATAGGTGATGATACACCCTAATTGGGAGCTACCCACTTAGCCATGCTGCCTCCCCGATTTTTGTCATTTCCCGGTTGTTGAGGCCTGAGGCTACGCTTACTTATCATTCATTGATAACACAGTCACTTTGAATTCCACATTGTTAGATTCGTTAATCATTAATTGATTTGCACAAATATTTTCTAAATATTATGCTAAGAAAATAAATTCTCCGCCACCATATATACCTATACAGACCAACATATGTGATCATTGGAAATACTCTGTCATACTTTCATCCATATACGTTCATTCTGGGATTAAACGAAACCGAAGGCACAGTTTCCATTAATAGAAAATGCCCTTGCACTCTACTCCGTCACTGATTATCTTCATATAATCTGATTCGCAATGCTACTGCCAATACGAAGTGGTTCTCGGATAATATTCCAACCGTTCTCTCCATAATAACAACAATATTGGCAAGCACTTCGATAGTCGGTTATTTAACTATCGAAGAAAAACAAACATTCATACAAAGCATCAAACAATCACTGGGCCCTTAATTAATATTTCATTAATTGAATCACTACTCCCTTTCCTTATCAATATTTGTTAACCAAATATTTTCAACAATCATCTTGGTCTTTTTCGCTATTTGGAAAACATTTCCATATATCGCCTCCTTTTATTTTCTATATATAGAAAATATATTCTATTTATAATTGGAAAACATTCCAATTACTTATCTCTTTCATGACCATTCATTTACGTCAATACTTAGGAAATTTTTATCTTTATATTTCCAAAATTCCACTTAATTGGGTTAAATCGATCGTTGTGTAAAACATCATTACAAACAACCCAAAAAACAGCATTCAACTAACTCTTATTCAAATATTTCACTTCGAGACAGGATCTTGATGTTTATTGGTTAAAAATGAAATCAATCAAGTTGGGGTATAACTACCTCTCAGACCTTGACTGAAAACATCTTTAACTTCAAAACGGACAATACCACTTACCTCGAATAATCAACGTCACAAAAACCATTATTCATTTTTAAAACATGTATATGCTTCTCTTTCGTTTTTACCAAATTTAATTATATATTTTATTTTTGTTTATAATATTCTATTTTTAAGTTCATTTCCTTATCGAATTCTATATATATCGATACACTGATTTCTAACTATCAATTTTTCTTAAAAATATTCTAACTCCTTAAATATCCGGATAATTTCGCCATAACCTCCTTTGTACCGGTCAACAGTTCAAACCTCAACTCGCCTCTCTAGGCCCTTCCCATTCAAAAAGAAAATCAAAAAGCCAAGCGGCTTGCCGATTCGGCGCATAAAATCTCATATGGAGTTAAATACATACCCTTTGTTGGGCATTCTATTTATATCTTTATACACTTAATTCCATACCTGACTAATATATATCTCAAAACATTCCCAATTTATTCCAATGAATATACAATCGTTTTTAACTTAGTTTGCTAATTCATTCTCTAATTACCTATTTTGCTTATATCATTTTTTATTTGAACATAGCAAGTTCATATATATTTTAACTTGCTTATAAACTAATTGAATTCCATTTTCAATTCAAATTTTATATTCGATTACGAATATAAATTCTCAAATCACATTTACTTACCCAAGACCCAATTTCGATTCACAATTCCATTAACTAATGATTTTACAAATTAGTTGATTCAATGCAATTATCAAAAAAAATGATTTTTGTTTTAAAAATCATTTCATTTACTTCATTTGAGTTCATATTTATTTTACAACTCAAGTGTAGATTTTTATAATGGAAACCTAAGTTTTATTAACTTAAAATCCTTCAAATTTAATTATTTAATCGTTATAATTTAGAATCGATTATAGCACTGTTTTTCTGAAAATTTGATTTTGAGATAAATCAAAATCTAAAAGACGAAATCCATATTTTTCTCTTCCATTAGAAAAATATTATTCAATCAGTCCCGACGATTCTGGTTTCAAGTAATTCCGACTTAATTTGAGTTCTATATACTCAATTGAAGTTCAAAACGCCAATTTACGTACTGCAACATTGCGGCGAGTTCGTTTAAATTATATTTAATATATAAATGTTTTAAACTTTGTTTATATATAAATTCTAACTTTATCCTAATATATTTAATATATATTAAACCAATTTTCCCAATTAAGCTTAATAATTCTGATTATCCCAGATCGCCAATTATTTCATATCTCAGTAATAAATTTATTTATAATTCAATCTTCTATATTTAATTCTAACTCCTTTATAAATAATTTATTTATAAAATTCGATATAATCGAATTTCAAATTATAAATCCTTCTGATTGATCTCATCTCAGTTTATATTCCGAATTTCGAAACAAAAACAAACATTCGCTTTTTCGAAATGATTTTAACTTTCTATTTTTTTAAACAACTTGAATTTAAAATTTCAAATTATCTTTTGATAATTAATTCGCTACAATTTTAACATCGTTTATAAATTTACTTGTTTTAAATATGAAAACAAGTTCCATTTTCTAAATCTATTTGAAACCAAAATCTTATTTTGGAACATTCTATTTATTTTAACTTATCCATATATAACATAGAATCTATTTTCATATTTAAATTTAACTTCTATCAAATACAATTTCAATATCTTTTCTAAGAAATATTTTATTATTTAAATAATTTTGAACTAATTGAATTCAAATCATAAATCCTTACGGATTTATTTTTAGTTCAATTCACATTCTAAACATCAGAATAAATTTCATTGTTTAATTCTTTAAAATGATTTCCCATTTTTATTTTTAAATTCACATTTGAATTTAAATATTCAAATGATAATTCTTCCATTTTATTTATAAACATTGTTTATAAATTCATTTCAATTCCTTGATTATCCCATGAAAATCATTTCATTTTATTTATAAACACCGTTTATAAATTTACTTTAATTTCCTGTATTATTAAATTTATAAACATCGTTTATAAATCCAATACTTCAATTTCCTATATTTATTTAATTTATAAACATCGTTTATAAATTCAATACTTATTTTATTTATTCAAAACAAGTTGATATTTCTAAAGCTCATTAAAAATTAAAATTCTATTTTTAAAAATAGATTTCTCCTTTTATATCTCAAATATCCTTTTCGCAATATTTTTTTTATAAATCACCATTTAGGCCTAGTGATATGCAACCAATCAAAATCACCCAATTATTTATCACCGGTTTTCGAACACATCATATGTGACAATATATATATATATATATATACATAGAAACAAACAAAGAATAATATTTTTGAGGAATCCAGTTGGATCCCTCCAACCTGTTTTCCTGCATCCACAGACGTTATCCAACATAAACAATACCCATCCTGCTTCGAGGCAGGATATCGCAGTATAGAAGGTCATCCACTATCATAACGTGGTGTGTATAGGGTCATCCGCTAATGATACTGCGGGCATTCGCTAATGGTACTACGGGAATCCAACCAATCACCAATATATATATATATAATAACAACAAACACCAGTCCTAGATAACTAATATATTTTTAATAATAGCCACGGTAATATTTTAATGCAACCAAACAACCATCAATTATTTTTAACGACTAAAAATAATTCTGAATAATAAATTGAGTGAGATTTACTCACCGGAATTTTCCGTTGCTGAATATCCTGGTTTAATTTTGTATCGTCGGCTGCGAACCCACTCAAATGAAATTTATCGTGTACCTACGATTATTTAATTTTGTTTAATGATTAAACTATTTTAATTTAAACTAATAAATAAACAAGCCTATTCTATGTATTTTTATATTTTATTAAACTTATACCTTGATTAGAGCTAATTAATCATGACCAAATCCTTTCTTCTCCAATCCGACTATATCATGTAGATGTCGCAAATATGGTCCCAATGCACATGAATTTGCTTGAATCTGATATCTTATGATATATTTATAAGCATTATAAATTTGATAAAATTAAAATGATCATTAACTTGCTATTTTAGAATTTATAAATAATTTACTTTACCTTAATCTTTCTCTTTATAAGGATGCCCCCCATTCTTCTTGAATTGGAAGCCTGTAATCGAACCCTACCATTGCTGAAAATTTTCACTGATCCTCTCCCCTTTTGGTTCTCAACTAAAACAACAAACATTGCCATTTTCCATTACTCCTGTCATTGCCACTATCTCTAAATTATCAACCCCAAAACTATCCAGACCACTTTCAATTCGACGGTCTATTGCCTGCATCAGAATCCTTCCTGTTTTAGCACTGTTGAACCCTACATTTCACTACCGAACTTCAATTACTGTACCAACTCCACCTTGCACTATTTCAGATCAAATTCAACGATTGAACACCTCATATACAGATCAGAACCTCTCCAATTCTTCACTGCCAAATCCCCTATTTTAACATGATCGATCCCCTCTTTGACCCGCCTAACATCACTGCTAGAACATCATCGCACTTCACTATATCATTGTTGTCTCCAAAACGATCACTAGTCGCGCTTCCCTCATCACTCTAGTTTACAACTTCCTTGGTTTGAAATCGAACCACCGCTCCAAAGATTTTTGATCGCAACCTCCAGTAGCCTATCTCCACTCTCTATCCTGACTCCGCTATTCTCCATCAAAGATAAAACCCCCAAAACCACGAACTTTGATCTCGCCTGCCTTACTTCGTCGAGACAGAGAATACTCATTGCATCGCACCAGAGTGGAAGGTTATCGAAGTGAAAGAGAATGCTCAAAGAATCTATCTTGATTCCCCTTTTTATTTGGATCGATTTCGTTTTATTTTGGGTTCTAAACATTTAAGGACGGGGCTAATTTTTTTGAAGGAAGTAACGAAAATGGATTGGTTCATTGGTTAGCAGAAGAACGATTGGCAACTGTTTAATCCGGGATTTCATTCTTTCTGAAAATGGAAAAAATCAATAGAGAAATGAGAGGGAGAGGAATGCAATTTATAGATGTAGAACACTTCGGCACTAAGGAATATGTTACCATATAGCTTATAGGATAAAGTACATTTCATTTAATTTGATTTGGTCTGATTTAAAATGCGATTTGATTTCTATTTAATGCTATTTGAAATAAAGAGATCTTTATTCTTTTAAAATGGATTCTGATTTGATTTTGAACCTATCCACAATCAAATATCTCGGGGTCCATTAATTTAAATCATGAACCGCTATATTAGTGTATAGACCGACATTTAAATGTAATAACGCTACTCTGAATTGAACAGTATATATTCTAAAATTTAATTTGAACGTATATAGCATATTAAATTAATATACTATAATATAATTTAAATTCAAAAACAAATCAACTTCTCAGTAATAAATTATTATTATCGTTTATATTTAAATAGAATTTATACTGGTCATCTGGATTGTTTTGATTCAGTTTTTAACTTCGATTTCAATTATATTTCATTTTCAGTATTACGATAATTATATATATTCGAAGTAAATCATATTTCGATTATAAAATTGATAATTCAATATAAAAATTCATTTATATTATAAACTCAATATTTAGAATAATAATAAATATTCAAAATAAATCGACCAGAAAATCTGGGTCGTTACATTCTTCCCCCTTAAAAGAATTTCGTCCCCGAAACTACTAAGGTAGGAAAAATGCTATAAACCCATTAACTTTTGAAAAACTCATCTTATTGCTGAAACCTAACATTTTATACTTCTCGAATTTTGGTTCTACCAAAACTTTTGGTTTTTATTCATATTGAATATCATATATGTCTATATTCATTTTATCTAAATGATTTACACTCAGTTCATATTTCATTCAAATTGATCCTGATCAATTTATTCACTTCTATCCATTTAACTTTCTTAAGTTAAATTTAAATTCTAGAATTCAAATTCCCAGGTTTTATTTCAAATCTTTTAGAAATCACCTAAATTTATACATATATATTTATTTCCATTTCATATTCAAAACATTTGAATTTTCAAACCAACTTGATTTTCTTTCAAATGAATTTTGAATAAACTTTTCTAATGGTAGCAATTCATCACTTAGAAACTCGAAAATGAACACTGATGATGCTGCAGTCATCATTAGAGTTATTTCTCAACCCACCTAAGTGAGTTCAGTGCTTATCACTTTCAAAATATATTTTAAAAAATGATTTTTATTCAAAAATTCTTCCAAAACAAAGCCCTATTATTTTAATATACTTGAGAAAATATTTTCAACTTACCAGGATTCAAATTCTAATTTATTGTTTGAATCTAGTTTCACTTAATCTCATTTGTATATCTTATTCATATACAAATTGTATTTGGTTATATATAACCATTCCAATTTTTATTATCTCATTTGACTATAATGTTAACATCCAACACATTCATATATTTTAATAATTTTAGAAAATCATTCTGTTTATATCAAAATAGAATTTTGGGTAAAATTATTCCATTTACCCACTTTAAAACAATATTATGTCGAAATTTTCTATTCAAGTGTTTAGAAATTCTTATCGACTTCGTCGCGTCCCATGATTCGATCGGAATTCATAAACTACTCAACAGACTAGCCAACACAACATAAATAACTTTTATATCAACTAACAAATACGCGCTCTAGTATATATACACTCAAACTCATTCTAGGGTACTATTGACCCTATCTCTAATGACTACAATCCCACCAAAGCCTAGGTGCTCGCTCAACTTAAGCTCTGATACCACTACATATATTACACATCCAACCCAAATATCATAGAAATACGAATCATTTTTTTTAGAAGAAAAAGGTAGAAGAAGAATAGAAATAATAACACGGAATCTCACATCGCAACGGAACAAAATATAATATATCATAACATTTGAGGTACAAAATTTTTACTGTAACATACAATTATCAGAGTACAACACTTACAACACAGAGGAAATAAAAACGGTAAACATATCTAACACTGAAGCCTCCTGCTCCAAGCTCCTTCATATAAATCAGTAAAATCCTGAACTACTTGACTGTCCATACAAATTTGGGCACCCAAAAGTTTAGGTAGAACAAAACAAAATATACTCTAGGTCAGTCATGGGACTGGTATGAGTAAACGATTTAAAACAGTTTGAGAAACTAAATGATATCTCATAAGACCACGTCGTATGACACGAAACGGGTTTTTCCCTTTTGAGAATCCAAAACACTTGATTTGACTTTCAAATCCTTTGAAAGAAAACGATAATCTTTAAATAAAAACTCTTTTGATATTATAATAGTGTCTAAATCAAATAAATAGAAATTTAGTGGAACGCTTTCATCTCACGCTCCACATACATAATATACAATCAAAACCGTACGCACATATTGGGCAATGAATTTCCAACTATGACAAGGTATGGAACCACATTCCGATAGTGTATCTCTAGAGGAGAATACACTAGGTTCAACAAGAACATCTTGTAACCCGGCCACACATAACCGACCACTCATTTCGTTTAAGTGTATCGAATGTATATCACCAACGGTTGGGATCAGCAACCGTTTTCCCGAATGGGACAACATCGAATAGATTAAAGAATGAAATGAATTTCTCTAGATAGGTGATGATACACCCTAATTGGGAGCTACCCACTTAGCCATGCTGCCTGCCCGATTTTTTTCATTTCCCGGTTGTTGAGGCCTGAGGCTACGATTACTTATCATTCATTGACAACACAACCACTTTGAATGCCACATTGTCAGATCCGTTAATCATTAATTGATTTGCACAAATATATTCTGGATATTATGCTAAGAGGATAAATTCTCCGCCACTATATATACCTATACAGACCAACATATGTGATCATTAGAAATATTCTGTCAGACATTCATCCATATACGTTCGTTCTAGGATTCAATGAAACCGAAGTCATAGTTTCCATTAATAGAAAAAGCCGTTGCACTCTACTCCATCTCCGATTATCTTCGTATAATCTGATTCGCAACACTACTGCCAATACGGAGTGGTTCTCTGTTGATAATCCAACCGGTCTCTCCATATTAAAAACAATATTGGCAAACACATCGATAGTCGGTTATTTAACTATTGAAGAAAAACAAACATTCATTCAAAGCATCAAACAATCACTAGGCCCTTAATTAATATTTCATTTATTAAATCACTACTCCCTTTCCTTATCAATATTTGTTAACCAAATATTTTCAACAATCTTCTTGGTCTTTTTCGCTGTTTGGAAAACATTTCCATATATCGCCTCCTTTTATTTTCTATATATAGAAAATATATTCTATTTATAACTGGAAAACATTCCAATTACTTATCTCTTTCATGACCATTCATTTACTTCAATACTTAAGAAATATTTATCTTTATATTTCCAAAATTCCATTTACTTGGGTTTAATCAATCATTGTATAAAACATCGTTACAAACAACCCAAAATACTGCATTCAAATAACTCTTATTCAAGTATTTCACTTCGAGACTGGATCTTGTTGTTTATCAATTATAAGTGAAATCAATCAAGTTGGGGTATAACTACCTCTCAGACCATGACTGAAAACATCCTTAACTTCAAAACGGATAAGACCACTTACCTCGAATAATCAACGTCATAAAAACTATTATTCATTTTTAAAACACGTATACGCTTCTCTTTCTTTTTTACCAATTTAATTTTAGATTTTCTTTTTGTTTATAATATTCTATTTTTAAGTTCATTTCCTTATCGAATTCTATATATATCGATACACTGATTTCTAACTATCAAATTTTCTTAAAAATATTCTAACTCCTTAAATTTTTGGAAAATTTCTCCATAACCTCCTTTGTACCGGTCAAAAGTTCAAACCTCAACTCGCCTCTCTAGGCCCTTCCCATTCAAAAAGAAAATCAAAAAGCCAAGCGGCTTGCCGATTTGGCGCATAAAATCTCATATGGAGTTAAATACATACCTCTTTGTTGGGCATTCTATTTATATCTTTATACACTTCATTCCATACCTGACTAATTTATATCTCAAAACATTCCCAATTTATTCCAATGAATATACAATCATTTTTAATTCAGTTTGCTAATTCATTCTCTAATTAGCTATTTTGTTTATTTCTTTTTTTTTTTTGGTAAGGCTGACGGGGTTGAGTGATCCCCTATCACTTTATTGATATATCGAAGAAGAGGACATAGAAACAAAGTGGAAAAAACAACAAAAAAGAAAACAATGCTAACACGGCATACCAGACTAAGGGAGACTAAACAAGACATATATTAACAAAGAAAAGGTTAAAAATTGAGAATTCCTGGATCAAACGTGAACCTCAGGAATTTAACTCCTTCTCGTATATCATGCCAAAGATGATTCGTGAAAAGAGCTAAGGACGTCGCTTTCTCCGGTTGGAATACCCTAAGGCTTATTTGCCTCCAAATCATATGCAGGTACTTCTTGAGAACAAAAGTGCAAGTCCTTGCACGTGATGAATTTCCCTTGCATTTCTTGTATAATTCTTCCCATTTAAAAGCATTGACAGTAGACGTGCTTCCCAGTTTTTCCAGAGTTGCATGTAGAATTGTTTTTGTCACATGACAAGTGAAAAAAAGATGAGAAACAGTTTCAAGTTGCGCAAGACAGTAGCTACATTCCATCTGCACTTCCATCCCTCTTTCGGCTAGTCTGTCCTGAGTCAACAGGGCATGATGGTAAACCTTCCAGGTAGTTAAGTTCTCTTTTGCCGAATTATCAGTCCTCCAAATTGTTTTGTGCCACCTGTAGGTTAAGAAACTTGAAACATTTTGAAGATTAAAGTACATTTTCCTTAAGCTGTAGCACTCACCTTGCCAATTCCAAGAGAGAAGTTTTCGTGGTTGATTGAAAACCGAACTAGCATAGATTGGAGCCCATAAATTGATAATGTTCTGGTTAGATGAGTTCGGTAAGACGAATCGGCCACCTTCTGTTACACTATTAACTCTCGCATGTATGCTTATCCTTGTTTGCAAGATATCAGGGTAAGAGGTAGTATTTGCTAGAATTCTTCCAAAGTGGAGCCAAGGATCATGCCAGAAGCTAATCATAATAAAAGATTTGTCACCAAATTTGAAAAAAGGAAGAAAAGTACTTCTATATTTTATTATATTCTTCCAGGTTGAGCTATGGTATTGTTTTTCCTGCACAGTCCATAGACTGCTTTCCTTAAGCACATGAATGTAAGACCATTTAACCCACAAATTATCCTTCATATTTAGAATATCATTCATATGCTTACCTATAGCAGCTATATTCCAATTGCACATGTTTATAATGCCAAGACCGCCTTTTAACATAGGTTTCTCAAGTTTAGAAAAGGAGATTGGAGCTAAGTATTTAGTGTGGATGTTCCCTTTCCAAAGAAATATCATGAAAGCCGTTCTGATCATGAGAATCAATTTATTGGGTAAAATAAAGGTCCTCGCATAATAAACTTGCATTGAAACAATAACTGCTTTAATAAGCGTTAATCTACCGGCTTGACTTAGCATTTTAGAAGACCAACACTCCATCCTAGCAGTGATTCTATCATAAAGAGGTAAACGTTGTTGCGTGGTGATTCTAGCCGTAGCCAGCGGAAGCCCTAAGTAAGTTATTGTGTCTTCATTACAAGCAAGACCAGTTAAGTTTTGAATTTGCTGCTTTTGGAAATTAGAAATACCTGTAGCTTTAAATTCAGACTTACGCGTATTTGTTTTCAACCCAGTCATAGCGTAAAAAATATCAAGAGTTCTCATTATATTTAACAGAGTTTGCGAGTCAGGTTTTGCAAAAAATAATGAGATCGTCTGCAAAAAATAATGAGATCTTCTGCAAACATGAAGGAAGTTATACGAGGGTTACTACACTTAGGGTGAATTTAAACTTGTTCTTATCAACTAGATCATTAAGGAGTCTGGTTAGAAGTTCCATCCCAATAATGAAAATATATGAAGAAATAGGGTCTCTTTGCCTAATTCCTTGTTTACTCTCAAAAAACTCTACAGGGGAACCATTAATATTAACAGAAAACCGAGCGGTGTTAATGCAAGAGTAAATCCAGGAAATAAAGCAAGGACGAAAATTCATATAACTTAAAATACGAGTAATATAAGTCCACTGAATAAAGTCAAAAGCTTTCTTAATGTCGAGTTTTAACATGTTCCTAGGCGAACAGTTTTTAGTGTTATAGCCCTTTAGCAATTCATGCGCCACTAACACGTTGTCAAGTATACTTCTAGAAGGTAAGAAAGCAGATTGATTCATAGAAATTATACCGGGAAGAACATGCTTAAACTTGCTAGCAATAATTTTAGAGATACATTTGTAGATAGCATTGCAGCAAGAAATAGGCCTATAGTCACTAATCTTACTAGCTTGCTTAATTTTAGGGATCAAGGCAATAGTCGTATAATTAAAGGAATTCATCATTCTACCATTTTTGAAAAACTGGTGTACACCCTTAATAACATCAGACTTGACCATGTCCCAACAATGCTTATAGAAAAAAGCATTAAAACCATCAGCCCCCCCCCCCAAGAGTTTTTGTTCAAGGAAAACATAGCTGCTAAAATCTCATTATGAGTTATTTTTCGGAAAGTCTATCATTTTGGGATTGATTAAGGACAGGTAAAATCATAGGATTAATACTATCAAGTTCAGGATTAAAATTATCAGAGTTGCAAAAGAGTTTAGCAAAATAATCCACAAAAGCATTATGAACAGAAGCAGTAGAAGAATGTACCTGACCATTGTCATCTGTCACAAAATGAATGTTTTCTCTAACCTGTTTCGCCTTAAGCACAGCGTGAAAATACTCAGTGTTCCTATCTCTCTTGCCATTTGATTCTAGACTTTTGTCTCTTCATTAAAGATTCAGCATTAAGAGCGTCTCTGTATTTGTTAGAAAGATCACTTTCTTCACGAACAAGATCAGTATTATTCCTGTCATTTTGCATCACAGCTTGCACAACAAGAAGTTTTTGTTCTATACTTTTCGATAGGTTGGATCCACTACCAAACTTACAACCCGACCAAGATTTGAGAGTAGTCTTAAGGCTTTTAAGTTTTTTGGAGAGAACATGCATAGGATTATCGAAAGCAGAATCTTCCCAAAGATTTTGAACTAACACATTAAATTCAGGTTCAAGGGTCCAAACATTGAAAATTTTAAAGTTAGGGGTCCTAGAAGCTACAGTCTCACCTATCCTTAAGACTTGAGGAGAGTGATCGGAAAGAAGGGGAGGCGGCAATTCATTAGACAGGTTAGGCTAAGCACTTAAAGCTAAATTATTACAAAAATCATGATCAATTCTAGAAAAATTCCGCGGACCATCCCTCTTGCTGTTGTTCCAAGAATAAGGGAGACCAGTGGCCTTGATTTCAACGAGGTCTCAATTACTAATAGTAATGTTAATAGAAGCAATCTCAGATAAGGCTATAGGATTACCACCTACTCTATTGGAGAGAGACAACGGGGTGTTAAAATCACCACACACAATCCATAGTTGTGTGTGCTATCTAAAGCCAAGTAAGTCATGATAAAGGTTATCTCTAGCAATGTACGAGTTAGATGCATAAACAAAAGTAACAATCAAAGACGAAGATGAGGGGATATGAAAGTCAAGACAATGAATAAATTGACTAGAAGACGATAACGTAGTGAAGCTACGGACAGAAGGGTCAAAAATTAACAGAATTCTACCATAACTAGCATTAACTAAATTGTGAAAATAACTCCAAGTGGGATTTATATACCTGGCAGCGCGCTTGGTTAAAGCTTCATTGAGCTTCGTCTCCAGGATAGCCAAGGCACTCAAATTGTATTTATGAATAATATACTTACATTGGTCGAGCTTGAGATCGTCATGTGCTCCACGAACGTTCCAAACACTAATGTTGTATATCATTGGTATACTCGGTGGTTTGTTTATGCACAATTGCCATAAATCGCGTTTGGATCTGACTCTGCTCTATCGCAGATAGTTTATTCTTTCTGGTACTCTTCTTTTCACTACCAGCTGTTTCAGGAATGTAAAGAGGAGAATCTAGCGCAGCTTTGAATCCCGGAGGTGGTTCTATATTGTAATATGGGTATTTGACTTTATCTTTGATTTGGCTATCTTTTCCTTGATCCTTAGTTTGATGATTATAGTTGGTGCTACTTGCTGGAAGGACTTGCGCTAACGGCTGTACAATATGAGTCTCATGCTGATTGTTACCTTCAAATTCAGGTGAAACATCGGTCAGAAAACTAGCAGCTGGTAAAGCTGCTACAAGAGCTAATTCAAACCCAGAGTTCAAGTTCACCAAAGGTAAAACATTGTTGTCGAGGCTTGCAGACTCTTTTCTAACACCAGTGCCAAGCAAATCTTCTGTAACATTGATCAACAGTTGCTTGCTTGGAACCCCAAGAGCATGATCACCTTTATTCACCTGTTCGTGTGTCATGGATTGTATGATTTTTTTGTGTTAATTCATTCTCATATTCCTTTTCAGTCTTTTCCTATTGCAAAGCCTCTAAATTCACCTCCTCTGAAATAGCAGTATTGCCTCCTTCTGTTACATCATCATCCAAGTTATAATTTTGGAGAACTCCAAAACAGTTGGAAGTAGCAAGAGGTTCGTTTAATGAAAAACTGGAGGTGATGTCTTTAGCTTTCCTTCCTACCTGGAGAAACTTTTCTTTCTGCCTACACTCACTTCTTTTTGTGCTTTCTTTAGGTATTTCTCCTTCCTCTACCTCCTCAGCTATATTCACCACTTGGAAATTAGGGATTTGGCTAGAACTAGGAGTTGTGAAGTTGAAGTTACTCGGCCAAAAATCCCTTATAGTACTCTGCCCTATTCCGTTCCTGTTTAATTCTAGATTTTTCCTCTTTGGCACTCTCTGCCAGGTTTGATCATTTTGATGTGCCTGAAACCTTCCTTTGGGGTTGTCCATTTTCCTCATTGTATTATTGATGTTCAAACAGTGTTGCTTCTGACACTGGGGTTAGGCTGAAACCTTCTTTCCTTATTAGCCACTACATCTTCCTTCTTCTTCCTTGTTTCCTCTGCTACTTGTTCTTCAGTTTTGTTCACTTCACACTTTTCATCGCTATGCCCAAATGTGTTGCAACTAGTATAAATAAGCAGCCTCCAAAGATAGGTAATTTTCACTCTTTGCGTTCCTCCTCCTGGTATCTTGACTAGAAAATCATCTATTAGCTGCTTGTCAGATTTGATTTCAATCAAACATCTAGCATAATTCAACCTTTCAAGTCTTTCCATTGATTCATCTAGACAAACCATCTTCCCCAAGCGACAAGCCAACCAATTAATGTCGGGATGTGACCAAGCAAAGAGGGGAATGTTCGAGAACTGCACACAAATAGGCGTGGCTTTTATTTGGCCACAAACATTACTAACTTGCGGGTCGTAAGGTTTTATAATGAAGAATTTGTTCCTCATAATTAGCGGGTCACTCATTAAAATTTTCAATCGATCCTTCTGATATGAAAATTGAAATAGAAATAACACTCCATCAGACTTGACAGTAAATGTTCCTTTCAGCTTCCAATTGTTGTTGACTTTGTAATGTACAACCGAGTAGGGAAGTGGCTCATCAAGGAAAAATCCAACAAGAGCATAACTCCAGACTTTTGTTCCAGCTTCGATGATGTCAGGACTGAATTCCATAGCACCTTCTTTATCGTAGATGGGGACCATATCAACGGGGTTGTACTTCCTCGCATTTCTCGGCAAATGCTGCAAGAAGGAAGTCCAACGCCGTTGACTGTCAGATTGCTCAAAACCAGTAGCAATCGGCGGAAAATCAGAGGCAGAAAGGGGATATGCAGAAACATGAGTATTTTCCTGAGGGGAGGTATCAAGGGGAGGGTCCGGAGGCGCTGGAGGTGGGATGGGAGGGTCCTGAGACGCTAGAGGTGGGTTGGGAGGCGGCGGTGGCTGAAGGATTTGTGGAGACACGGAATCATTAGCCTGAGGGGAGGGTTTAAGGGGAGGGTCTGGAGGCGCTAAAGGTGGGAAGGGAGGGGCCTGAGATGCTGGAGGTGGGATGGGAGGGGCCTGAGATGCTGGAGGTGGGATGGGAAGGGCCTGGGACGCTGGAGGTGGGTTGGTAGGCGGCGGTGGCTGAGGGATTTGAGGAGAAGTGCTAGAAGTGATGGGCGCGAGACTCAAGAGCGAATTTGTTGGGGATAGAGCCGTTGAATCGTCAGCCATTAAAAAAAATCGAAAAAAGCTATTTTGTTTATTTCATTTTTTATTTGAACATAGCAGGTTCATATATATTTTTACTTGCTTATAAACTAATTGAATTCCATTTTCAATTCAAATTTTATATTCGATTTCAAATATAAATTCTCAAATCACATTTACTTATCCAAGACCCAATTTCGCTTCACAATTCCATTAACTGATGATTTTACAAATTATTCAATTCTATGCAATTATCAAAAATATGATATATTTTTTTCAAAAATAATTTCATTTACTTCATTTGAGTTCATATTTATTTTACAACTCAATTCTAGATTTTTTTTAATGGAAATCTAAGTTCTATTAACTTAAAATCCTTCGATTTTAATTATTTAATCGTTATAATTTAGAATCGATTATAGCGCTGTTTTTGAAAATTTGATTATGACATAACTCAAAATCTAAAAGACGAAATCCATTTTTTCTCTCCCATTTGAAAAATATTATTCAATCGGTCCCGATGATTCTGGTTTCAAGGAATTCGGACTTAATTTGAGTTCTATATACTCAATTGAAGTTCGAAACGCCAATTTATGAAATGCAGCGTTACAGCGAGTTTGTTTTAATTATATTTAATATATAAATGTTTTAAACTTCGTATATAAATATTAACTTCATTCTAATATATTTAATATATATTAAACCAATTTTCCCAATTAAGCTTAATAATTCCGATTATCCCAGATAGCCAATTATTTCATATCTCAGTTATAAATTTATTTATAATTCAATCTTCTATATTTTATTCTAACTCCTTTTTAAATAATTTATTTATAAAATTCGATATAATCAAATTTCAAATTATAAATCCTTCTGATCGATCTCATCTTAGTTTATATTCCGAATTCTGAAATAAAAACTATAATTCCCTTTTTTGAAATGATTTCAACTTTCTATTTTTTTAAAATTCAAACTTGAATTTAAAATTTAAAATTATCTCCCGATAATTAATTCGCTAACATTATAACATCGTTTATAAATTTACTTATTTTATATATTAAAACAAGTTCCATTTTCTAAATCTATTTCAAACCAAAATCTTATTTTGGAATATTCTATTTATTTTAACTTATCCATATATAACATGGAATCTATTTTCATATTTAAATTTAACTTCTATCAAATATGATTTCAATATCTTTTCTGAGAAATATTTTATTTTAAATAATTTTGAACTAATCAAATTCAAATCATAAATCATTACGGATTTATTTTTAGTTCAATTCACATTCTGAACATCAGAATAAATTTCATTATTTAATTCTTTAAAACGATTTCCCATTTCTATTTTTAAATTCACAATTTAATTTAAATATTCAAATGATAATTCTTCCATTTTATTTTTAAACATTGTTTATAAATTCATTTCAATTCCCTGATTATCCAATGAAAATCATTTCATTTTATTTAAAAACACCGTTTGTATATTTACTTCAATTTCCTGTATTATTAAATTTATAAACATCGTTTATAAATCCAATACTTCAATTTCCTATATTTATTTAATTTATAAACGTCGTTTATAAATTCAGTACTTATTTTGTTTATTCAAAACAAGTTAATATTTCTATAGCTCATTAAAAATTCAAATTCTATTTTTAAAAATAGATTTCCCCTTTTAAATCTCAAATATCTTTTTCACGATATTTTTATAAATCACCATTTAGGCCTGGTGATATGCAACCAATCAAAATCACCCAATTGTTTATCACCGGTTTTCAAACACATCATATGTGACAATATATATATATATATATGGAAACAAACAAACAATAATATTTTTGAGGAATCTAGTTGGATCCCTCCAACCTGTTTTCTTGCATCCACAGACGTTAGCCAACATAAATAATACCCATCCTGCTTCGAGGCAGGATATCGCGGTATAGAAGGTCATCCACTATCATAGCGTGGGGCGTATAGGGTCATCCACTAATGGTACTACGGGTATCCGCTAATAGTAATGCAGGAATCCAACTAATCACCAATATATAAAATAACCACAAACACCAATCCTAGATAATTAATAAATTTTTAATAATAGCCACGGTAATATTTTAATGCAACCAAACATCCATCGATTATTTTAACGGCAAAAAATAATTCTGAATAATAAATTAAGTGAGATTTACTAACCGGAATTTTCCATTGCTGAATATCCTGGTGTAATTCCGTATCGTCAGCTACGAACCCACTCAAATGAAATTTATCGTGTACCTACGATTATTTAATTTTGTTTAATGATTAAACTATTTTAATTTAAAATAATAAATAAAGAAGTCTATTCGATGTATTTTTAGATTTTTATTAAACTTATACCTTGATTAGAGCTAATTAATCACGACCAAATCCTTTCTTCTCCAATCCGACTATATCATGTAGAAGTCGCGGATATGATCCCAGTGCATACGAATTTGCTTGAATCTGATATCTTATGATATATTTATAAGCGTTATAAATTTCATAAAATTCAAATGATCATTAACTTGCTAATTAAGAATTTATAAATAATTTACTTTACCTTAATCTTCCTCTTTTATAAGAATGCCCCATTTCTTCTTGAATTTGAAGCATGTAATCGAACCCTACCATTGCTGAAATTTTTCACTGATCCTCTCCCCCTTTGGTTCTCAACTAAAACAACAAACTTTGCCATTTTCCATCACTCTATCATTTCCACTGTCTCTAAATTATAAACCCCAAAACTGTCCAGACCACTTTCATTTCGATGGTCCATTGATGGCATCAGAACCCTTCCTGTTTTAGCACTGTTGAACCCTACATTTCACTACCGGACTTCAATTACTGTACTAACCTCCACCTTGGAATATTTTAGATCAAATTCAATGATCGAACACCTCACATACAGATCCGAACCTCTCTAATTCTTCACAGTCGAATCCCCTATTTTAACATGATTGATCCCCTCTTTGACCCGCTTAACATCACTACTGGAACATCATCGAACTTCATTGCATCATCGTTGCCCCCCAAAACGATCACTAGTCGCGCTTCCCTCATCACTCTAGTTTGCAACTTCCAAGGTTTGAAATTGAACCACCGCTCCAAAAAATTTGATCGCAACCTCCAGTAGCTCATCCCCACTCTCGATCCTGACCCCGCTACTCACCATCGAAGATAAAACCCCCAAAACCACGAACTTTGATCTGGCTTGCCCTACTTCGTCGAGCCAGAGAATACTCATTGCATCGCACCAGAGTGGAAGGTTATCGAAGTGAAAGAAAATGCTCGAAGAATCCGAACTTGATTCCCCTTTTTATTTGGATCGATTTTGTTTTATTTTGGGTTCTAAACATTTGAGGTCGGGGCCAATTTCTTTGAAGGAAGTAACGAAAATGGATTGGTTAACTGATTAGTAGAAAAACGATTGGCAACTGTTTTTAATTCGGGATTTCAATCTTTCTGCAAATGGAAAAATCAACAGAGAAATGAGAGGGAGAGGAACGCAATTTATAGATGTAGAACACTTCGGCACTAAGGAATATGGTACCATATAGCTTATAGGATAAGATACATTTCATTTAATTTGATTTGGTCTGATTTAAAATGCGATTTGATTTCTATTTAATGCGATTTGAAATAAAGAGATCTTTATTCTTTTAAAATGGATTCTGATTTGATTTCGAACCTATCCACAATCAAATATCTCAGGGTCCATTAATTTAAATCACGAACCGCTATTTTAGCGTATAGACCGACATTTAAATGTAATAACGCTACTCTGAATTGAACAGTATATATTCTAAAATTTAATTTGAACGTATATACCATATTAAATTAATATAATATAATATAAATTCAAAAACAAAATCAACTTCTTGATAATAAATTATTATTATTATCGTTTATATTCAAATAGAATTTATACCGGTCATCTGGATTGTTTTGATTTAGTTTTTAACTTCGATTTCAATTATATTTCGTTTTCAGTATTATGATAATTATATATATTCGAAGTAAATCATATTTCGATTATAAAACTGATAATTCAATATAAAAATTCATTTATATTATAAACTCAATATTCAAAATAAATCGACCAGAAAATCTGGGTCGTTACACCAGGACTAGCAGTGGGATCAGTGGAAGGCACAATAGGACCCGTGGGATCAGAAACATTGACATCTGTGGAAGTAGTGCCAAAGGTGGTAGTAGTTTTATCTGGGGCATACTCCCCAGAAGATCCATCTCCAACTGTTAAGTCAAGTTCCTTCCTAAATTCTTCTTTTTCCTTGGCAAGAGCAGCACATGATTCCTCATCCAGATAATGTGCAATGAGCTCCTCTTCCGTATAACCGCTGCCATCGAGTTGCAGAAGAATGTCCTCCCAAACCTCAGCTAAAGTGATCGGATGCTTGTCTCGCAAGAAAGATAAACTGCCTCGCCCCATGACACTGAAAGTGTAAAATTTAAATAGAGTGGAGTTGAAGTCAGCCTTGGTCTCGGCGTGTGCTTGCTCAATAGCCACCTTATCCAAAAGATCCTGATTCCTCTCTCGCTCAAGTTCCTCTACTCTGGCGTGCAACAAGGAAATTTCTAACTCTTGAGAAGTAGTCTTTTTCCACAGACTAGCATTGTCCTTTTGATAAGTTTCAATAGCTTGCTGCTCCACGACCAATCTGTCTTAGGCATTCTTTTTGGCTGAGTGAGCATCTTTAACTTGAGCAGTCAGCAAGGCTTCCTTCTACTTATGGGACGAAGTAGCAGCATAAAGCTCCACTTTAAGTTTGTTGTTCTCAGCCTCCATCTCCTCATTCTTCCTGGAGAGAGATTCAATGCTAGCATCATGGGCTTAGAGAGTCTTGTCCCATTCAGCCTTATCATTATCCATGTTCAGCATAGCATCAACATTACATCTAGTGATTCTTTAGAACTCATCAGCCAGCTTTCCAATAGGTCAACCTCTCAACGTCACCCTTCACCATCTCCAGATTTTTAAGCATAATTCCTTATCTGTTGGATTTATGTCCAAGTTAAAACAAGACTCCTTTCAAGAATGAAGAACCAATGAGGAAACCGGGCAGAGAGTGTGCTAGGCGTTGGTGCAAAATAGTAAGGTGGCCTTTGGATGATTTGTTGGATAATAGCAGGAGGAGAAGTAGTAGCTGGAGGTGGAATAGGTATAAGGCTTGTGAAAGTTTGAATAGCAGGAGCATGAGTTTTATTTGGTCTAGCTGCACGCTTATGTGAATTTCCTTCGCCATGATCTTATCCCTGTCTCTCCTCTTCTTTCGGTCATCCTCCCCCCATCTGTCCCGGTTATAATGATCGTCATGGGTTTGCTTACCCCGCTCGTCCTTATCTCGACGGTCCCACGCCTCCTGAACCTTTCTCTCTCTTCTTAACTCATCAGTTTCCCTATGAGAACGGATGGTCCATAATGTCGTGGTTTATAAGAACTTGAATAGCGGTTGAATTCATCCACATATGAACGGCCGGAATATTCATGTAAGATATCTAAATCTCTAAGTGTGTGTGGTGTGTGATCTAACACGCATCGAACAACGAACCACGCGTCCTTTTTGGATTCAAAGTGGCTGCAATCTCAGAGATTGGTTTTGAGATACGGTAAGAGCCAATTCGGAAGACGGTTTTGGAGCCAATGTAGTAAGCTTCAAAGTTGCGACGTCACCCATAACAAGCTCGCTTGAAGTGACATTAAGATCGCTCAGACTCCCGTATATGTCCAAAAAGTCATCCTCGGTTATGAATGGAATCATGGGATTGGTGTCGACTCTTTCAATATTGGTATCGCCTTTACCTGCGATCTCTCCTTCTTCAAGTTGTTCACCAACCTTCGTGGGACCTTTTTCCTCGCGATGTATAATCTTTTTCTCGTCAATGGGAGGTGAGTGGGGCTAGGCAGATAATTCAGCTCCGCCAACAGGATCCGAACATTTCTGTAATATGGACTCATCAGTAGAACTTTCAATGAAATATCTTCTCCAGAAGCTAGGGTACCCGATGCTTCAGGCGCAGAATGAGGAGCAGAAGAAGTTTATCTAGAAAGAAAAGATCGAGAAGGGTTGAGCTATCCAAATTAATGAAGAAACTCTTCCTTAATTAAGAATTTCTTGGTCCTCTCTTGATCGTTAACAGCTTTCGGTGTCTCAGGAGTAGACTTACAAACAAAAGAGTCTTTGATAAGGGATGGTATTTCTGCTAAAGAAAAGTAATATTTAATAATCAAGACTTAGAAGAAACTGGATAAGGAGCTCTAAGAAAATATGTTCTCCTCCTTCCATCCAGATTCCGTAAAAGCTATCCAGGCATCAAACATAACAGAATTGGTTTAGGAATCCCGAACACTATCTGATAAGTCGAGGATAAGCTTGCAATCTCGAGGGCCTTCGACAAAGATAATAGAAGGGTGTTCTTTCCTACTTTCGAAAACACATAAATAGAAAATTTCCAAAAGAGTAGGCATACAGCGCCTTGTCCTCATAAAAGGCACACATAGTCGTATTAAAATGCCATAACCATTCAGGTGTAACTGAATAGGGGCAATTGCTAAGTGTCGAAGGACCATCTATAGAAATGGTTGAAAGGAGGAATGGCCCCACTCATTAATATATGACAGTTAATTAGTACAAATCCAAAGGCCGGACGATCAACAAATTCATCCTTCCCCGTTAATCTCGCATCATCTTCGGGAATGCCAAATTGGGTACATAGTTGCTTGAAAGTACAATGAGTAAGCATTGAAGGGCATCTTTCTGATGGCGGATTGCCAAGAGGACGGGGAGCAGGGATAGGCTGATATTCTTCTGACTCGGGAGCTGCAGTCGTTCTGCCTTCAGAAGTTTGAGTAGAATCTCCAACTTGAGCAGAAACAGTTGTCTCTTCAGTTTGATGACGAATCTTCTGTCGAGTATTCATTCTACACAAGCAATCTTGTTTGTAAATAATTTACAGGTGCGCATTTCCTAAGTGTGAAGTGTTGTGCAAAATTGTATAAGTCATTAAGGAACGAAGCTTGAAATCTGTTGTTGGTGTGGTCAATCAGTCGATATCAAGCGTTTTCGCGAATTCAAATTAGAATGTCATCTCTATACAAGCGATGTTCGACAAGTTATAAATGGTTGAACAAAACAGTCTTGTATGGGTACTTCATTCAGTTCAAGTCAAGAAATTCGTTGTATTTTATTTTTAATGATTAAACTAATCTGTCGTTGACATAGGAAATCGACGGCAAAATATTCGCTTAAACCCGTTCAAGTGTTTGTCTTGTTATAGGGCAATTAGCAATGAAAGGCACGCTCAATTTATAAGCTGCAAGTTCAAACTGTTGATCACTTTCAAGTTTGGATCACTTCAATAACTCTGACTGATCGAGCAATGGATCGAGCCTAGCAACCTATGATCGGAGCAAAGCTCAATGATCAAATGATTTCTAAGACCGATCCACCATTCAATCAAAATCTTCGATCCATGAAGGAGTTGCGGTCCATCGTTCAAACCAGCCGCACGACCTATCAACCAACCAAGGCATGTGATCCATTAATGGAACGTGAGCATGCGATCCATTATGTAATATTGCAAAATTTTAATTAAGTTTAAAATTTAATATTGGTATTTTCCTGAATATATTCTGAATTTAATAAGGTTAAATACTAATATTGATAATCTTTTGCATTTTGGTTTGATAAATATCTTGTTCTATTTTATAAATATGATTTGGTAAAAGAAAACTATTTTATGAATATGTTGATAATGATATTATTTTGCAAAATATGGTTCATTTAAATGTGTGTGTGTGTGTGTATATATATATATATATATATATATATATCTTTGGATAATGTTATTTTGATGTTTAGTAAACATTAAGTAATGTGATAGTACACTTATAGGTATTGGTAATTGGTTACAATTATAAGTGTTACATAAATGTTGCAAATCAAATTGTTTATAAATAAACAAGTGTCATCATACTGTCAACATGCATGAAGTATTTAATGTGATAAAGCTATTTGTCTCTACATGTGTAAGCATGCATTTAGGAGGGTTAATGATATTAGACATGTGTCCATGGATGGATTTATATATTTATCCTTGGATTTTCCTATATAAGAGAACTTAAACCCTCATCTCTTTACACTGCTCAATACTTATTCTTGCACCATCCTCTTGCTCACCATTCCCCCTCATTCGGCAGCCACCTCCCACCATGGTAGCACCACCAGCCGCCACACCAAGCTCCTCCTCCACCATACACTTCACCATTGATCCTTCCCTCTCCAAAATCAAAACCACATCCTCCCCTTACCTTAATTTCTCTCGGCCTCCTCCTATTTCCGGCCTCCACCGTGCCAACCTTCAGGCACCACCGCCGGCTGCTGCACCACCTGACACCGCACCTAGACATCGCACCTTCTTCCCACGTAGCCACATTTCCCCTCTCTCCTCCTTGATCCTACTCGGCCTCCCTTAAAACCCCTACAACATAACTCATAACTCCACCACCTTTTCTCTCTCCTCCTCTATACATGTCAGCATGGCCAAAGCTCCACTAAACACCTAGCTCCATCCCTTACTCCTCGTCATCCCATTCATAGTCCCTAAGCTCGACCTCCCCTTGTGTTGAGTAGAAAATAAGGTTAATGTATGAAGACTACATATATACATATGATTTTTTTTGCAAAGAAGGAGAATTGTGCACATAACTGTAGCATTGTCTGTAAGCTTGGTCGTAGTTGATATAGGGTCTTGATAGTGAAAAGTTTGGAGGTAGGAAGGTGAGAGTTCTAATTTAAATTTATTTTAAATTAGTTAGTACGATTAATTATAATTAGTTGTTAATTATAATAATTAGCTAACAATCATGAATTGTTATGAATGATTGTTATTGGTTGTTCGATGGATGTTCATGCAGATAAAACCACCATAAACACTAAGCTTTATTGACTGTAACGCTTTGCGCACATTTAATTGATTATTTTAATTGTTGTGGTTATGATGGATAAATTTGCGCTTGTTTATTTGGTTAAGTTATTTGGTTAATTCTGATTGCATGAAATCACATACACACCATAGTTGTGGAATTATACCCGTGATCAATTAAATCTCCTTCCATATAAATGAAAATTAATTATTTAATATTAAATAATTATTAGGAATGTAGTTTTGAATTATATTTAGATAAGATGAAACTGTTTTGAAATTAGAAATGATTTGAATCCTGTATTCAACATGAGTTTTGGTAAAAATATTATTTTTATATTAAGTCCAATTTAATTTGAAATGAGATTTGAAAATTAGAATATGGTTTCAAAGGTTCATATTGATAATGTCTTTTTATAATAATATATACATATATACACCAAATGTTCTAGGATAACAAAGAGGATAGTGTCTAGGCTTGGGTTTGAAAATATAATTTCCTTCTCTCCCTAGCTATCCCTAATTGATCCGACAAACGGGATGGTTAATCCGAAATCCAATTTGAAATATAATTTGAAACTAGTTTTCCAGATAAATTGGAATTATAAATTCAATTTGAAAAGGATTTGAATGAGTTATATTTAAATCATTAATATGGCTTGAATAGAACGCGCTATGGGACGATAATTCGTTAATATCGATTTTAAATTTCAAATGACTATAACTTGAACGTTTTGAATTGAATTGACTTGAAAAGAAAAACGATGGATTTATATTAATGATGGTTTTTAAAATTTAAAAAAATTCAAATTCCAACGTATAGTTTTCAAGTTATGTAAAAATTAAAATTTGAAAAGGTCGTTATACGTACAGTTCGGTGACCATAATGGAAAATCGGATAAAATGAGCCTATAAATAATTATTTAAAAATCCAGAAAAAATATGATAAATCATATTTTATTATTTTAAAGTGATTTGAGATAGAATAAATGAATCTTGAATGATTCTAGATCGATTTGGTTAAATAACCATTTCGCAGTACCTTTAGCAACGCTTTTAATGTTATTAAACAATTTCTTTGGTAAGATTGGAATTTGAAGATTATATACCATGAAATATTATTTAAATTATTGAGAAAGGATTTGTTAAATATGTTGAATTTTTTTAAAAGAGTTTAAAATGTATGGTATGAAATTTATTTAAATTGTAAGTAAGATATGGGAAGTTTGATTTTAAAAAAATAAATAAACGAGTTTTGAATAGAGTTAGTCGTGGGATATTCGATATGGAATCCCAGGATTGGACGAATACTATCAGAAATAGTAAACTGTATTCATATCCAAATTCTAATGGTGTTGCATGAGTTTGTGAATCGATATCAAATATAAGTCGATTAAATTCTGTTTAAACTTATATTTGAAATATTAATCGTATGGATTATCATAAATGAAGATTAAATGATTAGATGGTTTTGAAAACTTAAGGAAAGGGGTAATGATGAATAAATGGATTTGATTTTGAATATATGGTTGAAAATGAATACTGAATTTTAAGGAAAGGATTAACATGATAACGGGGTCTAAGGGAATTGAATAAATCCAACCTTGAATTATAGTAAAGTAATAACAATTTGGGGAGGAGATTTGAATTGAGAAACTTGTGTAGTCCATAGCTATTGATTTTAAAGTGCGCTTATTACTTGGAAAGTCCGGGATCGGATATAGGTCCGAAAACCATTCCAAGTAATAATATGACGTTGTGGAGTAACTAAAGACACTGAAAACAGTATTGAAGACCGGGACCGTTCATATCGTAAGGGCGACTTGCTGAATATCTCAAATGGATAGCCCTCATTTGTAGATGGCTTTTATATTAGCTTAGTGGCAAGAAGCCCTAATGTATGTGAAGGAATTCCGGAATGTTGTTTCGTTCAAACCTAGAACGGACATGTATGGATTGTGTGACTGACATTGTAATTGACTGCGTAGCACTGATCTTTATTAATATATATCTGCTTGGTGGCGGAGAATTTATTCTCTTACGTAACACTCTTATCTAAGACGTATGAGCTTAGAGGTTATATATTGATGGAAAGCAGTGATGCGAAGTAAATGGACAATGTGGCATACTTAAGTTATGTGATGAACTATGGATGATCAAAGCATGGCTTATTTTAGCGTAGCTTTGTGTATTCCGTAACCTCGGCAAGTCTCACAACCGGTAAATGGCCAAAACAGGAAAGATGGAACGAGGTTAAGGGTAGTCATTTCCTTTTAGATAAAAGGTGTACTATGGTATGGAGCCCAGGTATTAACCTATATGGATAACTTCTATTTTATACAGATGTTGATGTTGGGAGCACCCAGTTTTAAAGGTTGGTAATGACTGGGAAGTGATATACCCAGGCGTGCTCTAGGTTACCCAGTTAAGGGGTAACTCGGCCTCGTCTTGGCAGAGAACCCGATTTGGTTATCGGGGCGTCCCTCTTGAGGCGTACCCATCAGTTCGGTAAGAAAGTTCTTTTTCCTGGTCATTTGTTAGAAATCCAATTTTCCACTACGATCCCATATGATTTTAGTTGTATAGCCTGCTACCGCTGGATTACGTCGGTATAGTGGGAAGGGGCATTATGATGGCTATGATTAATACATTTATTTGTGAAATTGTTTTCACACTATGCACTATTGGTAATAACATAGGATTTCCATGTATCAAGCATTTTTTACTATCATAAGGAGAAACCTCGCCCATGTGTGCATTTGCACTGTGTGTGTGCTGTGAGACCTTATGTTAGCTTCATTTTCAAAAGTCATTACGAATTTTGATGCACGGGTATTCACATGGAGTAAACCCGTTCTGCGTTAGCGGCATGGTCTGTTGGATTTCCCAACTTTAAAATGAAGCCAACCTAAGAACTGCTTTTTCGATTTCTCAAACCAGTCCCACGGCTGACCTAGAGTACATTATTTCCTACACCTAAACTCTGGGTGCCCATATTTTTACATGGGCAGTCAGAAGTTTGGTTTGTAGGTTTAGATTTCAGAGCTGGATTTAGGTTTGAAACTAGAGTGATGATTTGGGTTTTACTTATTCCGCTGGAGAGTTTATTTCCACTGAGCATATATGGTACTCTGATGTTCCATGTAATCTCTGAGGTAATCATTGAAATGAAATGAAAAAAGTTCTGATATTTTTGTGCAAATATGTAAGTACCCATAACAATCCATCTTTGTGAACGGTTTAAGTTGGTTTAAATACCGGCAAGAACCATTCAGAAAGCTAGGTCATCACAACGTGGTATTAGAGTTTTGGTTTATACAAAGCAATGGGGTACGACATATTTGAACAAAAGATAGGACTCATCGGAGTTACAATATCTCATTAGGGATAGGGTTAGGAATACATAGAATGAGATTCAGGAATATTGTGTCCGGGAGAGCGTTTTTCCTTATAAAATCGATGAGTTATGATGGAAATTTGTGAATTTAAAATTTATGTATTAGATTTGTTTAAAATGAATGAATTTGGATTAATGACTTAAGTATAAAATTCCTTAAAAGGGTAGTTAGGGAAATAATGGATATGCACTAAACCTTAAGTAAAGTTCATTAACCATTTTGTATGATTTTTGGTTTGGTAAGTAAATCCCTTAACAATTTTTGGAAACTTTGAAAAAGAAATTTGGCTATAAACACTTAACTTGAATCATTTTGGTTAAGTTAATAATGAGTTTTAATAATCGATTTGGATGATTTCTAAGCTACAAAATTTTACTTTTAGGGTGACAAACCTTTTAAATTAGACAGTATCTCTCCCTGTTTCAGCCTAGTAGTAGCTCTAGCTCTAATTCAGAGGATTCCATTATAGATATTTCTAGTAACTCGAGTGATCATGAGATTATTGAGATATTATCAGACTCCACACCGACTGAGGATCAAACTATATACCCCGATAGCGATATAGGCGTCATCTCTGTCCTGATATGTTAGGAGTAGACCCAACCCCATAGCAGGACGACCCTATGAGATATATGAGTATGTCCCGGGACCCATGATTATTTATTAGATAAAAGAGGATGAGGCAGTATCCTATTTTTGGTATTGAGGTATCGCTAGCGATAGATGAGGATACACTAGAGGTTTTATGATGGCAAGTCCTTGACGAAGGGGACCAGAAGTTGTTAGGACAGGTCCCAGTACCAGAGGACCCTGGCTTAGATTTGTACCCAACATTAATTGAGCATTAGATGCGACAATACATGAGTTAGAGCTATCAAGATTTATAGTAAAGGACGACCCAGTTCCCAAGGGAGGAGACGATGAGGTTAATGATGTCATGGAGGAATTAGAATAGTCCATAGACGAGGACGATATAGAGGCTGATGGATATACAGTAAATGAGAATGGATTTATATAGGATGACGATGGAGAGATAAATGATGATGGTTATTTGGTTGACAATGATAAGGAGTTTGCAGATTAGGAGCCGGAAAAGTTCAGCTTGTCGATGATGGATTAGACATATCAGATGACTAGTCGATGATAAGTTTGGACCTTGTATATAGCATTTATATGTTTTGAACTAAGATAGTTTTTGGGCATACCCGGGTAGGTATCCTCTTTTTGTGACTATACATTTTGGACCACCTTAAGTATATGATACATACTTTTAGTAAGCTGATTAAGATGACCTTATGACATGACTTTTTGGGGCTGACTATGATATAAGTGTTCTGTTCCATTTTGAGTCTGTTTATCTAAGTATTTATGAAATCTATTCCAAAACCATATAGAGGAGTTTGATTTAAATGCATATAGAAGTTTAAAACCAACAGTTTATCCTTTTCGGGGACGAAAAGTCTTAAGGGGGGATGAATGTAATATCCCGAAAATTTTAATTAAGTTTAAAATTTAATATTGGTATTTTCCTGAATATATTCTGAATTTAATAAGGTTTAAATACTAATATTGATAACCTTTTGCATTTTGGTTTGATAAATATCTTGTTCTATTTTATAAATATGATTTGGCAAAAGAAAACTATTTTAAGAATATGTTGATAATGATATTATTTTGCATAATATGGTTCATTTAAATGTGTGTGTATATATATATATATATCTTTGGATAATATTATTTTGATGTTTATTAAAGATTAAGTAATGTGATAGTACACTTATAGGTATTGGTAATTGGTTACAATTATAAGTGTTACATAAATGTTGCAAATCAAATTGTTTATAAGTAAACAAGTGTCATCATACTTGTCAACATGTATGAAGTATTTTATGTGATAAAGCCATTTGTCTCTACATGTGTAAGCATACATTTAGAAGGGTTCATGATAGTAGACATGTGTACATATTTACCCTTGGATTTTCCTATATAAGAGAACATAAACCCTCATTCTTCTACACCATTCACCATTTCTTCTTACACCATCCTCTTGCTCACCATCCTCCCTCATTCGGCAACCTCCTCCCACCACGGCAGCACCACCAACCGCCACACCAGGCTCCTCCTCCACCGCATATTTCACCATTGATCCTTCCCATTCCAAAAACCGAAACCACATCCTCCCCTCACCTTAATTGCTCTCGGCCTCCTCCTATTTCCGGCCTCCACCGTTCCAACCTCCAGGCAACACCACTGGCTGCTACACCACCTGACACCCCACCAAGACCCGCACCTCCTCGCCGCGTGGCCAATTTCCCTCTCTCTCCTCCTTGAATCTATTCGGCCCCCCTTAAAACCCCTACACCAAAACTCCACCACCTTTTCTCTCTCCTCCTCTATACATGTCAGCACGGCCAAAGCTCCACCGAACACCTAGCTCCATCCAGTACTCCTCGTCATCCCATTCATAGCCCCTAAGCTCAACCTCCCCTTGTGTTGAGTAGAAAATAAGGTTATTGCATGGAGAGTATATATATACATATGATTTGGTTTGCAAAGAAGGAGAATTGTGCACATAACTGTAGCATTGTCCGTAAGTTTGCTCATAGTCGATACAGGGTCTTGACAGTGAAAAGTTTAGAGGCAGGAAGGTGAGAGTTCTAATTTAAATTTATTTTAAATTAGTTATTACGGTTAATTATAATTAGTTGTTAATTATAATAATTAGCTAATGATCATGAATTGTTATGAATGGTTGTTATTGGTTGTTCGATGGATGTTCATGTAGTTAAAACCACCGTAAACACTAAGCTTTATTGACTGTAACACTCTACGCACATTTAATTGATTATTTTAATTGTTGTGGTTATGATGGATGAATTTGCGCTTGTTTATTTGGTTAAGTTATTTAGTTAATTCTGATTGCATAAAATCACATACACACCGTATTTGTGGAATTATACCCATGATCGATTAAATCTCCTTCCATATAAATGAAGATTAATTATTTAATATTAAATCATTATTGGGAATGTAGTTATGAATTATATTATGATAAGATGAAACTGTTTTGAAATTAGAAATGAATTGAATCCTGTGTTCAACTTGAGTTTTGGTAAAAGTATTATTTTTATATTAAGTTCAGTTTAATTCAAATTGAGATTTGAAAAAATATGGTTTCAAAGGTGTACATTGATAATGTCTTTTTTTAATAATATATATACATATATACACCAAACGTTCTAGGATGACAAAGAGGGTAGTGTCTAGGCTTTGGTTTGGAAATATAATTTCCTGCTCTCCTTGGCTATCCCTAACTGATCCGACAACCGGATGGTTAATCCGAAATTTAATTTGAAATACAATTTGAAGCTATTTTTTCAGATAAGGTGAAATTATAAATTCAATTTGAAAAGGATTTGAACGATTTATATTTAAATCATTAATATGGCTTGAATAGAACACGCTATGAGATGACAGTTCGTTAATATCGATTTTAAATTTCAAATGACTACAACTTGAACGTTTTGAAATGAATTGACTTGAATTGAATTGACTTGAAACGAAAAACGATGGATTTATATTAATGATGGTTTTTGAATAAAAAGAAGAAATTTTCAGATTCCAACGTATGGTTTTTGTTGACGATATTTTTCGTCAACACCGGAGATTGATCTACGGAGATAGACCTAAGGGAAAAATGGGATTATTCAGTTCCTACATATTCGAGTTAGTCTACCCTTTCCTAGATATCAGGGTATTAAACCTAAAGATTAGTTACTCTTCCATCAAGGGGTGAGTATCATGCTTTTGCCACTCGAGAGACTACAGTTACCTTGGGATAAGGGTTTCCTAAGCACGACACATGTGAGGAAGCTGAACAGCTTTCAGAAGGTTCATCTAGGCTCGGTGCAAGGTAGGAAGCTTGAGGAAGATAATTTTGGTAATCGAGGGTTTAGGAGTTGAGGAGATGTAGTTACGGTAAGGCTTATACCGTGAGGAAAGCATCAGGTCGCTAAGAACCCGACGGCTTAAGCGTCAGGTTGCTAAGAACCTAACGACTTGAGCAGGAATATTCTGATGATCCAACCGTATAGAAAAATACACATAAAAATATACTGAAAGGTAGCATAGCATGCAGAAAAAGTAAGAACACACAATTTATAGTGGTTCGGTTTGGGTTGAACCTACGTCCACTTTAAGAGCTTTGATGATTTTATTCATGGAGGAGCTTACAAAAGAAATCCCCAAATTGATTTACATATTTGGGTTAATTCTCTTCGAAAATGAGAGGAAGATTATAGAGATCAACAAATAAGGTCCCTCCAATGTGACTCTTCAGGTCTTATTTATAGAGGTTTTGGGTCCCCTTTTGCTGCTTCTTTTTCCCGCCATTTTTCGGTGCCATCTTTTTGTTCCTGCCTTTGGTTTTCATTGTTTTGTCTTTTTCTTCCTTTCTCCTGCTCCCCACGGCCTTCTGTTGTTGTTTTTATCATTTTCTGGCTTTACTCCTTTCGTCAATAACCTTTCGTTAGCTTCTTCTAGCTATCTCTAGGTTTCTAGACCATGTTGTCGGTTTCTAAACCCCTTCTTTTGTGGGCTCAGCAAAAGACCTTATTGAATGCGGAAACATTGTTTCGATTGTTCATGTGAACTCCAGTTCCGGCAGAAAGGTTTGAACTGCCTTTCTTCCCATTAAATGTATTCATGGATGCTTCTTTGTCTTTGCAATATCAACCTTGGACTCTCGGGGGTGGCTCCGGTTCCATGCCTTCCAATAGTTTGGTCGAAAGTTATTCTTGGCCTTGATGGCTTTCGGTTTTGGGACCTCTGGTTTCGATTCGTCTCTATACCTCTTTGCTTAAGTAGTGGATTATGAAGTCTTTGGTAGCGGTAGGCTTGTGGCATATGTGTTCGTCTTTAGTTATAAAGGTGGGCTTCTAAGATACCTTCCGGTGATGTTGAAGATGGCTCTAGATGTTGGTGTTGGTGTCAAGTAGGTATCGGTAGGTTCTTTCTTTCTTCTGCTTACATCTTGGATTATATGCTTTCAGCATCAGGTGTATACTTCCAAAATTGTTATTCTGCATCCCCTTCAGTGTCGGCATTACCCTCTCGGTATCTTCTTTTCATATTGACCTTGATCTTTCCCCTGTCATGACCTTTTGGAATCTTCAATACTACTATCTCCAGCTGTCGGTATTAGATCAGTATTATTGTATTCTGATTCTTCTTGACCACCGGTGTCTACTTTCGGTTTTTCCCTTTTGGCCCTATGGCTTTGTTATTGGCTCTCGGACTTTGCTTCCGATGAATCCTCGAATTTGGTCTTTTCCCCACAAACCTGGTTTTGATGTATGAAACCCCCCTTATCCTTTCAGCTTTAAAGCTTCCGCTTCTTCATACTTAATTGGTACGAAATTTTGTGTTAATGGTTTTCAAGTTATGTTTAAATTAAAATTTTAAAAGGTCGTTTTACGTACAGTTCGGTAACCATAATGGAAAATCGAATAAAATGAGCCTATAAAAAATTATTTCAAAATCCTGAAAAAATATGATAAATCATATTTTATTATTTTAGAGTGATTTGAGATAGAATACATGAATCTTGAATGATTCTGGATCGATTTGGTTAAATAACCATTTCGCAGCACCTATAGCAACGCTTTTAATGTTATTAAACAATTTCTTTGAAATGATTGGAATTTGAAGATTATATACCATGAACTATTTTTTAATTTATGGAGAAAGGATTTGTTAAATATGTTGAAAGATTTTAAAAGAGTTTAAAATGTATGGTATGAAATTTATCTAAATTGTAAGTAAGATATGGGAAGTTTGATTTAAAAAAAAAAGTAAATGAGTTTTGAATAGAGTTAGTCGTCAGATATTCGACATGGAATCTCAGGATTGGACGAATACTATCAAAAATAGTAAGCCATATTCATATCCAAATTCTGATGGTGTTGCCCAAGTTTGTGAATCGATATCAAATATAACTCGATTAAATTTTGTTTAAACTTATATTTGAAATATTAATTGTTTGGATTATCATAAATGAAGATTAAAAGATTAGATGGTTTTGAAAACCTAAGGAAAGGGATAATGATGAATAAATAGATTTGGTTTTGAATATAAGGTTGAAAATGAATACTGAATTCCAAGGAAAGGATTAACATGGTAACAGGGTCTAAGGGAGTTGAATAAATCCAACCTTGAATTAAAGTAAAGTAAAAACAATTTGGGGAGGAGAATTGAATTGAGAAACTTGTATAGTCCATAGCTATTGATTTTAAAGTGCTCTTATTACTTGGAAAGTCCGGGATCGGATATAGGTCCGAAAACTATTCCAAGTAATAATACGACGTTGTGGAGCAATTGAAGACATTGAAGATAGTATTGAAGATCGGGACCCTTCATATCGTAAGGATGACTTGCTAAATGTCTTAAATGGATAGCTCCCATTTGCAGATGGATTTTATATCATCTAAGTGGCAAGAAGCCCAAACATATGTGAAGGAATTCCGGATTGTTGTTTCATTCAAACCCAGAACGGACATGTATGGATTGTGTGCCTGACATTGTAATTGAATGCGTAGAACTGATCTTTATTAATGTATATCTGCTTGGTGGCGGAGAATTTATACTCTTTCTTAACACCCTTCTCTAAGACGTATGAGCTTAGAAGTTATATATTGATGGAAATCAGTGATGCAAAGTGAAAGGAAAATGTGGCATACTTAAGTTATGTGATGAACTATGGATGATCAAAGCATGGCTTATTTAAGCATAGCTTTGTGTATTTTGTAACCTCGGCAAGCCTCACAACCTAGTAAATGGCCAAAGCAGGAAAGATGCAGTGAGATTAAGGGAAGTCATTTCCTTCTAGATAAAAGGTGTACTATGGTATGGAAACCCCCACCCCCCCCCCACCCCCCCACCCCCGGCCCCAGGTATTAACCAATGTGGATAACTTCTATTTTATATGGATGTTGATGTTGCGGGCACCCGGTTTTAAAGGTTGGTAACGACCAGGAAGTGATATACTCAAGCATGCTCTAAGTTACCCAGTTAAGGGGTAACCCAGCCCCGTGTTGGTAGAGTACCCGATTTGGTTCTCAGGGCATCCCACTAGAGGCGTATCCATCAGTTCGATAAGGAAGTTCCTTTGCTTGGTCATCTGTTAGAAATCCAATTTTCCACTATGAGCCCGTATGATTTCAGTTGTATAGCCTGCTACCGCGGATCACGTCGGTATAATGGGATGGAGAATTATGCTGGCTATGATTAATACATTTATTTGCAAAATTGTTTTCACACTATGCACTATTGGTAATAACAGAGGATTTCCATGTATCAAGTATTGTTGACTATCATAAGGAGAAACCTCGACCATGTGTGCGTTTGCATTATGTGTGTGCCGCGAGACCTTATGTTAGCTTCATTTTCAAAAGTCATTATGAGTTTTGATGCATGAGTATTCACATGGAGTAAACCCATTCCGCGTTAGCGGGGTGATCTGGTGAATTTCCCCACTTTAAAATGAAGCCTAAATAAGAACTGTGTTTTCAAATTCTCACACCAGTCCCATGACTGACCTAGAGTTTATTGTTTCCCACACCTAAACTTTGGGTGCCCATATTTTTACATGGGCAGTTAGAAGTTTGGTTTGCAGGTTTAGATTTCAGAGCTGGATTTAGGTTTGAAGGTAGTGTGATGATTTGGGTATTTCTTATTCCATTGGAGAGTTTATTTCCACTGAGCATATATGGTACTCTGATATTCCTTGTAATCTATGAGGTAATCTATGAAATGAAAAAGTTTTGATAATCTTGTGCAAATATGTAAGTACCCATAACAATCCATCTTTTTGAACGGTTTAAGTTGGTTTTGAATACCAAAGCGAGAACCAGTTAGAAAGCTAGGTCGTTACACATTACGTACGGTCTATCAATGAATCGTGAGCGTACGGTCCATTGGCATCAGCAATCAAGGGTATAGCGTAGAGCGTAATCCATTCAGTACGTATGATCAACACAGAAAATGACGATCGGATTCAGTTGCGATCAATATCCCCAAATCGCAAATTAGTGCACATAGCATTCGAAGAGTAATTCATCAACAATGACGAACATTCACGCACAAGCTCAATCGTCACAAACTTTAATTCGAGGCATAATCTATCAAAAAACACATGACTACTCAAAGAAATTCACACATTCTCGTCGTTGCATAAGCAATAGATTCAAATGAATTGTCGAACCCAAGTTGAAAAATTGATCATCAAAACGAGTATCTAACACAAAAAAAGTGATCGAATACTATCCGTGTATGAGTCATAACCATCAACATACAGAAAATATTGAAGTTCATACAGCGAGTTCTCGAGTTCGAATCTAATTACAGGGTGTCGAAATACACAAGCAATCAAAGAAGGAGAAAATTGCATGCCATTCCAGACTCAAAGCACAATCGACGTAATCCCCAAATAACTGAAACTGATTCAACATCCCAAATCCTAAAAGTGGTCAACACACTGGAATCAATCAGGCATTAATGTTCGAAGAAGAACAGCACCTACGGTGGTTGACGATGACTAAAAATAGCCAGATTCTGGTGATGTTGGTTTGCAGGGATCCGGCGGTATCGAGGTAAACCAGATCTGAAAGCATAAGCCACAAATCGAGTTCGATTCAAGTGATATTGTGACGGAGTTTGAGTTCGAGAAAGGTTGAAGCTCTCTGACCTCTGGCACTGGCGAAATCTGATCAGTAACGGAGTAGCAGGGTTGAATCGGAGAAATTCTCTCAAAGAATTTCCGCCGTTCTTAGCAGATGAAATAAAATGAAAGTAGAATAGAAGAAAGAAATGGATCCGAAAAAGAACATATAAAGCAACTCCGAAGTGGGATCTTGCGATCCATTGATTTGGATTAGATGCGGTCCATGTATTCACGATCCATCAGTGTCACGTTTGGTCCACTCAAGCAAGTAGTGGTCCGTTGCAAAATGTGCACACGCGATCCATCAATAATTTTCATGATCATCAATTTCGAAGCCCATGAAATTCGAGGGACAAATGTTAATCCCGATAAAAACGTGATTCAAAGATAATGCTTTAGACCGTATAAATGATGGATCATGCATGATGTATATGATGGATCAGTAACGGGGCATTAGTGATGGATCGACCATCAATAGATCGAATGTGTGCAAATATGACATGGCTCTAAGTATCATGGATCAGATCGCATGAAAGGACATGGATCGATTGGTTAACGTGCAACGCGATGGATCGGATCGCACGCAATAGCATGGATCGGGTGCACATAGTTTAAGCGATGGATCGGTGGAAAAAACATATTGTGTACTGCTTTGAAGCATGGATCGTCATAACCCGATCCATAGACATGGATCACATACAATCCATATAAACAATGAAATACTGCCTCGATGCTAAAGGAGATGGACCACCGAAGGATCATGGATCGTTGGACGATCCATATGGATCATGAACCGATCCCTGTAGACCGCCTATAAACTATTTCAAGCCCTACCTCACTCCAAACTTCGCCTATAATACCAGACCCCCTCACACATAAAAGGGGATAGATTTTTCTCCCAAAGGGCAGCCATTATTGATCTCTGACATTGCTCAAACTTCTCCAACACCGTTAAAGCTTCATCAAGCAACGGTGTTGGAGAATTATCGAAGTTGATTATCGAGGATCTAATCTGATAATCGGCGCTATTAGTGAGATTTGAGTGTTTCTACTCCGGAGATAGAGAATTATCGAGAGACTGTAGAGAAAAGTAAGAGAACCATTGTAAAAGATTGAAAATTGTATAAATCGAGATCATATGTGTACCTTGCAATGGAGAAAGTAATGAAATCCTCATTCAAAGTGGACATAAGCCAAAACTTAGACCGAAGCACTATAAACTACTCTCTACTTTACCGTGTTCTGCATATTTCTGCTCTTAACCTCGTTTTCTATAGTTTTAAGGTGTAAGAACACCTCTTTGGGTGCTAGCATTGATTTTCAGTGTTAAGTTGAAGCATCTTCCAACTAGGGTTTATATAATCGGCAGCTCTCTTTGTGAGTTCCAAATTTAATTTAGTTTCAAGAACAGCTAGCATAGACAGGCTATTCTCTCTGATTAAAATTTTGCACTGATCTAATTTGTTACCAAGGTGTGCACCCTTGATATTTCACACTCCTATATTTTGGGTCGTAATTTAAACTCAATGGTTTTGCCACCCACACTTGACATGCTTTAAGTAATTGGTGTATTTAAACTAGTTAAACTAGCATTACCTTTTACTACTTGGGTATTTTTGAAGGCTCCAGCAGTTGGAGATTTATTAATGCTGCTAGGAGTTGTTTTTACATGATTTGACTCTTTAGGTGTTTCAATTATGATAGTAGATTTCCCATCACCGAAGTTGTTGGAAGAAGGATAAAATTCAGGAGGTTTGTATGCTCTAGGTGTAATCAAGTTTTCATATGGACTAACACTATTAGAAGGTAGTTCACAATGAAGATCAGCCTTGGAGCTTATTGTTTGTGTTAGGGCATTTAGATTTTGATTACCATTACTGGAGTTGATGTTAGTATTTTTCACTTTTTTGGGTCTACACCTTGGCTCAGTTTTATTATTATCAACTTCAGAAATGTTATCATTAGCAGTATTATTGATTTGTTGCTTTTCTAAGATTTCCTAAACCTTTATAATTTCGTCGTTTAGAAAATTGTTCTCAATTTCAGTTTCATTGCTATTGTCTGGAAGTTTACCATTGTTATTTTGGCCTATATTTCTAGTTCTTTTGAGCTTCCTTCTTTTCTAACAACATTGATACTTAAACCAGTTGTAATTTCTCTCTTCCACATATATCTTATTCATGTCATTACTTTCTTTATTGTTTTTTTGGCATAGTCGTCCGGTTTTTAAGGTAACCGCAAACAACTTTTATTATAACTAATAATAAAATACAGTACAGTACATGTGATTGTTAGTTGACAATCAGCAACATCGGTTTTTAAGGTGGACCGTCCACCGTAGACGTTTTATAGTGGATCAGCCACTGCTACTAAAGCTAGCTTATAGTATAGGAGCTAGTTATGACTACTAGACTACTAATAACATTCGATTGCACACAGCGAGCGATTATACATTTCATTCTCCTCGCGGGGAGAAAGTTTCTTTTTCCAAAGCAAACAATAGCATATAGTATAGTCCAAAATCTGAAAGGACTAGACATAATAACATGCTTGACACCAACACAAGCCAAAAAGCAATGACAACTGTAGCCAAGAACAGCAAACCATGCTGGCAAGTAGAGTACCTAGGTACTTCACATCTTAGCTGCATCAGAGCATACCAATCATGAATGGTTGCGCCTCAAGTACATTGAAACTTAAAAACCAGTAAGGACAACCAACTCTCTACATTGCATAAACAAAGCTTTGACATAAACGAGCAAAGAGACAAACAAGCCCCTTACCAATGACATAGTAAGGATCAATGTTGAACTGCATCAAATAATGTTGAAGAAGAACATAACAAACCCCACCACAGCCTAGAAGGCATAGCACGAACAACACCAACCATAATATCAAAAAAGTTGATATCACATATATGCATAGCAAAACCATATTACTTGATGGAGATTATCGCATGGAAGTGGTTCGCCATCGTACTACTCAGCAAGAAAAGAGCAGAGCTTCACAGGATTGGTGAGCAAGACAATGCTGAAACAGAGTTGAAGCAAGTAACAGCCATCTCCAAGCCTCATCACCAACCAGTCAAAGTACAGCATAAACCAAAAAACTTCACTCCACAACCCAAATCCAGAAGCCGCAAACTACACCACAAATCAAATCACAGACAATGCATAATAAAACGCTTAAAACCATCACCTTTTACAACACGAGCCCTTGTCTGCTAAAAATCAGTCATGTCGAAAGCAAGTTAACCGACCATTGATCATCAACAAAATCAAATAAGGGGCAGAAGAAATCCGAGATGAAACTGAGGAAAATGGGACTGGTTAGAGGGGAAAGCTTCGGCTACTTAACAGTCATGTCGAAAGCAAGAGTATAGATTGGAGGAGGAGGTGAATAGAAGTGAATCAAAATGAAAATAGGACTAAAGGAGAGAGAGGCGGATGGGAGAACCACTTATCGCCATTTTCGAAATAATAGCTGAAGCTGAAAGCTATGACTTTTTTTATTGCTTTCAATTATATTTAGATTATTATTCTCTCCATTTAGGTCATTATTATCATCTTTCAACATCAAGATGCCAAAAGGGTTAAAAGTTTCACATAAATTTGTGTCTTTGTTCATGTCACTCACATAAATGTCAGTTTATGTGCCTTTTTTATCATTAAAATTTTTAACATCACTATTTTCCCCAATCTCAAAATTATTAGTGATTCCAACAGCGTCCTCCTTTCCATTTTCTTTCCACCGCAGTGTTTTTATTACTTAAATAACTACTAATAAAATGATCTTCCTCGATTTCATTAGCCATTTTCCCTTCTTCTAATACATCAGAGAAGTAAACAACCTTGTCAATCTTATTTTCTTTATAAAAAAATTCATGCCTTCTTTTCTTATTACCTCCTACCTTTTGTCCTTCATTTATCCTAGTCTTTCTAGTCGGCATTTGAATACTTTTTCCTACTTCCTTTTCTTTAGACAATTCTACTTCCTTACGTATCATTTTATTAGCCACGACCTTGACTTTCATCTTAGCTTTGTAACCCACTTTATCACATGTCTCATCCTTATCTTTGCAAACCTCGGTTTTATGACCAAATGCCCTACAAATCACACATATGTCTGGTTTCCAAAAGTATTCTACAGCTATTCCCTACGTTCCTCCCTTAACCAATCTAACTTTAAAGTTCTATACAACTTCCAGGTCAATTTTGAATTCTATTAGCATTTGGCAAATTCTAGCCTTCCACGCTTTTAAGTTTTTTTCATCCATACAAACTAGCTTACCCAGCCAACTAGCAATCCAGTTTATACCTAATGTGACCAGGCAAAAATAGGTATATTATAAAAATGCACCGAAACTGGGATAGCATTAATACTACCCTGAACATTATAAATAGCAGGATCATATTGTTTAATAATGAAAATTTATTTTTCATTAAGATGGGGTCACCTTGTCCTCAAAACAATAAAATTTAAATAAAAAGATAGTACTATAGGATCTGACAACAATGTCGCCTTTAAGCCTCCAAAGAGATTTTAATTTAAGGATGACAGTGGTATACGAGAGAAGTTTATCCAAGAAAAAGCCAACAAGAGCTTCACTCCACTGATGTGAACCTGCTTGAACAATTTCATCAGTGAAGTCCATGGCTTGACCAGAGAAAGCTGGCGCCAGATCAACCAGAATGCACTTCCCCGCATTACGCAGTTTATGCTTAAAAAGTGAAGTCCATGCCGGTTGATGTTTGGTAAGCGAGACCTAATCAGAAGGTTGGGAGAGAGGGATTGGATTAGGGGAAAGAGGAGGAGGAATGTTCTTAGTTATGCTTAAGACAGAGAAGACCAAGAACTGTATCTATTTCGGAAGAAGTAGTCAGCTAGAAGCGTATTCTTCTCTGAGGCTATGCAAGGTAGTTCTTTCACTATGCGAGGTCTCGGGAGATGTTATGTAAGTAGATCTCGGGTCGGGCTTGCAAGGCTATTTACCAGGAAGTCACTGGCCCGTATCAGCATATAGCGACTTAGTCCAGGGCAGCAAGCAGTGGGGGATCCGGCGGAGCGGGCGGGGGAGGAGGAATAGGTTCATAGGAGGTTGCAAGCCTCGAGGAGGAGGACATGACAGATGAAGTAACAGTACTTTGAAAATATGGTTGAGCGGCGGATATTGTAGTTGAGGAGGAGACTACATGATGTATCCTTTAATCCAAAATAGTTACAAAATATATAATAATTAAGTGTGTAAAATATTTTTAATTAAAAAAAGTTATAGACTTTGAAAAATATTTTTTATTTCAACAATGATATCCATATATAATTTTTTAACGGATTTAGATATGTATCATTTTGATCCATAGTAGTTAATTTCAGGGTATGCATCATTATC
Organism: Allium sativum; assembly: GCA_030737875.1. Lineage (NCBI taxonomy): Eukaryota > Viridiplantae > Streptophyta > Magnoliopsida > Asparagales > Amaryllidaceae > Allium > Allium sativum. The sequence goes on along the minus strand of CM060926.1, from coordinate 890,483,351 downwards.
AAAAAGTTTTCACAAACAATTTAATGGTTTGAGTTTGTATCATTTCAACCCATTGTGATTTAAAAGGGAACTTACAATGTGGTTTCAACATGTAAATATTATAACATATCAGGTAACAAAATACAATCATCATATGTCATATAACGTATAACAAATAATTCAATGTCATGTGGCAATCATATTATAAATGTCACAAGTGAATATTTACATCTTAACATAGAAAAATATCGTGTCATGTGTCAATAATAACAAATCTAAATCTATAGCAAACATTTTAATGATATTGCAAATAAATCAATTCACTTAACAAAAAACAGTGATAGTCGTGAGTGAGTGGTTCTTACTTTCCATGGATAAAGATGATAGTAATGCCAATACAAAAACACACAACACCACCCCCAAGCAATTTAGAAGAAGAGAGTAGTATGTTTTTGGCTAAGGAAGATGAGTTTAGATTTTTGTAGAATTTAACAATACAGAACAAAAATTTGGTCATTTTGAAACTGATATTTGGACATGTTTATTCTTGAATTTGAAAAAGTGATCAACAACAAAGTTCCTACAAATTCTTTTCTCTGCAATTAGAAAAAATTGAAAATTTTATTTTGATAAATTTTTAGAGTGATAAGAATAAAACAGTAAAGGACGTTTTCGTATTAGAAATCCAAGACCTGGAATCGGTCTGAAAGATTTAAATTTTTCACACAGTAAAACTTAAAATTTGAAAAGTGGTTAAAATGAAAAATGTAGCCAATTCAATTACACTAAATCTAAAAAAAAATGAAAAAGTAAGGGTGCGTTTGGTTTCCCATTTTCATACCATTTTCAGTTTTTAGTTTTGAAAAACGATGAAAACGCGTTTCTTTTACCATTTTGAAAAATTATTATTTTTGAAAATGGGCCTAACAAAGAGAACCCAAAACAAGATTATTATTTTTTTATCATTTTGAGGTCCACTTGAAAATTCAAAACCCAAATACCAAAACCCAACCAAACACGTCCAGTAACCTAGAATTATTTCCCGGCCGCAAAAATATCTTTCTTTCCAATTCGCCGATCGTCAACAACTCAAGTAAACTCGTGATTTTCTTATTCAAAATTTATCTTATATACTTAGCGCTGGTGGTTAAGATTCATTGCCGCCCCTTTTGTCAACAATTTTGGGATTAATTTTAGCGCTGGTGGTTATGATTCGTTTCCGCCCCTTTTGTCAACAATTTTGGGATTAATTTGCATGATGTATTTCGCTCTTCATTAGATACATTTTTGGGATCAATTTTAGCGATATTCAAATTGAAAGTTTTTTTTGATTCAGTTTTGGATGAGTTCGGTGGGTGTAAATTCTACATGTTCACCGCCTTTGTTTGATGTGACTTGTTTGCTTTATGCACTAAGCCTGGATTATCATCGTATGCTAATTCAAAAAGACTGTTCATTTTCAAATGCTGAAACGGTTGCAAATGCTTAAAATCCTTTTTTTTAGAAAAAAAAATACCACATTTAATATATTTCTTAAGTGTATGTATAGGCTGTAATTATATTGAACAATCTCATGTAGCATATGCTTACTTACTAAGGTTATCTTTTTACATCCATGAACAATATCATAATTTGATGCTTCTAAAAGCCTTTTTTTATCCATATCTTGTAGCACTTTTATTCCTCCACCAGCTGTATTTAGTAACTAATTGTATTGTAGATTAGGGTTATCAACATTATGTGTTGAGGCTTTCCATTGATGCTGCATCACATACATTGTACATCTTATTTCGAAACCCAATGAGAACCTGTAGATTTTAGTTGTAACAAGATATGCTTTGTATTTGTATTCATTCCTACTGTTTTATCATGTAACATGATTCCCCCATTCCTAGCATTACCAATGATATACGTACAAATTTGATACACATGTTTAGTTATCTTGTTGATGCTCCACTTTCAATCCCAGATTCCCAGTTGGAGGGGGAGGGGGTGGGGGTGCGGAAGTATTATTCTCAGATTTGATGAATGTATCTTCAAAATAAAAGAAATGCTACTTAATAAGAAGAAATCACGAAGCCTAAGCAGCTACAATATCATTCCATTACAAGTCAGAAACAGAGCAGTGCAAGTATTTACCTCTCATTACCTTGTTAAATAATAATAATAATAATAATAATAATAATAATAATAATAATAATAATAATAGTAAACAACAATATGGTGCTCAATCCCAAATTTAACAAGCAGCAACTACAGCAGGCTCGCTACTAGACGTGGACGTTTTGAAAATAGGAGAAGCTAAAACAAAAAAACCAAGAGCATGGCCGAGAACAACAACGATAAGCACACCAACATTAAAGGACATAACAGGAAGCATAACCAAATAAGAGAGGCCGGTTCGAACACCAACAAACACAGTCAGAACCTGCCCATTAGAGAGCCTTTTATCGCAAGGCAGGTGTGTGAATAGTTCAACAAAAACAGAAATAAAGAAGACCACAAACATCGTGAATATGTAAGTGCCTTGCATTTTCATTTGCATTTTGCTATTACTGACATACAAACAATATAACTCACCTTCCATTTTCACTTCAGGTTAGATATCTAGGGTTAACTTAGACGCTGCTGCTTGGATTAGTTGCCTCAGGTTGGGCTTTTTCCTGCCTTTTATGTCCGAGTATCTCATTTCTGTCTCATTTTACTGCCATTTCTTTAGCGTGTGTGTGTGTATGTGTTTTTTTTTTAATGTAACTAACTCCATAAAAAATTTATTTAAATTTATTTATTCTAGATATCTGTCTTACCAAACTGGAACCATTTGTTCAATCCTATTTGGCTACAACCATTAGTTAATAGAAATTATGCAGTCACAGGAAACTAATGGATGAAACAAACTTTATTGGGATAATTGGTTGAACAAAACTCACAAATTTGCAAATCACCAAAATTTGGTAGCTTACGGTTTCATATCCATAACTTGAAATTACATTCTTCAATAAAGGAGATCTAACAAATTAGCATCAACTTAATGGATCATAACTTCGATCTAACATTGTAAAATGTCCAAAACCTGGCTTTAGCTACCAGCATCCCTTTGTGCTTGGAATGAGGGCATATGGTCCAGCAATGCAAATTATGCTCATTGTACCTGAAGATTAGCAACTCCAATGTCCAACTGGCAGGCACACTAGTAGAAATGGATCTATACGATTACCAGAAGATACATAGATGCTACCTAGTGGTGGTCATGTATATCACTATACTGGTTCTCAAGGTTGGAACATGGTCGACTATCAGATTCCTGGTGCAGGTGGAGGAATGCCTTCTCTTGACATGGTCGGCATCCTTCCAGAGATCCACGACTTATTGGAGCTTTGGTGACTGCCTTACCCAGTTCTATTGAGCTGTGGAGAACTATGCTCCGTGAGAGCCTTTACCGTCTGGTTGATTAACTGGAGTATGAATCTACAACAAAGGTGATGGGAATACAATTATAGAGATGAACCGGACTGAAGTGTTGCACCTTCTTGAATCGCCCGAGGCCTTGAAGGCAAAAGCTGCTGAAGCAACAGATATTTCAAGGAACATGCACTGGTGCACCACCTTATACTAATCAGCTTGGTTCCGTTTCCTTAAAAAGAGGTTGTGTGATGTCTCAGAAGAGATGGCATGAGGCTGCAATAGAGAAGAAGGAGGTGTCCAGTTGAAACATATTACATTGTAAGTATCTTTAGCGTGTTTATATATATTCACATAAAAATCATTAAACATTTGTATTATCTCATTTTACTGTCAATTTGCTGAAATACCTCGCTATAATACTCCGCTTCCGCTTCACTCAAACGCACCCCTAGCATGCGAATATGGTTTAGCTAGGGAAACACTAGGACTTGTTTAATGGCTGCGTTACATATTAAGATATTTGTTTGATGTCCTTTAAATTTCCTAAAACAATTGTATGCTCAATTGTTTATTGTAAAGAAAATAGATTATTATTATTATTTTCATTGTCATCATTCCCAGAAATCATCAACTACTAGAGCAATTTAGATAAACACTACATTGATTCATTTTAATATTTACATGAAAATTTATTCGTTCTTAATATTACTCATTAAAACCAGACATAAAAGAGAAATATATGGAGATATCACATAGAATGATGACTTGCTAACGCAAAACTATTGATTTACATATGAAATTTAGATTCAGCCATTACATATACTTGCAAGTTCAATGATTTATCTACATTGATCCAATTTGTTTGCTTCATTACATGTACTTGCAAATTCATATTCATACCCAGCTTTGTTGTAACCTTTATTTCAAAGGTATATTGCAAACTGTCACACTGCATTCAACTAAAACTACCTTACATATGATCGGTTATACATCTAGCTAAGATTTCTTTTCCTTTATCGGTAGATAGGATAACGACTCATAATAAAAAAAAGTGCAATGAGGGAACTGGAAACAGAGCCAAGAAGGGAAAAAGCATCAGAACATACTGTACGTTTGGTGGACGCAGACTGACAATGCAATGTCCATTTGTACATGTATTTTTGACTTTTGGCAAATTATAAACAAGAAATTAAAGTATACTAATGTTACTTCCTACTGTAAACTTGCTCATATGTTATTTTTATTTTTTTTAACCTTTGGGACTGCTGAAAATTACTTTCGTCTCAAAACAATGCTAAATGTTGCCTTCATTTTAAATCTGTTAAGAAGATTTTTTTGGTTTTTGTTTTAAATTTTCTTTAATGTTTTAGATTTAATGAAAAAAAGGTAATTTGGCTTACCAGAATTTTTGCCAGTGAATCTATCATTGTTTCTGCATACATTTGTCATACAGAATTGACGCTTAAAATGATTTGAAACTTCCAAGTTTGTAGTGTGTATGAAAGTGCACAGTTTGGCACCATGTAGTTGTGATTAGCGATGGTTTGTGCCTGCACTGCAGCGGTGATGGCTAGAGGCTGGTTGCTTTGGTGATGTAGCATTTTTTTTTAATTGTGAAGTTATGAGTTATGGTATTGTGTTTGAATGTGCGCTGTTTGGCGCAATGTAGTTGTGATTTGAGGCGGTTTGTGCCTGTGCATTTTCATGCATGTAATTCAAACAAAATTGAAGCAAACAATTACCTATATTAACATGTTAAAACTTAAAACAGCTTTATGATCAATCAGTATATAATACTACAGGGCTAACTGAAGCCATGAGTTATCATCATATGAAGCTTGCTTTGCTGATGATGATGAAGAAGAATAAGGCGCACTTGAATTAATCCTCTCTTTTCTTTTCTCAAGAAATATCCAGCTGTTCAACTTTCTTCAATGTTGCAAATGAAGAAGCAAAAGTAATGATCCCTTCTGCCTTTTTTGCATAAATATTGTGGAAATTTACAACTTCATTGTGTAATATTGTTAACCGTTTCTCTTCAGGATTTGCAGTACAATTTCTGCTCAAATCAGCTCGAGGAAACAAGCCCAGAGTTGTATCTAAATCTGTAAATGATCAAGACAGCAATCTTCAGCAGTATGTTACTAGTGCTTAAAAAAAGGTAGTAGAAAGATACCAAATTATCAGGAAGAAATACCTTGAGCTTGAGTTTGCTGTCCAGATGATACATTAATGTGGACGTTGAGACCTTCAATATTTTCAGGAATGGATTTTTTTCTCTTTTATCTACTGATTTAATCGGTTGCATGTAGCTGAGAAGTTGGATTTCTTAGTTTGGGCCATGATGATCAATAACATTTCAATATCAATTTCAAAATTCATTCCACACAGATGTGATTTTTCTCTCTTTTATGTACTGATTTAATCAATAGCCACACAGATGTGGAACGAGTACGTAACAACTCGTCATTTGTAGTTCAGATACAATTTTATTCCAATTTCAATATCAAAATTCATTCCATCTTTATTTTAATAACATATTTGAATAGTTCATGTATTCTTATTATTATTTACTTTTATGTAGTGATTCAGTAGATGTTTTACTTTTGTACCGTCGTTTGCAAATGTGACTTGGAAGACATCAGAAGCTTTTTGCTTACAAAATTTGTGGTTGATATAAATATCGTATTGCTACGAAAGATGTTTGAGTTGTTCTCTTTCAACCTTCCCTTTGTTTAGCTTATCTCTTATATTATATATTTGAAACGTGTTATGAACTTTTTTATTGTAATTTTATTCCTGCACAATTCGGCTTAATGTAGTTTAAAATATTGTATTCTCTTTAATATTGTGTTCTCTTTAAATCGATCTAGATCATTGAATCGTTTTGGCTTTATATGAAAAAGCGGAATTCATGGGTTGATTGAATAGTGGATATTTGTTGTGTCATCCATTATATCTATATTTTGTGTATAAATAGACATTTCCATATTGCATATTACGTATTATGCTTTAAACATAAATATTGTTTAACTTGCCAAAATGAAAACTCAAATGTCCAAAATTTGAAAATTTTATTTCAAACCAAACGCGTTTTTCAATTTTTAGTTTTGAAAACTTGTTTTTGAAAAACGGGTACCCAAACGCGTTTTGAGAAATAGAGAAAATATTCAAAATGAAAAACTGAAAACAACCACGAAAACTCAAAATTGAAAACTCAAAACATAAACCAAACACACCCTAAATTTGGTGTTTTTAAGAGAACGATATGGTCGTAACAAGGAGAGTTAAAATCTGGAAAACACAGAAAAACCAAAGCATCAGCATTAGGATCAGGGTTTTTAGGCTCGGTCTAAAGGGGATGGGTTGGTCCAGAAAGAGCAGGGGTTGCGACTATGTAGTCAGATGGGTGGCGCCAGTTGGTCAGGTGGCCAGAGGCGTTTTTGGATGCTTAGGGTTATAAAAGAAAGGGGTGACTTGGTGTTGATGTTGGGGCCGAGGCAGGTAGGAACAAAGGGGGCTGAGGGTGGTTTGCTAGGCGGTATATGGAGACATAGATTAGTGGTAGAGTGGTGGAGCAAGGAGGAGAGAAGAAAGAGGCAAGGTTAGAGGGGAATTCAAATTTAGGATTTTTCATTTTAGGATTTTATATTGAGAGGAAGAAGAAATGTTTGCAAATAGAATTCCAAAGAATAGATAAACTTAGAAGATTAGGAAGAAGAATTTAAAGAAAAGGAGGAGAAATTTCGGATGAAAGCTTTGGGAAATGGAAAATGAGAAGTTTACGAAAAACAAACGTACTTTTATTTCATTGCAAGTTTTCTTAAATTCAAACATAAAATTATGTCGAGGCATGATGTGGCAGTGGTTAAATCATTCTTAAGAAGTTAGAGATAATATAGGAAAGGAATCAGAGGAGGAACAAAAGTAAACATGCATACACACTTTTAGTTTCGCGCGTTTTCACAGTGTAAGTAGCAAATTCAAAGTAATAAAACTCTGAACTTAACGAAATGAAAAGTTGCGACCATCTTAGAATTTCATTTAGAATCATTAAAAAAATTGAATTTTCAAACTTTTAGATTTTCAACTAAAATTTAGACTCTGATCTAATTTGACCAAAATTTTATTTTTTGGAAATTGACTATTTTTGACAAAAGTGGTCAAACATATCACTCAATATTATGAATTCCTTATTTAAATCTAAATTTCAGAAGTTATCTTAATTTCAAATAATAACACTAATTATTTTTTTTAATTTGCAGGTTGTTACAGTTTAGCTTTTCATGTTTGAATCATATGAACATAAGAGCATTCAAGGTAAGCACAAAAGGAAATATAAACCACTCGATTAAAAGAACAAGATCTAACTATTCACATATAATGAAATTAAGCTACTTACATATAGATTAAAAAGAAACATAAAAGAGATTAACATAAAATAAATAAACATAAAAAGAAAAGAGCATGAAATAAAAGACATAAAAATAAAGTTGCATAAATGCAGGTGAGACTAAGAAGCCATTAAAGAGCTTTTATTTCTTATTATTTCAAAACAACTTTGCATAAAAGAGAGGACCCTTATACATGAACATAAAAGGGTTACTTATACATGACTAAAATTCTAATCTATTTTAGCATGCTACCAAAATACTCTCTCGTTGACTAGCCTCTAGTCATCGTTATTTTTTAGCTAATCCTCCGTCAACTTGTTCTTTTGCCTTTTAATTTTTTTTATATTATTTAATGGGTAGGTAGGCTACTCTATGTTGAATGAACTTCTTTATTTCCACATGCTTTAGCCTCTGATATTTCTACATGTAATGAAGCCTATTCGGTTTGCATCCGTTTTCCTAAAATATGCAAGTAAAATTTCTTTAAATTAACTCATATGCAAAATGGTTGTTTTTCCCTTATGTAGTTGAGTGAACAGTGACTTAATTTTTTTTGCATTTTGTTCAAAACATGTAAAAACGTCCTAATTAATATGTATATGACGTTTATATAATTAAACGGAGAATAAATATTTGGGTAAAATTATATGTTTTTACCTGCACATCACTAAGTCACCACAAAGAACCTTTAAACCAACTTCCTTGTTCGGGGCATCGCGCCATAGCACTGTCCAGTAACATCTTCTATTTGGTCTTCCATATTTCCAAGCCATAGCAAAACCGAGCAAGTATTACCCCCATACACCAAGAAAACTGCCACCAAAATCTAATTCGACCTCGAGAAAATTACCATTAGAGACTAAGCAAACCGCCTTTAGATAAGTTCTACTCTCTGTCACCAAAAAGATTACCATGAAGCACCAAGTGAACCCTGAGAACACTATAACTGGGAAACAAGTAGACTATCAAGAAATGCTCTAATTTCTTCAAACTCTGATTTCACATTGATTCCATCGCTATGCTCCTATCTTAGATACTCGTTGATTTGATATGCATTAATTTGACTCTTAACATCCTTAATCCTATTTATCTAAGTTTGATCTGATGGTCCTACCTCCAATTTACTATGATAAGCATCTTCAACCATTCAAACATAAATACAAACACCATATTACATCAGTTAACACCCAAACATAAATATAAACATCAAATCAGGGAAAATCATCATACGATGTTTATATAACATAGCCTAACATAGGGCTGTTATGCTAACGGTAAATTTACCATTACCGTACCGTTACCGATAAAATGGTAACTAGTTACAAAATTAAATGGCATACCGATGCATTCGGTACGGTAACGGTAATTTTACCGTTATAAGTGGTAAAGTGTTGGTAAAAAAAATTATTCTGTCGGTAACAATGAATTACCGCAAGCTAATACGTTTTATATTTTTATCCGTTGGATTTGAATCAAACGGCGGTAGTGGATTAGAAAATTATGGTTCATCTTTCTCTTTTGCCTTCATCCGCGCCGCTACTCTTACGTTTTATACTTTCACTTTTGCTTTCGTTTACCTAACAATTTTTTTTCTCCAATGTCGATTGTCAATTAGGGTTGATTCCTCCAATTCGATTCAAAAATTAAAATACGCTCCGGCTCAGCAGTCAATTTGGATTTGGAATTAGAGAAGAACAACACTCTGCTAATCGGTAAATTTTCTTAATCTCTGATTGAGTTCGTTTTTTCAGGTTTTTCCTTCCGCGATTTCAATTCCTAGTAAAATGAATGAACTTGCTAAGTAATGTAAAATCGAGTGAAGTTAGGTTTAAAATCAAGAGAAGTTAGGTTTAATTTCTGCCTTCCATGTTACAAGCAATGTAAAACCGAGCGTGGATAGGAGTAAATGAAGGCTTCTCCCAATTTATGTGAGACTGAGATTCATAAAAATGGTAAAGAAAAACCACTAGTAATTTAAAAGGTTTTCTTTTTAAGTTTAGAGTTTTCTTTACTGAAGAATACTAACAATTGATTTGAGTCGGTTCCACAATATAATCTATATATTAATTACTAGCTATACATAAAAAGGACGGTGAATTGCCAGTAAATTCAAATATTGTGTTGTGTAGCCCAACAAGCTCATTTAATTAACTTTCAAGCAGCAAATCACGCTCATTCTCATGTGTTAGAAGTAATCTGTTTTGATAAAAATATAGAAACTTATCCTATGATATATACATATTTAGAAACCTATAATGTGACCTTATCCAGTATGTGTGGCTAGTTTTTCTTTTAACTAATTTCATAGCTTCATTTGAGATTGATTTCTTTTTATTTATTTATTTGATGCAGTAGTCTTTAGCATTGATATTTGGATACACAACGATTTGTAGTTAGTCATACTTTTGAATGTAAAGACTCTAAACCCAAATAATGCCTTATTTTTGTAGGTTTCGATCTAAAAAACATAACTAAAATATAGTATATTGTTCACTTCTATTGATTTGCTATTAAAAACTTTATGTGTGTTTCTTATATACATGTATTATTATTCTGGTGGAAGAAACAAGGCAAGTACAACAAATTCTTCAAACCCACATCACTTTCTTGATATCCTTCTTATATACATGTATGTTTCATTGTTGGTTTTATATTCGACGCTGAATTGCATATATGATGAAACTCTAACTCGATTACATTTCTTAATGTTATTTTTTTTGTAGAAATCCTTTTTTTCTTGATATCTTTTCAAGTTATTCTTTAAGATATGACTTCGGCACAGACAAGTCTAGGTGATAACGTTGAGGGCATGGATGAAAATGCATCTGTACCTACAAATCAAACTAAATCATCCGGATAAATTGTTGCTACAACAGGTAAAGAATTAAAAACTACTTAAATATATTGTGAAATTCTCGCTTGCTTATTTACAATATTTTCATTATTTATTTAATTTAGGTAGGAAAAAAACTTCTTGGGTATGGGATTTTGCGGACAAAGAAAAAAGAAAAGCTGCAAACGGTAAAGAATACTTTGTCGGCGTTCGTAAAACATGCAAAAGGGAAGTGAAGGCAGACATCAAATATGGAACAACTGGGTTTGCTAATCATTTGTCAAAACAGTGCCAGAAATGTCCTGCATATGGACATAACACCGTTGTAAAAGGTCATCATACTCTTTCATTAAATAGTGGAGCAAGGGGAACTTTAGTGCCACATACTTTTAATCAAAAAAAATGCAAAGAAAAGTTAATTAGGTATATTATCATGGATGAAATGCCTTTTAGGGTAGTTGAGGGTAACGGGTTTAGGGAATTATTAAAGGAGTTGTGCCCTCATTTTTTCATACCTACTAGACAAAAAAAAAATGCAAGTTTGGTGTGGGAAATATATACTTTAGAGAAGGGTATAATAATGAGCGTGATAGGGGAAAGAAGAATGAGCATCACTACTGATACTTGGACATCCGTTCAAAACATAAATTATATGGTTGTCACTGCTCATTTCATGGATGATGAATGGAAGTTACATAAAAGAATAATTAATTTTACAAAAATAACGAGTCATAAAGGTGAAGATATAGGAAGATGTTTGGAGATGTGCTTGAGAAGTTGGGGAATTGAAAAAATCTTTAGTATTACGATTGATAATGCGTCGGCTAATGATGGGGCTGTTGAATACATGAAAAAAAGGTTAATTGATATGAATACTTTATTATTCAATTGTGAATACTTACATATAAGGTGTGCATGTCACATAATCAACTTAATTGTCAAGGATGGCTTGAAAGATCTATATAGCTCAATTGAATGTATACGAAATTGTGTTAAGTTTATTCATTCATCCCCCGCAAGGTTGGATAAGTTTAGGGTACATGCTATCATGTTTAAAATGGATCAAATGTCAAATATTCCTATGGATGTTCCGACTAGATGGAATTCAACTTATAAAATGCTTTTCGGAAAATAGAAGAAGGTGTTTGATAGAATGACCGATGGAATGTGCTCCTTTTGTAAGTTATTTCAATGAAAAAGATAAAGATGGATTAAAAAGAGTTGGACCACCAAATGACGATGATTGGAAAAGTCTAAGGCCTTTGTTCACTTTTTTTTTTAAATTATGATGCCACATTATCATTAAGTGCAACTAAATCTTGTACATCTCCTTTAATGTTTGTGGTTGTGTCAGATCTACTTATTGATATTGAAATGAAAATTAATGATGATGGTAATCCGATTTTACAAAATGTTGGGGAATCTATGAAAATTTAGTGGGATAAATATTGGGGAAATTATGAAAGTGTGAACAAGATGATATATATGGCTCATGTTCTCAATCCACGATATAAACTTGAATCGCTACATATTTCCTTTGAAGATATGGGAAAGGATAGTTATGCAATCAACAACATTGTCCATGAAATAAAAGAATGTGTTTTAAAGTTATACAATGAATACAAAGGGGTTAATGAACAAGCATGATTATCTATCACAAAGGAACCTACCTCTAAGGGTCATGTAAGTATAAGTTCTCAATCAAGTGGACTTTCTCATGTTCAGATGCGACTTAACAGAAAGAGAGAACAAATGGAAATTAGATAAACTCACAATGAAGTAGACAAATACTTTTCCGATCTTTGTGAGAAACTCGACAGTGAATCTTTTGATCTTTTGAATTGGTGGAAGTTAAATCAAACATGGTATCCAATTCTTTCGTTAGTTGCCAAAGATTTATTTTCAATTCCAAGTTCAATGGTGTCTAGTGAACACTACAATAAAAAACACTTTTCGCAACAGGCAAAATCTTCTGTAGTAGACCAATTGCAACGGACCCGCGCCTGTTGGTATAGCCGGAGTTGTAAAAAGTTCGCAACATTTTCCACCTGTTGCAATAACCTGTTGCAGTAGACTTGTGTGCAACAGGCTTTTGTTGTTGCAATAGATCCTTTTGCAATAGTATATGTCAGTTGCAATAGATTTATAAATCTATAAGAAAAAATTACAGCTTACAAATACTACATATTAAATGTATTCGTTTTAGTAATAGTGTATCACAGAATGAAATAAACAAATAAAAGTTTTATTTTAACAAAGTTTTAACAGTACAAACAATTGCAACAAAAATTTCTACAATTTTCATACACCATTCGTGTATAACGATTTCTTCTCTCACAACATAATTTTTCGATAGAGTTTTTCTAATCATATTTCTACTCTATCATACATATGGTAGTTTACACAGTCAGCTTTCATGTGAAACCTGTAACATACGATACGACAAAGATGAGAGACAAAGAGAGTATATAGTATGCAGTATTACACTCACATGCATAGGAAAGAGTAATAAAAAACAATTTACTTGAAGGATATTTTGAGTTCGCAAAGAGGGTTTGCCTGAAAGGTCGAGGGGACAAGCTGTCACTTTACACGTCCTTTGCATCCCGGTCAATCTTTGATTTTGTGTTCATCTTTTACATGCAATACATCTGCCAAATCAAAAAAAGTTGTAGAACATAAATTTCAGAAAGAAAAATTTAATATTGGGATAGAAACCTTAGATAGGAACACATCATATGCCAGTTTGTAATTGTATCCCTTGTTCAAATTGCAGGGTGCAGCAAGGAACAAAGTGACTTAAAACAAATTAATGGATGCTATCTGGTAACAAAATAGTCAAATTAACCAATTTAAGAATATACAAAAATATGATTGCTGGATAAATAAGAAAGTAATAATATAAAGATTGTTCACCAAACATTTCTATCATAATAGCTTTTCATATGTAAAAGCATTGATTTTCTTTCTTATAGGAATTATTTATAGTTTTGAAACTAATTTCGATTCTTCTTCAATTTCTAATTCTTTGAATAGAAACCGATTATTTTTTCCATATATCCATCTTTTGCTGGAAAACAATAAGGTTCGTACTGCATATATGATATTATCTCAAAGTAGCAAAAATTGAACTAAGTTGAATCCAGATTGAGAACAAAATCAAAATGATCCAACTTAAAATGGGATTCCAGTCCTATGGGATCTCAAGGTTTTTGCAAACACTAGATAAAAGTATTTCCTAATATGTGATATTCTGATGTCTCTTAATATAGTAGAATAAGATAGTGGATGGAAAACACATGCCCGCCTTTATAAGAAGAATACAACTGATTATACATATATCCGAGCTTGATATGTGCACATTTTAGTTATAGCAAACAGGCAGTTTTGAAAATATCCTAGTTTCTATGAGAAGGATACAATTGGACTATACATTCATGGTCGAACAAGATAGTTGATGGAAATCGTCCACCTACTTATATAGCAAACAATTGCACGATATAACAAAAAAGAATACCTGTCCTTCGATGACATTAGAATGCCCAAGGCTTGAAGAATCTCCACAACCAACAATAGCTTGAGACTTCTCTCTAGCTATTTCCATTAAATATTATTGGCGTAGGATATTGCAATAAGAAATTAACCTTAAAAATGTAAAAGTTGTAATTTGGTCATATTTTAACTTATTGTTAAAGAAGGACTATGTTTATCAATACATTCAATAGTAATTGAAAAGAAATTGATCATAGCTTATCCAATATTAAAGTGTCATTAACAACGGAGGAAGAAAAAAGAGGATAGAAGATGTAATAACAAGTCAAATCTCTTTTCTACCCTAAGACAAACAGCAGACTAAGGACACAAACCAGCAAAGAGCAAAACTGACTCCCATATAGAAATCAAAGACAAAACAAAGTACCCTAAGAAATAGAACAAAGGCAGAGTTATGGATTGCGTACCCAAAATGAACGAAGGGACGGATGGAAACCTACGGACCAAGGTTGATGTGACGACTCCAAAACCCCGTACCACGGTGTCAAGGGTAGTCTTTGGAATATAACACATAAACAGATAATAGCAGAACAGAAATAAATAAATACACCAGATAATGAACAAATAATCACTGGATAAACAATAATCATCAGAGTTACACAGTATACAGGATCATACTTAGTACAAATACAGTTCAGCTATACATAAATGTCTATAGCGGAAAACAAACATGATATGTACAATAGGAGCTGAACAGCATAAAAGAGATAAATGATAGAATCCATCTTCAGCTCTAGCTATCCAGAAAGCCAGCTAATAACCTGAATACAAGGCTGCCCGTGTAGAAAAAGGGGCACCCGAGTTTGCAAGTGAAACAAACTATGAGTCAGTCATGGGACTAGTATGAGAAATCTACTTAACACAATTAAAATATGGCTAATCACAGGACCACGCCACTTTCGCGGAACGGGTTTACTCCATTGGATTGCCAGTGCTCTAAAACAAGTAAATCTTTAAACATCGCAATACTTTTTTATAAAAATGAAGCCATTACAAGATTCAGTTCCCATCACTCAATGCAAAGCAAACCGGAGGATAGAGTTTTACCTTATAATGGCCAAAATATGCTTGATACGAATAAAACAAAAGCATTTGATATTATTACTAGTGTTTATATGTTTCAAAAACAATTTCAATCATAACTATCAATCATAGACGGCATGGGTACCATATATCATGTCGCCATATATATATATATATATATATATATATATATATACAATCAAAACCGCACAGTCACGTATTTGGAAATTGGATTTCCATCATGAACCAAGGCAAAAGATAGTCCTTACCGACTTCGAGACAATCTAGCCCATGTCTCAGGACCCAGACTCAGGTGGGCCCTTGGATCGTCAGGGCCAGTTCACCGATGTGGATTAAAATTTCTGAACACTACGTTTCCCCGCCCTTTGGGGCGTAAATGAGCCAACGAATGACTCCATCGGTCCCGGATCGACCGATATAACCGAGACGCCTTGCAACAGCAACAACTACATAGGTGAAATGGTATAAATGTCAGCCAGTTTAAGCACTGACACCACCTCTAGCTAGAAGGAAACGCATGCCCTCCCTGAGGTCCTCTCCCATTTCTGGTTCATACCGGGGTGTGAGGCTCGCGAATTCACGTTATACACAAAGCTACGCCACACAGGCGGTGCTTTGATCATCAACCACAAGACTTTGCTTTTCAACAGAAGCCCTGATCACTGCATCTTAGCATGCCACACAGGCAATTCACACCATGCAACTGATGGCTATCAATCACACAGAATGAATTCCAATGTCAGACACACATTCCATTTGCAAGTCCATTCTGGGTCTGAACGAAACCGGAGGCACTATATACCGCGCAAACCCATCGATCTCCATTTACATGTGGACGATCACCACTCATTATCCATATTTCGGGATGTCTCCCAATCAGGACATCAGTTATCATCCAACCAAGGTGAAAATCTCCAGTCTTCGACCACCGTCTTCATCTTCGATTTCTTATCGTCGATTCAGTTATTCAGAATGGGATAAACCCGGTCTTTCTGAGCAACTCGCGTATGTAATTAAAAAGTGCTACACAAACATAACACACGATTCATTTCAATTCATCAGTCACTAACTGTAAATCAGTAAGAGAACGATTTCACAAATATTAACCCCAAAGGCCGAAACCAATCATCAGATCAAAACCCAGGAAACCATTCGACTTAGCCAACCTTCAGTTAGTTTCTAAATTTCACATTCCATATCGTTTATAATATTTTATAATGATTTATCGCTATTTTTATTTATTTAAAAATAGCCAATTTATTTAAACGACGCTTCAGGCCATAACGCGGTCGTGACGCTGTTTTTCTTCAGATTTGATTTACACATATCTGAAAATCTAACCATTGGATCTTCACAAAATTTACACCATTAGAAAGATCTTTTCAAAACGAATCCAACGGTTCCAGTTTTGGGAAAATCCGACGGTCGGATCTCCCGGTATACTTGTTTGAAGTTTCGATTTCAAAATACGAACTGCAGCGTCGTTATTCGATTTAATTTAATTATATTTTTATATATATAAATATAATCTATTCTGGCGCTGGTCTCGATGTTCTAATTGATGGTGGTATGGGGTCCCGGCGGCGCTCGAAAGGTCCTGGCTTTGGGAGGCTGGATCTCGACGAACTCTCCACAATAATAGGCGAGACAAGGATGGATTCAAAGCTGGAGGTGGGCGCTACAATATTCTCCAAAGGGGCATGGGGTTTTGTCGCATGTAGGAGGAGGAATCGGAGGGAGAAAGTTTGAAGGGGAGCCACCGTTCGTGCTCGAGGGTTACGGGGAGAGAGAAGAGTGTTTGGCCAATCAGCATCTTTTTATTTATTTATATATTTTAAAAATCCAAAAATGCCCCTTGCCCCATACGAGCACCAATCCAAACCCGACGACTGTCGTCCCTAGCGTTTTACCCCCATTCCGAACACAATGGGATATGTTTCGTAGGCTCATTCGACTATTACAGTCAGTTTCTCTTCAAATTAAAATATAAAACATTCAATATTTAATTTGAATGTACATTTCAATTTTCCAGGGCCATAAACTGATTCGAAAAATTCCAGAAAAATAAATCTGGCTATGTTTTGACGATACGGTCCCAACAAAACCAGTTTCGTCGAATTCTGAGACCGTTTGTAAAATGGCCCTTTTCTGGTCGATTCAATTTAACTGTAATTGACCAAAACACATTTTCCTTTGCCACGCTCACATACTAGCTTCAAAAATTATGAAATTTGAAACCTAGCAATAATTTAACATCTCGGATCCAACAAAAGTGGTTTCGTCGAATTCCGAGGTCGTTACAGTTGATCTGCATTTGATGTCAGAGGAAGGTCTGAATGGCTATTTCAGTGGCTATCCTGTTCAAAAAATAAGTATACGCCCACTATACCTAAATTGAAACCATATTTATAATCATACGTTCCAAACTGAAAATATTAAAAAAAGTAAAATTTGCCTAGAAATAACTCACCTATGACAAAATCAACCGAAATATCACGATCGGAAGTTCCATTAAGTCGCCTTCTACTGCTAGAATCAACCGACCTGTGACAATCGGAAGTTCCATTCATTCCTCTTCTACTTCTGGAATCGTCTGACCTGTTGCAATCAGAAGATCAACTGAGAGACGACCTTGTTACTTCTAGAAGTCGCCTTCTTTGCCGCCTCATATCCAATCGCCTTTCCTCTCCTCGCCATCACGATTTCTGATTTGGGTTAGGAAATTAGGGTTACAAGCAAAACTCGTGTTGGTGGAGAAGCGAGAACGGTTCGTAATTGGCGGATTTTTTTCTGGGCTTTTGAATTGAAAAGCGGTCTTGTTGGGAAAATCATATAAACGGAAATTTTCACTGAGAATGCCAAAATTTTGGATTTGGAGCCAAAATAAAATTTAATTATAAAAGTTACAGTAGGAATCTCTACATGTACGAAAGTAATTCTTTGGACACGGTAGGTTGTATAAACTTACAAGTTCATATTTAGACATTTGTTTAGTATAGTTATTTATTAATAGGTATTAGTATCATCGACTACCATTTTTCATCGGTTTTTATTAAATATTAAATATTAGTTTTTAAAATTAATTACTATTTATTCATTATTAATTATTTAATATTGACTATTAATTTTTAGATATTAATTCTTAATTATTTATAGTAGTTATATAAAATTAATAACTACTATTCAGTACAAATTATTTAATAATAATTATTGATTATTAAATTATTTAATAGTAATTATCATTATTAATTATTTAATAGTAATTACTGAAAATTTACTATTAATAATTAGTTATTAAAACACTACTACTTATTTGTCAATGGTTAATTGTTAGTAGTGGTTTATTGCTTCTTAATTATAATTGAATGTTAATTGGCAATTATAAATATTACTTTGTAATACTTAAATTTTATTATTAATTAATAATTATTAAATATTGATCTTAATTATTATATAATTACTAGCAGTTAATCATTTAATAGTAACTATTTAAAATTAACTATTAAAAGTTAATCATTAAAAGCTGATACTTATTTTAGTATGTTTTTCGCAACTGGCTTTACCGTTTGTAAAAAAACACAGTTACTGCAAGTGGCGAAAATAGTTGTTGAAGATATTTATTCGCAACTGGCTAAAAAGCGCAGTTGCAAACAATATGTTTGTTGCAACTATTATGGAAGCACAGTTGCTAAAAGCATGTTTTTACAACAGGAAAGAAAGCGCAGTTGCAAAAAGTATGCTTTTCGCAACAGAAAGTAAAGGCATGTTGCTAAATCTTATATATTGCCACTTATATAGTAGGTCTGTTGCTAAATATTGTTTACTGCAACTGACATTTATCGTCTGTTGCAAATAACTAGTTGCAATACGGTATTTTTCTTGTAGTTGAAAATGCTTTTAGTTTGGGAAGAAGAATCGTTGATCCTTTTAGAGCCTCATTAACTCCAAAAATGGTTGAGGCATTGGTTTGTACAAATGATTGGCTTAGGGGAGATGAATTTAATTTCTATAAGGAGCCGAGCGAAGATGACGTCTCTTTGTACAAGGAACTTGAAGAATTTGAATCAAGTAAGTTGTTTTTAAGTATATAAAGTTTAATACTAAGTTTAAGTTTTAATGAAATAAAGTTTTATTCATTGTTAGTTTTATGGAAAATTTCATATAGATAATAAAATCAATGATTGACTAGATTTTGTAAGGCAGTCAATAACTGTAATTGTGCATTAGCTGACAAATTTAAGTCTGGCATCTCTACCAAAAATAACCAAATAGCAATAGTTCATGTATACTCAAAATGGCATGAAAGAATGGATCATTTTATAGCTTCTGATAACATGAGAAATGCTGCTGATAACAACAGTTTCATGCAAATAATAATCATTTTATGTCATAATCAATAGTTCATGCTAATAATAATCATGAAATGTTGCTGATAACATGAGAAATGTTGGTTTTAGACTTTTAGTGGTTAGAATAGAGCTGCTGCTATAGATCATCATTTTATAGCTTCTTTTATGCTTCATTTGTTAATGCCGATAACATGAGAAATGTTGATATAACCACCTATAGCTTCTTTTATGCTTCATTTGTTAATGCTGATAACATGAGAAATGTTGATATAAGCACCTATAGCTTCTCTTATGCTTCATTTGTTAATGCTGATAACATGAGAAATGTTGATATAACCACCTCTTGCCTATAAAAAAACTGCATGTAATCAAGTAAGTTATACTTCATTTGTTAATGCTTGTACCTTCTTCTCATCAATTTTTTTTTCTTATATTCACCTTTGCAGGTTTGGTAACTTCCACTTCCAGATCGGCCACCCTCCTCTGCTTCACTTAATTGATGGGAAACTGATGGGAAAATTAGAGCTTCTTTGGTGGCTTATTTTCTCATTAACTCCATGTTAAAACTTATTTTCTTTTCTTTTTGCTAATGAAATGATGAATGTGTTTATTGTTTAAGATGAATTGTTGTGGAATGTATTGTAAACTGTTGAACTAATTTTTATTTATGCAACTATGTATGCGCTGCAACCATGTAGGCATGTACTGTGTCAAAACTGTTTTTATTGTTTAAGCTGAATTGCATGGTTTATTTGCTCATTAACTCCAAGTAGACATTTTCATATTTTATTTCTACTATTTTAGTAAATGGTAATTTACCGTTACCGACAAAACGGTTACTGTTGTATCGGTATACCGACAGAACGGTTAACGACGTATCGGTAATGGTAAGCATTTTTGATTTACCGAAGAAAACGGTACGGTAACGGTATTTGCATAACGGTAACCGTTATCATAACAGCCCTAGCCTGACACATACAAAAGAAACTATACATCAAAGGAATATGATTAGAACAATTTAATTCATTTAAAATTCGTATTTACTTTACGTTTGATATCACCTATTTTGGTGTAGTGTTGCCGAAATTGTTTGCGACGATTACACTCGTCGGCGACCACCTGTTTTGGTGTAGTGGCAAATCTGAGAATGAACAACAAAGACTAGATTTTCTTCTTTGAAAATTAGAGATGATGTTGGAAATGTTTTTGTTTATGAAGTGCACTTATTAAAAAATTTAAATAAAAACAAGTTAACTGTAATTTATGTATCATAATTATAATTGAGCAGTTGCAAGTTTATAACGATAATATATTTAGGAATCATTATTATAATTGACCAAACATTTGCACAACGGTAATATATTTATGTGACATTATTATTGAGCCGTTATAAAAACTAATGGTATTAAATATTGTTTCAAATGAGAACAAATTAAAATCCATTAACATTCCTTCACTTTAGTAACATATACAATTTCCATTCTGCCTACTTAATTGATAGATGGATAGAGGAGAAATGAAAAGAATAACTGACATTTTTCTTTTATTTCTTCCTTCAAAAAAAGAATAACATACAATTTTCTTTTCTTCTTCCTTTAAAAAGAATAACAGACATTTTTCTCTTTCTTCTTCTTTTTAAAACACTAAACACCTTGAGCAGTATCCAGAGTGCAAATCAGAATCGACTATTTCAATGTAAACAGGTCGATATTTTTGAGATTAAAGAGACTGTTTTATCCTTGAGGCGGCGGTGTTTGTTTATTCAAAATTCATTTGCACATTTCAGAAGAACACCAAAACGTCTTCAAGAGAGTGAAAACAAACATGATTAGGCGAAGTTCATTGTTTCCGACATATTGAAGACGAGTTAGACAAAAATGACTTCTATTACAGCTATTGATGATGCTACAACGACCTCAATGTTTTAGGTCCCCATCCACGGTTCATATTCAAGGGCCTCCATTTCAAGCCCTGGAGTAAAAGGAGGAATTTTTTTCTGATGATGAGGAAGATGGTTGGTGTAATCACTGTAGAAAAGTTGATAATACCAGAGAAGACGGCTGAAATCGATGTACGACAACTGCAAATTTTGTAGGAATAAAACCAAATTTTGCAGAATTGGACAATACAAGATTATTTATGCAAGAACTTTATATTCATTGGCCTAAACGACATTCTTTATGACTACTATAATTTAGACAAGACAACCAACGAAATCTAGGAGGCGCTACAAAAGGAGCATGATGCAAAAGAAGCCATAGCAAAAAATATGTCGTCATCTGCTACCTCAAATTTCAGATGAGGACGAAAGGTCAAAAGAGACACGGTCTCATGAACTTCAGAAAATAGCTCATGAGATCTGTTGTGGAAACTACGCCTTTGCAGAAGCGAAAGGGTCTTACTCATCCAATTACTTAAAAATGATTTCTATGGAAAACAACACAGATATGAAATTACAAGCACAAATACAAGATATTCCACCCAACCACCGTCTTTATTGATTCAACAAAACAAATTTTGTTTACATACAATGGATCAACAACAAAAATAAAAAAAATAAAATGAATCACTAACCTTATTGAGAAAGGGAAAGAATATCTAGATGACTACAACTCTTGTTGGAGAAGGAGAACAATGAAGAACGATAGCAAGCCCTTGGACAATCTGGAGTCACCAATAGGAATAGCTAATCTCAGCCTGGTATCGTAACTCCCTCTGGAATATTAGGTTCCCCAGACATGCTGAAAAGAAAAGGAAAGAGATTCAGACGAAGGATCGAAAAATATTACGTTTGGCTTTGGGGAATACGTTTTCAAAACAGACTTTTTCTTATGAAAATGCTTCCTTTTAAAACCTTTATGAAAATAATTTTCAAAAACTTTTATCTAATCTGGTAACCTTCAGCTCCGATACCAAGTGTGACACCCCACATCCGTTAATGTCACTCATTAAGAGAATGCATTAAGTTCCGTGAAGTGTCATAGGTAAACAGAAACAGAAACATTACAAGACAGATATAAAATAGCAGCGGAATTAAAATCTTTATTAATCATAAAGCATCGTGGTTCAAAACATTATATGTCTGAATTACATAAAAACCAGTACATCATAAAAACTTCTGTCTTGTACTTAAAACATCAGAGTATAAAATAAAAAAAGCATAATCCCCAAATAAAACATAGCCACAGTGCTAAAGATAGGAGCTTGAGCAATATATCTAAGCTGCTCCAACAAAATGATAGCAGGATCCTGATCAAGCTTGAGTATTCCCACCCTGAGAACCTGGGGGGGAGGGGGGACGGAAGAAAGAAGAGGAAACAAAAAGGGTCAGACATAAAGATTGGCGAGTCCAGTTACTTTTAGCAAGTAAATAAATAAAAGTATCATGACAGGCATATAAAGTGGATAAGAAAGATAACATCACAAAAGGCAGGTATGACAAGGTAAACATGATAGAGAGTATACGCTTCTCTAATGATTACTCTGCACCAATACTAGTATAATCAGAATGAGATGATCCCAACAACTATAAGATGGTAGACTTAGGCGTATTTCTGGTGAGAGATTTTAACCCCGTACAATCAACAGGCAACCCAACCTAACAGGCTCCTAAACTTTACCAGAGTCTAGATGTACCCTAACTACTACCCTAATTGATCGGCTCCCTACTCCATAGATACCCTGTGCCGACCCCACGGTAGGATGTATCACTTCCTAAAGTGGCAACCCTTCGTTGGTGTGCACAACCATATCTACAGGTGTCACGGTCGTCTTATCCCCCTCCGCCCGGACCATGCACGCACATGATCCTGGTCGGTTTTCGCCGCCCACACCCTCCTCCACGTTTGGATCTCTTACAATCAGCCCAGTAAGTGTGTCCCAACTTCGCCTAGGGCGGAGTACTCGTTTGATATCGTTCTATGGGTTACTGACTGAAACGGATCCCACACACAAGATGATACAAGCTCTCCCCTTTGTATTGTATCCCCACTAGGATTTCCACAGGTTATGCATACCTAACGGTGGATTCAACCCCATTAGGTTAAGTTTGTGGGTCTATATATAAATATTACTCACCCTACCCAGATATACTTAACCCACCCACTGTTCAAACCAGTTTACTTAACCCCTATTCAAGTTCATGTTCATACAATCTCTATGGATTCAACTAGGTTAAGTATTCCAATTCATTACCATGTCCATTTATGGTTATAATGTGCTAGACCTCTCACATTAAGCCTACCACTTGTGGATATTGGATATACCGGTCGGTTCTGGGCAGACTTCTTCCACAAGTCGGGCTTAACCTCTATCTTAACACGTCTCGTATTTGTGCACCTAGACCCCTCACATTAGATTCACCACTTGTGGTCGCTGGATATGCCGGGCGGTTCAAGGTAAACTTCTTCCACAAGTGTAATCTAACCTCGTGTATAGGCGCAGTTACAGTTTCTAATTACCGTAATCCTAGGCATTACATTATTAACCAATTTTACCTATATCGTTATAGGTTTTCATGCCCCTTTCCCAAGTTATGTTCATAATGAACCATATGCCCTAAATGATAACATTTTATTCAGGTTATTCCCAATTTCCCAATTACAAGTTATGCCCAATTTCAATGTTTTTCCCTTCGTTCCCTGTTTAACGCTTTCGCATATTTCAGCGACGTGCTTAGGCTCGAAAGGAGCCAGGCTATATAAAATAAAAAGGGAATGATGAAGGGAAGATGATAGAAATGATCATACTAACTAGATTGACATATAATGGCATAAACATATAATGGCATAATGACAAGATAGGCACATAGAAACAGATCTGATGAACATATGATAATAGAACCGATTCTAACATAATAGGGATGTCATAACAGGCATGGTAAGATCTAAACAATGGTTTAGATATCCAACTAATAACAGATCCTATTTAACCACAAACATGATAGGGACAAGTATAATGTGATCAAAACAGTGAAATAATGGCAGATCTGACATGATAAATAGGTGAAGGTTTAGATCTAAGTCATAATCATGTCAAAATATCATAGATACACAGGTTATAACAGATCTCATTTGATTCAAATAGTCATAGGCATAGATCCAAGTTAATGTCATATCAAGTTTTACTTTTAATTATTCAAACCTAAAAGTAACTTAAACTCACAGTGTTTGGATCTTGAAAAATAGAAGGAGAATAGCAGATGTTGAATCATAGGTCTACACTTGAATAACTCTAAACTTGATTAACTCGATTGCAGAAGAAGAAAAAGGTTTGATTCAATCCGAGCACCGACAACATCTAGTCCTCCATTATTTTAGTGTGAGAAAACTAGAGAAATGAGGCCATATTTATAGCCAAAAAACCTCTAAAACCCTAATCTTCCCAGTCTGCCACAGGGGAGTCGACACCCCCCTTGAGGGGTCGACCTATGGGTTGACACCACCTTGGGGGGTCGACCCAGGGGTCGACACCCCCTTTAAGGGGTCGACACCCCTGGGCGGGAAATTTGTCTCCCACGGAAATATGATTTTTGAACTGAAAATTGATTTTTTGGATTTAATTATATATATATATATATATATATTTCTCTTGCACGTATACAAACTTCAAACCTTCATAACTTTTTCATACGGTGTCCGTTTTACACAAACCAAGTGTCTATCTTGACCAGATTTCTGAGACGAACGCAATGGCGCAGTCCATTTCACTTAATTATGATTATTAAATTGATTATTCTTTAATTTGTCCTATTTAGTGTTGTTAAAAATTACGGGGTGTTACATTCTCCCCTAATCAAAGGATTTCATCCCCGAAATCTCCAAGTTAAGGAGAATGCATATCCTACCATCCATCACCCATCTATTCAGCCACCAATCAAAGGCATCCATTGTCCTTAAAGACTTCTAATGCTTATATGAACATATGCAAAGGTGTGTGTATATGTCCTTATTCTAATGCAAAGATCAGGCGGTCCACTGATTCAGTCGACCTCCTTAATGCAATGTATGTTAGTGCCATGAATCCAACATGTATGCAACAATCCTATTATAACATGTAAGTTCTATATGTGTGCACGATCATCCGTCCAAATGCAACATCCATATGATGATACATCCATTTCCACCCATTAAAAGAAGAAAAATGCACACACATCCATATGCAGTATGAGAGTGATGGAGCCGATATAGTGCCTAATGTGTGTGTATATGCATCCACAGGCAACCACTTGCATCCATCAAACATAACATGTCTCAAACACATGTTTACATCCATAGGATTCCTATCTAAAGGTCAAAAATTCAATTGATAGGATATACTCAAATGATAGAAACAAGCATAGATAAAAACTTTGGAAAAGGAGTTAAGAACATACCCTCGAAAAGAAAAGTGTATGAAGCACGAATCTTATCTTCGGTCTCCCAAGTCGCATCCTCTGGGTTATCTCCCCACTGACCTTTCATCAACTTGACTTTTCTATTGCATAGCTTCTTAACTTCTGATCCAAGAATACGGGAAGGAGCTCGTCTGATTGTCGCCTCCCATTTTGCCTGTACTTCCCCTAATATAGTCGGCTCAACTACTTCTGCGGTATCATGCAAGCACTTCCGCAAATGAGAAATGTGGAAAACATCATGAACGCCGGATAGCCTCTCTGGTAGCTTTATTCTATAGGCCACTTGGCCAATCCTTTCTATTATGGGAAATGGCCCTACAAATCTTGGCGCCAATTTCCCTACAGACCCGAAGCGAACCGCATTCCTCAAAGGTGACACCTTAATGAAAACTATATCTCCTACTTCAAATTCAATGTCAGTCCTTCTCTTGTCAGCATAGTATTTCTTCCTATCTTGAGTGGTCTTCATTCGTCGTCTAATAAGATCAATCTTCTCGGACGTTTCGCTAACCATATCAGGTCCAAGTAGTAGTCTTTCTGTAGATTTCCACCAGCAAATTAGTGATCTACAGGGTCGTCCGTATAATGCTTCGAAGGGTGCCATGCCAATGCTAGCTTGATAACTGTTGTTGTAGGCGAACTCTAGTAAAAGAAGATGCTCTTCCCAAGTCCCTCCGAAGTCTAGGATACACAGCCTTAAAAATCCTCAAGAACTCTATTCACCCTCTCTGTCTGTCTGTGGGTGATAAGCGGTGCTCAAACACAACTGTACCTAATGCTTCTTGTAAGCTCCTCCAAAATTCACTAGTGAAAATGGGGTTACGGTCGCTTACGATACTGGAAGGTACTCTATGAAGACGGACTATCTCATGAATATAAACTGCTGCCAACCGTGCTGCCATCCTCTTGCTCTTAACCGGAATGAAATGAGCGCTCTTAGTAAGTCTGTCTACTACAACCCAAATAATGGTATTGCATTTATTTGATCTAGGCAAACCATCTATGAAATCCATAGAGACGCCTCCCACTTCCACTGTGGAACCTTCAAAGGATGAAGTAAACCACCGAGCTTCTTTTGCTCAGCTTTGATTTGCTGACAAACCAAACATTGAGAAATAAATTCTGCTACATCTTTCTTCATCTAGCCGAAAAGAAAACCCTCTTCATGTCACTATACATCTTATCACCGCCTGGATGAATAGTCATCTTAGAATGATGGGCTTCTTCTAGGACTGTCTTTAACAAACTTTCAGCTTGGGGAACACAAAGCCTTCCATCTCGTCGCAACCACCCTTTATCGTTTATGGAATGTCTATTGAGGTGACTAGAAGTCCCCCCCTTTACTGAGTCTATCCAAGATGTCTGAAATCTGTGGATCATCTCGTTGCGAAGCTCCTATATGATCCATAAGAGTAGGTCGTATCTCTAGCGATGCAAACAAACCAGGCAAAAACTAGGTGGAGGGTCTAAAGTCGAAATGAACTCCAAGCTTTTCCTTTCCACAAACAGAGGACATGAGGTCATCCTCTGCCTACTCAGTGCGTTTGCCACCAAATTACCCTTGCCAAGAGTATAAGCGATCTCGAAGTCATATGATGCTAGGAACTCCATCCACCTTTGTTGCCTTAAATTAAGATCCTTCTGCGAGAACAAGTACTTGAGAGATTTCTGATCTGTGTACGACTCGAACTTCTCTCCAAGCAAATAATGACGCCATGTCTTAAGCGTGAATACTATGGCAGCTAGCTCTAAATCATGGGTAGGGTAGTGCTTATCATGAACCCTTAGCTGTCTACCCCCATAACATATTACCCTCCCCTCTTGCATCAGAACCGCACCAAGCCCTATACCACATGCATTAGTGTATACTGTAAGCACTTTATTCCCATCGGACAAGGTCAAGACTGGGCTGCTGTCAGAGCCCTCTTCAATCGTTGGAAAGAAACATCACAATCTATAACCTATGAAAATGTCAGATTCTTCTTCGTCAGCCTGGTGAGTGGGGCTGATATCTTTGTGAAGTCCTTAATGAACTTCCGATAATAGCCTGCCAGTCCAAGAAAACTTCTCACTTCCGTTGCATTCTTTGGAATTTGCCAATCTTGAACTGCAACTACTTTTGCGGGATCTACTGCTATCCCAACTTTAGAAACCACATGCCCTAGAAATCTCACCTCTTTTCTCCAAAAATGACATTTGGAGAACTTTGCCTTAAGCTGATGCACACGGAGAGTTTTCAAAACTTCTCTCAAATGTTGGGCATGCTCTTCTTCATCTTTGAGAAGATCAAGATATCATCAACAAAGACCACGACAAATTTATTTAGAAACTCCCGAAACACTCTACTCATCAGATCAACAAAATAGGCGAGTGCATTCGTCAAACCAAAAGGTATGACGAGCCATTCAAAGAAACCATCTGGAGTCCTAAAAGCGGTCTTATCTATACTGTCCTCAGCCACCCTCAACTGATGAAACCTCGTGGCCAAGTCTAACTGAGAAAATACTGATGCACCAACAAGCTGGTCAAACAAGTCATCTATCCTCGGAAGTGGGTGCCTGTTCTTCTTAGTGAGTTTATTCAACTCCCTATAGTCTACACACAAGCGAGGTGAACCACCCGCCTTAGTTGGAATACCACTTGAGCACCCCATTCAGATATGCTTCGCATAATAAACCCTTTCTCAAGTAGATCCCCTACTTACTTTCTAAGCTCCCTCCTTTCCCTTGGAGCCATATGGCGCACAGATAATGCAACTGGCTTTGCATTGTCCACCAAATATATACAAAAATCGATTTCACGCCTCGGAGGTAAGCCCCGTACCTCATCAAAAACATTAGGATAATCTCGGCCTACTGGCACAGATTGCAGATAATCGATAGGAAACTAAGCATGACAGACCCTTGCGGGTCACTGGAAATCTCGAGGGTCCTCCCATAGCAAGTCAAAAGTCTAACGACCCTCTTCTCACAATCCAGAATGGCACCATACATGGTTATCCAATCCATCCCTAGAATCAAACCATAGCCCATAAAACCCAGCACATATGCGTCGCACTCAAACTCGATGCCTAACACAGATATTCTCAAACCCCTACAAATCATGGATAAATGAGCCGAACCACAATTGGGGTTTGAGACAACTACGGGATCCACTACCATACTAGTATTTAGGTGTAGAGACTCAACCACAGAACTAGATATAAATGAATGTGAAGCGCCAGAATAAAAAAGAGTTCTAATAGGATGACTGGAAAGAGAAATCAAACCTTCCACAGAAACTTTCCTACCACTATCTGGAGCATTGGTCGCGAGAGCATGCACCTGTCCCCCAGAAGCTACTGCTCTTTGACCTTGTCCCTGTTTCTTCGGGCACTCCTTAGCAAAGTGTCCGACCTCTCCACATTTGAAGCAAGTATTCTTCCTTCTTTTCTCCTTTGTCTTCCTCATGCATCAAGGCCATATCAACGAGCCTTTCAAAAGTAGCTTCCATTGGAATATGGGACATAGCTAACCCCTGACGGGGTTCATTCAGTCCTTTAATAAACCGCAAGGCTTTCTTATGTGGAGTGTCTACTAGTTACAAACCAAATCTCGCCAGTTGGTTGAATTTGTTCACATATTCTTTAACAGTCATGTTTCCTTGTTTGAGCGCCAAGAACCTCTCCATTTGCATGCTTTTCTCACCTTGAGAAAGAAACTTCATTTCAAACCTCTGTCTAAAATCATCCCATGTCTCCATCGGACGTACATCTTGGGTTACTTCCCACCAGAATGAAGCTTCGTCTTTCAGTAGCCAGGCGGCTAGTTGGATCTTCCTACGATCATCCACTTCGAAGATTCCAAACAGATCCTCCGTTTCCTTGAGCCAATTCCTCGCCTCAACGAACGTCTCGGTTCCATGGAATGGGTTTCCTCCCATAGCACGTAAATCTTTGCAGACCTTAGAGAAATTATCTGCCTTAGGAGGAGGAGGAGGAACGGTGGGTGCAGCTGGGGGAGGAACGTCAGCTTGACCACCGACAGGTGTCGTGGCCTCTAGATACCAACGGAACCAGCCTGGTATCGCAACGCCCTTTGGAATATTAGGTTTCCCAAACATGTTGAAAAGAAAAGGAAAGAGATTCAGACGAAGGATCGAAAGATATTACATATGGCTTTGGGGAATATGTTTTTCAAAACAGAATTTTTCTTATGAAAATGCTTCCTTTTAAAACCTTTTTGAAAATAATTTTCAAAAACTTTTATCTAATCTGGTAACCTTCAGCTCCGATACCAAGTGTGACACCCCATGTCCGTTAATGTCACTCATTAAGAGAATGCATTAAGTTTCGTGAAGCGTTATAGGTAAACAGAAACAGAAACATTACAAGACAGATATAAAATAGCAGCGGAATTAAAAACTTTATTAATCATAAAGCATCATGGTTCAAAACATCATATATCTGAATTACATAAAAACCAGTAGATCATAAAAACTTCTGTCTTGTGCTTAAAATATCAGAGTACAAAATAAAAGAAGCATAATCCCCGAATAAAACATAGCCATAGTAGCAAAGATAGGAGCTTGAGCAATACATCTAAGCAACTCCAACAAAATGATAGCAGAATCCTGATCAAGCTTGAGTATTCCCACCCTGAAAACCTTGGGGGGTGGGACGGAAGAAAGAAGAGGAAACAAAAAGGGTCAGAAATAAAGTCTGGCAAGTCCAGTTACTTTTAGCAAGTAAATAAGTAAAAGTATCATGACAAACATATAAAGTGGGTAAGAAAGATAACATCACAAAAGGCAGGTATGACAAGGTAAACATGATAGAGTGTATACGCTTCTCTAATGATTACTATGGACCAATACTAGTATAACCAGAATGAGATGATCCCAACAACTATAAGATGGTAGACTTAGGCGTACTTCTGGTGAGAGGTTTTAACCCCATACAATCAACAGGAAGCCCAACCTAACAGGCTCCTAAACTTTATCAGAGTCTAGATGTACCCTAACTACTACCCTAATCGATCGGCTTCCTACTCCGTAGATACCCTGTGTCGGCCCCATAGTAGGACGTATCACTTCCTAAAGTGGCAACTCTTCGTTGATGTGCACAACCATATCTGCAGGTGTCACGGTCGTCTTATCCCCCTCTGCCCGGACCATGCACACACATGACCCTGATCGGTTTGCGCCGCCCACATCGTCCTCCACATTTGGATCTCTTACAATCAGCCTGGTAAGCGTGTCCCAACTCCAACCTAGGGAGGAGTACTCGTTTGATACCATTCTATGGGTTACTGACTGAAACGGGTCTCACACACAAGATGATACAAGCTCTCCCCATTGTCTTGTATCCCCAATAGGATTTCCATAGGTTATACTTACATAACGGTGCCTTTAATTACATTACCCCATCAGGTTAAGTTTGTGGGCCTATATATAAATATTACTCATCCTACCCAGATATACTTAACCCACCCACTGTTCAAACAAGTTTACTTAACCCCTATTCAAGTTCATGTTCATACAATCCCTATGGATTCAACTAGATTAAGTATTCCAATTCATTACCATGTCCATTTAGGGTTATAATGTGCTAGACCTCCCATATTAAGCCTACCACTTGTGGATGCTGGATATACCAGTCGGTTCCGCGCAGACTTCTTCCATAAGTCGGGCTTAACCTCGTGTCTTAGCACGTCTCGTATTTGCGCACCTAGACCCCTCACATTAGATTCACCACTTGTGGTCGCTGGATATGTCGGGCGGTTCCTGGTAGACTTCTTCCACAAGTGTAATCTAACCTCGTGTGTAGGCGCAGTTACAGTTTCTAATTACTGTAATCCTAGGCATTTTATTATTAGCCAATTTTATCTATGTCATTATAGGTTTTCACCCCCCCCCCCCTTTCCCAAGTTATGTTCATAATGAACCGTATGCCCCAAATTATAACATTTTATTCAGGTTATTTCCAAATTCCCAATTATAAGGTATGCCCAATTTCAATGTTTTTCACCTCGATCCCCGTTTAACGCGTTCGCATATTTCAGCGGCGAACCTAGGCTCGAAAGGAGCCATGCTATATAAAATAAAAAGGAAAAGATGGAGGGAAGATGATAGAAATGATCATACTAACTAGATTGACATATAATGGCATAAACATATATTGGCATAATGACAAGATATGCACAAAGGAACATATCTGATGAACATACGATAGTAGTTTTGATTCTTACATAATAGGAATGTCATAATAGGCATGATAAGATCTAAACAATGGTTTAGATATCCAACTAATAACAGGTCCAATTTAACCACAAACATGATAGGGACAAGTATAATGTGATTTAAACAGTGAAACAATTGCAAATCTAACATGATAAATTGGTGAAGGTTTAGATCTAAGTCATAATTGTTGGATATGGATTAACCCTAGTGGGGGGTGAATAGGGTTTATCACAGTTTATAGCGGAATTAAAAATCTAATGGGATATATAATATTAAATAGATTATAGAATATAACAGAAACAGAAATGCAGTAAATGACACAAGATATACCCAGCTTTGGCAAAATCCTGCCTACGGTTGCATTCCTAAGGTTTCTACTAGGTGATAGAACAGATGCTGCTTACAAGACCATGTAAACTCGCACTCCCTGCTCCTGTACTAACCCTATGCTCAAAACCGTAGACTGATCTAAACCCCTAGATCAGATTCCCCTTGATTACAACCCCGTAACCAGTAAATCTTAGATTTTACAGACTCTAGCAACTGCCAGTCAACACCCTGACTGGATCACCCTAGTATTTTACAGACACTAGAAACTGTTTTAGAATGATTTACAACTTGAATTCAAATGCAATACAAAATAAAAATTAAAACAACTAAAAAATAATAAAAACCCTAGTCTTTAAAAAGAAATATAAATCTCCTTTAAACACTTGGACTAAGGTTGGCCGACCATTCATTTATGTAAGGGTTGCACCCTCTTTTATTTGTCCCCGATTACTTTGGCTCTTGAGAAAAAAAATATCGCGGCTGGGAAAAAAGGAAACTAGGGTTTCTTCAATGAATCCCAAATCGATCGATGCTTTGATTGATGAATACTGAGTTCTCTGATGCTTTGTGAAAAAAGAATGTCGACCGATGCTCTGAAGTAAGTTAGGGTTTCTCTTGAATCCCCCAAAATCAAATCGCGATTAAAAGGATGTTCTGGAAATTCTCTTGAAGCTCGAATTAGTTGATTCTCCTTCTTCGATTACTCCGATTTGAGGTTGCGATCGAACACTTCAGAAATTTGTGAGTAGCTCCTAAATTGATTTAATTCTTTTTTTGCTCGAAATAATATTGTTGGTTTTTTTTTTATCTTCATTTGCCAGTGATGAATTGTGTAATTTATAGGATAATAAAATCCTATACATAACTCTGATTTCTCTATATGCCTTGATCTGATTGCTTGCGTGTGAATTCCCTGATTTGTTGCTTTGTAAAAATTCTTGAGTTTCCAATTGTATTTCTCGACTTTTAATTGCTTGCGTGATTACCACAGTATTGATAAATGCCACTTGATTTTCTGGAAATTACACAAGAGATTGATCTTGCCAAAAATACTGTGTGTTATAAAATATGTTTCCTTGAAACCCTGCGTGGTTCACGAGTCATTTCTGGAAAGACATGAATTGATATCTTGCCCAAAATGTTTTTTGATTTTTCTGCAAATAAATTCTTGCCAAAAATCATTCTTTGGAATTAGTCGAATTAGATGATACAATCTGGAAATCACCTTTCACATTAAAATATTGCTAAGGACTGATTGATTTGTTCATTTTTGGAAATTATTAATTTAGTGCTTGCAGTTTTAAATCCATGTATTGCTGCTTTATGTAACGCTCTAGAAATCAATGCTTATCAAAAATGCTTGATGCTGTTAAATCTAAAATGAATTCTTTCCTTCTTTTTGCAATGAGATTTTTGCTAAAAAAAACTTAACTAGCAAAACATGCTGTTTTGCTTTGTTGTTTCATGAATTATTTATTGAACCTTGTGCTTTTCTTTGTCCATATGGCCTTAGATTTAAAAACAGCTTTGTAGTCGTCTTGAGTACTACATGATGCCTATGTGAACTAGAGCTCGACCATACATTCATGCTTGCTTGACATCTTGCGTTTGGCAATTGTACTTGACACCATGCATGCCGAACCATTTTGCTGTGTGAACTTATTGTATACATCACTATGCTTTGATGTTGAACCATGCTAAATCATTGCTGCATGTACCACTTAGCTTGATCATTGTTGACTTGAATTTCTTGACATTGTTCCTTGTACGACCTGGAGTTGAAACTAAAAAAATGTATATGGCACTATATTGTGCACTATGTTTTGCACTTGGTTGTTTGCTTTGCAAACTAACTTTGTGTATTTAACACATATGTTGCCTTGTTCCTTGGGTGTTATTTGCACACTTGTGCTCTCTGAATACTTGTTGCCTTTTTGAATGCTGAAGACATCACCATAGTTTGCTGAACCTTTTAGAACCTTACTCTTGCCATTTCAGTTCTCTGATATGCACTATTGTATGTACTTGTGATAGTTATTCTATTCAACTTGCCACATTGTATTTGCATGCTAACTTGTCTGGTCATCACCACTCATGTATAATATGCCATGCTCCATTCTTGTACATGAATTTGTACTTGGCTGCCCCTGAATGAATTCATAAATGCTGAGTTGTTGTGGCTCCATTTTGCTTGGCCTCACACTGTTAAACTTGTGTGTATATGCACACATGTGTATTCTTGAACTTCAAAACCCATTCATGATGAAACACTTGTGCATGATCATTGTTTGAGCTGTTTGTACTTGGCATTGCACTGTGTCTTGATTGGCGAGGCAGTGCACATGTGTATATTTATACACGTGTGTATATGCAGCCACCAGACAAGATTTCCTGTCCCTGTACTATACATATACAAACTGACTAGACACAGATCAGATCAAGTCATGAAAAATGATGAGAAACACACCAGAAACTTGAGGCAAATAAAATTTTAAAAATAAAATTATATTCACATGTATTTTGAAAATTATTTCTGTTCCATATACTCTGTGTGTTTCTATATATGACAGGTATGAAGATGATGACTGGACTGACAGTGAGCAGTGAAGACAGAAGATTGAAGTCAGAAGACAGTGACTGAACTGATAGTGAAGCATTGAGAAAACACAAGACAAGAAAAATGACAGTGAATGACTGTAAAATGAAATTCTACAGAGTGAATGTAAATGATTTGTAAATGAATGTACAAAGAGTATAGAGTGAACTGTATATGAGTCAAACAGTGAAAATATATGTATATATGAATTGTACTGTTATTTGTAATAAACAAATTAGTTTAAAATAAAATATTATTTTATTGTTGTCAAACAAACTTGTCTATTTTATTCAGTCAATTAACAAGTACAAATATTCTGTGAATGTATTTAAATAGTGGAGTATTAAATAGCTGTACTGTTTGAATGTTGAAATAGAATATTCAATTTAAATAAAAAACTGTATGAATATATGAATGTTTGTACAGTCGTATTCTATTTAAATATAAATATTATATTCCTGTCTTTGATGTATATATATAATAGTACAGTAACAAACACATTTCGAATAATAAATATTTGGTTGTTATCATCAAACAAAAAGTCATATAATTGTGTATACAACACCGTTATATACAACAATCTCCCCATTTTGATGATGACAAACAAATATTAAGATTTTGAATGTAATAAATGTGTTTTACGGTGAACAACAGAAACTCCCCCTATTTGAATGCTCCCCCTACAACAGAAACTCCCCCTATAACTGTGAATGAGTGAAGAAACATGAAAATTGAATGGATTTGGATTTTCAAAATTAAAAATATTTATAAAATATTCACTCATAAATCAAAATCTCAAATTATTCTCCCTATTTTGTTATCATCAAAAGGATACAGAATTTAAAATATAGATGAAAACTGACCCTAAAAAAATATAATTTCAGCTTAAGAGGAGGAATGGTAAACATAAATCTCAATCAGTCAAACAAAAATCATAATAAACTAAGAACTAGTGGCATATTTTACATTGTAGAGAATGACGGATTTACGATGAAATTTATAAAAATGGGGAGAGTTATAAAGAAATATATTTCCAATTATTTTCAAAAGAGTTTTATAAAAATGAGGTTCAAAAACAGTGATGGATTTGGACTATAATTAATAATTCAATTTAAGTGACAAAATCGAATAATCTCAAATCCAAATAGCTATCAACCAACAAATCATAATATTTCAGAAGATTTCAACACATTTCACAGATTAGAAAGATGGATTGATAAGCTAGTTTTTAAACACCAAGGAGAATTTCATATTAATTTTAATTTATATCGCATTATTTCCTTTTTCTTTTTATTTTATTTTATTTAAGACCATACTGACCACGCATAACTAGAGCTTGGATTTTTAAATGAGGTCAGTCCCAGGTTAAATTATAAGTTGTCTCATAACCATGCATAACCAGAGCTTGTTTTTTAAATGAGGTTAGAGACACACTTATGTATTAATTATATTTATCATTTTCAGCTTTAAATTGAAAAAACTCCTCGGTATATACAAATAATATGAATGATAGAAATGTGGTAGGTACAGAAATGGACTGTGAAATAACTTTCTAAATTAATTATATTATGAAATATGCTCGACTGTACCGGGATCATTGAAAATTTTCAATTATCACTAATTCTGAATAATAATATAGTCTCATTTCTATCACAAATAATTCCACTGTTTATTCAAAAAGATTTAAAAA
Organism: Allium sativum; assembly: GCA_030737875.1. Lineage (NCBI taxonomy): Eukaryota > Viridiplantae > Streptophyta > Magnoliopsida > Asparagales > Amaryllidaceae > Allium > Allium sativum. Next base: position 890,446,566 of record CM060926.1, on the reverse strand, counting down.
ATATTAACTCTCCACATTGATATAAAATCATAACGGATGGCAGAAGGATGATAGATAATGAAGATGGTCGTGAAATAATTGCCAGTTCAAAGATATTATAGTAAATATTCAATCATCGTGAAAATCTAAATATAATCTTCTCTTGTTGTGAAATATATTGCAGTCGCAATTCATCACAATTTCAAAATCTGATAATAATTTTGATGAATTCTAAATACAGTTCAATTTGGATATTGATTTCAATTTCTGAATGAATAATCAATAAATAACATTAAAATTGAAAATCAATTAAAAGAGGAAATTGAAAAGATCTATACAACACAGGAGGGACTAAAAAATATAAAAAAAAAATTCAGCACTTCTGATACCAATTGGTCTCTCTATTAATGAGGATTGCAATCACACCGGAGACACATCAGAATATCACGGACAAACAGAAATTCGATCTCAAGGCCCAAGCAGACAAGACTAGCAAATCAGACCCAATAATTTCATCTATCAGAGCAACAGTCACAAAACAGGCGGTTATTTGAAAAACATTTTTCAATGACAGTATCAGAGCAGCAAAAAAAAACAATATCACAACAGACTTGTCAGAGGATGTTTCAGAAGGTCACAAAACATGATTCATGATTCAAGATTAAAAATACAGTTTATATTAAATCATTTGAAGAAATGTGAAAATATCAGGATTTAATGAATCAATCACACCAGATTATATTTCAGATTCAAGATATGTGTGAGATTCAATAAATCAATGATTTCAAATGATTTTAAACAAATAGATATTCAAATCAAATCATCATGAAATAACAGTGAGATTTAAGACCAAATTTTCAAGGAATTTTTTCAAATATTTCTGACAAGTACAAGAGTAATTTCAGATCGTTTACATCAAATTTGAGAGGTATTCAAGATCCAGAAAATTAAAAATAATTTATTTGAAATCACTTGAATCAATGTCAAGTTTAAGATATAATGAATCATTCACACAAGATGATAATTTTAGGATTAAGAGGTGTGTGATATTCAAATTATCAAGAATTTCAGATGATTTCAAATAAGCAAATTTTAACCATAATGATCATGAATAAAGGTGAAATTCAAGATGTATCACTGTGATTCAATACAATTCAAAATATCCAAGCCAATCTGAAAAATAATGAAAATATCACAACTGATAAATAACAGAGTGCTGTAATGAGTATAATATTTCAAGCTTTTCTAAAATGAATTAGAAGAAACTCAAAATAGCAGAAGTGTGTGAAATTCTATTAAACTTTCAGATCTTTAAAAATTTAGAATTCAAATCAACAGTGTTCAAGATATGACAAGAATAAATCAACACTGTTATGAATTCAGATAATCAGAAAACTTCAAACAATTGCAGATATTTACAAGATTAAATTCAAGATCTAGAAATGTTTAAAACATTAGAGTTTAATTTGAATGAAGCAGATTTCCAGAAAAAAATGAATTCTGCAATTGGAAGTTAATGAAGCCTAAGAAGTTACAAAGGTATGATAGTGACAAATCAAAACAAAAAAAAACAGAAGGGATAGAAGGAGAAATAAACAAAGAAAATAAAAACTGAGAATATTTACAAAGGTGAGTTTATAGATCATACCAGAATCTAATGTAAATCAGAATCTCTAACTCAACAAGCTTGGCTAAGGAACTGTGGATGATACAGGAATATTGAGCAGCTCAAATTCAGTTCTCTTTTGCAAAGCAGTTCCTCAGCCTCCTTCGGTACCTAACAATTCAGGGGATCAAGTGGTCTAACAAAATTTGTAAAACAACTCACAGCTTTGTTCACACGTTTTGGTACCCAAATCTGTTTGTACAACAAACCATCAGAATTTACCTTAGTACCCTTAGGAAACCAAATTTGTTTGAATTTAGTCAAAGATGTTTTAACTTCTTTAGGGATCCAGGATTGTTTAAATGGATTGTTATAAAACAGATTCTGATTTCGTTTGTGATTTAAAAATCCTTTGGAATTTGTAGAGTTCAAATTTCCAAAACGATCCTTCTTGAAGCAGTTTAAGGAATTTTCAAAATCACAAGAATTTAGCTTTTCAAAATCATTTGTTTTCCCAAAACCAAGACCACGTTTATTTCCAACAGAAAATTGGTTTTTCAACAACATATTCAAAGATTTTTCACCATTTGAAAATTTAGCCAAAATTGTTTCAAGTTGTTGAATTTCAGTTTTAAGATCACCATTTTCTTTCAATAAGTCTGAACAACGATTTTTAGTGATCTTACATCTTTCAAAATCAGATTTTAAAACCAAAATTTCATTTTTAAGAAAATTAATTTTGGTTTGGGACTCAGCAATCTCAGATTCAAAAAGTTTTTGTTTTTCAAACTCAAATTTCTTGGATTTTTCAATCTTGTTTTCCAGTTCTTTCAAAATCAAATTAGATTTCAACAATTTCTCCTTTTCAGCAATTTCAAATTTGGAATATATATCAGTCTTAAAAATTTCAAATTCCTTTTGTAAAAAATTATTCAAACTTTATAACTCAATCTTGTTTTCTTGTAAGATCAGAATTTCTTTTTCAAACTTTTGAATAGTTTTATTGAGACGAACAAGATTGGATTTCAATTTCAAACAATTTTTGCAATCTGAATTTGAAGAATTTTTAAAATGTTCTAGTTGTAATTCCAAATCATCCAGTTTGCTGGTTAACTCAGAATACTTAGATTTCAGAGATTTGTTTTTTAGATTGGAGTTTATCAACAGATTTCATCAAACATTACAACAAAAAACACTTTCCGCAACAGGCGATACCTGTTGCAGTAGACCTATTGCAACAGGCCTACGCCTGTTGGTATAGCCGAAGTTGCAAAAAGTCCGCAACATTTTCTGCCTGTAGCAATAAGATGTTGCAGTTTACTTTTTTGCAACAAGCTTTTCCTGTTGCAACAGATCATTTTGCAACAGTGTATGCCTGTTGCAATAGATCAATAAATCTATAAAAAAAAATTATTACAGCTTATAAATATTACATATTTAATGTATTCATTTTAGTAATAGTATATATCACAAAATGAAATAAAAAAAATAAAAATCTTATTTTAACAAAGTTTTAATAGTACAAACAATTACAACAAAAATTTCTACAATTTTCATACACCATTCATGTATAACAATTTCTTCTTTCACACAACACATTTTTTCGAATAGAGTATTTTCTAATCATATTTCTACTCTATCATACATATACTATAATCAAGAATCATGCTCCTCCTTAGTAGCTTGTGTTGCTGCATTGGCAACATTTGGAACATGGTAATCTCCTTAGTCTCTTTTTCATCTCATCGAACTCCTACATCTTAGTGATCGATGTCATTGTCAGGATGGTTCGCCATATCTACATCAGTGCCCATGTATGTAAGTCTCTTTGTGGATTTCACCGCCATATACTGCATGCTCTTCATCCTCCATTGGTGCTTCAGGAGTAATTTGTTTATATTTCTCTAATGCCATATTTTGCTGAGACCAGAGAAAAACATGTTTAGAAGTCTAATTTATTCAATAGAGTATATGATGTAAATCATACATCCATTATTATACATAATCTGCATTAAACTGAATTCACATACCTAGTAGAGGGATGAGAAATGTTAACATTTATTGATCAAGAGTTAGGAAATGAGCTTCAGATGTTTACTACAAATAACCCAGGTTCTTGCATTTTATCAAATGTCCCAAACATCGCCGTGGCCTTCCCAATTTCATGTATTTCTGAAGCTTCCTGTTCTCTGAATGGTTACATTCTCTCTGTCGCACCAAAGCCACTAGATAAACTAAATATAACTAGTAAATTTAATATCATTAACAATGGCTTTGAGAAGGAAGAAAATATGCAATAAAAGATATTTGAATGAAATGCACTTTGTTCCAACAGAATCATAAGCCTCTTATAGTCATCGGCATCTTGCCTTATGCAGTTATGCATCTCCCCTACTGGTTATTCATCTTCATAATTAAATCTTTTCCATTCATTCATTGTGTAGCTCATAGTCCCTAATTGTCTAAAGTTACAATTAAAGCAAAGGAAATTGATATTATTAGCATTAGTGACAGAAATAATAGCTAGAAAAAAAGGTAAATTACAAGAGTAACAAGATTTCCTTTCCAGCAAAATCCGCAACTCAATAGTTGCTAGCAAAGTAAAATCAAGGCAGGCAGGAATGTTACATCCATGCATATCTAAGTGAATTGGGCAATAAATCTATCGAAGACAAGAAATCTGCCTGCAATATAACAGAAAAGAACAATAAGTGTCAATGAGGCATCATCAACATACCAGACCGTACTAGATCACAAGCTAACCTGCTAACAACTAAGAATTGGTTATGGGGTTTATGAAATGTTAAGCATCTATAAGCGGGTAATGTGCACCTATTACAGACCATTATACAATAGCTATTACAAGTTACAACTATTTGTATACAAATTGTGTTCAAAGCCTTCAAGTTATTTCTTTTATTTGTGTTTTACAACTATCTAACTTATACACGAACATGCTAACTATACATCAATAGCTTTTTTAAAATGCAAAAATTATATATATTATTCTGCACAGGGGAATGGATTTCTGAAGGTTGATAATATATTTCATAAATTAGCAGGAACTAATGCGCTATTTGAGTTCAGGCCCTAAAGCAACTATGAGGTGACAAACACTCCTACCGCCTTTGTTGCTAGAAGGGTTATAAGATAGTAGCATTGTTGGAGGAAACTGCTATTTGATCGCATATAATCTTTACATATTATTGTTTTGTTTACATGCATTCAACTAGAAAGAGTATGGTTATTAGCATGGTTACAACAATAATTCTTATCTATAATGATAAAACCACCTAAGTACGAAGTTCAACCTTGGAGACCAAGCTTTGTAAGACAGAATAAACCATGCCACTTCAAGTGGCGGTAAAAGAAAATCAAAAGATAACAGAGGTTTAAAATTATCTTCATAGCAGGAACTTTCATGATGATCAACTACATTGTCTGTCCTCTTGTTACAATTAGGAGGAGCAATTCAATAACACATATTTGCCAAATGTTTAACTTCTGAAAAGGAGTTTTTAAGCAAGTAAGATCATTGTTTACATTTTCAAAAAGTTCACAGTGAACGTCATAGCATTTGTCCTAAAGAAAAGTTAAATCCATAATTGTTCTACCAACCAGTTTGAGATGGTGGAAGCGGTAATATTAAGCTTATTCAGTATTACAGTAACTTATATATTCACTATGATTTTTCACTTTCTCTATGCTGTTTATAATATTTCAACTTAATTAGTTTCTATTTTCTTACTAGTAATTTTCAAATTGTACTAAAGATGCAATCCAAGCAACCAAATTTTTTAACAGGGTAAATATAGACTCGGTATGATTGATGTTCCTTTTCTTACTTATTCCTATTTTCAAATGGATTAAGTTTCAATAGCAATTATGCAGTGCAATAGACTTATCAAATCAATTGCCACTAACCTGCATTATGTACTTGCCTACTTAGTAATACAAAGTACAAACAATGCCATGGTATAATCTGACTGAAAACAAAATGAACACTTAAAAGTTATGTTATCACACACACATCTAAGTGAATCGACAGGTTCGACCGAAAACAAAATATCTGACTGAAATATACCAAAATAGGACATCACGTATCAGTGAGACATCATGAACATACTTCCATGGGCGACATCATTCCTCTATCCATAACCAAATCTTACCTGGTCTATTCGATGGCGAATCCAGCTAGGATCCGGCCGATACTTCCATGGGCGACATCATTCCTCTATCCATCGATGGAGTACCATCATCAGAGCTCTTTGGAGTTCAAACAAGCAGGTCTCTCTTCGATTTCGAGTTCGAATTTAGGGAATAGGTTGCGGAAATGGATTGTGGAATTATCTCATGGGTTTGCAAATGAATTTAGGGATCTGGTTTGAAGAGCGTTGTAGCGAAAATTCTAGATACAATAGTATAAGCTAGCGCCGAAGATTTAAGTTAACGGAGCCAAAAATTTGACGTTTGAAGCCGAAATTTCAACGCTTGGAGCCAAAACTTGTTTAGTATACATTTGGAGCCGAAATTTTACGTTTGGTATGACTTTAAGTTGAGTCTTGAACAGTTTTATGAGTCTTGATCCAGGCTATCGAATGAATATAAAAGTTACAATTTAGTAATTATATCGAATTGTAATCTTAATTATTATGTAACTACTAATAGTTAATTATTTAGTAATAATAGTTCATTATTGTGTAACTACTAATAGTTAATTATTATGAGTCTTGAACAGTTTTATTATCAAATAATAATTATATCGAATTGTAATCTTAATTATTATGTAACCACTAATAGTAAATTATTTAGTAATTATTATGAGTGTTTTATTAATAATTTAATATTTGTTGTTAATTAGATTTATTAATCATTAATTATGAATAATAACTGATAAATATAATTTGCACACTATTATTAACTAACCATGATAAATTATTAAAGTAATAATATATATTAACTGATTATTACTACTTAACATTTTTATGTTATAATTGAACATTACTTATTACTTCGTACCATTGTTAATTAATTATTAATTATTATCCATTAGTTTTTATTATTAATTTATCGTTATTTAATAATTATTTACTTTATTATTTTTTAAATTTTAATTATTATTATTTGTTAATGACTAATTATTATTATTTAATTATCAGTTATAAATATCACTTTATAATACTTAAATTTTATTTTTAATTAATAATTATTAAATATTGATCGTAAGTATTATATAATTACTAGTAGTTAATCACATAATAGTAACTATTTAAAATTAATTATTAAAAGTTAATCATTAAAAGTTTAAACTTATTGTTAGTATGTTTTTCGCAACTGGCTTTACCGGTTGTAGAAAAATACAATAATTGCAAGTGGCAAAAACAGTTGCTAAAGATATTTATTCGCAACTGGCTAGGAAGCGCAGTTGCTAAAAGTATGTTTTTGCAACAGGAAGAGAAGCGTAGTTGCTAAAAATATGCTTTTCGCAACAGACAGAAAAAGCCTGTTGCTAAATCTTATCTATTGCAACTACTATAATAGGTCTGTTGCTAAATATCATTTACTGCAACTGTAACTTATCGCCTGTTGCAAATACCTAGTTGCTATAGGGTATTTTTCTTGTAGTGAAATCAACGCACATATAAACTAAATCTTCGTATGGGAAATTTTTTGTTTCAGCATCTGTTGATTCTCCATCATCTGATCCTTCTGAATTTTCATTTGTAAATCCTGTTAAACAGAACTCTGAATCTGAGTTGACTTTCTCGAGTTTTGAGCTACCGTTGTCAGATCTTCCATACTTCGTATTGAGAGTATCCCATATTTCATGTGCAGATAAACAATGGCAGATAAGATTAAACTGTTCAGTACCAAGATAATCAAATATAATTTTCATAGCACGGGTATTGAAAGTAATATCTACACTATCAAATCCATCGATAATAACATCCCAATATTTAATATTAACAGATTTTAAATAAAATTCCATTATGGATTTCCAGCTTAAAAAATCTGTTCCATTGAAAATAGTTGGAGATGAACTGGACTGACTCTCTACCAACTGACAACTAGGAATCACCATTACTCTAGAGTTAACAAAATACCTGCTCTGATACCACTTGTTGGATCTAGATTAACCCTAGAGGGGGGTGAATAAGGTTTATCACAGTTTTTAGCTGAATTAAAAATCTAACGGGATATATAATAATAAACAGGTCACAGAATATAACAGAAACAGAAATGCAGAAAGTAAATGACACAAGATACACCCAGCTTCGGCAAAATCCTGCCTACTGCTGCATTCCTAAGGTTTCTACTAGGTGATAGAACAAATCCCTCTTACAAGACCATGTAAACTCGCACTCCCTGCTACTGTACTAACCCTACGCTCAAAACCGTAGACTGAGCAAAACCCCTAGATCAGATTCCCCCTAATTACAACCCCGTAACCAGTAAATCTTAGATTTTACAGACTCTAGCAACTGCCAGTCAACACCCTGACTGGATCACCCTAGTATTTTACAGACACTAAAAACTATTTCAGAATGATTTACAACTCGAATTCAAATGCAATACAAAATAAAAATTAAAACAACTAAAAAACAATAAAAACCCTAGTCTTTAAAAAGAAATATAAATCTCCTTTAAACACTTGGACTAAGGTTGGCCGGCCATTCATTTGTGTAAGGGTTGCACCCTCTTTTATTAGTCCCCAATTACTTTGGCTCTTGAGAAAAAAATATGGAGGCTGGGAAAAAAGGAAACTAGGGTTTCTTCAATGAATCCCAAATCGATCGATGCTTTGATTGATGAATACTGAGTTCTCTGATGCTTTGTGAAAAAAGAATGTCGGCCGATGCTCTGAAGTAAGTTAGGGTTTCTCTTGAATCCCCCAAAATCAAATCGCGATTAAAAGGATGTTCTGGAAATTCTCTTGAAGCTCGAATTAGTTGATTCTCCTTCTTCTATTACTCCGATTTGAGCTTGCGATCGAACACTTCTGAAATTTGTGAGTAGCTCCTGAATTGATTTAATTCTTTTGTTGCTCGAAATGATATTGTTGGTTTTTTTTTATCTTCATTTGCCAGTGATGAATTGTGTAATTTATAGGATAATAAAATCCTATACATAACTCTGATTTCTCTATATGCCTTGATCTGATTGCTTGCGTGTGAATTCCCTGATTTGTTGCTTTGTAAAAATTCTTGAGTTTCCAATTGTATTTCTCGACTTTTAATTGCTTGCGTGATTACCACAGTATTGATAAATGGCACTTGATTTTCTGGAAATTACACATGAGATTGATCTTGCCAAAAATACTACGCGTGATAAAATGTGTTTCCTTGAAACCCTGCGTGGTTCATGAGTCATTTCTGGAAAGACATGAATTGATATCTGGCCCAAAATGTTTTGTGATTTTTCTACAAATAAATTCTTGCCAAAAATCATTCTTTGGAATTAGTCGAATTGGATGATACAATCTGGAAATCACCTTTCACATTAAAACATTGCTAAGCACTGATTTATTTGTTCATTTCTGGAAATTATTAATTTAGTGCTTGCAGTTTTAAATCCATGTATTGCTGCTTTATGTAACACTTTGGAAATCAATGCTTATCAAAAATGCTTGATGCTATTAAATCTGAAATGAATTCTTTCCTTCTTTTTGCAATGTGATTTTTGCCAAAAAAACTTTACTAGCAAAACATGTTGTTTTGCTTTACTGTTTCATGAATTACTTATTGAACCTTGTGCATGTCTTTGTCCATATGGCCTTAGATTTAAAAACTACTTTGTAGTCGACTTGAGTACTACATGATGCCTATGTGAACTAGAGCTTGACCATACGTTCATGCTTTCTTGACATCTTGCGTTTGGCAATTGTACTTGACACCATGCATGCCGAACCATTTTGCTGTGTGAACTTATTGTATACATCACTATGCTTTGATGTTGAACCATGCTAAATCATTGCTGCATGTACCACTTGGCTTGATCATTGTTGACTTGAATTTCTTGACATTGTTCCTTGTACCACCTGGAGTTGAAACTAAAAAAAATGTATATGGCACTGTATTGTGCACTATGTTTTGCACTTAGTTGTTTGCTTTGCAAACTAACTTTGTGTATTTAACACATATGCTGCCTTGTTCCTTGGATTGTATTTGCACACTTGTGCTCTCTGAATACTTGTTGCCTTTTTGAATGCTGAAGACATCACCATAGTTTTCTGAACCTTTTAGAACCTTACTCTTGCCATTTCAGTTTTCTGATATGCACCATTTTATGTACTTGTGATAGTTATGCTATTCAACTTGCCACATTGTATTTTCATCCTAACTTCTCTGGTCATCACCACTCATGTATAATTTGCCATGCTCCATTCTTGTACATGAATTTGTACTTGGCTGCCCCTGAATGAATTCATAAATGCTGTGTTGTTGTGGCTCCATTTTGCTTGGCCTCACACTGTTATACTTGTGTGTATATGCACACATGTGTATTCTTGAACTTCAAAACCCATTCATGCTGAAACACATGTGCATGATCATTGTCTGAGCTGTTTGTACTTGGCATTGCACTGTGTCTTGATTGGCGAGGCAGTGCACACGTGTGTATATGCAGCCATCAGAAAAGATTTCATGTCCCTGTACTATACATATACAAACTGACTAGACACAAATCAGATCAAGTCATGAAAAATGATGAGAAACACACTAGAAAACTGAGGCAAATAAAATTTTAAAAATAAAATTTATATTCACATGTATTTTGAAAATTATTTATGTTCCATATACTGTGTGTGTGTTTCTGTATTTGACAGGTATGAAGATGATGAATGGACTGACAGTGAGCAGTGAAGACAGAAGACTGAAGTCAGAAGACAGTGACTGAACTGATAGTGAAGCATTCGGAAAACACAAGACAAGAAAAATGACAGTGAATGAGTGTAAAATGAAATTGTACAGAGTGAATGTAAATGACTTGTAAATGAATGTACAAAGAGTGTAGAGTGAACTGTATATGAGTCAGACAGTGGAAATGTATGTATATATGAATTGTACTGTTATTTGTAATAAACAAATTCGTTTGAAATAAAATATTATTTTATTGTTGTCAAACAAACTTGTCTATTTTATTCAGTCAATTTACAAGTACAAATATTTTGTGAATGTATTTAAATAGTGGAGTATTAAATAGCTATATTGTTTGAATGTTGAAATAGAATATTTAATTTAAATAAAATAATGTATGAATATATGAATGTCTGTACAGTCGTATTCTATTTAAATATAAATATTATATTTATGTCTTTGATGTATATATAGAACCGTATAGTAACAAACACATTTCAAATAATAAATATTTGGTTGTTATCATCAAACAAAAAATCATATAATTGCGTATACAACACCATTATATACAATAATAATCATGTCATAACATCATAGATACACAGGTTATAGTAGATCTGATTTGATTCAAATGGTCATAGGCATAGATCCAAGTTAATGTCATATCTAGTTTTACTTTTAATTATTCAGATCTCAAAGTAACTTAAACTCACAGTGTTTGGATCTAGAAAAATAGAAGGAGAATAGCAGATGTTGAATCACAGATCTAAACTTGATTAACTCGATTGCAAAAGAAGTAAAAGGTTTGATTCAATCCGGGCAGCGACAACATTTAGTCCTCCATTATTTTCAGTGTGAGAAAACTAGAGAAACGAGGCCATATTTATAGCCAAAACCCCCCGAAACCCTAATCTTCCCAGTCTACCGCAGGGGGGTCGACCCATGGGTGGACACCCCCCTTAAGGGGTCGAGACCCCTGGGCGGGAAATTTTTCGCCCATAGAAATTCGATTTTTGAACTGAAATTTGATTTTTTGGATTTGCGTGTATACAAACTTCAAACATTCATAACTTCTTCATACGGTGTCCATTTTACGCAAACCAAGTGTCTATCTTGACCCTAATTCCGAGACGAACGCAATGGCGTAGTCCGTTTCACTTAACCCTAATTATTAAATGAATTATTCTTTAATTTGTCCTCATTAGTGTTGTTAAAATTACGGGGTGTTACAATAACCATATTGAGAAAGCGAAAGAATATCTAGATGACTACAACTCTTATTGGAGAAGGAGAACAATGAAGAAAGACGGGAAACCCTTGGAAAATCTGAAGGCACTAATAGGAATAGCTTCTCTCGGCCCTCAATTCCTAATCTTCCTCTCCAGGGCACATGCCCCGAAGGCACACAACCACTCAATCTCTCAACTCAGTTCGGTCATACCCTGATCCAATCCTGAAAGCTGATTTTATAGAAGAATACAAGGTCTAGGTAAATATCCAATTTGCCTCTCAGAAATTTATCCAAAATATAATCATTTATTTATTTCCTTCTATAATAAAATCAATCAATCAAATCAGTCAATTAACCAACCAACCAGTCAATCAATAAATCAACCAATCAATCAAATCAATTAGTTAATTAATTAATTAATCAATCAAATCAATCAATCAATTAATCAAATCATTTAACTGATTACATCATCTTCATTAACATATGTGATTTCATGTTACAAATCACAACAAGGTCATCTGCAAAGGTATGTCTATTGATGAACAATTCCAAGTTGTTGTTTTGATAGATAATCTGCCCCCTACTTGGAAGGATTTCAGGAATAATATGGGACATTAAACTAAAGAATTTTCATTGGAAAGCTTGGTGACTCCCCTCTGTATTAAGGAGAAATCACCTAAACAAGATATGAAGGAAGAAGTGCTTATTATTACAGGCAACAATAAAAAAGCTGCAATTTCAAAACCAGAACCTAAAAGTTTAAGAATCAGAACCGCAACAAACAAAAACCACCCCAAAAGAATGACTCTGGATAGTTCTTTCATGCTACAACTATGGACAACTAGGTCATATGGCACACATGCATAGGAATAGACTAGGCCTCACACCGCAAGCTAACCTGACTAAGGAGCCTCTATTGGTTATGATTACTTATGGGATTCATTGTGTTGGAGGATAAGACGGTTGGTTGGTAGATATTGGTACTGTATGCCATGTCTGTTATAACCGTACTATGTTCAAAACATACACGAAGATAAAGAACAAGAAAGTGTTGTTAGGAGACTCTTGCATCACTATTGTTGTGGGATTGAAATCATAGAGTTAAAGTTTACCTCTGGGAAGATCGTCATTTTGAAGGAGTAATGCACACGCTAAAGCAAGAGTCTCCTAACAACACTTTTAGGTTATCTTCTTAATAAAGCTGGTTTTATACAGACTGTAGGGGATAATACATGCACCACTATGAACGGTATGTTTATGGGTAGGGGTTATGCAACTGATGGAATATTTAAATTGAATGTTAATTGTGATAAAATTTCTACTTCAGCTTATATTTTGTGTGATTTTAATATCTGGCACTCTAGATTATGTCATGTGAACAAACATATAATTCATAACATGCGCACCTTAGATCTTATCCCTAAAATGTCAAAAACTAATTTTGATAAAGGTGAATTGTGTACTAAAGCAAAAATCACTAAGAAACCACATAAATCAGTTGATAGAATTTTCTAAACCTTTAGATTTGATCCATTCTGATATATATATGAGCTTGATAGAACTTTGATTAGACATGGACACAATTGCTTTATCACCTTTATTGATGATTACTCTGATTTTACTTATGTATACCTTATGTAAAATAAAATGATGCATTTGATATGTTTAAATCGGTTAAAACTAAAGTTGAGAATCAATCAAATAAGATAATTAAGAGACTTCGTAGTGACAGAGGAATATAATATGAGTCTACTTTATTTCTTGATTTCTATAAATTTCATGGTATAATTCGTGAGAGAACTACATTTTATTCATCTGAAATGAACGGTAAAGCTAAAAGAAAAAATAGGACCTTCCGAATTAATTGTAGCTATCCTATTAAATTTGAGTGCGGCAAAACATTGGTGAAGGGATGTTTTATTGACTGTATGATATGTATTGAATATAATCCCTAAATCAAAATGTAAAATCTCATCTTCTAGAATCTTAAAAAATAATAAACTAAATGTGTCTTATTTTAGAACTTGGGGAAGTTTGGCATACGTTCATATAACAGACCCTAAGAGAATAAAATTAACAAGTAGAGCATATAAATGTATATTTATTGGCTATGCTATTAGTAGCAAAGCATATAGATTTTATGATCTGAATACACCTAATATAATAAAATCTATTGATGTTGATTTTTATGAATTTAAATTTTCTTTTAAATTGAGGAATAGTTAGGGAACATCAAGTAAAACCATGCCTATTAGAACAATACTAACTGAGCCTTTTGAAAACGAGTTTAGAATAAGTAAAAGAGTAAGAACCACAAAATATTTTAATTCAGTTTTTTTGCTTTCACCATATAGGAAGATCCCTTAAACCTCCAAGAGGCCATATCTTCCTTAGATGCCAATTTTTGGCAGGAGGCTATAAATGATTAAATGGATTCATTGGAATCTCATAAGACTTGACACTTAGTAGATCTACTACATGCATATAATCCTATAGGTTGTAAATAAGTACTTAAAAATAAATTAATACCTATAAAGCCTGTTTAGTAGCTAAAAGATTTAAGCAAAGAGAAAATGTAGTTTTTTTAAACACTTTTTCACCTCTAACTAGGATTTCATCCACTTGAGTACTAATTTCACTTGCATATATTCATATTATAGTAACACATCAAATGAATGTTAGAACTGTCTTCTTAAATGATGAATTAGAAGTGGAAATTTATATGGATCAGCCTGAATGATTTGTAGTTTATGGTCAAGAACAAAAAGTTTGCAAGCTTGATAAATCATTATATGGCTTAAAACAAACATCTAAACAATGACAGAAAAGCTTGATAACTTAATAATCTTACATGGTTTCAAAGTTAATGAAAGTAATAAATGCATATACTATAAATCTGAAAATGACATTTGTACTATCATATGTTTGTATATATATGACCTACTTATTTTTGGATCAACATACATGCCATAAACTATGTTAAATTTTTGTTAAGTGCCAATTTCGATATGAAAGATCAAGATGAAGCATGTGTAATCCTTGGTATTAAGATTACTAGGTCTATAAACGACTTTCTCTGGATCATTCTCATTATATTGGGAAGATTCTAAAGAAATAATTACTTTACTATAAACCTACAAATACACCATATGATCCTAGTGTAAATCATTTAATAACATCGGTGAAGGTGTAAGATAGCATAATTACGTGAGCATCATTGGTAACTTTCGGTATGCCATCGATTGTACTAGACCAGATACTGCTAATATCATGGGATTATTATGCAGGTTTACCAGTACACCTAGTACAGAGCATTGACATGCTATTGATAGGTTCATAAGATACCTAAAACGAACCATGAATCTTGGATTACATTCTGAAAAGTTTTCGACTGACCTTGAAGGTTACATCGATGTGGAGTGGAATGCTTTATCTGATGATTCAAAAGCAACCAGTGGCAATATCTTCATCATTACTAGAAGGAATGTTTCTTTAGCATTACTGGAGGTGATATTACTTGAACATTCTATTTTTATATTCAGTAGCATGTATTTCTGAAGTGATTAAGGGATGAATTAATAGAAACTCTAAATGAGATTTACTCTATTTGGAGTGGAGTACCTACCCTTAAGAGTACTCTTGATAGACTCACATGTGTCAATGTGGTTGTTTCCCATGGATTTTTGGTCAAAATTCACGGAGCATTCACTAAATCGGGATAAATGTACATGACCATAAATGCACGGGCTTATCTGATTACACAGTAGAAAGATTGTGTGTGGCATGATATCTGGAATAGAGGTCAAGACTACGAGTCACTCTAGTAAAAGAATATAATCCACTATGCAAAGTTTTAAGTTGAAAGACAACTTTTCTTATGCATAATCTTATGCTTTTAGAAGTTGCTCGAAAAATATATTTTTTAAAATTCAAGAGCCGGATCATCGAACATACTTTTGTTTATGAAGTGAATTTATTATAAAAATTAAATAAAAACAAGTTAATGGTAATTTAAGAATCATTCTTATATATATATATATATATATATATATATATATATATATATATTGGCAAGGCCGACGGGGTTAAATGGACCCCTACCATTTTTATTAATGTACCGGGGAAAGAGGGAGGAACAACACACACAAGATTACAAAGAAACATGGTACACTACAATGTTGGAAACAAAGAAAACACACTAACCAAATTAGATGAGACTTCTCAAAATTCCCGGATCAAAATTAAAGTTCAAAAGCTTAAGACCATTTCTAACCTCCATCCGAACACTTTTCGTCAGTTGCTCCAAGCTATTAGCCTCAGACGGTTTGAACACCCTACAATTTCTCTCCCTCCAAATAGAAGCTATATTTTTTTTAGAATAAAGCATAGTAATCGTCCATTATTACTTTTCCTACTAGTCTGCTTCTCCATGTTTCTCCATTCAACATTACTGTTGCGACTGACACTACGTCTCTTGGTCAAGTGCATGAATTCCGTCCAGATTTTAAAAGTGGTTGAACATTGAAAGAAAAGGTGTAGGAGTGTCTCAACATTATTTTTACATAGCAAGCAGGAGGGGTCTAGCTGCATACCACGTTCCAACAAAATGTCTTTAGTTAAGACAGCTTTATTGACAACCTTCCAAAGGAGCAAATTCTCCTTGGCTCCATTGTCAGAGTGCCAAATCTTCCTATTCCAGCTGCACCTAACCATAGAATCATGACCCATTATATTTCTGTACATGCTCTTTATTTCATACAATCTTTGCTCCGTTCCCCACTTCGTGATGCAAGCAGTTTCTTCGCCTACCTTGATATTGTGAGCTTCACTCCATAGACGGTTGATCTTCGGCACGGCTGTTATTGGCATGGAGATTGCAGAAGCATTTATAAATTGGTGAACTAATGCAATACGACTAATCCCAGAGACCTCCATTTCCATGCTCGTTAGCATTCTAGCTAGTATTAGTTCATTCGATAGCCACAGATCATGCCATAAACTGACGTTCGAGCTGTTGTTCACTCTATACCAGAAGTGCGGCAGTAGCAGCTCAAGGAGCTTGAAAATACTACGCCATGTCCACGATAACTTCTGCGGTTGTGCCATTATTATTGACCTATTGAAAGTTTATAACCGTGATTTATTCACAAATCATTATTATAATTCAGTCATTACACTTGCACAATGTTAATATATTTGTGTGACATTATTATTGGGCTGTTACAAAAGATAATGGTATTACAATATTGTTTTAAATAGAAAAAAAATTAAAATCCATTAGCATTCCATCACTTAACGTATACAATTTCCATTCTGCCTATTTAATTGATAGGTAGATAGAAAAGAAATGAAAAGAAAAACGGACATTTTTCTTTTTCTTCTTCCTTCAAAAAAAGAACAACAACCACATTTCTTTTTCCTTCAAAAAGAATAACAAACATTTTTCTCTTTGTCCCTCCATCAACAATACTAAACACCTTGAGCAGTATTTCCAAGTGCAAATCAAAATCGACTTTATCAGCACAAACAGGTCGATATTTTTTTTTATTAGAGAAGCTATTTTATCCTAAAGGTAGCATCGTTTGTTTTTTCTGAACTGCTTTGCACCTTTGAGCAGAATGCCGAACTTCAAGAGAGTGACAACGCACACGACTCAGCGGAAGTTTCAATATTCCCAACAAATGAAGACCTCTTACTAATTCTCTACTAATCCATCCTTAGTCTATGCCTTATATTTGATCTAGAGGAGAAAAGAAGGTTTTGGTTGACAAGTTGGTTATTGAAGGCTTAAAACTTTTGAGGATATTTGTTTTAGCCAATAACTTCTAAGCTCGAAATGCGTTATAAGGTCCCTCCTTAAACTCACTTGTTACCTACTAAAAATTACCATGCATCAAATACCCTTATCTTCTAAGGTTCTTCTTTAGTCTCGTTTATTACCTACTAAAAATATCATACTTCAAATAGCCTTATCTCCTAGTTAGAAAGTCCAAATTTATATTGTGACCACTCTATGGAAAGAGAATCCATCATATTTTATCGATGGAAGTGGACGTAGATGCTAACTTGGATTTTATCAAAAGCTACATTAGTGAAGATTTCCAAGGGAGAAATCATTTGATAAAACCTAAAGACAGGAAAGGTCATTAATAGCATTCCCGAAGTAACCAAGTGATGCGACTTTATACAAATTTAAAAAGGGTTTTTTAACACAAAACATTTTTCGTTGCTGATTAAACACGCAACCCTAATGGTTTATATACTAAACAATGTCAAGGTGCAATAGGTAGAATCATAAATTTACTCCCAAAATATCATCTTGTATGATAGTTTAAATTTGGCACAAGACAGAATTGGAAGATTACTGATCTTAAGAGAACCGAGAGATATTTTAATGTAAGTGATCGGTTGTTTCTCAAACTACAATCCTACATTCAAAATACCCTATGAAATCGAAAAATACACAAATTTTCTATTGAGTTTCACAGGCTGTATCAAGTTATAAAAAAGATGGAAGCCATTTCTTATAAGTTAAAGCTACTAGACCACGCAAAACTACTCCTAATATGCCATATGTTACACCTAAAAAGAGAGAGGCTAGGATAAGGCTTTTTCATATAGAAGAATGCTTATTCATTTAAAGATGAAAATGTGGAGGAAGTGGAAGTTATGCTAGATTGAAGGATAGTAACGATATAATGAAGTTGTTGTAGAAATTCTAATCAGGTGGAAACAAAAAAAAAGTAGTAGAAGATTCTTGTGATAATTACTGACTATTGATCCTATTTTTTCATTAATTCGAGCATTAAGACAATGTCCATGTCTGAAAGGAAGGGAAATTTAACAAGTATTCAAGTTGGTATACCTTGAAAATCATTAGAAAAATGAAATTTAGGCAACCAAGAGGTTAAAATTACTGAAAACCATCGTCAGAGATGGTCATAAGGATTAGGGGTGGATCACGATGATACATCACCCCAAACTGGAAGATTTGAAAAATGGTGGTAGCTTAAATTACTAGATTAGTGTGTCCATGGTTTAAACATGAACAATGATAGTGAAACCCATGCAAACTGTACTAGGTTTTTTGGGTAAATGTTGCTTATTAATAGGCTACATATACATGTAATATACATTTAAGTTGGTGTAACAACTGATGCAAGCATGGAATGAAATCTTAATTTCTTTTTCTCTTTTCATCTTTGTTAATTTCTTTATTGACAAAAAGTCCACTATATTCTTCTTCTTCTTCTCAAACTCCATCCCTACATTTCTTGTTGTAACTCTCCAATATTATATCCATTTCTTCCCTACAATCTTGCCTCTTTGCCACAAGTGGTATAGTAAATCAAAACAATGCTAAGAGTTCTTTCAAATTTTCAATTCATCCACACAAATGTAAGAAACTACATATTGTAGTTTCAGTAGTCACCACCCCCTATTACTTCAAGATTTTAGATGAGCTCTTAAACATTTTTAGTGAAATGCAAGTCTATACTAATATCTAACATCATTTATGACTACAACCAAGATGCCTCTAGATGTTTTCTGAATGCTTTTGCTCAACGCTGGTCTTCTTGATCACTTGCTTGATGATGTTGTGCATGTCTTGTTACAATATTAAAAAGCAACTTCATGCATGTTAAATTTATGTAACCTTTTGTCTTGATCAGATTTGTAGAATGTACAATTGTATTGATAGGAAGGTATTTTATTGAATGATGAAAATTCTTGTATTTGCATTAACGTTTTGTTGGGAAACAATGGCTGAGTCGCGGACTAGGTCACTTTCTTGAAGACGATTCGGCGATCTGGTCGGTGATGCAAACCAGTTCGTACTTGTCGCCGCCGCCACTGGGATAAAACAGCCTTCTGAGAAAAATAATTAATTTGCTTGCACAACAAACCAATTCAGATTTGCACTTTCGATTTAAATTTAACTGCTCGTTCTGATTTTTTTTTTTTTTTGAAGAACTTTTAATGGTGGAGGAAGAAGAAGAGAGAGATAAGAAAAAAGTTATTTTTTTCCTGAGTAGTTCGACAATAAATAAACATGGTAATACATGTAAAGGAAGTCGATTCAGGTCTAAAAAAATGGATCTCAATTTTTTTTACCAAGTCAAATAAAAAAACTGGTTTTTTTTTCTCTTCATATAGTCTCATGATGTGGGACTATTCATATATGAGTCACCTCACATTTATCCAATTTTTTTAAATAATTCATCTTTATAAAAAATGAATCATTTTTCCAACAATCCCCCACTTGAATTTAAAAAAATAATATTTCGAGCAGTTTCTAGAAACATAAGATTGTGCATAAACATAGGTGTCATCCGACTTGAACCTTTGCATAGTGAATAAGATTCAGTTTTTACTAGAGTGACACGTAGTCTTGAACTCTATTCCTGACAGCAGACCACACACACAACCTTTTTTGTAGTGCAATCAAATAAGCCCATGCATTAATGGCCATGCACGTCTATCCCAGTTTAGTGAACGCTCTAGGAATCTTGCCCAAAACTCCATAGGAAACGACCACATTTCCACATTCTCATAGGTGAGTCTATCAAGAGTACTCCTGAAGGTAGGTACTCCACTCCAATTAGAGTATAGATCTCATTAAGAGTTTCTATCAACTCATCCTCTAATCACTTCAGGAATACATGCTTCTTAATACAAAAATTTAGCATGTTCATCTACTATCACTACACAGCTTGTTTTTACCCATTGAACCTAGTTCTTGGGATCTCTAGTCATTTAGGTCGGGTTACCATCGTGTGTGATTCCACAATCTCTGGGCAATAGTCCCATTCTTTGGTCAGTCCTTTCGTCAAAGGATCTGCCAAATTGTCATCACTTCATATGTTATGTTCTCTAATAATACTGTGCACACGACTATCATTTCTTACCGTTGTAATATCGATTCTGTCCTTCTTTCAATAGTCGTCAAATTTTCATCACTATGTATGTGATGTTCTCTTACAGTATTGTACTTACGACGTCGTCTTTTACCGTTGTAATAACGGTTCTATACTTTTTGCAATAGCCGCGGTATTATCGCAATCGATTACACCACTGGTGTCGGTTTTTCCCTTATGGGGATCTCAAATGGCAGATTTCTTTAGTTCTCTGCTTCTTAACTAGTTGTGGCTAGAGTTATTATCTCAGTCTCTATAGTATACTGAGTCAAAACAGACTATTTCTTGGTTTTCCAAGAGACAGCTTCCTCAGCGATGCTAAATATATAGCCACTGGTCCTTTAGAATCATCAGATAAAGTATTTCAGCCTGTATCAGAATATCCTTCAAGTACAACTTAAAACTTTTCATAATGTAATCCAAGGTTCATAGTTTATTATAGGTATCTCATAACCCTCTCATTAGCATGTTAATGCTCTATACTAGGTCTACTGAAAAACATGCATAATAATCCCACGACATAGGTAATGTCGGGTTTAGTACAATCAATGGCATTCGAAGGCTTCCAATGATGCTCGCTTAAATGGACTATCTTATACATTCACCAGTGTTCTTAAATAACTTTACACTGGGATCATATGGTGTACATGCAAGTTTACAGTCAAAGTAATCGTATTTCTTTAGAGTCTTCTCAAGTTAATGAGATTGATCCAAAGAAAATCCCACTTTTTACCTTGTAATCTTAATATCAGGGATTACACTCGCCTTACCTAGATCTTTCATATCAAAATTGGCATTTAATAAGGATTTGACTGAGTTTATGGCATGAATATTTGACCCAACGATGAGAAGGTCATATACATAAAGACATATAATAGTGCAAATGTCATTCTCAGATTTGTAATAAATGCATTTGTCACTTTCATTAACTTTAAAACCATAAGAAATGATTAAGTTATCAATTTTTTTTCATACCATTGTTTAGGTGCTTGTTTTAAACCATATAATGATTTATCTAATTTGCATACTTTATGTTCTTGACCATGTACTACAAATCCTTCAGGCTGGTTCATATAAATTTCTTCTTCTAATTCACTGTTTAAAGAACGTGGTTTTAACATCCATTTGGTGCATTAATAAATAACAAATAGAAGCAAGTGAGATTAATACCCAAATGAATGTAATTCTAGTTACAGGTAAAAAAAAATGTCGAAGAAATCTATATTTTCTCTTTGCTTAAAACCTTTAGCTACTAATTATGCTTTATATTTATCAATAGTGCCATCAGGTTTTAATTTCTTTTTAAGCACCCATTTACAACCTATAGATTTACAATCAGAGAATAAATCTACTAAATGCCAAGTCTTATTGGATTCCAGAGAATCCATCTCATCATTTATAGCCTCTTGCCAAAAATCGGCACCTAAAGAAGATATGGCCTCTTGGAGGTTTAAGGGATCCTCCTCTATAATAAAGGCACAAAAATCCAAACCAAAATCTTTTACGGTTCTTGCTCTTTTGCTTCTTCCAGGTTCAGTTCCAGAACTTTTATTAAGTTCTGTTCTAATAAGCATACTTAATGTGCCCCACTATTCCTTAATTTAAAAGGAAATTTTGTTTCATAAAAATCAACATCATTTGATTCAATTATATTATGTGCATTTAGGTCATAAAATCGGTATGCTTTGCTATTAATAGCATAGCCTATAAATACACATTCATATGCTCTACTTGCTAATTTTATTCTCTTAGGGTCTGGAATGCGAACATGCGCTAAACAACCCCAAGTTCTAATGTATGACATATTGGATTTATAATTCTTTAAAATTTCATAAGGTGAAATTTTATTCTTATATTAGGGGATTCTATTCAGAACATAGCATGCAGTCAATTAAAATATCCCCCCACCAATGTTTTGCTGCACCAAAATTTAATAAAATGGCAATTACTAATTCGGTAAAGGTCCTATTTTTTTCCAGCATTACCGTTCATTTCAAGTGAATATGGTGCAGTTCTCTCATGTACTATACCATGTAATTTATTAAAAAAATCAGAATAAACTAGATTCATATTTTGTTCCTCTATCACTATGAATTCTCTTAATTTTCTTATTACTCAATTTCAGTTTTTAATGTTTCAAACATGTCAAATGCATCACAACTTTAAGAAACACTGTCTTTCTAATTGTAAGCTTTATTTTCACATTACCAATATCTACAGTTTTAGTGGTGTGAGGATCTCCCACCCACTTTCTGATCATCAGCAGCCGTGTATATTGTGAATAGCAGACATGGCGAGAAACACCAGTGTCTACCCACCAACTCTCTGATCCACCATCAAAGTGAATCTCAGTAGTCATAGCCGTTAAAGGCTTCTCAGTCAGGTTTATCTGCGGTGCAGGGCTTAGCATGTTCCGACATTGTCGTGTCATATGACCTGGTTTTCCACAGTTGTAATATAGAAGCAACTGTCCAGAATCATTCTTTTTGGTTGGTTGCTGCTGTCCTTTATGGTTTCCTTGTGGATTCCCATTCTATTCTCAACTGACCGGCTGTGGAGACTTACTATTGCTTGAGATGTTAATATGTTTGAAAATTTATATTTTTTCTTATAGAAAAATATACGTAAACTCATAGACTAACATAAGTTATTCACATAAAATTTTATTTTCTGCATTTGTACCATTCCACCACACTTGTGGACTATATTAATGGTAAACAACTTACATGGTAAATTTAATCATCACATATAAAGACTACATAAACCAAGGTATCAAAACAGTTGGTTTCAAAAAATACTTAGGTTCAGTCAGTTAACATTGTTCCAATCAAATAATGCACACTCTTAGGACTCAAGCAAAGTGATTAGTGTGACCCAAAACTATAGTACAAGATAATGAGCAGGGTTCATGATTAGTTATCAAATTTCGAAATTTTATAAACCAATTTCCACCATGCTACCATTTTACAACTACAAAGATGACATGCTTATAGTTCTTTAAGGCTATGGGATTAATGACAACCAACAGTAACTTATAGTTTGTATCATTCTATATCCAATGAAATTCATACATATAAGCTTCCTTCCTCTTCTTTTTTTCTATTTTGCTTTTTCTAAAGGATTCTGATTAAAATGCAACTCAGAAGAATTTTCAAAAAAATGCAACTCAGAAGGTGACTTATGTTCGTTGGAAAAAGAAGGCATAGCCAAGAAACCTCTATGTTGGTACTTAACAAGCTAAAATAGAATATGTTAGTTACCTAATACCTGATACCTTTCTAATGAATTTTCCATAATACCAGGCACAATCAGCTATCAATTTAAGCATGCATTAGAAAGGGTTTAAAAAATTATATTACCTTTCTCTGATGCTCATCCTGGTGGGGGCCACAACAATAAAGAATACTACAGCCCATCGATCCATTTCTCACAAACTTGGATTTCATGATGCTACTATGTAACTGCAGCGCGAAGCCACATTTCATGCCTACCAAATTGTCCACCTTTTAACCCTGATTTCATGTAGATGACGACAAATCCGGATTTCACATCAAATCTTTCTACTTTTTCTTTCGATATCTCGTTGCCAGAGAAGATAGTAGAAGGAGTCGCAGTTACAAATTGAGTAAGATTTCAAGGCGTTGAGTATTTCCAAGCGTTGAGTAGATAGAAGAAGATGGCGGCACCTTCAAGCAAGTTAGGGTTGCTGCTATTGTTTTGAAATCGTCTTCAAATTTTTGGGAAACAATGGCTGAGTCGCGGACTAGGTCGCTTTCTTGAAGACGATTCGGCGACCTGGTCGGTGGTGCAAACCAGTTCGTACTTGTCGCCGCCACCTCTGGGATAAAACAGCCTTCTGGGAAAAATAATTGATTTGCTTGCACAACAAACCAATTCAGATTTGCACTTTCGATTTAAATTTAACTGCTCGTTCTGATTTTTTTTTTTTTTTGAAGAAATTTTAATGGTGGAGGAAGAAGAAGAGAGAGATAAGAAAAAAGTTATTTTTTCCTAAGTAGTTCGGCAATAAATAAACACGGTAATACATGTAGAGGAAGTCGGTTCAGATCTAAAAAAATGGATCTCAAATTTTTTTTTTACCAAGTCAAATAAAAAAAATGGTTTTTTTTCTCTTCATATAGTCTCATGATGTGGGACTATTCATATATGAGTCACCTCACACTTATCCAATTTTTTTAAATAATCCATCTTTATAAAAAATGAATCATTTTTCCAACAGTTTGTTTATACAGCATCAAACTCCTTATATACAAATAAAATAAGTAATTGGCCAACCTGACCCATTAACACATCGGGTCCAAGACCAAGAAATAAAATGATAAGTACACAGTTGTTCCCAATATAACATATTACACAATCTGTTTTTCATTTTTATCTCCCCCAATATAACATATTACAAATAAAATAAGGTTAGGGTTTGCAGACCCTAGATTTTCTTTTGTCGAAAGAAATGAAAATCCGATGCAATCCATAAAGAGAAACCATTCTCTACTACTACCATGATCACAATTGAAGCAAACTTTGGTAGATTAAGCTTCTATCTCTTGCTGAGTAACCTCAAAGAGAGAGAATTGCCTGATTTGGTGCTTCAAATAACAGACTTGGAGAGAGAGAGAGCTTGCCAGATATCAGTATTGTTCAATGCTGAGTTGCGGCTGGAGATTCGAGAGACTCGTGCTTCCGGATCTTCAGTTCACTTCGAAGTCTGGTAAAATTTGTTGTAGATAGTGCCTTGGTAAGGATGTTTGCCTTTTGATGGTAAGAAGGTATGTAGTTAAGTTGTAACTTTCCATCTTTAACTTGGTCTCGAACAAAATAAAAGTTGATTTCGATGTGTTTTGTTCGGGCATGTTGGATGGGGTTGGAAGATAAGTAAACTGAACTTTGATTGTCGCACCAAATTGTTGCCTTTGATGTAGTTAATAGATTGAGTTTCTTTAAAATTGACCGTAACCATATGATTTCTGCTGTAGCACTTGCAATGCTTCTGTATTCTGCTTCAGCCTAGATTTAGATATTGTAGATTGTTTCGTTAAGCTCCATGAAATTAAATTGTTGCCAACATAGACACAATATCCAGTGATAGATTTTCTATCATCTGGGTCTGCTGCCTAGTCAGAATCACCCAATAATGTTCATCTTTTCCTCTTTTTAATGAAAGTCCAAAGTCAACAGTCCCTTTTAGATATCTAAGGATTCTTTTTACAGCCTTCCAGTGTTCATCCTTAGGTTGTTGCAAAAATTGTGAGAATTTGTTAACACTGGATGCAATGTCAGGCCATGTTATGGTGGCATAATGTATTGCACCCACAACCCTTCTGTATTTTTAATGTTACTTATGGATTCTCCCTTGTTTTTTGGAATAGTAATGACTTGATATCATAGGAGTAGGTTGAGGTTTTGCTTCATCCATGTTAGTTTTGATCAGAAACTCCGATATATACTTTCTTTGACATAGTAGTATTTCTGAACTTGATTTTCTTTGTACTTCTATGCCAGGGAAATATGAGACTTCACTTAGGTCTATGATGGAAAATGCCTTGTTTAAATAATGTATTAATTCTCTTATCTCTACCTCATTATTTCCTATCACAATCAAGTCATTAACATTAATCAGAATGTATATAGTAGAGAAACTATAATTTTAATAAATAATGAGTTGTCAAATTTAGTATAGTGGTAGCCCATTGAAGTCAATGTTGCATTTAGTATTTCAAACCACACCTTGGGGATTGCTTTAACCCATATATTGCTTTGTGTAGTTTGCACGCATGATCTTTGTTCTGCACATAACCTTTTGGTAGCATTATATAGATTTCCTCTTGCAAAACTCTATTGAAAAAAGAATTATTTACATCCAAATGTTTGATTTTCCAATGATTATTTTGAAGCAATAGTTAGGATCAATCTGATTGTGGCAGGTAAAAAGTTTCATTGTAGTCAAAGCCATGCTCTAGTGTATATCCTTTTGCAACCAGTCATGCTTTATATCTGTTGATTGACCCATATGAACTCCCCTTTATTCTATAATTCCATTTACATCTAATTAAGTTCTTGTTTGTTGGTGGTTTGACAAGCTTCCATGTTTAATTTTTAATGAGGGCACCATACTCCTCATCCATGGCTTTTCTCTAGTGCTTATGCTTTGCAGCTTGATTATATGTATATAGTTCAACATTGTTGATTGTTGCAACATATGTCTTTGGCTTGATTATACCACTTTGGGCTCTGGTTATCATAAGATGATCGGTGGCTATTAGTGGTCTAGTTCCTGGTTGTTTGATATGACTAGTGCTGCTTTCAGTTGCTAGTAAAGAGTTGTTTGAGTCATCTGAATTTCCTTCATTGTACCGAGTGCTTTGATTGTCAATGCATTCACCTTATACTCTTGTAGGTAATGGACTAGCGAGGCAGGGAGGCTCAGTTGCATAATTGTTGTAAGGAGTGTCACCGGTGATGTTTTTTGCTTGAGCATCAACAGTCTTTTCATTACTCGAAGGAGGCGGTAAATCAAAGAAATTTGGGATTTTAGGTATATCATATTTTTTGTTGACTATCTTTTTGGTTGTATTGATGTTTGATCTACTATATGGAAATACATTTTCAATAAGTACGACATGTCTGGTGATGAAAATTCTACTATTTTCATCTATACATCTATACTTGTAACAGCCCGCATTTTACGTATCGGAGGATCGTAAAATATTTTTATTTTATTCCTTGAGTGTTGGATCATTCTCATCTTTTAATAGGTTGCTTATGGGGATGTGGGACATGTCATAATTTTTACTGATTTTGTTTGTGACCATTTAGCCCCTGTCAGTCTTGTACATGGCATAACTTTTGACTTAGGTCGAATCAGAGGGTGAGACTTGTGCCATTGGAAAGGAATTGATGATTGCCTTTCCGTAGAGTGGTACATTAAAGATTTCGCTCAGCGGTTTGGGAGAAACCGCTGTTTTAAGGTTTTTCAGTTGGCTATCCAGGTTTAATGGGTTGAATTGGAGAGGCCCATTAGTGGGCTGATGGGAGGGTATAAATAGGGGGTGATGGATATGGGAAATGGTTTAGTTTTTCATTTCCTCATTGGGTGGCCTTGTGCTCCTTCTTCCTCTAACACCTTTCCACCATTAAAAATCCAAATCTAAGGAGGGAAATCATAGATCTACACCATTGGAGGCTAGATCTACAACAATCAAAGCAAGAGTTCATCGGATCAAAGTGATTGGTGCGAGGTGCTTGCTGTCTGGATTCCTATTTTATTGATTTTAGCTTGTTTTGACAAATCGGTGAGTGATTTACATCTCTCACATGAATGCAATGAAGTATATGAGTGTTTGTGCATGTTTCTCATCAAATTCAAGTGTTTTCTCATGGATCTATACCATTATATGTGCATTTTCATATGAATCACCTTATGATCTAATTTAGCAAGTTTAGTCGGTTGATTCCATGCCATTTCATATGTTTATGTAAGTTAGATCCCTCATTTTGATCACATGTTCATTTTTATGGTTTTTGGTGAAATTTACATCGTTTTAGTGATAATCGTCATATTCATGTTGTTAGCAATCTTATGACATGTTTATGATTGCATTTTGTGAATTGGATGAGTTGATTTCGTAGAATCTATAATTTGGCGAATTTTTGGATGAAATCGGAGTTGGATTAGAAGTGTGCGGGAAGTGGGTCGGCCATGTCTGGTCAGGTCGGTCCATTCTGGTCGGCCATACTGCAGTGTGGTACAAGTTTCAGTACAGTTCTGGTCGGGTCGGTCCATTTTGGATCGGGTCGGTCACGAAGATGGTCGGTCGGTCTGAAAGGAGGTGGTCGGGTCGGCCTGAAGAGGTTCCCATACGGATCGGGTCGGTTCAAATTTCAGGGTCGGGTCGGCCTCAAATTTCTGGGTCGGGTCGGTCTTGTTTGGAGCAACGGAGGAGCGGGTCGGTCTCAAATTTTATGGTCGGTCGGGTTCAGAAGATTGGGTCGGTCCCAAAGGAAGGAAGCTGGTGTTGGGATGAACTGATCGAGTCGGCCGGGTTGGATGGCACGGGTCGGTCGGGTCCAAGTGGGTCGGTCGGTTGGGCATTCTGGCCGACCTATCAAGTTGGAGGAGTTTTCAGCAGCGCTTCTAAACGCTGTGGGGGGTGGCTTAAGTGCTATGGTTTGTTTTTAATGGGGTCATTTTCTGAAAAAGTATGTTTTTCGGGTATGACCCAGATTTGAAGAAAAGAGCTTGAAAAAAAAATATTGCGGGGGCAACCCCCCGAACCCTATTCAAGCCACAACGTAGTGGTGTAACTTGGCTCGGTGATGGTGATAACTTCGAGGAGAATTCAAGTGGGAATATTCGAAGTGTTGAAAGTTGTTCGTCGATCGGTGTAGAACAACGAATGAGATGACAACTCAATGGTTGTGAGTAGGTGGATAATGGTTGCTCGAGAAGGTTGCTTGAGCTATGAAAAATCGTCAAGTTGGATGACTAGAGATGAGAAGGCTGAAAGATTATCGTTGTCGTAAGTTCTAGCAGGCTCAAAGCAGTGGTACGATGGAGGCACCCAAAAGACTGGTTGTAGGTCGAGTACCCTGGGTCTTGGGGAAAGGCCTGGTTGTCAAGGTTGGACATTGTCAAGGTTGGACATATGGAGTTTATGCTAGAACTGGGGTTACCATTAGCCCTTGCATATGGCAAAGTTAGCCATCATACGATTAATGATGGTTTCAAAGCAGGATTGGCGGTGATAGCCAGAGTTAGTCATGGATGATTGGTTGTTCTGTTTGTATCATCTCATGTAGGTTGTCCAACGTCGAAGGAGATGTTTCTTGGGTGCTTGTCTGATATTGGTTTAGGCCTTTGGGGCTTGTGCTTGAGGGATGTTAAATTTGATTAGGATGGTTTACATGAGATACTTATGATTTGGATGTTATGAGTGCTTAACCATGATTGAATGGGTGTTCTAGTTTCCACGGATGAATGGTTGAATGGTTTAAAGTAAAAGCTATCACTGTCCGATGTGGGGAAGATAAGGTTGAGTTCTTCTCTGGTGTTGTGGGTAGATTAGTATGTTTATCTATCCCTTCTCATATACTTTATTGTTGAAGTTTGTTAGTTGTTTTATCGTTCACTAAGACTGTTGTCTGACTCAAGGTTTTATGTCTCCTCTTATTACCTTGGGCTGTTCATCTGGTCGTGGATGGGCAGACTAAGTAGCAGGTTACATGTGATTAGTTAGGACGATGCTGCTGTGCGGAGGCAAGCAGGAGGCTGGCGTACCAGTTTTATTACTATCTTGTATTTCTATTTCCGCTGTTTGAGTGCTATATGAGTGTTGTAGTGAGGACTTATGTACAAACTTCGCTATAAGTTTTATAACCTTTCATGATGTTGAGAAAGTTTTCTAAAGTTTGCTATATGATGCCTCATTACTATTACCTGTTGTATATGTTCTATTATATTTTATCCTTGCGCTGTGAGTTCTACGATAGGCTTCGATGTTGTTTACCTACTCTGATGATCGTCCATAGCTGCCTGAAACACCCTTCAGCGCATTATTCCTCTTGTTTAGTGCGGGGGTTATGGGCGGTCGTCACAATACCCCTTTTGTCTAATAGCATAACCTATGAATGTACATGGTTTGGGTCTGAAATTTAGTTTGTTCGTGTTGTATGGTCGCAAGTAAAGGAAACATAGACAACCAAATGTTTTAAGACTATGGTAATCTGGTTTTATATTGTAAAGTTTTTCCAATGGACTTATATCTTTTAATACTATTGTTGGTATTATATTAATTAGATACAAAGCAGTGTTAAAAGATTCAGTCCAGAATATTAGTGGTAAAGATGCATGTTTTAGATGAGTTAAACCAGATTCTACTATGTGTCTATGTTTCCTTTCTACTATGTCATTCTGTTCATATGTGTATAGACAGGTTGTCCTATGTACAACATCCTTAGTTTTAAAATTATCACTTAAACTTCTATATTTATATCCACCATCTGATTGAATTATCTTGATTTTTGTGTTAAACTGGGTCTCAACCATATTTACGAAACTTATGACAATGCCATCAGTTTTTGACTTGGTTTTAAGAAATACATCCAAGTGTACCTAGTCCATGCATCAACAAAAGATATATATAGTATTTAACCATAGTCAAATTGTATAGGGGCTAGTCCCTATAGATCAGTTGCCACTAAATCAAGGTTTAGGGTATAATGAATTATTGAAAGGCAGTTTGTGATTCTTTCCAAACTGACAGTACGGAAAACATAAGGAGTTGTCACATTATCACAAGCAGTATTATTTCTACTAAGCACACTTTTAACTACTTTAACACTTCGGTGGCCAATTTATAATGCCATGTGTCAAAAATACTTTTTATCACATTTTACTTGCTGTATCACTAAAGCATAACAGGAGTTTCATTTAACAGTGTTGACATGATCACAAAATTTAAACTTGTAGAATCCTTTTACTACATTACCCTGTAAAAAACATCATTAGTCAGTATATCTTTAACAAGGTAGTACTTAAGATTAAAATTCAATGTAAACATTATTATCTGCAAATTGTGACACACTTATTAGAATTTTAATTTTTGACACCCTTAGTAAATAATGTAGAAACAGTTGCTTTTTGCCTTTTATAACAGCATTTCCAGTATGAGAGATATTAATACACTTACCTCTTCCCATGCTTATTGATTGTTTACCTTTGTACTCCTTGTTCCCAAAATTGAGATTGTCGATTTTATTGATCATATGGTTGGTTGGTTGGTCCTGAATCTGGATACCAATTATCATCTTGAATGTGTTCTATTGTTGCACTTTCATCCTGAATGTTTCCTCTGTTAGTTGTTGATTGATTGTTAGAATCAGGTTGTGTTTATACAAATTTTGTACTTAGGTTAGACCCCCTTTGATTGACATCAACCTGGTTAGGAACAAAGATTGAGGTGTATATGTAGTAACATTTAAATGCAGTATGACCAATCCTTTTACATGTTTGGCATTTTGGTTTGTTATTAGCAGTACATCTTCCTCTTCTCTATTAGGATATCCTCCTCTATGATTTGATGTATTACCTCTGTTATTCTGATTCTTTACTTTGTTATCAGCAACATAGTTGAGAGAATAATCTGTTTCAGGTGTCTTCTTATTATCTGTTCTAGCCTCATGTGCAAGAAGTATGGCATTGACATCATCCAGTGGAGGTGTTTTCTTTTGAGAAGAAATGACTGCCACCGCTGCTTCATATTCATCTCCAAGACCAATAAGCAAGGACAGAACTTGTTCTGATTCTTCAATTTTGCTTCCTGTTGCATGTAGCATGTCACATATATTCTTGACTTTAGTAATATATTCTCTCGTACTCAAGTTATCTTTTTTGTAGTTTTGCAGTTGTCTTTTATAGAAGACGTATTTGGCAGCAGATTGTGAGTTGAAAGTTTTTTCAACAGTGGTCCAAATGTCATTTGCAGTTTTGCATGCTATTACAAGTGAAAGCAAGCCTGTGGGTTGATTGAGAATAACAACAAGAACTTATTAATCTTTCTTGTCTATGATATTGAATGTATTCTTCATTATTGGCAAATCTGTTATCCTTGTCAGTGAATTTTTTGGGTGGTATTGGCAATGTCCCAAGAACATATCGTTCGAGCCCATAGACCGGGATAGCTGTCTCAACTTGAAGCTTCCAATGTAAATAGTTTTTTTCATCAAAACAAACAGTGATTAATTGGCTTTCTAGGCTAACAATAGTTTTGACAAATCGGTCTACGACTTGTGCCCCAGTAGAGTTTGTTGAGGTTGCTGAATTGTTATCAGATGCAATAGCATTACTCATAATGAAATCAGATCACAAATAGGTAAGCAAAAAACTGTCTTTGATGTTTTAGAATTGAGATTTTCAGATATCTTGTTGCAGTCTTAATGATTTCAGATGATGAATTTTGATTTCTCTTTATCTTGGATGGAGTTTTCTAATGAGTTTCTTGACTCTTGAAATTCTTGATCGACTTCAAAAATAAACAGTTTTAGCTTTCCAATTAATTATGTGTGATATTGTTGATGCAGCCAATATATATGGCAAGGCCTAGCAATATGCACTGGATTTTATACTCAGATGAAGGGATGAGTATCTGTGATGAGTAAAAGAATCCAAATGATGAAATTATTCTAATGGATCTATTTCCCAAACAATCACAAATTGATTTCAACTGTGAAGATGCCTAATGCGGTTATGCTCAACAACTCTGATACCATGTTAAATTTATGTAACCTTTTGTCTTGATCAGTTTTGTAGATTGCAGAATTGTATTGAGAGAAAGGTTAAAAAATTGTTAAATAATGAAAATTCTTGTATTTGCATTAACGTTTGTTTATACGGTATCAAAATCCTTATATACAAAATGAAATAAGTAATGGGCCGATTTGGTCCACTAACACATCGGGTCCAAGACCAAGAAATAAAAAGATAAGTATACAGTTTTTCCCGATATAACATATTATACAATCGATTTTTAATTTTTATATATTCACTCTATTTTTCCTCATAATCTTAGTAATTATGGTTGACATATTCCTAAAACTTATACTTGGTTATGTGATCGATAAATTACTTATTTTTTCCCATGAAGTAGGCGATGCTAGAAAGTCATTTTGAAAAAAAAATCGATATGTGTTTCTGTTATTGGATAAATATCTATCATATGACATTTTAAAGAAACGTTCTTAGTGTAAGGAAGTTAAAAAGAACTATCAAAAATGTTTTTGATAAGAATATGTTTTGTTTGCTTTCCTTTAGCTAGATGATCAAGATAAAATGCTTGAATTTGAGATTTATACCATAAGGGATAAGGCATTAGTATAAAAACTTGAACTCTTTTGTTAATAATACCCATGAGTAAGTCAGGCTTATTCATTAATGGGTTAGACTCTTAAATATCCAATATTCTTTTCATATTACAAATAGCTTAGATTCGAGAGTAAGCAATACCACAAAACCTATTTGTTAGTTTGAGACTATAAAGAGTTGAAATTGTTAGAGAGTACGCTAGAAGATATGTTGCCTTAATTTGATTGTATTGATTGGGGTTTATATTTGGTATTGAATTATTTATTATAGTAGACCCAAATATACTCTAGAATATTCTTATCTAGAATGTTCTTTTAGATAAGGATAAACTATATATAAATAGAGGCAAGGATTGGCAATGTAAGAATGTATCTTTTGTAATAATCGATCAATAGAGCGATAACAATGTAGTCTTTTATGTTTTACCATTTAATCTCTCTCCTCACAATATCAAATTCGAACATGGTATTAGAGCTAGGTTAGAGAAGGTGAGAGAGAAAGAGATAAATAGAGTTTGCATATGCATTTTGGTTTGTGATGGTTGATTGAGTTGTTAGAGAGTAACATTAGTTTGAAGATGTTTATTGTTCGTTTGATGTCTGTATCGGTAACCCTGTTTATTAGAGAGCAATTGACGTTGGTTGAAGGTGGTATATGGTATTGTAAGGTATGTTTGGAGGATGCAAACATATGCTGACTCATCCCTATTGATTTGTTTTTGTTTTTGTTTGATATGTTTGGGGGATGCAAACATATGCAAACTCATCTCATTTTAGTTTATTTTGTTTGATGCTTGGTGTTTGGTGTTACTCTCTAACAATATTGAAATGGTTACTCGATCTTGCTACTCTTCAGTTTGCAGCTTCTATTTGGCAAACTCACGATTTTTTTGCATCGTGAGTTTGAGGGGGGATGTCAGAGAATACGCTAGAAGATATGTTGCCTTTATTTAATTGTATTGATTGGGGGTTATATCTGGTATTGAATTATTTATTATAATAGACCCAAATATATTCTAGAATATTCTTATCTAGAATGTTCTTTTAGATAAGGATAAACTATGTATAAATAGAGGCAAGGATTGACAATATAAGAATGTATCTTTTAGTGACTGGCGTTTTTTAGCTATGCATTACACACCTCATGTAGATCTAGTTTTCAACAGCGTAGAACACATTATGAGAGATGTTGAAGGGGGGTTGGTTGCTCCGTTTTGTAATAATCAATCAATAAAGCAATAACAATGTAGTCTTTTATGTTTTACCGTTTAGTCTCTCCCCTCTCTATATCAAATTCTAACAGAAATAAACTTGCTTATGCTAGAAAATAATATAAAAAATGGAGCATTATACACACAATGATGCACAAACAAACAAGGTACAATGAATAAAGCAACGAAAAGAGAGCGTGTAAGGTTATAATAGAGTGAAGAGTAACAAATCAACCGGAGCACATATATGTTGAAGAAATGCTCGAAGGCGGGTCAAAGAGATGAAAGGGAGACTATGTTTTATTTTGATTCATCATCGAGTCCTTTAGAGTCTAGATTTTATAATACCATGGAAGTGCTACCCAAATCACTATAAAAAATTTCACAACATCTGAAATATGTTATCCTAATATTCTAGAAAAAAATACTAAATTTTGGGTTCTGAAAGAGCGAAAATAGATGAACGGGCAAAAACATGGCATAAAATTGCCTAAAATAATTTCCTAAATCAAATAATTAATCGACCAGTTATTATAACCGATCAGTCACTTAATAGTAATTGGTCAACCAGATCTAGGAGTGAGGAAACATTTTAGACCGTTTTGAAGTATATCTTTGCTCTTAAGCCAATCTTCTTTATTTCTTTTTGTTTCTATGTTCTACAAACATTTATAACCATTATAACCCTTCTAATGCATATTTACATCATTACATCATTTATATAAACACCGTGAACTTCAGATTAGAGATCGCCCCTTTTAAATAACTGATGTAGTATTTATACTCCTTGGACTTTGTTGCTTTTAGATGGAAATCATCATACTTTGATTTCTATAATAGTATAGACGACCAACAATGATTCAGTTCACAGCCCTAAGATTCTGGTTGGTTTAGCCACTTAAGCATCATACATCTAGACTGGTTTGTGTTGGTCATGTAACAACCCGCACCTCCGTTCACACAAGATATTGTCCCCAACTTAGCCACCGTGTAGGTGTGGGGTTTTGTTACTCAAAAGGCCTCGGCGTTAGTAGGAGATAGGCTCTACTATATAAGTCTGCACTTCACACAGGCTTCCACGATGTAGGGCTTATGTTTCCACTAGAAGTAGGGGTGTTACATTCTCCCCCCTACAGAGTTCAACGTCCCCGTTGGCTCACAAACATCTCACCAAGGCATTGTGGTCCACACAGGAGCCACAATTCCTGCTGGGTATTGGCTCTGATCCACTGTAATAGCCTGCACCTTCGTTCACGCAAGATATTGTCCCCAACTTAGCCACCGTATAGGTGTGGGGTTTTGTTCCTCAAAAGGCCTCGACGTCAGTAGGAGATGGGCTCTACTATATTAGTCCGCACTTTACACAGGCTTCCACAATGTGGGACTTATGTTTCCACTAGAAGTAGGGGTGTTACAGGTCATACAACCACACTGATGAATTTAATATGAAGAAAGACTCAATATTGTCAAAATCATCGTCTTACTAGAAGTTGTCGTAGGATTTTAGAAAGAAATTGGTATTGAAGTCTTGTTTTATCTTAGGTAGTAATGCTGAAGTCCTATTACAACATCCTTAAGTAGTCATGTTGAATCTAGTTCATCCTTTTAACAATTGTAGAAACATGTACATCCAAGTGAAGTAATGATCGCTTAGATGAACATCCAAAGGGATTTCCGGGATTAGACATATGGTGGGGAGTCCATACAAATAAAAATGACTTAATGATAAACTTTACATTTTCTAAACATTTCCAAATATATTATTTGATAATATTTTCAATCCTTGGCATCACGACTCTACAATGGTATGTAAGCTATAACATATAACACTTGAACTTTCAACAGTGGAGCATGGCCTGATAATTCACAAATCGTAACATCCTAGAATTTTTCTTAACCAAAGAAAAAGGTTCAACTAAAGCAACACTAGAAACAAGGAACAAAATACATATTACACGTCTATTATTGATAAAAGCACAATAATCACATGACATCGATGATGTACAAATTGCTCGTAATCAACCATATGGGATTTATGGTGATTTGTACAAGAAAATTAAAATTATTACAACAAATCACAATGAAAACTTATAAAGTTCAATAAATATGAATTTAATATTGACATATTAAATTTTTTACAATACATTTTAGAAAATGAAAACAATTCTATAACAGTTTCTTTGACAAACTCTATTTCTAAATTGGATTAACTTGAAAAAAAACAATTCTTTAGAAAAGGAATATATAGTTTTCTCAAAGAAGTTTAAAGAATTGAAATTTGATTTTGAAATTTCTTTAAATAGTTCAAATTCTTAAAAAAAAAATTTGAATAAAGGACTATGTTGTAAAGAATAAGAATGTATGATTAATTAAATATTGATATTTTGGAAAATTAGAATGATATTTTAATGGATGATATTTTTGAATGAAACAAAGTTAAATAAAAACTATATTTTATGTTAGGATAAAGAAGGTTTATAAACTTTATTTAAATAATAGAAAAAACACACGCAAACTAATGAACATTAGTTGATTGCTTCTATTTAATTAATTTAAAATTTTATGGTTTTTATTTCGACAATAGATTGTTTAAGTAAATTCTAAACTTGATAAATGGTATGTCTAATTAGATAAATTGTGTCTACATTAAATGCAAGATATTTCTCACTAGGTTGATGACGTAAATGAAAGCGTGTCAATGAGTTGTTAATGTACTCTTTGATGAATATTTTGTTGTAAAAATTATAATTATTTAAATATTTGATCGTTTTAACAATTAACCAACTATAAACCCTCCCATTGCCTGGTCATTATCAAATAGAAAATTATATTATAAACAACGATTGAAATAGAAATTCAAAAAAAATGAAATTGATATAAAAATCTTGGATACTGTTATAAAATAAAACAAAATAGATAAAAGAGGAGAAGCCATTAGAGGGAATAGAAGAGATAAGGTTGAGACCTTTTATTTTCTATTGATTCAGTTGTACAATACAACGTAACCAATCTCTCTATTTATAGAGCCTACATGCCATATAAATTGTAGTAAAGTCTCTTAGAATATTAACATATTCACCCTTATTACTTTTACATACTACAACACCCCCTTGAATATACATATGCGAAGATGATAAAATTAATTGCCTCGTTGAAAACCTTTTTATGAAAAATCCAGTGGGAAAAATCATTAATAAGGAAAAGAGTACAATTTTGTTTCATCTTTAGATAACATGTTTTATAATGTTATAATATGGGTTGATACATCAGGATCTAGATAATGCCTCATTAAAAAATTTACTAACAAAAACCTACTAGGAAAAATATTAGCGAAGGAAAAGAGTATATTATAGCATAATTTTATATGCTCCACCTAATTTATAACACATTATTCGATTAATCTATTGATGTGGACAACGCATGCCAATTTTATGAACTATCTTCTGAAATGTTGTTTTGGAAATTGCCATTGAGAAAAGATCTACCAGCTTTTTTTGAAATTGGATTTCTTTATCCTCTTTCTTATTGTCCTTTAATATTTCATGTGTGAAGAGAAAATTTAGAAGATATTTCCTCCGTCTTATTACCCTCGATATGATTCACTTGAATCTAAGCCATCAAGTAGCATTGTCTTCATAAATAATAGTTTACTGTATTGGGGATGCAGATTAAGGATCTTAAGGAAAACTAAACACTAGAGGGAGTGATAGTGTTTTATGGATTTTATAAATTTCTTGAAATATTTTTGAATCAAACAGAATGTTATGATGATCAGAGATATCAACAAACACAGATTCAAACACAAATACAGAAAAATAAAAATAAAAAGTAGTAAAAGGAAGGTATACACTGGGATTTTATACTGGTTCGGAGTTACTCTACATCCAGTCCCACACAACGCTGGGTTGTGCAATTTCTTTTCAATACAATTCCAAATTACAATCCTCGATGTCAATGGCCACGATGTCCACCACCACCTACTTCCGAGTGCAGGGGTGCTCTATTGATTTCCGAGACTACAAGATCACCTAATTGATTTTCGGCTACAATCACACTCAATCAAATTGCAAGGTACGATCACACCTTTTCTCAGTATCAATTTTGGAGTTTTTTCTCAATAGGACTCGATCTTGCGATCTTTGATTACAAAGAGCCTATAACTCTTGAGAAGCACTTGAATTTCAGAGGGAGTTCGATGTAGAATTGAAAAAGAAGAAGATTGATATAATTTCTTTGAAAATCGGCAGAGTATAAGTATAGATTTGATAAATAAGAAGATTAATGGCAGGAGAAGAAAGGAAGAAGAAAGAGATGAGAAGTTATTAAAAAAATTCGAATTCTAAATCCTTTATATAGTTTTCCAACTACCACAACCTTTCAAAAAAGATTTGAATTGAAAAGACGCAACTTTTCAAATTTAAAAAAAACAAGTCAAAGATACATATGTCGACATACTACTTTGTATATGTCGACATATAGTAGTATATCTTCAAAAATAAAATTTTAAATTAAAGTAAATAATGTTTAAATAAATTATGGTAGTTGCTGAGTTAAAACAAACTATATTCCTTTATATTAAAATATAGCTTTTCAAGTAGAAATGTATATAAAAACATATATTAAGATAATTCAAAAATGATTAAAAATTATATATAAAATGATATGAAAGTATATACATAAGACTATGAATATATTTAAAACTTAAGGAAATTGAAATCATACGTAACTATAATAAAATTAGTATCAAATTTGTAAGTAAAAAGCATTTGAATTAAGAGTTAAAATATACTAAGTATAATTTTAAAAACAAAAGTTAAAATAAATTTCAAGAGTTAAAATAAATTTAAGAGTAAGGAAGTATAAATTCAAAATAATGAAGTAATTTTGAAATCATTTTGAAAATAGTTTTAGAAACAAGAAAATAATCTTTGAAATCATTTGAAAATAGATTTTAAAAATAAGAATGTAATTTTGAAATCATCTGAAAATAGTGAGAAACAAAATTCAGTGCTAATCAGAGTTTTAACAAGATATCTAGGCACTATTACTCTATATTTCTTGAACTCTTGAATTCTTGGTATTCATGAGTCTTGCATCTTGATCTCTTCTACTTTGAAATCTTGATTATGAATTGTTGATTAACATAGAAATGTGTTTATTTTATGCTCGTATATTTTATCTTTTGTAAATAAATAAATGATACTTTGGTTACTTTTGTATGTTTTTACAGGATGTCAAGAAATGCCTCCTTCGTTTCAAATTAAAGGCCACTACAGATAAAAAGCTACTTCCCCGTATTAAAGCCACCTTAATTACAAAAGACGTTGTAGCTCACTGGTAATTGCATGGAAATTTGTACTGAGAGACCTGAGTTCGATCCCCGTCGAGCTCACTTTTTGCCAAAGAACAGAACGCGTTCACACTGGCCCTTTGCTATGAAGAATATATTAATTAGTGTTATATTATATATATACATATTCATGTGTATGTATGATATTCACTAATAGACATTTTAGGAGTAGTCATGGAAATCAATTCAGAACATTCATTTTTCAATTTCCAATTAAAAGAATTTCTGATAGAAATATTGCCAAGAAAAGATCAATTTTGAAGATTTTATCTCTTGTTGCCTTTGGAGTCTAATGAGTATCCTTATTTGGAAGAATTAATCACATACAATCTGCTCATCAATCAATCAATCAATTTGCCACATGGAAGATAGGGAAGATTTGGAAGATATTCACCGTGATTTGCTTTCCAATCAAGCTTGGTCAAGGAAGGCAAGAGATATGATATTACTTCTTGGGAAAAGAGGGCCATTTAGTCATTGATTTGATTAGGATTTGGTCTACATCTCTATAAATATACATGATGTCCCATTGTAAATCCCATTCATTTTTCTATTCTGTATTCTCTTTTGTTCTAATAAAAGTCTTTTCTTTTTTCTAGTTTTATTGTTATTTTAATTTCATAACAATTTGTGTTATCTACCTAATTAGGTTTGGGTAGAATGCATATTGTTATTGTCTTTTATTACTGCTTGTTAGCGGTTCACTGTTGATTAGTTTCAACAGGAATCCTACTTTTAATTTCTGTTATTGTTCTAGTTGTTATTCTCTTTTTTCTAGTAATTGTTCCTTTTCTTTTCAATTGTTGAATTTGATACTGATTAGATTCAGAGTAATTTCAAGAACATAAAAAAAAACAACTCTAAACTTCGTCTAACTCGCCCAAGAATAAATAGATAATAATTTTTAATAACACCTCCCTGTATTCGACCTGTATGCTACACACCTGTATGCTTGCAGAATTTAATTTAAATGTCGCGCTTTACTGATTCATAGAAAAGCAACGATCAATTGTACGACCTTCAATAATTAATACCTACATAGATTTCCAGTATATACATATATATATATATATATCAACTTCAAAAAATATATATATTCTAGATAGCAGTGTTAGTATATATTTTATAACAATAGTAATTGAAACAAGGTTGTTGTCATCAAGACCATCATCATCAACATCTCAGTCACTAACATACTGCATCAAAAGATGTTTGATACTTCAGGATCAAAATGTTGCCTCGTTAAAACCTTACTAAGAAAAATCTTAGTGAAGGAAAAAGGTACAATATAAAATGTCATATTTCAATTATATACTACGTCAAATGGAGTATAATACTTCTGGATAATTGTGATGCCTCGTTAAAACCTTAATAAGAAAAACCCAATGGGAAAAATCTTAAATAAGGAAAAAGAGTACATTATAAATTATTTTCATATGTTACTGTTTGGATTGATACTTTTTGATCAAGTACATTTTCATCATCTCCTTTTGGATGGTAAGGGCCCTTTTTAATACCTAGTGGTCTGATAACCATAGTTGTACTAATTGGATATGCTTCATTCATTCGAAAATGCTTCAAGATTTTCTCAATGTAATTTGATTGATGAGTTAGTATGCCATTTGTACTATGCTCGATCTGTAGACCAAGACAATTTTTTAATTTTGCCAAGATCTTTAATTTCAAATTCTATTTCAAGTAATCTATTGTTTCATCAATCTCTTTTGGAGTCCTAATCACGATTATATCATCGACATATACTGCTAAAATAGCAAATCCCTTTACCAATTTGTTCATAAATACATATGGACAAATGAGATTATATCATCGAGGATTGTAATTTGGATTTGTTGAATAAAAATCCACATCAACCCAGCGTTGTGTGGGACTGGATGTAGGGAGTCGCGAACCAGTATAAAATCCTAGTGTGCACTTTCCTTTTACCGCTTTTTATCTTTATTTTTAGCATATGTGATTGATTCCGTGATTGCTGATATATGTGATTTGCATAGCGTTATGTTTAATTCAAAAAGATTTCAAGTAATTTAATAAAATCTATAAACCCCCCCACCTCTAGTGTTTAGTTTCCCTTAAGATCCTTAATCCACATCCCAATAAATCCATATAAAGATCTTTTAGATCTTCCTTTTTACATCAAAACTACCTCTTGGCATTATAGAAATTGCAGGTTCTAAATTTTCCACGTTATAACAAAAATTTCTTTTGCATTCACTTCAGGTGTGCTAAATTAAGATCAATATTTAGATCTTAACTTACTATGATCTTCGAGATGCATATTATAAAAGATTTTCTAATAAACAATAAAATATTTCTTTTGGAAATATGATATGTTCTAAAATTATTATAATAAAATTTCAAGTTTTATTATAATTTACATATTATTATATAATTTAAATTGAAGCTATTTCTATATAAAGTGTTTTATTCACATATGAGAGTCATTTTACTATTTTTATTCAAAATAATAGTATTTATTATAAATGTAATGATCTCTTCTAACAATAAATTTCTTCAAAAATTATGTGTAGCATAAAATTGGAATATAAGCCTTTATCCTTTTATTGAAACTTTCCTATCGTTGATTTTTCAAATCCTTTCCTATTATTGAATTTTATGTCTTTTGCTATAAGCAAATTTTAAGCACACCTGTATACTTTGGGGCTTTATTTTAGCATTTAAAGGCACATTCGAAGATTTTATTTTAGCATGTGAATTTCAGGTTTCTTATTTGAAATATTTTGTTTACATCATGATTTTTCGATTTCACTTCCGGTGATAAATCAATATTGCTAGTGAATTTAAACGCTACACCTTTATGTTTTATATCCATAATTTTGTTGGCTATACATAAGAAAAATCAATATTTCAATTTCACTTCCAGTGATAAATCGAGAGATATTCAGTCCTCAGTCTTTCTAAAAGAATTAGATATGAAAAGTAACAGTAGATCGGAAAAGATAAAACTAGATCTACCTCTATATCATCAATAATATAAATAATGAATAAATAATCAAATCTCCATCAAATTGGATTGGGAAAACTCAAAAATTAGATCCACAAAGAATTGAAAGAATAAATCTAGACATATATTTAGGGTCAATAAAAATAATTAGATCTAAAAAATAGATCCATTATAACCCAATCTAGATCTACAAACAAATAGAAAAACAGATCTAGAAGAACGGAAGGTATAACAAATTCATAGATTCATTAATCAAAGATTCTCAAACAAAAAATAATTGCAGAAACATATCTAGAAATACATGAATTAAAAGTTCTCAAATAGAAATTACTTACTTGAGAAATCCATAGATGTAGATCTAGAAAATCTCAAAAGATAGCTCCAATAGAATCTCATGCTGATAACGTGTTATAAAATAAAACAAAATTGACAAAAGAGGAGAAGCCGTTAGAGAGAACAAAAGCGATAAAAAGGAGACCTTTTATTTTCTATTGATTCAGTTGTACAATACAATGTAAACAGTCTCTCTATTTATAGAGTCTACATGTCATGTAAATTGTAATAAAGTCCCTTAGCATAATAGCATATTCATCCTTATTACTTTTACATATTACAACAGATACGCAATTTAAGGACAAATAATTTTTTTTGGATCCATTACATCTAAACTAATATAAACATATCAAAATCAATCTTTAAAAGTTCTAGCTACAGCAAACAACACAATAACTTCCAATTAGACGATCTTTTTTGACAAAACATCTATACTTAATGCAAAATAAAAAAGAATAAACAATATGCACATAGACATAAATACAAATATGTCATTAAAAACTTTTATTCACGTATTACTGGAAAAAAAAAAGTTAAGTCACAAATAATTCATGATACTATAAAGGTGCAACGTTTGTTTAACTCCATTAAGCAAGTAAATAAGTATAAAGACCGTTGTACAAATGCAACAACAATTAATTACCTCAAGACGGAAATTGATACGATGTTCTATTGTCCAAGATGAATTTGAGCAACAAGCCATGATCAAGTTTATATCTCATTTAATGAGTTCCAAACTAAAAGATGGTACTCCTATTGATGTTATGAGTAATACATTTACATTGATACACAAATATGCATGGTATAATTACCAATGAGTTGTCTAAAATGCATGATATTTATTGTTTAAAACATTTCAACGGGTTTCTATGCATAGAGAAACATATAAACATTTAATAAATCATGTGATTGTAATATATAACAGAGCATAATGACTTGTCGAAAAAGAAAATAGAACATTAGTAGAATGTCAATAGGATAATATAGAACATAGCATTTGATATGATTACGTTGATTTTGGTTAAGACAAAATGAGCGATAGGATGGCCTGTTATATCAATCATATTGGAGGCTGATGTCTTATAGTGGACTAAATAAGGTCAACTTAAAAAAAATAGAGCTCCGGATATATTTTGAAAACCTAATCCAATGAACTTTGCAATCAAGTTAACATAATTAGCTTTCGCCCATGGTTAATACATTGTTGAAGACAAAATAATTTATTTTAGAATACAAATGACTATAACAGTTAATCGACTTAATGATGAAACTAAAAAAATATAAAGAAGAAAGGATCAAAACCTAGTCTTAAATCTCTAGAAAATTAGACATAGGTTATACGTCATAAACATCAAGTAAAATAATTTGGGCAAAACATACATAAAATTGACGAA
Organism: Allium sativum; assembly: GCA_030737875.1. Taxonomy (NCBI): domain Eukaryota; kingdom Viridiplantae; phylum Streptophyta; class Magnoliopsida; order Asparagales; family Amaryllidaceae; genus Allium; species Allium sativum. Next base: position 890,401,830 of record CM060926.1, on the reverse strand, counting down.
GTCTTACTTTGGTGTGATAACCGACCTATATGTAAACATGTAGAATATAATTGAAGATCAGCTTAATAAACTGATGGAGAATGACTGGTTTTCTGTAATTATATGGGAATGAATATGATAGAAATGAAAGTAAACGTAAGAAAAAAATAAATTGAGCCATCTATAGTTCATAAAAACCGAGAAATTGATTAAGATTAACCGAAGGAGAATTTTTTTGAAATCACTAAGGAGATTAGTATATGATGTAAGATTGGATGGCAAAAAAGAATTCAAATGATCAGATAATTAGCTTTATACACAATAGAACAAAAATATAATAAACTAGCTATTTTCAGCCCTTGACATAATGAATCTATAGTGGTATCATAGCTATATAACGCATTGCATTCAACTTTACTTGGAGATTAGATAAGTCATCTTACAAACTAACATAGCTGGATAATAGATTATATCATTCCACATCATACTAGAATGATTATGAATGTAACTATCAGATGCCTGCATTTATCTTTCATTAGACAAGCTTTTATCTTCAAAATATATCAATTAGCTAAAGTGTTATATGTTTTTAACCAAATATGAAGAAAGTGTAATAGCTCATTTTAAGTTTTAGAATGTGTGTAAATGAAATGTACCATTGTTCTATTACTAATTAAAAGTTATATCTTATTGTACCAGCGAGATTAACTAATTACTGACTTTTAAAAATGCATTTGTATTTCATTAGCTAAAGATGTTACTTTTTATTTTTCACTATTTGATTAACATTATTTTGTTTACACTTTCTACTTATAATAGTATATATCGATTGACATTTTATTACCAATTAGCTCAATGTACCGAAATTATAAGATAATTTCAGTGACAACTATAATTATGATGTGACATTTAGTCGTGTATTAAAATTTTTAGATTCAACAACTCTCAATATTAAGTTTGAAAAAGCTTTTTTTGGGAATCCTGGGGACTATAAATTTTTTGATTTATTTCAAAGATGTTTTGAATTTTTGATTTTTTTCCATTAGAAATGTGTTGAACCTAATGAAATACAATTTTTTTTTTAATATACAATTTGAATAAAGTTATACAATGCGGGGAGAATTTGTTAAAATAGATGAGTTATACATTGACTTATTAGTTGCATAAATAAATAATTTGTATATTGACCTATTAGTTGCTTATATGAATAATTTGTGTTTAACAAGATACAAACATACATCAAGGGCGCTAGCTCAAGTTACAAGAGATATGCTGCTTTAGACCAAGGTTATTGATGTTATGGGTTTGAATCCCTGAGATATCAAATGAGTGCTATGCATTAAAAAATCAACACTTTGTCATAAAACTAATAATATACATGCATACATGTATGCATATAAAGTACTAAATCTACAATACATGAATCAAATAGAGATGAAAAATAATATACATACATAAAGTACCAAACTCACAACATATGAATTAATGTAGATCAATCCATGAAGCTTACTGATGAAGGCCTCATCACAACAAGATATATAATCTACAAGGAAGCAACATGTATTTTTTTATTTTAAAAAAATAAACAAAAACGTATACTTTGTTAATATAAATAAGGTATACATTTAGTTTTTTTTTACATATAATAAAAAGATACACGAATTAACAAACATTAGTTTTACTTTTTATTTAATTAATTTAAATTATTTTTATTTTTATTTAAACAACAAATTATTTAAGTAAAATTTGAACTTGATAAATGGTAAACCTAATTTAGACCAATAACTTCTAAATTAAATTTAAGATATTTCTCGATAGATTGACGAAGTTATCAAAAATTAAAGTATGGCGATGAGTTGCTAATAAATTCTTTTACATACGAATGTTTGGTAACAAATAAATACATACATACATACACACACGCACACGCACACACACGCGCGAACACACATGTGTGTGTATGCGCGCGTGTGTGTATTCATTTTAATGAGTAAATGATATTATCTACTTTAAAGAAATATTAAATAACATGTATTAATGAGATACAAAATAGAACACAAACAAATATCAAATTGGGTATATTTGTCTTTACACGGAAGGTTAAATCAGGTATGATATCAAATTGGATATATTTGCCATTACATGGATGGTTAAAAAAAAAAAAAAAAAAAGCAACGAAGAAATATGATAGTTGAAATCTCTTGTGTCACAAGTTTGTAGCCCATATTTAATGTGAACAAATAAGATTTTGGATAGAGAAAGTTATATTGTTATTTCAGTTTAATCAAAAATATTTCAAATTTTAAATCATGGTTCCTTTCTTTAATACTTATCCTTTGTGATGGAACAAGCATTACATCAAAATAAGAGATAGATAACAAAAAAGTGTTGTTTTTTTATTATATATTTAAACTTCTAGAAGTTTATTAGCTTAAATTTAAACGGGAACTGAGTGAAATGTAAATAAGCATGCAGTTTTATTTTAAAATAGTTATTCTCGACTACATATCAGGGTAATGAAGACTCTATAATTTAAGGGTGCGTTTGCGGTAAGCGAAAGCGGGATATTTTAGCGGATCATTTGGTTAAGCGAAGAATGTGTTTATGGGTTTAAACGCACCATTTATTTTTATTTTTTAATTTAATTAGCTGTTGGAGCTGATGCGTAAGATAACGGTGCATTTCTGCACCCTGAAAGCACCTATGGTATGAATTTAATATGCAACTTTTAAATTTGATCAAAAATTACCTGAAATTAGATATAAAATAATACACAAATACAAGGGGAATGAAGGATTTTTCTTTTTAATCTTCAAGCACATCAATTGAAAAACTAACGTCTAATTAGAATAACAATGAGCGGGCCCTTAAAACGTCTTTAATATTTCCCGCAAAGAAATGCATATTACATGCATAACGTACACAATTAATTTTCATTTACCTCTGTGTTTGCCAATATCTAGTATTCATTGAATTAATTTCTAAAATATATTCTACATTTTCTTTCACCACTTAATAATCAATTAATGCATATTAATTACAATACAATGGGCAAAACATATTACCATCTACACTAATTAGAATAACAAGTGAAATATATTTAATCAGCAGAGACAACAGCATGAATGCAACTTATGAAATGAAGGGAAGCGACCAGCAGAATAGATTGTTTTTGAAGCTCAGAAGGATGGACTTTGAATCAAGGAAAACACTGTCATTAGTAAGTTTAATTTTACATACTCTTTCTCCTTTGTAATAGCAGTGATGAACAGATTTTCACTATTATTAACCTTTCATATGCCAAATAATGTATGATCTTAGCTATTTTGTTGTTAGGATGTATCTTATTCTGGTTCGTCGTTGATGTATAACAATATTTTGAATGTGAATTTACTGTTATGTTTTTTTGTTTGATTAAGGTTTGTGAACAGACATACAGCTGAAGTGATCAGAAATATCGAAGATGAAAAATCAAAACATAAGTTAAAAAGTAATTAAGTTAAAATCCATTTGAACATAAGATGAAGACTGAGTATGATCTGAATAAATATTTTGTCCACAAACCCTTTAAAATTGACTAAATTTTTTCTCATGATCTCTTTCTGATTGATTTTTTTTTTCAAATTAAGGCAGATTTCTAGAATTTTGCATGCATCCAGTTTCAGTTTAGAATCTAATTTCAGCTTTAAATTTGAGTTTTTGTTTCTAACATGATCTGATTTTGAATCCTAGAGCAGTGTTCTTTTTCACTTCAAAGTGTTTTTTTTTAACTTCAAAGTTAGAGAAGAAAGAAATCTTTTAATCTGAAACCACGAGGGTGAACACATTAATTCTTTGAATCTGCATTTAACAAAAAATGGAGATAAGCTTAATGTTCTACAAGACATGTGTGAAAACGTATGGTGGTTTTTTTAGAACAAAGTACATGGTGCATGATTTCTGGGTTCAAATAATCTAGGCATATAGTGTTGGATTAGTGAAAAGATATTGTTTAGATATAAATGCATCCCATAAAAACAAATTCATGGAATTAAATGATATACATTCAAACGAATGTTCATAAAATTGTCATGTTGTATTTTTGTAAAGAGAATAATTAGAAAGATACAAGTATATATATATATATATATATATATATATATATATATATATATATATATATATATATATATATATATATATATATATATATATATATATATATAAATAAAAAATCAAGGTGAGACTGGTCAATTTAGTTGACCAACTTTTTATTCGTGATATGACGGGCCATATTAATTTGCTTTCAAAATACAGAAAGATAAGAGTATAAGATGTTACTTTGAACTTAGAAATGAATTAAGCCATAAATAAAAATAGAAAAGCAACAATAAAGGTGAGTTATTTAAAATTAGTAGAATATTTGTGCAAATGTTTACTTATTTTAAATCCAAGCAAATATATCGTATGTATTTGCTTTGAATTAACAAGAAAAGATAAGCTTATTGTGTTTGGTTTCGGTTTATCTTTGTGTTAGATATTTATAAATTACTTCATCATTTGACATAAAAAATTCTGAAATCCTGGCTGCTGTCATACATGCAAGATGAATCGGCACAGTAAACTGTTAGTAACATAGCAACAATTACGTTAAAATTCGTTATGAATTTATCATAGCAAACAGAAACGTTTCAAAAACGTTGGTAATGCCGTATTATAGATGATTGAATTTCCGGTGAGTGACTTTGGTTCTGCTAGCCAGTCCTTATATAGGAACGAAATGCCTATCTAGATGGACACGACTTCCCGTACGTGTGCCCCGGTGAGAAATGAATCCAGTGAAAGGCCCAAGAGAACATAGTACTGAATTTCCAATGAGTGACTTTGGTTCTGCTAGCCAGTTCTTATATAGTAGTGGGGAGTGTCTATTTGGGTGGACGCAACTGCTTGCATGGATGCACCGGTGAGAATCGGTCGCGTCCATTGAAAGACTAAAGGTCTTATCTTTGACATTTTAATATTAATATATGAATGTCCAATGCTGATTGGGGACCCCATTCATTCAAGTCTTTATGTACTCATTTTTGTTGTTTAGATAATGCTGGACTTTAGTATATATGGAGGAGTGGAAATAAACATTATTTGACTTTTGTTTCCTTTGTAATTCTCCAAGAAAACCCAACCTCTTCTTCCTCACTGTCCTCGTTCATTTCTAACAATAACAAAGTTGAAGATACAGTTGCTTAAACAATCGTTGAAATATATTAAAATAATTTTATTAATTTGAGGACTAAATCAATTAAATAAAATCATATTGAAAATCAACATTTACACTACTGTTGCACTGGTTAAGCTTTTCGATTTCGGTACAAGAGGTGAGAAGTTGGAAACTTGTATAAAGTAATCTGATTACATATGTAACATGTGGTATGTTACTACCTAGTATCACGTGATATGTACTGCTCTCTACGTGTACATAGAAAAAAAGAAACAATAGGAAGAAGCATGTAGACGTACTTCATCCCATTTCGATAGCAAAAGTTTGAAGAGAAATAGCTGCTATTATTTTGAGTATTATTATTGACATTTCAAAAATGGTCTGAAGGAGGGGGAGAGAGGGGAGGGAGAACACGTCCAAAAACAATATTCGACATACTCACCTTTTTCGTTTTATCCATTTTTCACGGTCCTTTGTTGCAGTGTAATTTTTTTTTTAAACTATTTTTTTAACTCTGCTATTCACAACCCACTTCCCTTTTCCGGCCACCACGTCGTTCAGCCGTTTACCATCGAATGACTTACCCCTCAAAATTTACACTGTTGGTCGGTTGTTTACGGCCGATGGACGTGAAGGAGGCTCGGTTGTTAACGGCCGAACGAGAATGTGTGATGGCCGGAAGAAGAAAGTGGGGGTGTGAATAGCAGGATACTTGCTGGAAAGTTGTAATAATATATACCGCCCACAGAACACCGTCAGTTTGTGGAACTGCCACATGAACTAATAACCAGGCAAAATAGATAAAATCAATCTCTCCGTTTTGGTTTTTGAGCAAAATGGATTCACTTCCTTTTTTTGCTTTTGTTTCCTCCATATGTAAAATTACGACAAAATTGAAGAATAAATTAACTAAGAAAAGAGAAACCGACGATCAAATATGGAATGGGGGCAGAATCACGCCAGATTCAAAAAGGCTACATTTACTTTGGAGCGAGGGATCTGGTAGCAACGAAGACGAAGCAAATAGTTAGAAAAATAATAGTCGGATTTAATCTGAGCATACAGTTTGGTGATTAGATGTTGAACGATTCTGCGGTTATTTTGGTAATTTTGTTATATTACAGTTTTTTTGGGTCGATCTGCGAGTTATTCATATGATCTGTGTGATTCTTATCTGATTGTGCTGTTGTTTAGCTAAATACTCGAAATGTCTGTTTGATTGGCAAGGATTAGTTATGAAATGAATGATATGAACGTGAAACTAATTCCTGTAAATAATGCCTGTTTACTTCTGACTTTTTTAGTTCACGATTGAAAAAGAAACGCCAAGTGACAGTGTAGGGTTTATTAGCTAGTTCTGATTTCTACTCACAAATGAAATAAGAAACACTGAATGACAGTATAAGAGATAGCTTTGGATTATGCGTGTCATACATGTAGAATTGGACAGGATTTGCTGGTTTCTAGTTGAAGTGGCTGATACCTGTTTATTAGCTAGTTCTGATTTGATTATTTCATGTTTTATATCTATAAATAAAACAAGAAACCAAAAATGAAATCAACTCATTGTGCAATTTGATATATAACGGACAATACCTTTACTTCTCAGAGTGAGACCAAATGAGTCCAGCTACATCCTTAGGACATGAGCTATGTGTATGCTTCTAACAAAAATAGTTGGCCTGTCTGCCACGATATATAGGCTAACATGACAAGATTGGTTTAACTTGTAGAACACCCTCAACATCTATTGATCATGTAATACATGTCATGTCTCATTATTACGTTTTGGGCATGGAATATTTTCACTCGACTAGTATGTAAATATTTATTTATCCCAGAATAAAGTAGTTCCCCACACATATTAGTACACGAGAAGTAATCAAATTTGTTGGATGTTTTTTCTACTCTTAAGGTTAAATTATCCTTTTTTATTCGTTTTTTAATGAATTTGTTCAAGGGAAAAAGCGACCGCAGTCGTAAACCCCCCTAGTGCATCTAGCCTGGTCCGCGAGCACAATATAAGTAACTAGTCTTAACGTATGCACATGGTAAGCTCTTACCATACCTTTCTCGGTTTCGAGCCTGCACCGCTGTTACCACGACACAAAGTTCTTAACCGCTGGCTAATGCTGTAGACTTTTTCTTTGTTCTCAAACCATGCAAATATTAATTAGAGACTTCATAAATTTATGCATCTGGGACCTTTATCCAAGAAGGTTAAATCTTCAAGTTTTATATCTACATTTCCACATTAATTTGATTATTATTTTCAACTTTGTTTTTTAAGAGTCTAAGGGAAAAATGTTTTTGAAACTAATCTGGAGTTTTGTAACACATTTTCGCATCATATTGATGACAATACAAACATTATATTAAAACCAGCTAATCATCTCAATCTCGTCACCGAGCCAAGTGCATATTTTAAAAAAGGGGTATTAATGTTATTTGAGGTGCAAAATATGTATTCAAGTACTAAAGTCAATGTTCAATTAACTGATTTGAAAGTATGCTAGTAAGAGAGGTGCTACCTTTGATTGTCTATAATATATCCCTCCATCTCCGTGGAGTACGGAGATTAAAGTGTCAATATTAGTTTGAAAATGAGTGACATGAAATAGAACTATGGGTTGATCCCAATTAGGAAAGAAGTATTAATGTTATTGCCAAGTTTTTAAATCTTGGATTTCACGTAACGAAATCTCGTTCAACTCCTTGGGTTAAAGTCTTCAGATCTCGGTAGATGAGTGCCAAGCAATTAAAAATCATGTTTGAAATCTCATCTTTGTCCAAACGCAAAATGTGGATCTCGAGAAAGATCCCAAGGAAGACGAGGAGAATTAATACTCTAGTTATTGCTCTTAGCAATGTAGTTACGCACTTACGCTTTACGATGTTGAATGCAATGTTGATATTATTAAGTGTCATGTGGGTATGCCTTGGACAGCATAAAATTTACTGCAGATGAAATAAGAAGTTTAAAATCATACTTTGATTCGACGACTATTGATGGGGATCCCCTAATGATAGACATGTTTCCATTCGACTTGGAACTCAGTTAGGTGTAAAAATCCAATGATTATTACTGCATTTGTTATTTTGAAACAGGTTTAACTATCCAAATTTGTCTCAGTGCACCTGCCTTGATATCAATAGCAGATTTTAGTGAATGTTCAAAATAACTCTTATGTAATCAAGACGCTGAAGATGAAGATAATCTAAATGTGAGTATTCGGCTCATTTTCGGAAACTAGGTCTGGCTACAACTGACATGTGTACCATGGATAGAGAAATCAATGATCTTCGGGGATCATTAACAGCAAATTCAGACACCGGCTACAATTGGTCTAGTTGCTAATTGGTGGTACTTAGGACAAGATAGGATTTTAAGAATTTTGTAGAAAATGACAGTAACAAGCTCATCATATAAGATCTAATAATTATCGAAATTTTATCTGTTACTTTTTTTCCGAAATAAAGGCCGTATGGTTCGGGGATCATACAACAATATATATATATATATATATATATATATATATATATATATATATATCTGTGTGTCTGTGCGCGCGAGCACGCGTGCGTGTGTGGATGCGTGCATGTGTGTAAATGTATGTATATATAGGAATAGATACAGCAGTTTAGGACCAAAGGTCAAGCCAACAAATAACATGTCTAGCTCAATAACATAAAGAGAAACAAAGGTCGGCCAACATGTTTGACAGAATAGCAAAGAGATAATCAATGTCCAGAAAATACGAAGTTGCAAACTTAGTAGAATTATAAGGAAAATAGTATGAAAGACTAAAATGATCAATTTTTTAGCTTTAAGTGAATGCTCTCAATTTTTAGTAAGAAAGACGAAATTTTCAGTTAAATATAACAGAAGAAAAGAAATTTAGTGAGAAAAACATTGTGTGTACTGTGTAGTATCAGTTTTGCATAAGGTTTTTATATAATTATATTATACGTTATCATTTTTTTCATGCCGTGTCCTTATGACTAAATTTCGAAGAGGCTGATATTGAGGCTTATTTTTTTGGAAGTTTGTCCTTTGAACAAAATTGTGCATATTATATCATAGAAGTAAATAAAGGAAGCTAAATTCCAGCACAATGACGAAACCAATCTAAAAGTTCAGGGAAGAATCTAGGAGTGCAGGCGAGAAAATGTATTCGCGATCCTAGTTCTTTGCAATTGAATTATCTTTGTTCTTAATGTCGAATTCGCCATCATTGCAGAGGACCAACACATCATCTAGTTGTTTGCAGAATAGTTTTCACTCATTTTTCCTTCATTAGAAATTCATTTTGAGAAAACCTTCCTTTTCGAGTGGTGGCAAATGCCATTACGCGTGCCGATCGTTTAATAATGCGAATAAATCTTTAGTGAAAAGAAGAAAGAACAATATCTCACAAAACGTGTCGAATAACATATAATAAGAACAAGTCTTTACAAAAAGAAAGAACTTCTATTTACATACAATCATATTACACTAAACTAGTTTAGTCGTGGACAGTTATAAAGCATGTCCTTACAAATGCCGAAGGCTTAAAACACGGCACAACATCGAAAGAAAATCAAAATTCTCAGTTTGAGCATTTATAATTATCTAAAATCATTTATAAATATCTAAGCTTTATTCATAAATTTGCTCAGTAGCAAATATCTTAGATCATTTATAAATATCTAAGCTTGTCTTCACAAATATTTGTTAATACATATCTAAGCGTGTCCTTATTTACAAATATTTATAAGATATTCATAAGCTTGTCCTTACAAATATTTGTTAATACATACCCGAGCATGCCCTTACAAATATTTAGGCTTGTAAATATTTGTTAATATGGAGATTAGCATTTATAACTGATAATACACTAAGCTTTATTCATAAATATCTAAGATCATTTATAAATTTCTTTTATAAATAGCAAACCATATTCAAACTTCATTTATAAAAATCAATTTTTTTTATAGATTATTTTTAGTATAGAATATCTTTAGAAATAAGAGATAATTCACAACACTTTTAGTGAACAAGTTATTATTCAAAACATTCTTCATTTAATTTTTATTAAACAATATTAACAAATAAACGATTTAGCATTCATTTAAAAAGTATTAATATTCAAATATCCTGAAAACAAATCATTACTCACATCGCCTTTAAATATCATATTTAAATGATAATGACTTGAACATTTTTCAAATGAATAAAATATTTATTTCAAAATTAAAAAGAGAAGCTTAGAGACCACAATAATTCTTTTCTAATTTGGTTCAACTTAATCAAATTATAATTATAGTAGACATGAAATTGTTTGCCAAAGTTAACTCACTAGTAGAATGAGTTTTGGTTCTGCACTTCTACTTAATGATGTCCAACACAATTTACAACCAAGTTATAATAGAGTGAAGATGATCTACTAATAAATGTCCACATATCAAACACTTCATAATATATCAACCACAACTAACATATAACATATTCACAACAATATACTAATGGAATGGTGATTTGTCCTGTTAAAAACTTGTCCAAATCAATTCAGTTTAACTAGCAAAATGAGGTTTTATTCTGTTAGTAAGTGTCACTACAATTCAACCGATTATACTAATAGAAGAATGGTGTTTGGTTATGGTAGACAAATATCATTCAACTCGTAATTCATGAGGTTACTTAAAAGTGATTAAAAAAGAGATTTTGTGGACAAAAATACCTTTTAAAACATCTTTGGAAATAAGTTACCCAAATTTAAAAGCCTTTATTTAATAATTAAATAATACTGAACTCGTTATTAAATAATTATTAAACTTCTAAATAATAATTAAATAATAAACAAATTATTAAATAAACAATTTAGTTCCAAATCAATATTTAAGTAAATAAATCAAAAAATAATAATCTTTATATAAATAGGTAAATATTTATTTAGTCTTTAGAATAATAGTTAAATATTAATCAACCTTTAAATTTTAAATAACAATTATTCCTTGAATAAATAATAAAATTGAATATTAGGGATAGGTCCCGAAAATCAAACATTATGTAAGACACATCCCTGTGTAAGCTTTGTTGTAAAGTGGGTCTATGTTACTGTAGCAACGTGTTTTCCGTGATTTTTTGCGTTACTGCTTAAAAAATCCATAAAATTGTAAAAATCAACAGAAGACAATTGAAAAAGAAAAAAAATTATATAAATGTGTGTATTTATTGTGAAAAAGGGCAGACATATATGCAATTAGTCTCATAGTGTATTGCAGAAATGTTTCTATGTATCAGAAAATTGCAGACATCTCTGGAATTTTTCTGTATAGTTGCTTCTTTTTTTGCATTTTTACTGCAAGTGATATTTTTCATTTGTATGCAATTTAGATCTTTTTTTATGTCCTGCAATTATATGATGTTGAGTAAGTGTAGACATTGAATTTGAAAATTTAAAACAATCAACAAAAATTGCATGAAAGCATACAATTTCTGGTTATAATTGCGATGTCTGTAGTTTTCTTGGAGAATCACAGTCATTTCTGCGTGTTTTGTTGAAGCATGGTTTGGAAGAATTTTTTTACCTTTCTTACATGAATATGAAAATGATTATGAATTAAGTTTTGAAGTTTGATAGTTTTGTACGTTAATTTTTAATGATTTTCAAAAAACAGAGGTCTAATTTACAATGTTTTTGACAATGATGTTTTGTGTATTTTAAAACTTAGCAGAGACCTTAGCTAAACCGTCCCATAATAAAAACCCAATTTAATCTTTATTAAATAATTAAATAAACATTTAAACCTTAATTAGAGAATTAAACAAACCTTAGTTGAATTCTTAATTTGAAAATTAACTTAGTTAATAATAATTAAATATTTAAACCTTTATCAAATAACTAATCAATTTAAAATAAGGGGTTTTTAGCCTCACGGACAAAATGAACTAAAAATTATTCCATAAGGACAAAGAGCTAAAATTTTATCCATAAGGACAAATTTTAAAGTTAAGGGAGGAATTCGGGGGCCCACTATAATTCATCCCTTTATACTAAAATTTGTCCTTATGGACAAAATTTTAGCCCCTTATCCTTATAGAACAATTTTTTGTTCATTTTGTACTTCACACTATTTTCCTGTTAAAATAAATCTTAATTAAACACTTAATCATGATTAATACTTAACCAAGTCATTAAATAATAATTAACACTTATTAATTATTCAAATTGTTGTTAACTTAATTAAAACTTAAGTAGAAGTTAGTTAATTAATTGGTAATTAAGTACTAATAACCCTATTGAACTTAATTAAATAATCATTAAATAGATAAATAAATAAATAAATAATGATAATTACTTGCTAAAACTTAAAACAAATTTGAAGACCATTTTCAAAACATTCTTAAGTTAAAAACACAATTTAATTACAAAAATAGTTTGTTTTTGCGAACTTTGCTTATAGCGACTATCGCTCGTGATTATAAATCAGTTTTTTACACAAAACTTTAAAAATAATTTCTTTTGTACTTAGATATTTTTATTAACTTACTAATAAGGTTTGGAACCAAAGGAAAAAGTTTTAGGAACCAGAAACAATTTAAAACTTAAAATTTCTTCTTTAGAATCCGAAAAGTGTCAATTTCTTTTTCCAATGAATCTTTAATCAAATGCAAATCTTTCATACGTAAATCAATGATTCCAAGCCAAACATGATATTAAAAACATAACTTAGTAAGGACTTTAACTTCCAAAACAACAAACTACATAGAAATCCATTTGTACTTTAGTAATTTTTTGTCACTAATCTTTTGCTTACTATTTTTTTTTTTCAAACAACACATCAAACCATAGCCAAGCATGAATTTACATATCGACATACATGAATCAAACAACATATTTCATAGCTATTTCATAGAAAAGGTCTCAACAATTTAATGATCTTACATTTATGGAAAAAGACAAGCTTTCTCACCTTAAACTTGACCAAACTCTTTCTTACACTCAACCATACCTAGATCTCAACGTTTTCATTAAGAAAAATGTGATTTTACCATCATGGGTGCTTAAGGGTTCGGCCTAGACTAGGGATGGGCTCGGCCCAGCTCGAAATGTGTGATGATAGCTTGTTTATGAAAAAGATGAGCTTAGAAACAGAGAAGGAAGATTAAAACATTTTTTTATAAAGCTTTTAAACTAAATTAAAATATGATTTTTAAAATCTAAGGCTAAGAAAGCCATCAAAAGAGTTTTTGAACTTGAGAGAAGTGGTGACAACCTTTAATGTTTTTTGGAAATGAAATGGAAGAAAGAGAAATAGAAATGTTTTATATAAAATATATAAGGCAAAATTACCAAAATACCACTCCATTCAAGCTATGTCATCTCATCACCAACCTTCCCACTCTTCCTCCCTCCTTTTGTCACGTAGCCCCCCGTTTCCACTCACTTAGAAACATCATAATAGCCGAAGTACCTTATATGTACCAAAATTTATGTTTTAAGTGTACTTTTATCTTTTTTTTATTTCTTTTCTTAATTAGTTATATTAACTTGATCTAAACTTAATTATACATACATACATAGATATATATATTTGAATTTGTTGTTTCAAATATTTTTTGAAGAGGAATGTAATCAATTAATTGATTTGATTGATCGATTGATTGATTGATTTTATTATAGAAGGAAAGAAGTAAAAGATTATATTCTGAAGATATTTTGAAGGAGCGGTTTGGATATTTGCCTAAGTCTTCTTTTCTCCTATACATGCAGCCTTTTTGGTTAGATCAAAAAATCAGAAACCATGTGAGAATATCTGGATAGATTGTGTGCCTCCAGGGCGCAAGATTGTGTGCCTCCAGGGCTTGCGCCCTGGAGAGAAAAATGAGGGAATTTGGGCTGAGAGGAGCTATTCCTATTCACTGCTGCAAGACGCAGTTGGTACCTTCAGGTTGATTCATGGGTTTATCATCGTTCTTCATTGCTCTTCTTCTCCAACAATATTCGTAGTCATCTAGATATTTTTTTCCTTTCTCAATAAGGTTACTGATTCAATTGTAATTTTGTTTATATTTGGTTTTGATCCATTGAGTGTAAACAAAATTTATTTTCGGTGAATTAATAAAGAGGGTGGTTGGGTGAAATATTTGTGTATTGCCATTATTTTTGATCTATTGTATTGTTATTTTCAATCAAATTCATCTTCAAGTGCTTGGGTGAAAAAGATCCGTTTTTCTGGTGTTTTGTCTTTTCCACTGTGCACAAAACCCCAACGGATTGATATCAAAGCAATTTGTGCAATTTTTCACACAACAGATTGGTAGTAGAGCTCAGATCCTCACATAACTTGGAGTGATTCTGGATCGATGATTGTAGATGTCAGAGATGATACCGTTTTCGTAGATAACTATTTTTGATGGTAGATATTGGGGGATTTGAAAGCCTATTACGGTGGATGTTTTATGCCTCAATGGTCTGATTGATGGAGATGAGAATAAGCCATCTGATATGGATGAGGGAAGATGAAAGAAAATGAAGAGAAGGTGTTGTCGTATCCCGTTCAATTCGTCTGGGTGTGATTATAGCTCAAAAATCAATTGAGTCTCGCTGTACTCTGGAAATAGGCGGGGTGTACCTCATGGTCTCGAAATCGAGTGTTGTAAATCTGGAGATGAGAAAAAGCTAGGGATGACTTGTTTAGTGATTGTTGGAGATATATAATATTTGAATGAAGGTGGAGTGTTGAATTTGTTGATTCAAATATTTTTTGAAGAGGAATGTAATCAATTAATTGATTTGATTGATTGATCGAGTAATTGATTTGGTTGATTGATTGATTTTATCATAGAAGAAAAGAAATAAAGGATTATATTCTGGAGATAGTTTGAAGGGGCAGTTTGCTGAGAGTAGCTATTCCTATTTACTGCTGAAAGACGCAGTTGATACCTCCAAGTTGATTCAAGGGTCTATCGTTGTTCTTCATTGCTCTTCTTCTCCAACAAAATTCATAGTCATCTAGCTATTCTTTTCTCTTCTCAATAAGGTTATCGATTTAATTGTAATTTTATTTATTTTTGGTTTTGACCCATTGAGTGTAAATAAAATTTGTTTTTGGTGAATCAATAAAGATGGTGGTTGGGTGGAATATTTGTGTATTGCCATTATTTTCTATCTATTGTGTTGTCATTTTCAATCAAATTTATCTTCAAGTAATTGGGTGAAAAAGATCTGTTTTTCTGGTGTTTTTCGCTGTGCACAAAACTAAACAATTTTTCATGATAAAAAATTAGGGTGGTGTTTGGTTTATCCTTTTTCGTTTTTGGTTTTCGTCCATACAAAAGTATGAATGATACATGCTTATCGCGAAAATTGTCTGTTTTAGAAAATAAACTTAACACATAAAACAGAAAATAAGTTTTATTTATTTTTCTTTTTTGAGAAGTAACGGAAGAATGAAAGATACTTTATCGTTCCGTCATCTCTCTCTCTCTCCCTTACATGGTCTTATCCATCTCTCTACATTCCCTCTGTCATTCTCACCTTTTCTTATATTTTGCAGTTAATATTAAAGCTCAAAACATAATTTAAACCAAATAGGCAAACACCACCTACCCTTTTTAAAAAATAACCGGTCACATTTTCTGTTTTTCTTTGAACAATTT
Organism: Allium sativum; assembly: GCA_030737875.1. Lineage (NCBI taxonomy): Eukaryota > Viridiplantae > Streptophyta > Magnoliopsida > Asparagales > Amaryllidaceae > Allium > Allium sativum. The sequence continues at coordinate 890,386,009 of CM060926.1, read as the reverse complement.
ATATTACTAAACTAAATAAAAAAATGATTTTCTTATCATTTAATATAAATTAAAAGATGGTATTTTCATTATAAAGGCCATTATTTTGAATATTCAAAATTAATTGAGTATTCTTAATCAAAGCGATAAAATGTTGGGTTGTTGCACTCAACAATGGAGACAACAAGGGAGACGGGGATGCGGGAAGGCAAATTCAATGAAAAGATCTGAATCAGAGCTTTGACACAACGAAGAAACCGTCTATGCTTGGTGAAAATGTCAAAACAAATTAGCTGTCCAATATGATTAGCAACTCAATTAATCCCCTCAAATGATTGGAAAGCTGAAGGTATATTTGAGATGTGTACCTAAACGGGAATAGATAAAACTTGCTCATGGACAAGGTCGACAGTTGGATTCATCATGGTAATGATAGATACCCTATATTCTCTAGTAATAGAGTCTGATTTCAACCCTAGATCTCTCTTATTCTTGTATTTTTTTATGCAGGCACTTGAACATAAAATAATTTTACATTGTCATGAATTTTTGAAGTGATCAGCACTTGCATCTGCTTCTTTCATGGTATTCTAAGTGCCTCTTGTAAGGAAACTATCTTCAGGGCCCCAAAGATTTTAACCAGATGACTTTATGATCTTTAAAAATTAAAACCTTGCTTTCTTTTCTTATACACTGATTTAGGCATAATAAATGTCCTAGAGTTAAATGATTCTGATGGTAGCTCAGTAGATTCTGTCAGTAAGTTTGATTTTGTATATCTTTAATCAAATTGTTTTATTTGTTTAATAATACTTGTTTGCCCGATTTGGTTATTGTATCGTATTAAGTTCACAGAAAAGTGAGATCTATCATATCTTATTAGCTACGAGGTTGAATATTTTGGTTAGTTACATATTGGAGCTAATTCTAATGCTCGCTAGTAATTTATAGAGTTTTAGTGTTATTTCCGAACAAAACAAGACAAACTTAAACTGTTGACATAACTGATTTAGCTACAAATTTTCTTACTTATCTTGTCGGGTCAAGCTATTATCTTTTTATTCTGCCTGATAGTCGATGAAAAAAATCTTGCCATACCAAAACTAAGTTGTTACCCTCAATAATCAAACCAAAATGTTGGCTCTTTTTGAACAAACCACTTTTACTCAACAATAGAACATTATAATGAAGAGCCTGAAGGATTATATGTCATGTGCATCTGCATATGCGTTTTCAGTCATGGTAATACATTTGTTTTAAGTAAAGGTAAATGAGGGAAATGACAATCATTAATTTGACATAACAGTGTGGTTCCTAAAGGATCACGCCAGATATGTATACATTAGGATGATTTTTCATTCATTGCAGTACATTTTCTTTATATAGATGATGCCATAAAATTTGTTAGTTCATGCATAAATGACACTGCGGTTACATTCTTTGTGATATTGGTATATTTTCATGTTTGAAAATCGCACGCTGATCTTTGAAGATCTATCTTCATTGTTTTATACTTATGCATGTTGGCTGAAAACTTCACACTCTTTTAGGAGATGACATCAGTTGTAAAAAAGGGGACTTTTAGGGCAGTATATGATAAGAGCTCTCATATCTCTATGAATGGGAAAAATAATGTTAACTTTGGGAAGGAGTTTGGGAATATGCTACATATGGTAAGTTGACAGCTTATACTCTTCTATTTTTCTGTACTTCTTAATATTCATGTGTGTCTTCACTATTTTTATCACATTTAAAAAGGTTTGTTGCACTCGATTGTGTGATTTCATCTCATAGAAGTTTTAATGTTTTATGCACAAAATATTAATATCCTATTGTTTGAATAAACAACATGTTTCTACATAAAATATCTATTGATCTCAGTATGTTGATCGAATGGTCATGCAGTCTGTTGATCTCAGTATGTTGCACGCTGCAGACCTTATTGTGATATGATCGAATGGTCATGCAGTCTGTTGATCTCAGTATGAACAGCTAAATGTTGTATTATATTTGTTATATCAGTATATCTCACTGCATAATTTTGGTTAATAAGGGCAAAAAGAGAAGGATTCCAAAATGTCACCAATGTCTGCAAAGTTCAGAAGAAGATCTAATTCTTTGTTCCAGATGCCGATGCAAGTGGTACTGCGCTACTTGCTTGGCAACATGGTAAGTAGTAGATTATTTTCAGCCAGTTCGAATACAAGTGCCAACATAATGAGTGTTTTTAAAGAAATTTGAAGTTTTGTCATTTTCTGATTGTTACCATGTTTCTAGGTACCCTGGGCAGACAAGGAAGAAATTGAAGGCAGCCTGCCCGTATTGTCTAGGCAACTGCAACTGCACAAAATGTTTACTGAATACTGGAATAATTGCTGTAATTTTGCCAAAACTTCCATTTAGAGCCACCCTTTGCAGACCTGTTAATCACATATATTTGTTATCCTCAGGTTGATCACCTTAAAATTGATGACATCACAAAACTGAAACAGCTTCTCTACCTGATTCAGAAAACCTCCCCTCTTATTTGGAGCATTGACTTGGAGAATACATTTGAACTGCAGGCAGAAATGAGAATCCAAGGCACTGAGTTAACCAGTGACGACGTCACAGAAACGGTTTTTGGCATGGATGAGCGCGTTTACTGGTGAGCTTCAAACATAGGTTTTATGATGTTTGTACATACCGAGTTGGATTGTTTGGAGGACCTTAACAATATTTGTTCCATGTGCTGTTGAATATACTTCAATATTTTTTTGCTACTTGGCACTTGTACATTCGTTGTTTATTTTTATTTACTTATCTAACCTTGCTCTAGCTCATTTGGTATTTTTTTACATATGTTTTTTACCTAGCAGTAGACCGTTTTATACTTGTTTCATATGTGTCTCTATGTGTTCTTCAATTGTTTTACTTCAATGTTATAGGGCATTAGGCTGAGAAAAAACCCCACTAGCGCTCCTCTAACCTCATTTAATGCAGTTAACTTGATGATTGTCACTGCACTATTCGTGAACGTTATGAAGCGTATTAGTGTAATGTGATCATGTGAACTTTCTAAGATGCTCATCTTGCGGCTTAATGATTCAGTATATCTTCTACCTGCTGTGGAAACAAGATTTAAGATGAGCATGTTTGAGTGATTGGGATTAAATTGTTTTTTCAAACTAACATTCTTCAAATGTGTATTAGCAATTCTTACAACCACAATGAGTAAATTCATTAATGCATTTTGGAGTGGTGTCTCCCACACTGTTTAAACCCGACTCCAGAGCAGTGTCTGTGTTGTCAACTTTGCGAAGCTGAAACATGTGATTCCTCATTTTGCAGCAATAACTGCTACACATCAATAGTTGATTTCCATAGAAGCTGTATAAATTGTTCATACGATCTTTGTATCGCCTGCTGTCGGGAACTTCGAGAAGGTTTAATACCTGGAATCAATGAATCATTCTCTACACATAAGCGATTTGACACACAAACTAACTGTCAAAACTATTCATCAAGAAAGAGATTTGGTTGGGAAAATGCAAATTTAATTGCGAAAGATAATTTTTACATGTGTGGCCCTGTACGCTGGAAAGCATATGAAGATGGTAGCATTCCATGTGCACCTAGAAACTTTGGTGGTTGTGGAAATGGTTTGCTAGTGCTAAGGAGAAATTTCAACAGTGGTTTATTGAAAACATTGCTTCAGGAAGCTGAATGTTTGACTAGTAGATATACTTTCCTCGATGAAGATGAATTCGTTGATTTTCCCGACTGTTCACACTGTGCTCGAAACAATTGCAATGTGAGGAAAGCTGCATCTCGTGAAGATAGCCATGATAATGTTTTGTATTGCCCAGATGTAGCTGATTTTGAAGATGGTGATTTAGCGCATTTTCGGCGTCATTGGGAAAATGGGGAGCCTGTTATTGTAAAATCAGTGCTTGACAGTACAAGTGGGTTAAGTTGGGAGCCGTTAGCTATGTGGCGTGCTATTAAAGAGACAAACCCAGAAAAATTTAAAGATAATAGTGATTTTGTGAGAGCCATTGACTGTTTGGATTGGAGTGAGGTAAGTCCTTTCTGCTAGTTCCTAATTTTTTTTATTTAGTATTAGTATTACTGTTACCGCCACCACTAGACTTTTTTCCACAATGCTCTATGAAACTTCGCTGCAAGCCACTAGAATTTAAGAACATTTATGCATATTTCATAGCAAAATCATGCTCATGTTCTGATGCCCATTGGATTTGTCAGTGTGTTGCTCTAGGGCAGTTTTTATTTATTTTTATAAACAGCGATCAGTTTGAAATACTGCTTTCCGTAGTTCCATCGAAGCATAAATTTCATTTACAAACTGTATTCCCTGGATCAAACTTATCCTTTCTAAGAAAATTCTAATTCAAAGATATGTGATACAAATTAGGACTCAACCGTCAAAGAATAGGTAAAGATGGGGGTTGTCACCTAAAATAAATGGCTTTACCAGCAGTAACAAACCTTGATTCCTGTAGAAATTAATGTCAAAAGGAAATGATATTACTCCAAAAATATGAACATTTGGGAAGTAATAGGAGATTCTAGAGTAACAAGTAACTGCTGGATTCAAATCTTTAGGGTAGATAACACCCAAGCCTCCTTGCTATTAGGTTTACAAATAATGCTCGAGTAACTAAATTTAGTTGAAGAGCTACCCTCTCTGCTTCCCCACCGTTAATTCGTTTGTTTCTCCTTATCTTCTCCAATACAATAAACTCGAAATTGTTGATTGTTAATTTTCATTTTTGTCATCAATAGTTAAGATAATGAGTATTGAATGAATATACAAAGCTAAATTAGTTTGGAAAAAAAAGTTATATTTGCTCCATCTATAGTTAGGGTTTATAATAGTTTTGATTTTCTAAAAGTTTGGTTTGAATATATTTGGAACTTACTGTATTATATTAAAATTATCTTTAAATATGTTCATTAAATGAAATTAGATTGAACTTAACAGGTAATTTTCTCCAATCTTTATTTTGAGGTTAAAAAAAGGGGGAGGAAGAAATATTTGGGCATGCTGGTTGGACCACTAACAGAAAAATACGAACCAATGATTTGCAGATTTAAATGGGGTGATAAAGGAAAACAAAAAGGATGTTAAGAGATTATGCCATTCTACCTGCTGGTGTTTCATTAGAGATGCTTATTGTATAAAAGCCTTTTTTATTATGACTATTGTTGCTATTGTTATTATGTAAGTTTTGCATTAATGTCTGACTTAAGAGAATATGAGTTAGATGGAGGGCTTACATCTGCTTTTGTATAGGGTTCGTTTGAATAGTGGCAAATGAAGCTTTTGCGTCGCATCATGGACTTCACTTCAGACTTAAGCTTACTTGAGTGCGAAGTAAAGTATCAAGTTTTGCTTTTCAAGTGTATAATTAATTAGACTAATTGAGTTTTATACTAAACTTATATTTAAATATTACAAATTATTTAGAAATTGATATAAATTATTTGACATGTATTAAAAATTATTTAATGAATTTATAAATTATTTATAATCTACTTTCAGCCTTTACATATCAACTCAATCCAAGTTTAAAGTGTCCTATATTGGAGTTCATTCAACCACTGTTAATTCAAGCACCTTCAGCTAGAATGCACCCAAAAATGCAATACATAGTTAATGTATTACCTATGTTGCTTTTTAGGTTAAGATTGGGACAGATTCCTTCTTTAAAGGCTATCTGGAGGGTCGAATGTATGAGAGTGGTTGGCCTGAGATGCTAAAGCTCAAAGATTGGCCTCCTTCATGTACTTTCGAAGAGCGGTTACCAAGGCATTTTATTGAATTTATTTCAGCTCTCCCTTATAAAGAATACACACATCCAAGGCATGGTAGCCTAAATCTTAATGCAAATTTACCTAAAGGTTATTTGAAACCTGATCTTGGACCCAAGTCGTATATAGCATATGGGAATCTAGATGAACTTGGACGTGGTGATTCTGTAACAAAACTGCATTGTGATATGTCAGATGCTGTAAGTTTCCACCTTGTTATTGATATTATGTCTATTTTGAAGTTTTGCAAGTGTAAGCTGTTCATAATGGGTGGCTAGATGCGTTCTTGTAGCACATGTATACTTATAAACTTTCCTGGGTTCTACGTTGTGGTCTACATTTTTTTTTTCTCTTTGAAAATGTGAGGGACATGTGTGTTAGGGATAGAAAAGTTTAAAAAAAAAAAAGCAGAGAAGAATAAGATTGAGATTCAAGATAAAGGGCAAGAAAATAGAGAAATTGAAGATATTTCATCAAATATTGCTTACATTTCATTAATTCAATATCATATTATATAAGATCACATGATTTAAACACCTTCATTTAGATACTAGTAAGACAAACTACTTTTAATATAAGACTGCATGACAGATAATTTAAACTTCTAGACTTAGCATAGTAACTTATGCTTATGCATGTGTTGTGTCCATAACTGCATCATTGTGACAAATCGATATGAATTATAAGTGCTATATCGAATATGTTTACTTTCATGTTTTGAACTTTACTACCTTTTAGTCATCACACATTTTCTTGGTTAAGTCATTTCATTGTTCTCTTTGTACTGTTAGAAAAGCTTAGGAAGTATTTATCTTTCGAGCATATGAAAAATCAGTTTATTCTCACTTCATTGTGTACGCTCAGGTGAACATTATGACACATTCTTCTGAGGTGCAATTGCTTGAGGGGCAATATGATGTGATAAAGGAATTACAGAAACATCATCATGAGGAGGATATGCAAGAACTTTATAAACAAGGAAGAAAATTGCCAGGGAAGCATATATCAAATTATATTCATGAATCATGTAAAAACAAGGATTATCCTACGGGTAGTGCTGTTTGGGATATATTCAGGAGAAGGGATGTACCGATACTTGTTGATTACCTGCAAAAGCACTGGAAAGAATTTAGGCATATCAATCAAGCTCCTTTGGATTCAGTAAGGATCTATGCTGTTTTTATTCTGACTTTTGAGAGCGCGCGTGCACATGTTTGTGTGTGTGTGTGTGTGTGTGTGTGTGTTGTGTGTGCATGCATGTTTGCGTGCACACACACGCTCGTGCATTCCCGTCTGTCTGGAAAAATAGAAATATTTTGCTACCTGAGTTCCAAATGTTCTGGGATATTTTGCCCAAATCTTGAAATGAAATGAAAAAAGGAAAAAAGTAAGTGAAATATTGATTGAAGTGTGCGCTCACGTATATTTCATTGTTCTATTATCACGTTCGTCATCACGTAATCATATAATGATCTATTTTTTTGCTAGCTTATTCATCCAATACACGATCACACTATTTATCTGAATGAGGGTCACAAGAAGCAGCTCAAGGAGGAATATGGTAAGTTGTCTGCTTGTTGTAACCATCATGATTTTTAAAAAAATAGGAAATCATGATTTATTCCCCATTCTAGTGGTGCAGAACTTAACCTGTTTCCTTTATCCCTCAATAATTTATAATTGTCAGGAATAGAGCCATGGACTATCGAGCAGCATCTTGGCGAAGCAATTTTTATTCCAGCAGGATGCCCTCATCAAGTACGAAATAGAAAGGTTGGTGTCCTTCATACTTTATCATTGATTGATATTGAGGATTTCAGCAATGGTGTCGTGAATTTATGGATGTTTTTATACAGTTATGCACCTAAATATTTTTCCCTTTATTCAAGATGGCACATTTATTGATTTTCTATGATGTTAAATAAATAATTTGATCTACTGGCCTCAAACAATGATTTTCACCCTTGGTATATTTGAACAAGCAGTTAGAGAAAAATTAGGTAGCCTCAATCAGGAAAATAAGTTGAAACTAGTTTAATTCAAGCCTAAATAGTGTCACTAAAGTTTAGCCATTATATGTATTCAGTTATACAATAGTTTACTCATTTTGTCTTATGCATAGTAGCATATGCATTCTAAACTCTTGTTTAATTTTTCAGTCTTGCATTAAAGTAGCTATGGACTTTGTTTCTCCTGAAAGTCTTACTCAATGTGTCAGTTTGGCTGAAGAGTTTCGACTGCTTCCAAGAACTCATAGGTCAAAAGAAGATAAATTAGAGGTATATATTTTTCCTTGGTTCATTGTACTTCGCTCTGTATATAAAATCTTTCTTATCGTAGCAACTTTATCTGCAATTCTCTGATTGATCATGTATATTTATGAAGGTTATTATTTCCCCTGCTTTATCACTCTAAGCCTGGATTAATATGCTTATGACACTGTCTGGATAAGAAATAAATTAGCTGCACATTATGTAGAAACTGCGCCGATAACTATTTCATCTTTGTACGCAGGTAAAGAAAATGTCTGTATATGCCGTGCAAGAAGCTGTGAAAGAAGCTAAAAAATTGATATCCTCTATCAGGTTAGACTGGTAATTTTTTTTTTACAAGTTACTGCTACTATCAAAGAGTGAAGTATTCTTTTACTAATTGGATAAAATAAGTAAATACAGTATCCATTTGTCAAGTATGGAACCGGTTCCACTTCCCTTTAAATTCATCAAATTTATTTAATATATGGAGAACTTGATGCTATTTATTAATGTATATATATAAAAAATTAACGACATCTGCCAACCGGAACCGATACGGAATTTCCAGAATTACCGAAATTTTTGAATGAGCAAAATGATAACGGAAAACAAAATTTTAAGCCTTGATTTAAACAATTCACTCTTTGTTGAAAAATGATTTGTTTTCAAATAAAAAACAGAAAGTGGTAGCTTTGAATTGCGAGAAAACATTTTGCAAAATGACAGCATTTATCTATATTTAATATGTCTATAATTCACTTTGAGTTTATATACAAGTTGGTTGTTATTCATTAGTAAGGAAAAACCATAACTGGAATAAAGATTTGTATTACGAATATCTGTAATTTAGGTTTATCTATATGGTTTGAAAATACTAAAAAGCTTTATCCAATGAAGTTCTATAAGGAATACACCTATATTAGCCAATTTACTACCAGTTTAAGGTCAATCTCACACCAAAAAATTGATTAGCATCCATTTGGTTACACTTAAATCAATGTTGTAACTGTTTGCTTCTAAGCACTTTTTGCCTTATGCTACATGTTCTTTAGTAAGCAAAGATAAGTTTATGACTCAACAATATTGCAATTTTCTTGTGTTTCTATGAACAGAACATAAATAGAAATGATACAACCAAGATAAGTGTGCTTTAGTGCATTTAAGTAACAAATGAACCTAATAAATTAACGTGAAACAAAAAAACTCTATAAGCTAAAATGAGGTATAGATAAGACCGCGATGGAATGCAGTTTTAGAATTTATATCTTTTCAAAATTGTTTTTAACCTTTTACAGAGTACGACTATCTGAACTGTTATGATGAATAATGCATAAGCTTACATTCACATATTTGTTTTAATTTCCTTAGCTTTATACCAATATTATTCTCTTTATTTTCTCTAGGCTGAAAGTTCTCTACAGGATGATATTTCATTGATTTTAGTGTCTCCTCGCCCTTTTCAAGCTTCACTTTTTGATCACTCTGTCAAAAGAAAGAAAAAAAACAATGTAAGGAAAGTAATAAACAATGACTCTGAAAAATTAGACAAAAGAATGATACATATGCTTTCTTATAAATTGCTATTTGTTGCTTGCATAGCTTAATTCCCATATTTATAGAGCTGAAATGAGATTCTATTGGGACAGTACACTGCTGTACCATTTGATTTGAAGTTGCTCTATATGCACTGCAGGCAGCAGCAGGAAAACGAAGCAGCGTCGAGCGAACATAACCGAGCCAAAAAGTCCAAAATATTCCTTGATAGACGATAAGAGTGGTGGAGGAAGGGCATGATATCCCATGAGTGATCCACTTATATGGAGAACCATTTACGGTCAACATGCTTACTGGTGAAAAGGTCTTATTTTTTGGAAAGATGATATGGTGTTTTCACTTTTCGGTAATACAACTTTCTGCCAACGAAGAGAAAGCAATTTTACAAAATTTAATGGTTTCTTTCTGAAGTGCATAAATGGTTCTTTTGATACTTGATCCTATTCATTTTGTGACCACCGTTAAGTGGGTCGTTGATTATTACTTGTTTTTTTATTTATTATAACGTAAATATGTTTTTTTATTTATTATAACGTAAATATGTAAATCCTTATTGCAAACAGTTAGCTATGTAAATCCATCCAAAAGGTGATGAAGTTTTGAAAGCCAAAAACTGATGAATTTGTGTAATATCGCTTCTTGTAGCTGGGAAGTGGGCTTCTGCACATGATGTGGTAATTGATTGTAGAAAGAAAAGCATCTGTAACTATGATTATGTACGTAAGGTCTCAATCTTTTTATAACATATGGAATTAATTTGCATATTTCGAAATGTTTCTCAAAAATTAATTGAATTTCTAGTTTGGATAGCTATTGGTGTACCATTATGAAATAAACACATTTTTACGCCCTGTTTTTCCCCCCCCCCCCCGTAAGCGCGAAAATCGGGTTTTAAAGGGAATTAAAACATTATTGTATACGTGGTATTGTAACTTTCTTAACATATTCGTAACTGAGTAGGGGCTGGTGATGCAAAGTTTATCCAAGTTATGTTTAGCTTCAGAAGGTATAGAATAATTACGTCCGTGATTCGAAGCAATATATTTCATTGTTTAAATTCGTAGAGCTGTGAAAATGCGCGTCTTTATAGCCGCCGTGAATTCTTTTAGGTTATTGTCAATTTGACATTCGTTTATAAATAACTCTTCAATATCGTTTGTACGCACCTAAGAAATTCCTTATTTCAATTCAGTCCTGTTGTCTAATTCAAATGGTTTTTTCTCCATTTCCTTTAGGAAAAATCCACCTCAGCAAACGGTTGGTTACTAAGACTGAAAGTTTTGTATTTGTCGTTGTTTCTTGCATTGGGAGAAAAATAATCAAAAAAATTATTATGACAACATAAGAGTTTGGGAAGACGCTATAATGAATCAAAAATAGCATTGTCAATGGATATCCAGGAAATTCAAAATATGCTTGCATCCGTAACTAACAACAACAACTAAGTCATAAATCCTAAACAAGTTGGGGTTGACTGGATATGGAACAAAAAAAAAAAGTTAAAAGCTTATATAAAAGTAGAACAAGTTTTTTTTTTTTTTTTTTTTTTTTTTTTAAAAAAAAAAATGGTTAAAAGTTTCCGTAAAAGTAAAATAAAGTGTTTTTTTTTAAATAAAAACCGTTCAAGGTTTGGTATATGGATTGCTAACTTCCATGCACATCTATCCGATACCAGCTCTTTAGATATACTCCAATTTCTTAAGTTTCTTTTTGCTATCTCCTCCCATGTCAATTTAGGTCGACCCCAACCTCTCTTTGGCCTCCGGCGCGGCCTATAATTCCAACGCACACGGTGCATCATGCGGTCTTCGTTGGAGATGTATGAACCATCTCAAGCGGTGTTGGACTAATTCTCTTCAGCAAGTGCAACTCCAAGTTTGCCCCGAATATCATCATTTCTAATCTGATCTTGTCTGGTATGCCCATAGCTCCAACGCAACATATGCATATCTGCTACACTTATCTTCTGGACGTATTGCATTTTAGTAGGCCAACATTCTGCACCATATAACATCGCAGTCCTAATTGTTGTTCTGTAGAACTTTCCTTTAAGCTTGTGAGAAATCTTCCTATCACAGTAAATGCCAGATGCTAGTCGTCATTTCGCCCGTTCTGCTTGAATTATAAAACTAACATCTCTATCAATCTCCCAATCAAACTGCAATATAGATCCTAAATATTGAAAGCATTCATTTTTGGGTATTACTTAACCGGCCAGGGTAACCTCTTCGTCATCTGACTTGACACCGCTGAACTCGCACTTCATATATTTCGTTTTAGTTCTGCTAAGCTTGAAACCCTTCAATTCCAAGGTCTCCCTCCACAACTTCAGTTGTCTATTAACCCTTATTCTACTTTCATCAATCAGCACAACATCATCAGAAAAAAGCATACACAAAGGTATCTTCCCTTGTATAACTTTTGTGATTTTATCCATCACTAATGCAAAAATATAGGGGCTCAAAGTCAAACCTTGATGTAACCCTATATTAATGGGAAAGTCACCGGTTTCACCATCGCATGCCCTGATACTAGTCACAACTCCTTCGTATATATCCTTAATAAGTGTAATGTACTTCGACGGCACCCTCTTCCTTTCTAGCGTCCACTACATAACTTTCCTCGATACTCTGTTATAAGCTTTCTTCAAATCAATAAAAACCATGTGAAGATCTTTCTTCTGCTCCCTGCATATCTTCATAAGTTGCTTAATCAAGAAAATCGCCTCGGTGGTTGGCCTTTCAGACATGAAACCAAATTGATTCCTAGAGACACTTGTCAACCTTCTCAAACGTTGCTGGCAAACTCTCTCCCAAAGCTTCATTGTATGACTCATAAGTTTAGTTCCTCTGTAGTTTGTGCAACTTTGAATATCTCCTTTATACTTGAAGATTGGAACCAAAATGCTTCTCCTGCGCTCATCTGGCATCTTGTTTGATTTGAAAATATTATTAAACAACTTAGTTAGCCAGGTTATCCCTACATCCCCAAAACATCTCAACACCTCAATAAAGATGTCATCAGACCCTACCGACTTGCCTGTTTTCATCCGTTTCAACGCCCCCTTTACCTCATCCTCTTGAATTCTTCAAACGAAATGTCTATCGGCGATGTTGGCAAAGTCTTCCAACTTGATCGAGGAGTTATCACTTTCTTCGTTGAAAAACTTATCAAAGTATGCTCTCCATTTATTTTTTTATCTTGTCGTCCTTCATCAAAAGTCTGTCATTCTCATCCTTAATGCATTTAACCTAGTTGAAGTCTATTGTCCTCCTCTTGCGTAGCTTAGCAATTCTGTAGATGTCTCTTTCACCCTCCTTCGTACTCATCCTTTGATACAAATCTTCATACGCTCGACCCTTGATTCACTCACCACTCTCTTTGCAGTCTTCTTTGCCACTTTGTACTTGTGCATGTTGTCCTCGCTCCTATGATGGTGCATGCATTTGTAGCATTCCTTCTTCTCTTTGATAACCTTTTGCACATCGTTACTCCACCACCCCGAATCTTTAGGTTCTTGCCTATTTCCTCTTGTTATCCCAAACACCTCAATAGTCACCTTCCTAATGCAAGTTGTCATCTCATTCAACATGAAATTTGCTTCTCCTTCCACGTTCCATGCCCCTTCTCCCATCACTTTATCTTTAAACACCTGCAAGGTGTCTCCTATGATTTTTCACCATCTAATTCTACTAATCTTCGTTTTCTTATCCATCACCATCCGAAGACGAAACACGCATACCAAGAGCTGATGTTGTGAGACGACACATTCTCCAGGTATGACCTTGCAATCAATACAATCTCGTTTATTGTCTTTTCTAGGTAGGACAAAGTCAATCTGGCTAAAATGTTTGCCACTACCGAAGGTGATCAGATGCGATTGTCTTTTTCTAAAGAAGGTATTAGCAATCATGAGATAATAAGAAAACACGAAATTCAATATTTCTTCACCCTCTTGGTTCCTACTGCCAAAACCAAAACCATCATGCACTCTCTCAAATCCCCCGTTAGATGAGCCAACATGGTCATTGAAGTTCCTCCTATAAAAAGTTTCTCGCTATTAGGCACATCTCTAACCATGACCTCCAAGTCTTCCAAGAACTTCCTCTTGGCTTCTTCACTTAGGCCTACCTGTGGGGACTATGCACTAATGACATTCAAAACCGTATCACCAACTATTAGCTTAACTAGGATGACCCTGTCCCCTCGTCTTCTGACGTCGACAACTCCGTTCTTATGGTTCTTGTCAATCAATATGCCTACCCCGTTCTTGTAATGTACTTCTCCCGTGTACCACAATTTCAAACCAGTGTTCTCCACCTCCTTCGCCTTCTGATCTGTCCATTTAATCTCTTGAAGGCACAAGATGTTTACACGTCTCTTAATCGTAGTATCAACTATCTGCCTTAACCTTCCTGTTAAGGACCCTACATTCCAACAACTTAACCGAACCCTACTATCGTCGACTAACTTCCTTGACCCTCGCACCCGCCGATAAAGATGCGAAGACCCTTACTCACTTATTGCTACACTGGGGCGTCGATGTAGCGCACCACTCAGAGAATGGTGGCCCAACCTTTGCTTATTTAACACCATACCCAAGCCACGATACAGCGCACCACTAAGGGAGTGGCGACCCAACCCTTGCTTATTTAACACCATACACGAGCCTCGATATGGGGCGTCGCTAAAAGGCTTACGCCCAACTGAAAACTCATAATGTTCCATATCCATAAGAGAAACTAAGTTTTTACGTTGGCTTGCCAAGCCTATCACAACCCTCCTCGTTTACCCTGGCTTGGGACACAATGCATACGTAACTAAAAAGCAGATAACTAACTAATATTCATCTGACTTATCCGCTTGGTTTTTCTTCAAGATTATAACTTAAATAATGTGTATTTAGTACGTTAAAAGATATCTTTTCTATTTTCTTATTAAGTCTAAAGTTCATATTAGATGCATTAAATGCATATTAACTGATCTAAATTATTTATCATTATTATATTTTTTTATTTTTAACACTTTAGTAATGAGTGGAATTGAAAATTATTTATATTAAAATTAAAAATTTCATTTATGTTTCTTAATTTATCTTTCATTAGCAGATAAAATACTTATCGGGTATCCGTCCGTATTCGCGGATTCGAATATCCCGATATCTGAAAATGATTTTGGATTTGGATACAGATATAACGTTTTTCACATCGGAAAGCATCTGCTGATAACTTTATCCAAAAACCAGGATAATACTTTAAGAATACTTAGAAATTTCAGCAATTGTTCCTCATGGAGGGGATGAAATGAAATAAAAGAATGAAGTTATTTATCATTGGAAACTAGCAAGTATCACTGTTCCATCCAAAAGTCATAACTTAGATGGAAGTTGATCAATTATCTAATTCAAGATTATTAGGCGCAAGAATAATAATTGATTGGTGATCAAATCAATTTTGTGTTTATATTATTTCTCTAGGATGAAGCAACAGAGAATTTAGTCCAAGTGTCTATACACCATCCAAAACGATGAGAGCACTAGAGGAAGCATAAAGGATATTTTCATGTAAATGTTGATGACTTCGTCTATATTACATTTACATTAAATATGAAACACTATACTCGGTAACTGACCACTTGTACATTATTCTCTTCGACGACAAGCCTAAGATTGGACTAAATCTGCAGCCGCTCATGCTTCCATTCTTTCAATTTTGACAGCGCAACACCGGTTATGCATATTAATAAGGATAGAGATACACTTGACTTTTCATAATGGTTTTGCACTAGGATGATCCACCCTTAGTAATACCATGAATCAACAGTGGATGACAACTCTAACTTTTGAATTGCACAAAAGTAGATAAATATTAGTACATATGGAAGAAAATATAATGTACCAAATATACATAAGTAGAACACATTAAACATACAAGAGAAGAATCAACGGAGGCAACCAATAGATAAATATCTATATAAGAAGTCTAATGAATTAACTTCGTTCGTAGAATTCGAAATAAAATATATGATATCACATGTCTAACATACAAAATACTCTATACTACATCATTGACGAGTATATGTATCCTATACAATGACTTCACACTTCCAGAATTCTCCAATTGTCATGTAAGATGATCTCTAAAGACACCTGACCATCGAACTACTAAATCCAGTAATGAAGATTTATCATGACATAAACTGAAGAAACTGGACTAGTCTGCAGTGAAAGAAATTAATGAATTTCAAAAAAATTACCATTTTGAATCATTAGTTGGGCCTATAAGCCTAATTTATTTAGAACATTTTTAATTTTTTTAAATCATTTATTTTATTTAAGTTAGTTACTGGGAAGTTTTAATTTCAAATGTGTAGTGTTCCAAATACACTTAAAATTTAGTTAATGCGCAGAGAATGAAACCTTTTATTTCTTTCCCTAAAACAAGAATTAATTGAGAGCATTAATTACATTAAATGAAGATAGATTCCACTCTGTTTCTCTCTTTTATGTGAATTGATTCATACATTGATTGTCATTGATTAAAACATTTATGGCTTGATAAATTAATGTTTTCATATACATTCAAACTTTTCAAATTGATTTACAATATAGGTAAATGTGAAATGTAACATGATATGAGCAAATCAAGTATATTCATTTAAAATTATATGTAAAAAGAATTAAAATATAACAAAATCATTCAATTGATTAAAAGGTATATACATATATGTAGAAATAGATTGATATAACATCACAAATAAGAAATAGATTGACAATCAATAAACATTATAACATGGAACATAAACAGTCAACAATGGATTATATATATATATACACAAAAAATTTACTAATTAAATATTTTAATAATAATTCATATTATGAAAGTATATAAAACATAATACATATAAATTGGTTGTTTTAAAAGGATCCATACAAATCTTTGTTATTAATAGTGAAGATATATTTATAGCAGTCAATTAATTTTTGGATTTATTGCCAAATCATTCTCCTTCTTAACACAAGTAAAATAAATTATACACATATAAACTTTTAAAACCAAATTATACTTTATTTTGGTATGATTTTGAACATGAATCTACAATTAAAATCATTGTACTACAAATACACAAATTTCGGTCTATATTTATTAATTAAAATATAATTAAATAATATGAACATACAAAAATTTAGATTGAAAAAAAGATTTTGAAATTGATGTTCATTGCATAGATTTACAATTGAAAACATTATATTATACATATACAAATTTCAACTTTGATTTGTTGATTAGAATATAGTCAAACAAAATGCACATATAAAATTCAGATCAAAAAATAATACTTTGAAAGGGTTGTTCATGACATAGATCTACAAAAACATTGTATTTAAAAACAAATAATTTATAGTTTTTTTCTAATTTGACAAACAAAAGCACAAGTTGATAATTTGAACATACAAATTTAGATCTAAAAGAATGAAATTTGATTGTGAATGTTTAAGACATAGGTGAACAATTAAACATTTTGATATAAACATACTCCTTTATTTCAATTTATTAAATTAAAATTCCAATCAAATTATTTAACAAAACAATTTAAACCAAGATAAATTAAAAGAGGCAAAGTCATAAACATATAAATTATGATAATCAAATTGACAAATCATGAAAATAAAATTGCATCAAACATTATAATCTAAAAGAAAAAAAACATACCTTACCACCAAATCCATGAACATTTGACCTTTTGTTTTGGAGAGGATTGATTTTCTTTTAATGATGCCTTTGAGTCCACATTGAATAGTGATTTCTCTTCTATTAATAATTCATAATCCAACAGGTTACTATATCAGAATTGGAGACCTTATACTACAAATTAGTAATTTTGTTTTCGATTTGATTTGAGAATTTTATGAGAATTTTAGGGATGGTTTTAGGGGAAAGTTGCTGCCATTAAAATGAGGAAGAGAAAGAAAATGTGGCGGCTTACAAAAATATGAAATTCCTTATGACTAGGGTTTCAAGATTTGCCTTTATATGGATGGGAAAAAGAGAGCAAATAATGATCTCAACCACACATCTCAAAACCTTAATCTCATATATAGTAGCTTCCCCTTTCCAATAACTTAACCAACGAATTTCCACTCTAAAATGCATAGGTTGTAAAATCCATATGACCCAGATTAAATATTTAAAATCGTATTTAACATTTTTGTCACCGATTTCTCATATCGATCAATATATCCATAAATTTTATAAGTATGGTCAAAATTTTATTTCTCAAATCATATTCATAATTCATAATTAATATTTCATAAATATTAATTAGTTTGATCAATTTATAACAATTATAAACTAATTAAATCACTAGGACTTAAGAGAATTCATCATTTCGGTTATGTAACTCTTGGGTGCAAATTTGGTAATCGATTAACGTTAAAATTATTTGAACATTAACATTCACCTTTCACTTAGTAGGTGGTGTGACAATATGGCCAAATTAATCTCTCGCTAATTTTCTAAAATAAAAAAAATCTCATTTTAATTTAATAAGCGTTACCCCGTTCTGATAATTATTTACATCAATTCTCTTCGTCAAAAACATATCACATTAGTACTTGCGGAATTTGGTAACAGTCAAAATTCCAGTATCGTCCACATTCAACATTATAGTCCAAACACAAATCTTTGGTTAAATAATAACAATTATTATTAAATGCAATGCTCTGGCCAGAGACTTTGACTTCGAGTTTACATCAATTGACCGTAATACTAACCTCGTATAACTAAGGAGACGAATCCTCTCTTGAATAGTGTTTCACTTCCAACGCTTCCACTTGACCAAACTATAGTCGTTCGATGGACTTAATGTAATGATTTAACCTTTATCAAAGCGAAGCTTCCATATTGAAGATCAGCTGTATTCTCAAGTCGAGAGAACTATGTAAATCTTTCACATCGATATTCTATGCTTGACCATAGTTATATTGATCAACATGAAACTATCTAGTAAGTCATTCCTTAGTAATCCAATAACTATAAGTACATAACCCCTTGGTGCCCCTAACAGTCATGAGTAATGAACTTCTCAACCTTTGGAGAGCGTTGCATACTCTAGGCTCAACGGATGTATCGATATCCAGTCTCGATACATCTTGACAAGAAATATTTAAAATGGTATATTTATTTTCATCATGATAAATGAATCATGGTTACAACATTTGTAACTACTTTCACAAAACATACCATTTATGGATTTCTACTAAATATACTTTTAATTTAATTAATTAATATAACTACATTATATCAAGTATATAATAAAAAGAACACACATTTGTTTCTAACCAGATCGGTCAACGAGTTAGATATATGTAACAAATTACATAATTTCCCCCTAAGACATACCCTAACTCTACCATTTGCTTGCACTTGGGGTCAATTATGGAATCTTATTCCACTTCATCAATTGGTTTTCTCCAAAATCAATTGGGTCGGTCCCTTTGTGAACGGGTATGCTATTATGTTTTAGTTATCTACTCTATCAAACAACTCTCTCTGATGGTGATAAACTATTTTATCTTGTGGAACAATTCAGAGTATGTCTCTTCCTTTTTAGTGAACTCAAAGTTCTGTTACGAACTGTATCCCGACAATTGCTATTCATAACAATGTTACGAGATTCTCATCATTTGGAATCATCTCAGTGATAAATTTGTGCAATTATATATTTATTTACATCGGTTTTATTACAATGTTATTCAAGGCAATGTACTTAGCCCTTTCATTGAATCATCCATAGTCTTTCACATGGAACATTTCCAACTTAAAGATTCTTATTTGAATTTATTATCGACTTATTATACTCAACATCACCTATAATTAATTTCAAGTCTGAACAATCCTTCATATGGAGTTTGTTGTTTCTGTACACAATTCTCTTATATTTCATAAATACTCAAGAATGCTTCAAACAACCATTTAGTGATATCATTTTGTATTTGATATTTGCTTCATGCATCCAACACATAAGCAAATCACGATATTACAGACAATATAACATGTATAATAAGTCATATTGCCAATGCATAAGGGAGTCATCTCACATGTTCCGTATTAAACAATATAATAAGGTGTCTTTGCATATCGGTTTGGGACATTACCAATAATTTTTATACTCACTATAAAAGACATCACTTGCAACCCAAAGTTGAGTATTAAAAAAACCGAGGTTGATTTTAACACAAGTTCATCATTAAAATCAACAACACGTTGTTCACTTAAAGTTTAGAAATATTAATGTACCTTTTAGCGTCCTTTCTTATGAACACACACTTCCTCTGCACTTTGATTGAAAATCAAACTATTTGATTTTTATCTAAATACTTGTTCAGTTTTAATGCTTATAAAATGATAATCTCATATCATTTCTTGGATCATATCCAAAGACTTACAAATCCAATATCGCTCTCACTGACCTTGAAATATTTTTGTTTAATATATGTAAATAACTAACTCTAAGTGTTTATTTAGAATTTTCTATTTCAACACATATTTACCAAAACACTAAGTCTAATTCAGCGATAATTTTGTGGGAAAATCTGAATTAACTTGAGCATGTTGAATACCAAATTTATAATGCTAGTTTCAACAATTTGAAATTTTTGATATTATTCTTATCAACATTGCTCATTTAATTCCAACTGTTCTCATAAAGACACAACCTCAGCCGTTGGATCATATCCCTTCCGCCATGACCAAAAAATAATATTATGATAACGTACTTGGAATTCTTTCAGATTTGCGCATCATGCCACATAGAGTCAGCACCCTTAATGGTTTAATTAAACTGCCAAGGATTATATGATTTCGACATTAAATAAGAAACTTATAGTTTCTCTTTGATGTACAAGAATGCTTACTAGACATTCTAATGTTTCGTTTTCTTTCAGGTTGGTTACTTTCATTTCATCTCATATAATTAGTACTATCTATGGATCATACCCAATTCCATTTGGGGATTGTTAAAGGGATTCCATATTTGGTTAAGAGAAGGATCAATTTTAATTTAGTATGTAATTGTTATGGCGAGTACAAAATATGTTAGCCTCCCCTTAAACATATAAATAAAAATTCCGATATTAACACCCAATGATCCTCATTAATAAAAACCATAGAAATCTAAATCTTAATTTAATACTTACAATCCAACGTTATATGTAAAAATAAAAAATGGATTCGTGAGAGATCGAAAGGCATCGAATCGGATAATTAGTTGTAATTTCATATTCGAATTGATATGTTCAATTTAAATTAAATGCAGAAAAGAAAATTTTAATCAAACATGCTGTGTATTTTATATTGTTGTTTATTTTGTCAACGATTTTTTTTTAATTATTTTTTTTATTTTTGAAAGCACGTGTTTGTATTTGGCGATGAATTTAGTACGCTAGGTTTTAACACAAGTGACGAGGCAGGGACACGTAGGTCTCGTTTTCTTTTTCTTTTAAAATATTCTAGACCCCCCTTAACAATTTTTCTTTAAGCTGGAGTCCCTTAAAATTATCCTCCCTTTAACAAAATTTGGAGTCCCTTTAACAATCCCCTTCCATTTTACTATCAATAATTTCTTAAAGAAAATCCTTCACAACGAAGTTGGTATGTCTCGAACAAACAACTATTTCTTAGTGCAAATAGAATAAAGATTCATACACGATTCATGAGCTTCTTTATTTATAAAACCGATTTGGTTTTAGTTTGCAAAACTTATATTCAAAACATAATCATGTCATCTACTGACAATCCATTCCAAAACGTATTAGGGAGATTCATACAAGATCCATCATGAATAATTATTATGTGTAATCTTTAGAATCACATAGTCTACCAATTTCTTGGTCTAGATATGTTGGAGTTTCTCATAAACTGTTATCTTGTATGATTTTGTAAACTACTAGTTAGATGAAATAATATTAACCTTGTGTACTGCTCTTAAGTACATGACCTTATAGAAAGAAATTAACTAAACTTCACTCACTTTAATCGTACATTGTCCAATAATGTCCGATTATGTAACATCCCGGAATTTTAGTGATTTAATAATTAACTTAATCTTTTAATATAGTGATTTAATAATTTAAATGGTTTGAATTCAAATATTTTGAATATTTAAATTAATATGTAATAGTAGAATAATATAATTTATTTTTGAAATAGTCGAAAATAACTAAATTGGCAATTTTGTGTAAATTGAATTTACTTAAGAAAATTTAATCGAGTTTATATTCGAATTAGAATAACGAATTTATTTATTTAAATGATAGTTGAACGTATTAATTATAATATAATTATAAACGAGCTCGTAACAACGCGGTTGTTCATAATTGGGCAGTTTGAAATTCAACTGAGTATACAGGATTTGTTTTAAGTTAGATTTCTTTGAAACAAGAAACTTTGAAATCTCATTAACTATATTTTTCTAATGGAAGTGAAAAATCGAGATTTCTTCTTATAGATTGGAAGTTATGTCCAAATCAAATTTTCAAATAGTCGTTATGGAATCGTTTATAAGCCGTAACGGTTTATTAACTATAATTATATATTGATTTTGAATTTGGACAAGATATTTGAGACGTATTGTTAATTTAATTTATAGAATTTTTCCATAATTTTTAATTTGGAAAATAAGAACTTTTTATTCAACGTATTTTGCACTCTGAATCAGCATAACGCTTGTGACAATTAACGCTCAACGCTTGTGACAACTTGTGACAATTAACTATCAGAAGATATATAGGTTTAAATATCTTATATGGACTATGTAGTCAGCTCAACGCTTGTGATAATTAACAAAATAATTTGATAGCAAGCAATGCACAGCCGCTCACAGCAAATATTGCAGCAAATAACAGCTCATTGGAATGGATCAATATTCTACATATATTAATAAAGTTTTTCCTTTGCACAGAAGGCACACTGGAAAACGTAGACTATACATAAATTTAATCAAAAACAATAAAACATCATCCCTCCAAGTTACAAGATTGTGTGTGTCCATTAAGAACAATTTAAATGCTTGTCAAACACCTGTATTGTTAGCAGCAACTAATTACTGCAGGCCTACCAATTTACACAGTACCCTAAGCTTAAAACCTTGCCGGCAAAGTAAACTTAAACAAAGGAGCTGCAAACCTACCCCTGTTTCTACAGCTAGCCTCAGTTCCTTGCCTGCCAAGGTGATTAAACCGTGCATGCCAAGCCTCGTTGAAATAATACGCAACCAGTCTTTCTTCCTTGTTCAGCAAAAACACCTCGACCCATTTTAATGGTTTCAAAAATTTATTTCAGGCGAAATATTCAACAGAAAAATACAAACCATATACCATTGAAATACCTGTGCCGAGCTTTCCATTTCCGTACCATTTTTATAAGGTGCGACACTTTTCGCTGGCACTCGAAAATTGACAGTAAGCCTAGGGTTAAACCATTTGGGAAATTGAAACGGTTGTTAGCAGATTCGAGCTCGTTTTAGTGTTCGCAAGGTCGACTAGAAAGTTTGGGGATTTTTTGTGATTTTCTGAAACAAAAAGTGTCGATGTGGTACTGTAGGGGACGGACCAGAGCCTACAACGCGATTTGCTCCGGTGGGTTGATGGCAAGGTGGAGTTGACGACGAGGAAGATGGAAGGAGGAGAAGAGTACTGGCGATTGTTTAGTGAAGTTTCGTATGGAGATGAACTTGGTAGGGGAGTTCAAAGACACGGAAATGGCTGTGTTCATCGGTTTGAACGTTACAGCGAGGGAGGACGGAGGAGATGATACTGTTTTGATAGGGTGCGGGTTTTTATTTGCGTGGACCGGTTGAGGCGTGGGCCGGTTAGAGTAAAAAAAAGAGAGAGAAGCCCAGGTAAGGATGGACGCGAATTGGAGAAGATGCTGCTTCCTGGCGAGTATGGTATGGGAGGACGTGAGACTCGGTACATGTGGGATTAATAGGGCTAAAATAAGGGTAAGCCCAATTATATTTAAAACAAAAATAAATTTGTTTTAAGTTTAGTTTAAGTATTGTATGAAATATAAATTTTAATATCTTATATATGCGTTACCAGAACTACGAAAATTTGGATCCGTCAGAATCGCATTGACGCAGGCTACGCCATGAAGCTGATTTGGAACTGTTCGGAGCTCATTGGGTTTTGTGGCATAATTAAACGTTTTGTTCGAATCATCAACCGTTAACCGTTATTCAACGATTAACGATCGAGGCGAGTAAGCTCACTAACTCTGTCCAGTTTTATAATTTTATAAACGTTATTTAATATTGATAAAGATGATTGAATGCTGTGTGTGATGGTAGTTTGGATGATTTGTTAGTTAATTGGTTGAAATTTCAAATACCGTTATATATAAAACGTTGTTTAAATTTCGATTCTACTTGTTATAATGTTTCATATTGGTATAAAACTAGTGTTACTTATATTGATTAACATCCGTGGATGCAGGGAAACAGGTTGGAGGGATCCAATTAGATTCCTCAACAATTATATTGTTGTTTTTCATGTATTGTATTATATGATGTGACCAATAATCGATGGTTGATTATGGTGTGTTCGGGATGTTTGAATAACATTGACCTAAAATAATCGGTATTTAGATACCGAAAAATATATTCGAATATATGGAAAAAGAATTTTAGGATTTTAAAAAGGAATTTCTATTTTAAAATAGTAATTGAATTTCGTTTGGCTAGAATGTATTAACTTTTTCAATTATATAAAACCAGTAGTTTGATTTATAAACGATATTATAAATGGAGTGAAGTACTTATAATTAAATAAATTGGAAAAAGGTAAATTCAAGAATGAACTAAAGGGAATTGGAAGTTGTTTTAAAAAATAAAGCGGTGAAACTATTTTGATGTTCGAAATGAATTTGGAATTAAATTAATCCATAAGGATTCGTAATTAGGATTCGATGATGTCAAATATTATAAGAATTATTTATTTATTTTTAGAAATTATATATGATATAATTCAGAATTTGACGAGATAGTTAATATTTGGTTTGTAACCAATAACTTATAATCGAATTTGTAATCGAGATGAAGATAAAAACTTGATATAAAATTTACAAGAAGTTGACTTGTAAAATGGAAACTTTAGAGTGGAATATGAATTTATAAAGAAACTAAATAGATGGAATTTTAAACCGTAATGGTATATGTTATTTAAATTAGAATTTGATTTGATGAATTCAGTTTAGATTTCTATAAAGGACCAATATGCACGTTTAAAGTGAATAATGGTTAAAAGCAAACATTTTGCAAATGAAATGGTAATAAAAGGAAGTGATAAATTCAAAAGTGAATTTAGAAATAGAGTTGATCAGAAATAGTGAATTTATTCCGACGATAGGAATGCTAATCGAGTAGAGATTATTCGAAAGAGAGTTATAAGCTGAAATTCGATTATATCAAATTCAGGAAGATATTATTTACTTTCCATTTTAATTAAGATTTATTTAATTAATTTAGTATTATTTGTTTATTCCAATAAAGAATTAAAGTTATATTTTAAAACTAAATATTTTTTGGAAGCAGGTATTATAACACTATCGTTATAACCAATATTTTATACATCGATCATTAAACTAATACAAGTGGATTTTGGAAATGTTTTCCAAATATAACCATAAATGTTTTTCTAAGTAGAAAATAAAATGATTTCGAAGTTAATAATAGAGTTAAGGGAATTGGAAAGTGACTGAAGATTAGTTGAGTTGAATGGCTGTCTGAGTATTGATCTGTTGTTGGTTTCGGCCTTCGGGATTGATGCTTGGAAAGTTGTTCCCTTACTAGTTTAAGGTTAGGAACTGATGAATGTGGAACAATAGTGTTGCGTGAATATGATATGGAAATATTTTCCGATGTTAATAACATATATTTTCCAAATATAGAGAATAAGAGTTGCGAAATATGGAATAAATTCCTGATGTTTAAAAAGAGATATTCCTAACTATAGTTAATAAATAGTTTAAAATAGATGGAACATTTTCAAAGAATCATGTGAAGTAAATCGAGGCTCGAGAAATATTTGGAAAAATATGGGAAACATGAAATTGGGGAAATGAATAAATTATTGATAAATTGATTTAAGGGGCTCAGTATTGATGGATGGTTGATCGATAAATTTCCATTTGGAGATAAGATCGTTGTGTGGATGTTTTCCTTTGATAGTTAAATCACCGGCTATCAAATTTTTGACCATTTTTCCGTTGTAAATACGGAGAGACTGGGATTAGATTTATTATTTGAAAACCACTCCGTATGGACATTAACGTTGCGAATCAAATATGATGAAGATAATTGAAGACGGAGTTTATGCAAGGGATGTTCTGGCGATCCTATGTAGGAATTGCCTAAGATAGATTTACAGAATAGTGCCTTCGGTTTGTCCCATCCTAGGACAACTTGTATGGACGAATGTCTGACAGAGTATATCTAATTGATCCTGTGAGTTGGTCTCTTTAAATGTATTTATGTTGGTAGCGGAGAAATTCGTTTCTCTTAGCTTTATACCCGTTATATGTTTGGGGAAATCAATTTGAGATTTGGCAGGTATGACGATGTGGAATTCAAAGTGATTGGTGGCCAGATGTTCCAAAAGATACGTTATGACCTCAAGCCTCATCAATAGGAAAATGAAAAAATCGAGTAGGCAACATGGCTAAGTGGGTCGCACCCAATTAGGGTATATTGTCACCATCTAAATAATATTCATATATGTTACTTCTTCTCATTTCTGTATCTCCCGGGAACGGTTATGTTGGTATACCAACCGTAAGGTGACAATATATTCGGAACATTCAAGCGAAATGAATGCCCGGTCATGTGTGGGCCGAGTTGCAAGATGTTCTTGTTGACCTCCAGTGTATCCCCTCTAGCGTACACTGATCGGAAGGTGGTTCCATACCTTGTCATAGTCGGAATCCAATCCCCAATAAGCGCCTACGGTTTTGATTATATACTATATATGTAGAGCGTGAGATACAAGCGTTCTGCTAGATTGATCTTTATTTGTATTTAGAAATTATTATAATATCAGAAAAATATATGATTTCTAAGAATGTTTCGGGTTATCATAAGGGGAAAAACCATCCGTGTTTATGTGTGGATCGGTCTTACGATTATCTCTTCTTTCGAAAAGGATTTTGAAAAGTTAAACCAAATGATTGGAGTTTACTCACACCAGTCCCATGACTGACCCAGAGTTTATTTTGTTTTGTTTTACCCTAAACTCTTGGGTTCCCAAATTTGTATGGGCAGTCAACTAGTCGGGATTTTACAGATAACCTCGGAGGAATTTTGGAGTAGGTGGCTTCAGCATTAGTTATGTGTAGAGTTTATTTCTATTGTGGTATATATGTTATGTACTCTGATGATGATAAATGTAAGTACAAACACAATTTTTTATTTCGAAGTATGTTATAATATATTTTATTCGTTCCGCTATGAGATTCGTGTTTATTCTATTGTGACCTTCTTCTTCTGTTCTAATTTTCTTTCTTTCTATCCTCCCCCTCTAACTTCTTTCTATTAATGATCTGGTATTTCCGATTCTGGAATAGTCGACATGGGTATTTATGTTGATTTTCGGGGTTGAAAATCCCTGGGTCGTTTCAGTGGTATTAGAGCTGATGGTTAAGTGATTACCTTGGCTCTGTGGCGTAACTCAGTAGAGATGGTGTAACGACCCAGATTTTTGTTGATTTATTTTAAATATTTAATATCGTTTTAAATATTTAGTTGGTAATATAAATAATTTTTACATTGAGTTATCAATTTAATAATTGATAATCCGATTTATTTCGAATATATATATATATATTCGTAATACGGGAATCTGAACTAATTCAATTCGAAATTTAAAACTAAGTCCAATTGATTCAAATAATTTATAGAAATTTTAATTGAATATATATACATACGATAATAATAATTTATTATCGAGCAATTAATTTGTTTCGAATTTATTTTGTATCAATTTAAAATAATATCTTCTTCAGATGATCAAATAAGGCTTTGAAACCTGTCTCAGATTGTTCAGAATAGTGGTTTAACCCTAGGAGGGCCTGTTGTTGTGTTAAAATAGGAATTTGAAATCTGTCGGATAATTTAATTAATTTAATCATATCGGTTATTTAAAACTAAAATAAATAAAATTAAGTGGATTTCTTCTACCCCAAGCTAAGCAACAATAATAACCTACCTCTAATAAACCTTCCCCAGTAAAACATCTACCTGAAGTTCCTTAACAATGAAGTATTCTCTTTATAAAACCGCGACACCTCCTCTTTGTTTTCCCTTTCATTTCCATTCTTCCAAACAAATTAAATCAAAAGCTTCAGGAAATGGTTTCCCTCTTTACCACCGTAAATTCCTTTTCCTCTCAATAAAATTCCATCCATTCTCTTCAGAAGGAAATGGCCTCTTCTCGGATCAAAATCGACATCAAGTCGCCTCTCGTACGTGATGGGAATCGTGGATCTCGAATTCGAGTGGTGTGGTTTCGGGTTGGCTCGATTTGTTTCCAGCCGAGAATAAGGATTCGGACGTGGTGAGCTGTGGGAGGCCAGAGGCGAGGTTCGAGAGTAGCGTTGTCGGGTGGTGATGGATTTATCGCAGTGAAGTTTTAGGATGCTCAGAAAAAGGGAATCGATGTCTCACTGGTACATCGACTTGAAGCCTAGGTCATGACCTGTATACTTTGCGCGAGCTCTGATGCAAGGTGTGATGGTAAGGGGTCGCGACATGTAGAAGGTAACACATTTTGATTTTGGGTGTGGATCTGAACTTTGAGTTGATGGTCGGGAGGGGAAGGTAAATAGGAAACTGGTGGCAATGGTTGCTATAAGGGGTCAGTAACACAGCAGTAGGTCTGGGTCAGAAGATCAGCGGTAATAGGCTATACTCGGTCGATATTGGTGCTAAATGGTTAGGGCACGTTGGGGATTTCCTATGATAAACATAGCTACAGGAGAGGGCATGACAGGGCTGTTTTGGGTTTGATTAGAGAAGTAGGGGAACTTCTCTATTGTTGGCAACAAGGTATACATTTTTACGGAATTGAAGTTATATAGGATAATCTATTTACTTAATTTTAGTAGTTATATAAATTATAGTGTACATATCAATAACTAAAATGGAAAAATATTAATAGAATAATTTTGTGATTCAAGGTGAAATTCATATGGGATTAGTCAAATATGGATCGTAGCTACAAATACGATCGAGGATGGATTCAAGATCTTTCGATATTAGTCGTTCGATCGCGGTGAGTAATCTCACTCAGATTTTTATATTAAAATTTATTTTTATCGTTAAAATATTTATTAGTTGTTTGGTTTCATTGAAATTTTATTGTGGCTATATAAAATATATATTAGTTATTTAGGATTGGTGTTTGCGGTTATTATATATATATTGGTGATTGGATAGTTCCCGCAGTACCATTAGCGGATGCCCGCAGTATCATTAGCGGATGACCTTATACGCCCCACGCTATGATAGTGGATGACCTTCTATACCGCGATATCCTGCCTCGAAGCAGGATGGGTATTATTTATGTTGACCAACGTTTTTGGATGTAGGAAAACAGGTTGGAGGGATCCAACTGCATTCGTCAAAAATATTATTATTTGTTTGTTTTCACATATATTTTCATATATGATATGTTAATTGATAATTGGGTGGTTTGATTGTTTAATTATCACTAGGGCCTGAATGTTGATCTATAAAAATATTATAAAAGAGATTTGAGATTTTAAATGCGAAATTCTATTTTTCTAAAAATAGAATTTGAAATTCAAATGAATTAAAAATATTGACTTGTTTCGAATAAATAAAACAAGTACTGAAATTTATAAACGATGTTTATAAATTAAAATATATAGGAAATTGAAGTGATGAATTTATAAATGGTATTTATAAATAAAATGGTATGATTTTCATTGGAAAATCAGGGGATTGAAATAAATTTATAAACGGTGTTTATAAATAAAGTGGAAAAATTATCATTTGATAATTTGAATATTTAAATTCAAATATGAATTTAAAAATAGAAATGTAGAAATCGTTTTAAAAATAAATAAACGATGGGATTTATTCTGATGTTCAGAATATAAATTGAACTAAAATAAATTCGTAGGATTTATGATTTGAATTCGATTAATTCGAATTTATTTAAATAGAAGTTAAATTGAATATGAAAATAAATTGGGTGTTAGATATATAAGTTATTATAAATAGAAATTTCCAAAATGAGATTTTGGTTTTTAAAAACAAGGAAATTTATAAAATGGTGTTTATAAATATAATGAATTAATTATCAAGAGATAATTTGAATATTTAAATTCAAATATGAAGTTAAAAATGGAATTTGAATGTAGAAAATTCAAATGGAATTTGAATATGGAAAATTCAAATAGAATTGAAGTAGAATTTGAAAATAGAAAGTTGAAATCATTTCGAAATGGGAACGACGAAATATATTTTAGAATGCGGATTTTTAAATAAATCCAAAGGATTTATAATTTGTCAAAGGAATTGGAATTAAATATAGAAGATTGAGTATAATTAAATTTATTACCAAATAAGGGAAAATCGATGATTATAAATAATCAGAAGTATCAAATTGAATTTGGAAAATTTGTTTGATATATATTAAAAATATATCAGAATGGAGTTGAATTTATTATAAACGAAGTTTAAACGTATATATATATATATATATATATATATATATATAATAGAATTAAAACGAGCTCGTCGCAGCGCGACAGTTCGTAAATTGGTGTTTCGAACTTTAATTGAGTATTGAGAACTCAATTTAAGTCGGAATTCTTTGAAACAAGAATCATCAGGGCCGAATAGATATTAGTTTTCTAATGGAAGAGAAAATTCGGGATTTTATCTTACAAATATTGAGTTATGTCAAAATCAAATTTTCAGAAAAACAGCGCCAGAACCATTACAAAACCATAATGTTTTATTTAAATAAATAAAAGAATTTTACGTAAATAAAATTTGAAAGTCCATTAGAAAAATACAGACTTGAGATATAAAATAAATATGAACTCAAGTGGAATAAACAGATTTGTTTTTGAAACAAAAAATCAGATATTTATTTTTAATAGAATTAACTGATTTCAATAATAATTAAATAATGAGATTTTGAATTGAATTTGGGCTTTGAATAAGTGAATTTGATTTAGAAATTTATATTCGAATTCGAATATGAAACCCGAGTTAAAAAATGGAATTTGATTGGTTTATAAGGAAAAGAAAATATATATTTATGAACGAGATATATTCAAATAAAGGTGAAATAGGCTAAAGAGCAAATTAATGGATAAATTAGTGAAGCAAGTTAAAAACGATTGGAATTGAGTTAGAATAAATTGGGAACAGACTTATGTGTGATAAACAGGTATGTAATGAAGAGGATGAAGATTTTTATTTATGTGCCCGACAAAAAGGTACACGTTTAAATTCCATATGAGGTTTTATGCACTGAATCGGCAAGCCACTTGGATTTTTGATTTTCTTTTTGATTGGAGAGGCTGTGTGGCGGTTTGGGGATTTTCCCGATGCTCCCGGTACTAAGGAGGTTATGGCGAATTTTTCCAGAAATTTAAGGAGTTAGAATATTTTTAAGATAATTTGATAATTAGAAATCTATATATCAATATATATTGAATCCGATAAGGAAACGAATTTAAAATATAATATTATAAACCAAAAAGAAAGTCTATAATTAAATCTGATAAAATTAGAAAGAGAAACGTTACGGGTTTAAAATGAATGATTGGTTTTTACAATGTTAATTATTCGAGGTATGTGGTTTTGTCCGTTTTGAAGTTAAGGATGTTTTCAGTCAAGGTCTGAGAGGTAGTTATACTCCAACTTGATTGATTTCATTTTTAATTGATAAATAGCAAGATCCAGTCTCGAAGAGAAGTGTTTGAATAAGAGTTAGTTGAATAAAATAAGTTGGGTTGTTGTAACGATGTTTTACATAGCATTCGTTTTAACCCAAGTGGTGGAATTTTGGAAATATATAAGTAAATATTTCCTGAGTATAATTAAAATATTCGGGAAAGAGATAAGTGATTGAAATTGTTTTCAATTGCAATAGTATATATTTTCTAAATATAGAAAATAAAAGAAGGTGATATATGGAAATGTTTTTTTTCCAAATAGCGTAAGAGACCAATAAGATTACTGAAAATATTTAGTTAGCAAATATTGATAAGGAATTGGAGAAGAGTTTTAATTAATGAAATATTAATTAAGAGGCCCAGTGATTTGTTTGATGGTTGAAATGTTTGTTTATTTTTCTTTGATAGTTAAATAACCAACTATCGAAATATTTGCCAATATCGTTGTCAATATGGAGAGACCGGTTGGATTATTATTCGAGAACCACTCCGTATTGGTAGTAGCGTTGCGAATCAGATTATATGAAGATAATCGAAGATGGAGTGAAGTGCAAGGACTTTTTCTATTAATAGAAATTGTGCATTCGGTTTCGTTCAGTCCCAAAACGAACGTATATGGACGAATGTCTGACAAAGTATTTCCAATGATCGAATATGTTGGTATGTATAAATATATATGGTGGCAACGGATTTATTCCCTTAGCATAATATCCAGAATATTTGTGCAAATCAATTAGTGATTAACGGATCTGACAATGTGGCATTCAAAGTGATTGCGCTATCAATGAATGATAAGAAATCGTAGCCTCAGGCCTCAACAACCGGGAATTGACAAAAATCGGGCAGGCAGCATGGCTATGTGGGTCGCTCCCATTAGGGTGTATAATCACCTATCTAGAGAAATTCCTTTTACTTCTTTAATCTATCGATGCTGTCCCTTTTCGGGGAACGATTGCTGATCCCAACCGTTGGTGATATACATTCGATACACTCAAGCGAAATGAGTGGTCGGTCATGTATGGGCCGGGTTGCAAGACGTTCTTGTTGAACCTAGTGTATTCCTCTCTAGAGATACACTATCAGAAGGTGGTTCCATACCTTGTCATGTTGGAAATCCAATCTCCAATAAGCGCTATGCGGTTTTTGATTTTATATTATATATGGAGCATGAGATGCAAGCGTTCTGCTAGATTCTATTTATTTGTTGTAGACATTATTATAATATCACTGGATTTGATATCAAAAATATTTTGGGTTATAGTAAGGTAAAAACCGTCCATGTTTATGTGTAGGCTGGTCTTACTATTATCCTTTCTTTCGAAAGGATTTTGAAAGTTCAACAAATGGTTGGAGTTTACTCACACCAGTCCCATGACTGACCCAGAGTTTATTTTGTTTGTTTTCCCTAAACTCTTGGGTACCCAAATTTGTATGGGCAGTCAAGTAGTCGGGATTTGTCAGATTCACTTGGAAGAGCTGGGAGCAGGAGGCTTCACCAGTTAGCTATAGACTATCATATATTCCGCTGTGTACCATGTTTGTATCTGGAAACAGGTGTTTATAACTGTTCCAGGAATAACTGTTATGCTCTGGTAATGGTATGTATATGAAGTTATTGATTTGTTTTTCAAAAGTTATGTTATTTAATATATTTTATTCGTTCCGCTGTGAGATTTGTCTTCTTCTGTTCTAATATTTCTTTCTTTCTATTTCTCATCCTCTAACTTCTTTCTA
This sequence comes from Allium sativum, assembly GCA_030737875.1. NCBI lineage: Eukaryota > Viridiplantae > Streptophyta > Magnoliopsida > Asparagales > Amaryllidaceae > Allium > Allium sativum. The sequence goes on along the minus strand of CM060926.1, from coordinate 890,352,684 downwards.
TTAATGATTCGTATTTCTGTGCAATTTGGGTTGGACGTGTGGTGTTATTAGTCAACTCAGATAGTACGGATTTGCGGTTCGTTACAGATGGGGTTAGTAATACCCTTGATTGAGTTTGAGTGTATATATACAAGAGAGTGCATTTGTAGATTGTATTAAATGGTTTTATATTGTGGAGATTTATTGGTTGAGTAGTTTATGAATTCTGGTCGATCAGTTTGATCCACTGTATCGATAGGAATTTATAAACATTTGAATACGATGAACCGACACAGTATGTTTTGGAAAAAGGGTAAATGAAATAATTTTACCTAAATTATATTTGTATATATATTGGAATTATAATATATATTGGATGTGTTGGTGTTATTATAATCGAATAAGATTATAAATTGGAATGGTTATAAATAACCAATTTGAATTCGTATTAGTATAATATGAATCAGATAGATTAAATCTGAATTTATAATAGATTTGGAATTAAAATTCTGGAAACTTGAGAAGTTGTTTGAAAATAAATTTGGATTAAATATATGGAAGTATTAAGATCCTGGGTGAGCTGGGAAATGTTTTCCAAGATTTGTGAAGATATTTTGAAGTAATTTCAAAATAGAAAGGTTTTAAACTAAGTTTTAAAATTATATAGCATTGAACTCACTTTGATCATTGGAAAATGATTCTGAAGTTTACGAAAGCATCATCAGTGTTCATTTTCAAGTTTCTAAGTGATGGATTACTACCAAAGATTTTGTTTTGAGAAAATAAGTTGTTTAAAAATTAAAATGTTTTGAGTTGCTATTGTTATGTGTAAATATATACGATTTCAAACTAATTTGAAATAAAATCCAGAAATTTGAATTCGGAAATTTAATTTTTAATTTATGACGTTAGATAGATTAAAATCATTGAGGTAAATAAATAATTAGAATTTAACGTAAGCTAAGTTAAAAAAAAATCGGATTGGATCATTGATAATAGGGAATATAATTGGGTTGATGAGTTAAGAGTTAAGAGTTAAGATTGAGAGTAGAATTGGAGTTTGCAATGGAATTTGGTTTGGATATAAGCGAATGATTGGAATTGAGGATAAATGAATTGGAGATTGATTGAAATAACATTGGTTTATGCTAAATTGATAGCAGACGGAAGTGATAGAGTTGAATTCCTGACAAAAACGTACGAGTTTATATTTTATTTGAGTATGAGATTTATGAGCCTATTTTATAAGCCGCTTGCCTATTTAATATTATTTTGGATTGAAAAGAGCCCAGAGAGGTGAATTGTAGTTGTACAGATTGAGCCGTGCAAAAGAGACACTGGCGAATTTTTTCGGAAATTTAAGTGTTAGAAAATTTTCAGAAATTTTGAAATTTTCCGTTAGTAAGAAATAAATTAATATTTAATTGAATTAATTGATTCAGCTGAAATAAGGGTAAGCCTAATTATATTTAAAACAAATATAAATTTGTTTTAAGTTTAGTTTAAGTATTGTATGAACTGTAAATTTTAATATCTTATATATGTGTTACCAGTATTGCAAAAATTCAGATCCGTCAGAATTGTATTGACGCAGGCTACGCCATGAAGCTGATTTGGAACTGTTCAGAGCTCGTTGTGTTTTGTGGCTTAATTAAACGTTCAGTTCGAATCATCGACTGTTAACTGTTATTCAATGATTAACGACCAAGGTGAGTAAAGTCACTAACTTTGTCCAGTTTTATAATTTTATAAACGTTATTTAATATTGATTAAAATGATTGAATGTTGTGTGTGATGGTTGTTTGGATGATTTGCTAGTTAATTGATTGAAATTTCAGATACCGTTATATATATATATATAACATTGTTTAAATTTCGATTCTTTTTATTATAATATTTCATATTGTTATAAAATTAGTGTTATTTATATTGATTAACATCCGTGGATGCAGGGAAACAGGTTGGAGGGATCCAACTGGATTCCTCAACAATTATATTGTTGTTTTTCATGTATTTTATAATATGATGTGACCAATAATTGATGGTTGATTATGGTGTGTTTGGGATGTTTGAATAACTTTAACCTGAAATAATTGGTATTTAGATACCGGAAAATATATTTGAATATATGGAAAAAGAATTTGAGGATTTTAAAAAGGAATTTCTATTTTAAAATAGTAATTGAATTTCAATTGGCTAGAATATATTAACTTGTTCAATTATATAAAACCAGTAGTTTGATTTATAAATGATATTATACATGGAGTGAAATAATTATTATTAAATAAATTGGAAAAAGGTAAATTCAAGAACGAACTAAAGGGTATTGGAAATTGTTTTCAAAAATAAAGCGGTGAAATTATTTTGATGTTCGAAATGAAATTGGTATTAAATTAATCCATAAGGATTCGTGATTAGGATTCGACGATGTCGAATATTATAAGAATTATTTATTTATTTTTTGAAATTATATATGATAGAATTCAAAATTTGACTAGATAGTTAATATTTGGTTTGTAACTAATAACTTATAATCGAATTTGTAATCGAGATGAAGATATAAACTTGATATAAAATTTACAAGAAGTTGACTTGTAAAATGGAAACTTTGGAGTGGAATATAAATTTATAAAGAAACTAGATAGATGGAATTTTAAACAGAAATGGCATTTATTATTTAAATCAGAACACTACCATAAAACATAGTATCTGCGTCTGGCTTTTTCCACCATTTGCATCTAATTCAGATTAGATGCAAATAAGATGGACACAAATATAAAGAAATAATTGCATCTAACTTTCATCCGACGCAAATATTGAGTATTTGCGTCCAGTATGTCCAGAACCAGACGCAAATACTATACATATTTGCGTCTGCTTAGTTAGTACATAAGATGCAAATTGCTTTTAGCAATTGTATTCTTCAATGCATTTGCATCCACTTTGTTAGTGGAACAGATGCAAACTGTTTACGGGAGTTTTGCTCCACAGTGAATTTGCGTCTGTTTTGCCAACACATCAGACGCATTTTTTTTTAAATTGAGCCTTTTAGGCTTGCCACAACACAAACATACAAATCTGAATACAATCAAATGTAACAACACAAATCCATAACACAACCAAATATAAGTGTTACAACAATACACTACAATCAAATATAATATACCTGGAAATTTTGAATAAAAATAATTTAAATTACACTGGTACACTACAATTATGAAAACACACTTAAAAGTATAAATCATGAAGGATCTGTACACTACAATATATATATATATATATATATATATATATTTTGTGGATTCTTCCCGTTCTCAATATTCGACCTATAACATAGATTACAAAAAAAATTGTATGCGCATAAACTGGATTTCAATTACTAAATTAGAAAGGGAACTAACCCAAATCGTGTGACAAAAGATCTGTATGCAGGCAAAAGAACTTCAGCAACTGCAACTCTCAAAGACTCTCGCAGCACTGAATCAGGTACAGTCCATTGAGATTGCCTTTGATGCATCTCTTCAAATTGCACGTTGAATTGTTTGAACCTCTCTTTAACTCCGGATCTCGATAGATTAGAATCTCCACCAGACCCAGATGCTGGGGCAGAGTGGCACTGAAATATCTTTACCCAAGCAACCCTTTTATACTGATTTGCTTTTTGCTGCAAAATTCTTCTATGCCTTTGGACCCAGTCATCTCTTAACAGATCTTTTGCCTCCGACCTTCTAACTGATCTGACTATGTAATGAATGTTATTAACAAGAAATAAATATGTAAGTGCATGATCCTTGTACTGCTTGGACTTCCCATCAAGGTTACTCTGAAGTGTAGTCATTATTTGTATTGTTATCACTGCCAAATGATTATCTGAATTTCCCCCAGAGCCAAATTCCTTGAACAGCTTCTTCAACGTGAACTTATAATTGAATAGAAACTTGACGTAGTTGACCATGTAACTAGTCAAAAGATGCACTTTCCATCCAGCACAGTGGTTTTGGTTGCACAGTCTCTATCTACTTGTCTGAAAGGAGAAAAACAAATGAATTTATAGTAGTAGTACAGCTATATGATAAAAGCAAAATGATTTCAACAGGAAAAAAATACATTACCTTCTGAACTCTTCAAACCAAGACGATTGCAACCGGAATATATAGTTATGGTCTAGGTCTTTTAACATAGCAGTCTCGGCTATTTCAGATTCCGGTTTAGAAGTTACACTCCCATGCGAAGATCCTTTTAGGTCGAAGCGCCTCTGGACTGCATAGTTAGAGCAGAAAAGGTTTCATATTATCACGAATCAAACCTAAAAAGTTTCATTGTATTATACCAATATAAAGAAATGGATGATTTTATCTTTTACATGCTTTTCCCTATCAAAAAAGAACCAAAAAGAAGTACACATTGAATATCAGTAAATTGGTGCAGGTTTATTCCAAGGTTCTACCATTTTTCTTACCCTTTTCTAAGCTGCTCCAGTTAGTATAACACAATGCAAACCGAAGAACTTCGTTACTAGAGTATTTTCGTAAACACAGACGTGTTTAAAATAAGCTAGCAGCATACAAAGGAGAACCTGAAATACAACTAACATCATGTTCTAGACATGCCCAAATAAAGTAGGTGAAATAAGGATACTTTGGTTAAGAGCTAACTTTAGTTTCAGCCTTCTTTATCGTTTTTATCATATACCGATCAACTTGAAGTAGTTGATTTCATCAATAAATTAACGAATCACAAACATAATGTCTTATCTATTTTTATCCGTATCATTTTGTTGATCATCGAAGTGATTTAGATGTGGAATTTCAGACTGCCTTAAGCAACTTTTAGCATGTTATGGATTGCACTCTGCGCAGTGCTGGTTTTGGTTTCAGATGTAATTGCAGTTGCTATCGTGTATCTTAGTTTTACAAAAAATAAAAAACAAACAAATAAATAAATATTTGCATACTAGGTTAACTTTCAAAATTTTAGGTATTATAAGTTAAGACAACCACATAGACGACAATACTAGTTGTGATGTTTTGTTGCTGACTTGTTCACCATACAAGCATGCTAATATGATATGAGAGACAGAGCAGTTCTACATAACCTTTAGTTTTTTTAATATATATTTTTTTAACATTTTTAGAGTGAAAAATAAAAGTTATAAGATCACAATCCTGCATCATATAAACTAAATTGTACATAACATTTTACATGGAAACTTTTGGAAATGCTTCTAGTGGTATAGTCCTGTGTAAAACTGAGAACATCATTACCACACATCCCCTTTATTGTAAATTTAATGAATACTTATAATGTTGGATCACATTAATCATTGTAAAAACATATATTAAAAAAATGTCAAACATAATGTGTTATAGTAATGTGTTAATAGCATACCGTTTAGGTGGAACTTTGTAACACACTTCATAAGGTAGATAAATCATTGAAAATGTACTTTTTACCTTTGCTGTCAACAATCTATGTTAGCAAGTGGTTGCTTTTACTAAACAACGAAACTAAAATATGAACTATAAGTGGTAGCATAAAGAATATGAGTATATACAGTGAACAGTTAACTAAGCTTTAATTGACTGATTCGAACTGCATGTAAATCTTGAGGTAATACAAGTGTTCAATGATTATTATGTAAATATATAAACATGCTAAAGAAATGGAAGTAAATGAGATAGAAATGAGATACTGACATAAAAGGCAGGAAAAAGCCCAACCTGAGGTAACTAATCCAAGCAGCACCAGCAACGACGGCGACGACATCTGAGTTAACCCAAGATATCTACCCTGAAGTGAAAATGCAAGGTTAGTTATATTGTTTGTACGTTAGTAAGAGCAAAATGCAAATGAACACATGATAATGCACAATATGTCCATTAAGAAATACATAGCCTGCAAACATCAAATGTTAATTGAAAGAAAGTGCAGCAATTCAAATTTTTATTGGTTATGCCTTGTTTCAAAAGTAAATACATGATACCAATTTTCAAGACTCGCTACTAGCAAGTTCATATATTCATATACGCAAAAATCCATATAAATTGCAATTGATGAAAAAGAAACATCCAATTTATACAGAAAATGGTCATTTGCAATGTTTTGATATTGACTAAAGAAATTAGAACCCAACTCTCATCAATTTCAATTTATATGCTATAGCTATTAAAATAAGAGGCAAAGACACGGAAAATTTTAGTATTATACTATAAGTATATACTCGCATTACAGTATGAATTTATCGTATCTATCTGTGTTTTAAATAAAGTTCAAAGAAAAAGACGAATTTTATAGTCTTCGACAGTGCTCTAGTTTTATAATATATGACAGTGCTCTAGTTTTGAAAACATCGATGTGAAAACACATGAAACTTCTGAAATTAAAGCTGTCAATTTGGCAATCTTTTTTTTTCCTTTTGAATATACCAGTTCTTAGTGGGATTCCAACAAACATCTGCTAACTATGGACTCAACATATTAAGATTTGTCAACTACACTAACGTCTTCTATAAAAGTGATTCTAGTAGTGGATTTAGCAAGAGGTCTAATGTCTTAGGGGGGTAAAGTGCCGCAAGGCTGAAACTACAGGTTATACCTGATTAACTCCATGTTTGCAATTAAATAAAAATAAAAATCATACCTTCAATGTACTAAGATTTGTCAGTTTCGGCATATTAATAATGTTCCCATGTTCATTTATTTAAGTGCAGGGACTAAAATTCAAGTGCAAATTACAGGGACCATAATTCAAGTGCAAATTACTGATATGTCAGTTGAAATTGTTGGGGTGCATGTCGAATTACCTAATAGAAATTAATTGTATTCAATATAATTACCATGCATATTACCTGAAGCTATCAATCCGTTACTTGACTAATCAATGCATGTATGTTATGTCATTATTTAATCTTCCAGGCCTCTTTCATTTTCTTCTGTCCGCTTCTGTTTCTTTCAACAAATTTTGAATAATTAATTTGTTACTTCACTAATTAATGCGTATACATATATTAAGTTAATATTACCTGAAGTTATCAATCCATTACTTGACAAATTAATGCATATACATTATGTCAACATTTAATGTTACTTGCCTCTTCCATTTTCTTCCATCCACTTCTGTTTCTCTCAACAAAATTTGATCCTTCAAAATATCTGAAACACAAAAAATGCAATATACTTTTACAAACCAGAATTTCTTTACAAATCTCCAAAATGCAGCCTAAGCAGTCACTACCTCTCAATTTCAAGTCAAAACAGACTACAGACAATAGACTATCTCAATTGCAAAGAGCATCCGTATGAACCAGAATACAAAATTAAAGACCAAACTCCTAAGGAAGCACTTAGCACTATAACATGAAATGCACTAAAGAAAAGAATGTGAATTAAAGGAGCTGCAAAACAGCAGCCTGGATGACGCAAATTACAGGGACCAAAATTCAAGTGCAAATTATAGGGACCATAATTCAAGTGCAAATTACGGATACGTCAGTTGTAACTGTTGGGGTGCATGTAGAATTACCTAATAGAAATTAATTGTAATCAATAGAATTACCATGCATATTACCTGAAGTTATCAATCCGTTACTTGACTAATCGATGCATATATGTTATGTCATTATTTAATCTTCCGTGCCTCTATCATTTTCTTCCGTCCGGTTCTGTTTCTTCCAACAAATTTTGAATAATTACTTTGTTACTTCACTAGTTAATGGTTATACATATATTTAGTTGATATTACCTGAAGCTATCAATCCATTACTTGACAAATTAATGCATATATGTTATGTCAACATTTAATTTTCCTTGCCTCTTCCATTTTCTTCCATCCACTTCTGTTTCTCTCAACAAAATTTGATCCTTCAAAATAACTGAAACACAAAAAATGCAATATACTTTTACAAACCAAAATCTTTTTTACAAATCTCCAAAATGGTAGCCTAAGCAGTCACTACCTCTCAATTTCAAATCAAAACAGACTACAGACAACAACCTATCTCAATTGCCAAGAGCACCCATATGAACCATAATACAAAATTAAAGACAAAACTCCTAAGGAAGCACTCAGCACAATAACATGCACTGAAGCAAAGAATGGGAATTAAAGGAGCTACAAAACAACAGCCTGGATGACGCAAACTACAGGGACCAAAATTCAAGTGCAAATTATAGGGACCATAATTTAAGTGCAAATTACTGATACGTCAGTTGCAACCAAATATTTTATGGCAATAAATCATGTAAAAATTCAAGTGCTGGACATACGTTGTAATACAAATTACGGGGACCAAAATAACTGTCGTGAATACAAAGCACAACATGGTAAGTTGAAATCGAAACTTATGAACTAATATTACAGCCAAATCCAAATCATGCAAAGCTAGTTTAAGGCAAAAGATCAATCAAACTACCCAAATTAAACGGTTAAAATACTTAAATAAATAATATTTCACCTTAAAAAGCGAGAGGAAGAGGAAGTACGAAGGTAAGTAACAATTGGACGATTTCAAACGCATGATTTTGCGGCAGTACAAAACTGAATATGGAATTGGAAGTTTGGAAATAGAAATTGGACTAAATTTAGGGCAGAATTTTTTCCCAACATCTGTAGAGGTCGGCTGTTGGTTGGCGATGGGTGGTTGTGGAGATGAAGGAGAGCGGTGAGGGTTTTTTATTTTGAACGAAAGAATTTTTTTTTTCATTTCCAAATTTCATTCAACTAGTGAAAATTATTTTCCTTTTCCCTCCAAGATATCTGCTTTGGCGCTTTTTTTCTTCCCTCCGTGTTATTTTTGCATCTGTTTACAATTGGTGGGATGCAGATTATTTTATTTCAGTGCCTGTCTGCGTCTTACTGTACAGTGGATAGACGCAAACAACTATACTTAATTTTCTCACATCCCCTACCGCATCCGTTCATAATGAACAACTGCTGCAAATGTTATAGTAATATTTTCTACCAGTTATCTGCGTCTATTGTAGGTTAGGAGCAGATGCTAATTGTACTATTTGCATCTGCTGCTTATACAACAGATACAAATGAGAAGACGCAAAATACAAGTTTTGTACTAGTGGAATTTGATTTGATGAATTTGGTTCAGATTTCTATAGAGGACCAATATGCACGTTTAAAGTGAATAATGGTTAAAAGCAAACTTTTTGCAAATGAGAATGGTAATAAAAGGAAATTGGTAGATATTTGAAGTGACAAATTCAAAAGTGAATTTAGAAATAGAGTTGATCAGAAACGGTGAATTTATTCCAATGATCAGAATGTTGATCGAGTAGAGATTATTCGAAAGAGAGTTACATTACAACAAAACAGCCTTTTTACAACGGGTAAAAACCGTTGTTATATGCTTTTCACAACTGGCAAAAGCCTGTCCTAATATGCGTTGTCGTAATAGGTCATTTTTAATTTACAACAGTCAGTGACTGTTGTAAAAGACCATTGTAATAACATGCTTTGTCACGTGCACTGACTCTGTGACAATGTCTATAAACCCGTTGTAATAGCTTATTAATTACAAGCGTCTTTTGCCCGTTGTAATACATTATATTACAACAGGTTTTGCCCGTTGCGAAATAAATGAAGATTTTTATATAATTTGCTGCCATATAGATTAATAATATATATATATATATATATATATATATTAACATGCAATATTTATTGTGATGCAACAATCAAAATCACATAATAACACATAATAAAAGACTAAAGCAAAAGTCTTAAAATTCCAACACATTTCAAAAAGTTAGATAAGTTTACATCCAAAAGATTTAGATAAGTTTACATTCCAAAAGATTTAGATAAGTTCCATCGACATAGTTCTAACATAAATTACATAACTAGTTTCATAAGTATCAACACTAGACCAAGGAAACGTAATCTTTGTGCCACGCGATGGTAGATCCAACGGCCTGTCTGATAGTGGACATCTCCGAATTTGGCCTAAACAAAAAAGCTTCCGGTTCCACCACTACATTCACACATATCTTCCAAGCATCAGCTGCAAGCTTTTTAAAATGTACTAAAGCATCGGGATCAGTACTTGCTATTGTCCCCTCTTCAATTATGTTTTTATCCAAACCAAATAGATTGCACTTTTTTTCACCAAACCGTCTAGAGTAACCCGATCCCGTCGATCTTAGGCCTGCATATTGTTACTAGCACGGTATGACTACAAAAAAAAGTTAACCAAATGCCGGAAGAATATATTATTATACACCATTCAGAATTTATTATTCAACATTTAAGTCTTTCATTGCTGTAACCTTATAGCCTTACACTAAATTCGGAATGCGTACGAAAAGTTAATCTTACAACAGAGGATACAAGTTAAATTTGGAATGTATACGAAAAGTCAATTTCTTCATTGCTGTAACATTTAAGTCTTTCATTGCTCATGCCTGATTTCTTCAGTTCCATATTAATTTCTAAAATTAGCAGATCTACCACATTTCTTCAGTCCAGAGTTGTCCTCTCACTTTCGTATGTTCTAACCCAGGTTTGATTATTAAACAAATCTTATCATAGAAAATGGTATTGTTTCCGATTATTCTTCTCTTCTAATCTTTTTTATTACTTTGTGTTTAATATCGAATCATGGAACTGGTACTAATATTGGAAAAATGACTCAGTTCATCAGGTTTTAATTCTAATTTCTCTTCTTCTTTTTTTTTCTTCCTTTTTGAGGTTTTGTAAGTTCAAACTACAATTACAGTGTTCAAAATAATCTATCAGTTAATATTGCCATAATTAAAGGAAATACAAAGATTGACTTTCTTTTTTTGGTTGTTTTACTCATGGCGAAGACAAATATTTGGTAACTAGCTGCTATGAAATAAAGCAACTAATTAGAAAAAGTTTTACAAAGAATATTTTTGTCTGTGACTTGTCCATGTTCATCCGTCATCTTCTTATGCTCAACCCATTTTTATCCATGTTCTAATCATGCTGAATAAAAACCGTACCATACTTGATGAACTGAAATTAATGAACTATATATTCTCTACATAGCGAGCTGATAGAAGCCAGTTCCATTTTTTAGGTTGATATTTTGTATCCAACTTTGGGTATCCATATTAGAATTAAAAGTAATCAGGAAAAATGACATTCATCATGAGTAATGACGCTTAGGGAATGGCTTGCTCTGCAGCTCTATCCCAAATTAAGTTTCCTATTGCTAGGAATGGTATGTTTATATGGATAGAAAACCAATATTCGGACAACATTTTTGTTCTTTTAGTTGCATTAAACAGAGAAGTCAAGGTTATGACGAATTTGTGGTTTCAAGTTTTATGTTTTTACCCATAACTTTAAATAGTTTTTAATAGTCATGGTAATAAGAGTACGTGTTCTTTTAGGGAGAATGAACATAGATAAATAAGCACATGTCACGATTTGAAATATATTCACTTACAGTAATGATCCTAAGAAAGTGTTTCCTGTACGAATGGCAAAACACAATGCACTAAGAACAAGTTAGTGATTATGGAGAAGTGGTTCCAGCATTGGCTATTCGATCACACCAGCCAACACTTGATACCTTATAGCGTAAACGTTATTGTAATGTACAAATGTTTACAATTAATGCTCCAAAATTTATTATTCCTACAATTAGCTGTACTGAGCAACTGATATTAAGGAAGGACAGTCAAATTTTTAGGTACCCTTTTCCTTCCAATATTATATAGTTTGCTTAAACACCACAACTTGAAGTTTTATGCAAAAGATCATTAATAATAGTTAGATTTAATATGGCTAGCACAAACCTTGGTCTCCCAGCATAAATCAGGACTAGAAAACCATGTCTCATCAACTATGACATCGGAAGTTCCGGGCTTTCCAATATATGAGACAGTTGCCATGGATGACGTCGCAGCTACCCTTTTAACAGTAGGTGTTTTCTTGCATGTTCCCAAAACATTGAGTGTACCCTTCATTGCAGGTTCAATTAGTTCAACCTGAAAACAATCATATGAATGATAAAGCGTTAAGAATATAATATGAGAACGAATTAAATGGGAATAAGGAATTTGAAGTGGGGAACCCCCTGATATCATCACTATGACAGTTAAACATCGCCTAATGTTCGATGACCAAACTGCTCATTGAAACCTCCACGTATGTATAACTAACGCTACGAGATTATACATTATTTATGCGGACTGCATGTTCAATATGCATTATTTGTGCGGACTGCATGTTCAGTATGCATTATTTGTGCGGACTACATCTAGCTATCTAGTAAAACAAAGAAAGCTACTTTGAACTATAAAATATTTGTTTAATTCAATACATGTTGTCCCCGATCACATTTAGATATAAAACCATAGTTTAAGATGACAGAACTGAAAAGTGATAACATTTAGGAACCTTTATGAAAAAGGAGAAGCTACCATACCAAATATTCATCAATTTTATTTGCGCCTGCTGCAATTATTCTCCAACAGTATTATCTTTCATCAATGTAAAGACACATTTCCATACCACGTTTAACTTATTATCGAAAACTAATTATTAATTACAAACAAATTCAAATTTAACTTCTATTTTGAAAGTCACTAATTTTATCCTATTGTGACCAGTCAATCCGTTAATTTCACTGAATTTCCATGAAAAGAGCTATTGATCAAATGGCAGCTGAGGGATTTTACTTTGATGTCCTTTTAAGTGCTAAAAATGAAAATTATCTGAATTGCTCTGTCTCACCCTCAAGTAGTTGGACCGATAACTTTATATTCATTCAATTAACAGAAGTTTGGTACAAATTCTGTAAAAAGAAATACCGATTCGGAAAAAAAATACAAAAAACATAAACTGCTATTTGAAGTTTTGTAAAAATCCAAGTGTAACCCTTAACATACGGGTTTTAATACATGTTACTTATTGGGTAACGCAGTTAATCATATATATAGCTTAGATTTACATATTACAAACTACCAGTTAACTTGGAATGTATGAATGATTTAATAAACAATATAATATGCACTATAACTGTTGACATATACCTTTAGACTATTTGTAAGTTATTTATATCAAACTTGAAATAACTTACTGATATTAGCTTCCCATAGTGATAATGGCCCTGAACTAATTTATATCATTATAAATAATCGAATTTATAAGTACCTGTATAAATATAATTCAAGTTATATTCCGTGCATTATTAATATTGGTATAATAGTGGATTCATAAGTAATACTATGGTATCTGTGACGACCGCCCACAACCCCTGCACTATACATGAGGAATATGGCGCTGAAAGGTGTGTCAGGCTGCTATGGACGATCATCAGAGTAGGTAAACACATCGAAACCTGTCGTAGAACTCACAGCACAAGGATGAAATATAATAGAATATATACAACAGGTAATAGTAATGAGGTATCATATAGCAAACTTTTGAAATTTTCTCAACATCTAGAAAGATTATCCAACTTGTATCAAAGTTTGTACATAAGGCCTCACTACAACCCTCAAGCAACTCAAACAGCGGAAACAGAAATACTAGATAGTAATAAAACTGGTACGCCAGCCTCCTGCTCGTCATCGCTCAGCTTCCTCGTCTCACTAAGCTCCATTACCTGTAACCTGCTACTCAACCTGCCCATCCACAACCGGATGAACAGCCCAAGGTAATAAGAGGAAACATAAAACCTTGAGTCAGACAATAGTCTTAGTGAGTGATAAAACAGCTAACAAACTTCAACAAGAAAGTATATGAGAATGGGTAAATGAACAACTTATCTACCCACAACACCAGAGAAGAACTCAACCCTATCTTCCCCACATCGGACAGTGATAGCCTTTACACCAAGCATTTCAACCATTAATCCATAGAAACCAGAACAACCATTCAATCATAGAGAACACACATCACATCCAGATTATATAAGTCTCACACAGACAACCCTAATCGAGTTTAACATCCCTCAAGTACTCTCTCCAGAGGCCTAGACCAATATCACTTAAGCACTCAAAGGACATCTCCCTCGACTTTGGATAATCTATGTGAGATAGTACAAACAGAACAACCAATCATCCATGACTGACTCTGGCTATCACCACCAATCCTGGTTCGAAACCATCATTATTGAATGACGGCCAACCTTGCCATATGTCAAGGGCTAATGGTAACCCCAGTTCTAGCATGAACTCCATATGTCCAACCTTGACAACTAGGCCTTTCAACGATACCCAAGGTACTCGACCTACAACCGGTCTTTCGGGCCTTTCAACGATACCCATCGTACCCCTGCTTTGAGCCTGCTAGAACTTACGACAATGATGACCTCTTGGCCTTCGCATCTCTAATCGTCCAACCTTGACGATATTTCATAGCTCAAGCAACCTTCTCGAGCAGCCATTACCCACCAACTCACGACCTTTGAGTTGTCACCACATTCGTTGTTCCACCTTGATCAACGAACACATTCATCACTTCGAACCTTCCTTCTTGAACCACTTCGAAGTCACGTCATCACCGAACTAAAACACATCACTGCGCTGTGGCTTGGGTTCGGGGGGTTGCCCCCGAAAAATATATTTTTTCAGACCTTTTTGGTTCGTACCCGAAAATGTACTTTTCGAGGAACCGACCCTGTTAAAACCGACCAGCCTTGCCCCAGAACGACTAGCTAAAACCAACCAGCCTGCTCCAGAACGACCAGCTAAAATCAACCAACTTGCTCAAGAACGACCAGCTGAAACCGACCAGTATTTGCTTCCCATCCAAAACCGATCTGAATTTACTTCCCATCCTAAACCGACCAGGATTTCCAGAGCGACCAGGACTTCCAGAGCGACCAGGATTTCCAGAGCGACCAGGACTTCCAGAGCGACCAACTCCTCCTGAGTGACCAGCTCCTCCTGAGCGACCAGCTCCTCCATAGCGACCAGCTCCTCCTGAGCGACCAGCTCCTCCTGAGCGACCAGCTTTGGACCGACCCCGTCAAGACCGACCCGACCAGCTCTTCACGACCGACCCGACCAGCTCTTCACGACCGACCCGACCAGCTCCAGGACGACCAGAAACCTGCACATCTCCAATTCGACTCCGATTTCGACCAAAACTTCATCAAACCACGAATCCGACGAAACCGGTTTATCCGATTCATCCAAATGCAACCACAAACATGTTATGCAACCAACAATATCACCAATCTAACAATTTCCATCAAAACACATAAATTTCCCAAAAACATGATAAATGAACATATGAACACAAATATAGATCTAACTTGCATAAACTCATGAAATAACATGAAACTTACCATTTAAATTATCTAGATTAGATCCTAGAATGGTTCATATGTAATTTATACTTAACATGGTGTAGATCTAAAGAAAATGACATGAAAATGATGAAATTAACATCCAATAACTCACATACTTCCATGAATCCGAATGAGAGATGTGAATCACTCACCAATTCTCCAAAACAAAGCAAAAGCGATGAAAAAGCAATCCGGACAGCGAACACTTCGAATCAAACCCTTTAATCTGATGAATTCGTCCTTGAAACGATGTGGATCTAGCCTCGAATGGTATAGATCTTCGATTTCCCCCTTGGATTTGGAATTTTAATGGTGGAAAGGTGTTAGAGGAAGAAGGAGATCAAAGCCTCCCCATAAGAGAATGGAAAATGCCAACCTTTCTCCATATCCCTTACCCCCTATTTATAGTCTCCACCTACCCTCTAATGGGCCTTCTCCAAATCAGCCCATTAGCCTTCTAAAACCTGAACAGCCAACTGAAAAACCTTAAAACAGCGATTTCTCCCAAACCGCTGAACCAAATCCTTAATGTAACCACTCTACGGAAAGACAATCATCAATTCCTTTCCAATGGTACAGGTCTCATCCCCTGATTCGACCTGAGTCAAAAGTTTTGCCCTGTACAAGACTGACAGGGGCAAAATGGTCACAAACAAAATTGGTAAAATTTATGGACATGTCTCACATCCCCATAAGCAACATACCAAAAGATGAGAATGATCCAACCCTCAGGGAATAAAATAAAAATATTTTACGATCTTCCAATACGTAAAATGTGGGCTGTTACATTCTCCACCCCTTAAGAATTTCGCCCCCGAAATTCCAAGCAAACACAAGCAACCATAACAATTCCGCATGCCTAACATCCATGAGAAGCCAATTCTATCATCCAAACTAGCAACCATCAAACCATGCATCCATAGCCTTATCCTAGCACGCGGAATTCTATTAAACAACAACAAGATACAACGATATAACGATGATACAATCAAAGGGTCCTACCGACGAAGAGTTCTGGAAGAGTCGCCCTTATGCTCTCTTCCGTCTCCCTTGTACAATCTTCGCCATCTTCACTCCATTGTACCTTGACTATCTTAACCTTCTTCCTCCTAAGCTGTTTCGTGTCATTCCCCACAACACGAAGTGGCTTACGAGGTTTCGCAACTGCGGTCTCTACTTCCAAGTCTTCATATTGTTCTGGAGATACCACCACATTCCAGTCGTGCACAAACTTCCGTAGAAATGACACATGGAAAACATTATGCACACTCGACATCTTCTCGGGTAACTCTAATCTATATGCGAGCTTTCCTATTCGCTCGACTATCGGAAACGGTCCAACAAACCTAGGAGCCAACTTCCCTTTACTTCCGAATCGAACCATATGTTTCAACGGTGAAATCTTCACGAAAACCATATCGCCTTTGTCGAATTCCAAATCCTTACGACGCTTATCGGCGTAACTTTTCTGACGATCTTGGGCCGCCTTCATTCGTTGTCGAACAATCTCGATACAATCCGAGGTTTCTCTAATCATTTCAGGCCCAAGTACCAACTTATCTCCAGTTTCTAACCAACAAGCTGGAGAATTGCATGGCCTTCCATACAACGCCTCGTATGGTGCCATCCCAATACTCGACTGGTAGCTATTATTATATGAAAACTCAACTAGATGTAGATGGTCCTCGCATGATCCTCCGAAGTCTAACACACAAGCCCTCAGGAGATCTTCTAAAACTCGGTTGACTCTCTCGGTCTGACCATCAGTTTGGGGATGATATGCCGTACTTAAGCACAATTCGGTCCCCAAAGCCTCTTGCAAACTTTTCCAAAATCCACTCGTGAACAATGGATCCCGGTCACTCACTATATTCTTTGGGACACCATGAAATTGAACTATCCATTACACATAAAGCTCAGCCAATTTTGATGTTGTCCTAGTCGTCTTGACAGGAATGAACCTTGCACTTTTGGTCAAACGATCCACAATGACCCAAATCCCTTCATTCCCTGCCCTAGTTCTAGGTAGTCCATCGACAAAATCCATCGATATCTGCTCCCACTTCCATGTAGGAACTTCTAATGGCTGAAGTAAACCACTCGGCTTCTTCTGTTCAGCTTTCACCAACTGACAGTTCATACACTTGGAAATGAATTTTCCAATATCTCTTTTCATCCCTTCCCAGTAGTAGGCTCGCTTCATGTCCTGATACATTTTATTACCACCAGGATGAATCGTTAGCTTCGAGTGATGACATTCTCTTAGAACCTCATCCCTCAATCCGTCGATATCAGGAACAACTAACCGTCCTTGCTTTCGAAGCCAACCTTCTCGATCGACCTTGAACTCTTTATCCTCCGGTTCCAGTTTCTGAATGAATTCGACAAGCTTCACATCTTTCCTTTGGCTCTCGCCAATCCTTTCGATAAGAGTAGGTCTTATCGACAAGCTTGCCAACATTTCAGGTTCCAACTCACACCTTGGCCTGAAATCGAACCTTGCCAAGTACTCGAGGCCCTTCCATTCCGAAAACATCGCTCCCAAACTTGTGTGTCTTCGACTCAATGCATCTGCAACTGCATTGCCTTTGCCAGGGGTATAGGCTATACCAAAATCATACGATGCCAGAAACTCTAACCATTGTTGCTATCGAAGATTCAAATCCTTTTGGGAGAAAAGATACTTCAACGACTTGTGATCCGTAAACAACTCGAATCGTACTCCCAACAGGTAATGTCTCCACATCTTCAGAGCAAACACAATCGCTGCCAACTCCAAATCATGAGTTGGATAGTTCTTCTCATGCGGCTTTAGCTGTCGACTCGCGTAGGCCACAACTTTATCCTTCTGCATGAGCACTGCTCCAAGTCCAGTACCACATGCATTAGTATACACCACCATCTCTTCATTCCCACTTGGAATGGTCAACACAGGTGCACTCGTCAATCTCTCCTTCAAGATTTCGAACGCTTGTTCACACTTTGCATCCCATGTGAACACTTGGTTCTTCTTCGTCAATCCTGTTAATGGTGCAGCTATCTTGGAGAAATCCTTGATAAACCTTCGGTAATAACCAGCCAACCCAAGGAAACTCCGAACATCCGTTGCATTCTTAGGTCTATCCCAGTCCTGGATTGCTGCAACTTTAGCAGGGTCAACCGCTATACCTTTTCCAGAAACAACATGACCTAAGAACCTCACTTCATCCTTCCAGAAGTGACACTTTGAGAACTTAGCCTTAAGCTGATGCTTTCGCAAGATCTCTAACGCAACTCTCAAGTGTGTCTTATGTTCTTCCACATTCCTAGAGTAAACCAATATATCATCCACGAACACAAGCACGAACTTATTCAACTGATCTCTGAACACTCTATTCATAAGATCCACGAAATACGCTGGTGCGTTAGTCAACCCGAATGGCATCACCAACCACTCGAAAACCCCGGACGGTGTCCTAAAAGCAGTCTTTGGCACACTATCCTTAGCCACTCTCAACTGGTGAAACCCCGTTGCCAAATCCATCTGAGAAAACACTTTGGCTTCGTGAAGCTGATCGAACAAGTCATCAATCCTTGGTAACGGATACTTGTTCTTCTTAGTCACCTTGTTCAGCTCACGATAGTCGACACACAATCTTAACGAGCCATCTGCCTTAGTTGCAAACACGACTGGTGCACCCCACTCGGAATCACTCCCCCGAATGAATCCTTTTCCCAAAAGGTCACGAACTTGCACCTCTAACTCTCGCTGTTCTCTAGGCGCCATCCGCCTAAGGGGCATAACAATTGGTCTAGCACCTTCGACCAAATCGATCCTAAACTTGATCTCACGATTCGGCGGCAACCCTTTGACCTCGTCAAAGACATCAACATACTCATTAGCGATCAGCACTGATGACAGGTCTTCCTGTGGAATCCCAAGCGAATATAGATAACTCACGAAGACCCCGTCTTCGCGCTTACATCTAATCAACACCTTTCGCCCTTCCACATCCCCGACCCTCACCTCTAGCTTCTCGCAATTCACCCTTGTCGCATATCTCTTGAGCCAATCCATGCCCAAGATGATCCCATACCCAGCGAAGTTAAGAACAAAGCAATCACACATAAAAGAGCAACCATGACTCGATAACACTAAACCACGGCAAACCATGCACAAATTGGACGAACCCCCAACTGGATTAGTCACGATCAATGGTCTATCACAAATCTCGGGTTCCAAACCCAAGCGACACACAAGCTCATTGCAGATGAATGAATGTGATGCTCCAGTATCAAAAAAACTCGAACTGAAACACCGTTAACGGAAAAAGTACCTTGCACCACAACACCCTTTCCCTTCTCCTCTGTAGTAGGAGCTCTTGAAGAAGATGGCACGGCTTCCAAAGCATATGCCTTCACAATCTGCTTGCCCTTTGCTGATTCTGGACAATCTTTCTTCTCATGCCCAGGCTTTCCACATTGAAGCACTTCTTCTCAGCTTTGGGATTCTTGCACTCATTTGAATAATGACCCTTCTGTTGGCAGTTAAAGCAAAGCACCTCACTCTTGGGTTTCTTTTGGCCATCCTTTCCTTTCTATTGTTGCTGCTTCCTCTTTTTATTATTACCACCCTGCTGTGGTTTCTGAATCTCCTTGGTTGCAGCAACAACATTTGCTTCCTTGGGAAACAAGCTCTCATGACGAATAGCCTTTTCCACAATCTTTTCAAATGAATCATCAAGGTGGTCCACAAGCGGCTTTCCAATATGAGCATCCAAACCCAAGACAAACTTCTCGTTCTTCTGATAGGGTGTATCAATGTATGAACGAGCATATCGAGACCAAGCCTCAAAATCAGAAATGTAGTCAAGAACTGATCTGCCATTCTGCTTCAACTCTACGAACTTCTTGAAGAGAACTGACTTTTGAGAAGTGGAGATAAACTTTGTTTCAAACTTAGCTTGTAATTGCTCCCATGAAATCTCCTCTTCCGGAGTCTCGAGTATAACAGAATTCCACCATTCCATGGCCCTGCTCTGCAGCTGCCTTGATGCAAGCTTTCTCTTCATTGCATCCTCAATACCCAAGTCTCCAAAGATTCGAACACATGAATCCATCCACCTCTGAACCTCTTCAGCTGGCTCAGTTCCCTTTAATGGTTTCCTCCTAGAGATGTAAAGTCCTTGCACATCTTTGCAAAATCTACCCTAGGAACTCGCACACCTACATCTACCGTAGCCGCCACTGGAGCGGGTACCCTTCGCATAATTGCTTCTGCCATGGCTTCAAACATGGCCTGGTAATCTGGTTCACCACCATTTCCCCCTCCAGTATTAGCTCCCCTAGCAGCGTGTCTTGATGGTCGTCTACTCATTCTAAATCTGCAATTTAGAATAATTAGCCACTTCCAAGAAAACTGCTAAAAAGATACAACCGCTACTACTATATATACTAATATATATAGTAAACATCCAACTGAAATCTACAAATACGTCTCTCATACGTAATTACGTCTTCGAACTTTGGCCAAAATCGTTGACCAGAGCTCTGATACCAAATGTGACGACCGCCTACAACCCCTGCACTACACATGATGAATATGGCGCTGAAAGGTGTGTCAGGCTGCTATGGACGATCATCAGAGTAGGTAAACACATCGAAACCTGTCGTAGAACTCACAGCGCAAGGATGAAATATAATAGAATATATACAACAGGTAATAGTAATGAGGTATCATATAGCAAACTTTTGAAATTTTCTCAACATCCAGAAAGATTATCCAACTTGTATCAAAGTTTGTACATAAGGCCTCACTACAACCCTTAAGCAACTCAAACAACGGAAACAGAAATACTACATAGTAATAAAACTGGTACGCCAGCCTCCTGCTCGTCATCGCTCAGCTTCCTCGTCTCACTAAGCTCCATTACCTGTAACCTGCTACTCAACCTGCCCATCCACAACCGGATGAACAACCCAAGGTAATAAGAGGAAATATAAAACCTTGAGTCAGACAATAGTCTTAGTGAGCGATAAAACAGCTAACAAACTTCAACAAGAAAGTATATGAGAATGGGTAAATGAACAACTTATCTACCCACAACACCAGATAAGAACTCAACCCTATCTTCCCCACATCGGACAGTGATAGCCTTTACACCAAGCATTTCAACCATTAATCCATAGAAACCAGAACAACCATTCAATCATAGAGAACACACATCACATCCAGATTATATAAGTCTTACACAGACAACCCTAATCGAGTTTAACATCCCTCAAGTACTCTCGCCAGAGGCCTAGACCAATATCACTTAAGCACTCAAAGGACATCTCCCTCGACTTTGGATAATCTATGTGAGATAGTACAAACAGAACAACCAATCATCCATGACTGACTCTGGCTATCACTACCAATCCTGGTTCGAAACCATCATTATCGTATGACGACCAACCTTGCCATATGTCAAGGGCTAATGGTAACCCCAGTTCTAGCATGAACTCCAAATGTCCAACCTTGACAACTAGGCCTTTCAACGATACCCAAGGTACTCGACCTACAACCGGTCTTTCGGGCCTTTCAACGATACCCATCATACCCCTGCTTTGAGCCTGCTAGAACTTACGACAATGATGACCTCTCGGCCTTCGCATCTCTAATCGTCCAACCTTGAAGATGTTTCATAGCTCAAGCAACCTTCTCGAGCAGCCATTACCCACCAACTCACGACCTTTGAGTTGTCACCACATTCGTTGTTCCACCTTGATCAACGAACACATTCATCACTTCGAACCTTCCTTCTTGAACCACTTCGAAGTCACGTCATCACCGAACTAAAACACATCACTGCACTGTGGCTAGGGTTCGGGGGGTTGCCCCCGAAAAATATTTTTTTCCAGACCTTTTTGGTTCGTACCCGAAAACGTACTTTTCGAGGAACCGACCCTGTTAAAACTGACCAGCCTTGCTCCAGAACGACTAGCTAAAACCAACCAGTCTGCTCCAGAACGACCAGCTAAAATCAACCAACTTGCTCCAGAACGACCAGCTGAAACCGACCAGTATTTGCTTCCCATCCAAAACCGATCAGAATTTACTTCCCATCCTAAACCGACCAGGATTTCCAGAGCGACCAGGACTTCCAGAGCGACCAACTCCTCCTTAGCGACCAGCTCCTCCTGAGCGACCAGCTCCTCCATAGCGACCAGCTCCTCCTGAGCGACCAGCTCCTTCTGAGCGACCAGCTCCTCCTGAGCGACCAGCTTTGGACCGACCCCGTCAAGACCGACCCGACCAGCTCTTCACGACCGACCCGACCAGCTCCAGGACGACCAGAAACCTGCGCATCTCCAATTCGACTCCGATTTCGACCAAAACTTCATCAAACGATGAATCCGACGAAACCGGTTTATCCGATTCATCCAAATTCAACCACAAACATGTTATGCAACCAACAATATCACCAATCTAACAATTTCCATCAAAACACATAAATTTCCCAAAAACATGATAAATGAACATATGAACACAAATATAGATCTAACTTGCATAAACTCATGAAATAACATTAAACTTACGATTTAAATTATCTAGATTAGATCCTAGAATGGTTCATATGTAATTTATACTTAACATGGTGTAGATCTAAAGAAAATGACATGAAAATGATGAAATTAACATCCAATAACTCACATACTTCCATGAATCCGAATGAGAGATGTGAATCACTCACCAATTCTCCAAAACAAAGCAAAAGCGATGAAAAAGCAATCCGGACAGCGAACACTTCGAATCAAACCCTTTAATCCGATGAATTCGCCCTTGAAACGATGTTGATCTAGCCTCGAATGGTATGGATCTTCGATTTCCCCCTTGGATTTGGAATTTTAATGGTGGAAAGGTGTTAGAGGAAGAAGGAGATCAAAGCCTCCCCATAAGAGAATGGAAAATGCCAACCTTTCTCCATATCCCTTACCCCCTATTTATAGTCTCCACCTACCCTCTAATGGGCCTTCTCCAAATCAGCCCATTAGCCTTCCAAAACCTGAACAACCAACTGAAAAACTTTAAAATAGCGATTTCTCCCAAACCACTGAACCAAATCCTTAATTTAACCACTCTACGGAAAGACAATCATCAATTCCTTTCCAACGGTACAGGTCTCATCCCCTGATTCGACCTGAGTCAAAAGTTATGCCATGTACAAGACTGACAAGGGCAAAATGGTCACAAACAAAATTGGTAAAATTTATGGACATGTCTCACATCCCCATAAGCAACATACCAAAAGATGAGAATGATCCAACCCTCAGGGAATAAAATAAAAATATTTTACGATCTTCCAATACGTAAAATGCGGGCTGTTACAGTATCACTATGGGTTACCATTATGAATTGTTAACCCGTCAACAATTATGAATGAATTGTAATAAACAATAACTTATTAATCCACATACACTGCTACTAATAACTTACAAATAGCCTAAAGAATCAATCATTTTTTAATAGGTAATAGGACTTGTGTATATAAGTTTTTGGTAAGCAATTTTTATTGATAATGTAAGTATTACACATGTATTTGCAGTTAATCAAAAAATACCAACTTCACCCAGGTTGTATAATGCCAAGTGTAACCTTTCGCATACGGTCAGTATAGAAAATGAACATGAGAAATAACAGAGAAAGGGGAAATTCCAAAACAACCTTCCATCCAAGATAAATGCATGTGTAAAGTAAAGATTTAAAATTTTCCTTCCATGAATTATATAATAAAATTTCATACACATATCTAAATTCTATAGTTAATCATAATAATTGATCTAAATGTATTTTGATTATTTCCAACAAATAGCAGGATAAATGTTCTTTATTTCGATCATTTTATAGTTTCAATTTTTCCAATCAAAACCATAGAAGGAGTGTTTTCACATACATGGGTTTGCTATTATACATGTTGCTCAGATATAGAAATTTTTTACGATTAAGCACAAATTGTTCCATATCTTCTATGATTTGAGTCAAAATCAAAGGGCATAATTTTCTGTCAACAACTGAAATAAAATAGCGAGCACAAAAAGTCGGCATAGGGGATTACCTGGTGGCAGAAGTGGAAGCCCAAATCATACGGTCATGGATGGAAAGCCGCCACAACCGTCATCGATAAAGGGAGAAAAAACGTCAGCAAATCCAATGGACGACGATCCGGTGGCTGAAAGTGAGATAGTCTTAGAGATCAACATCGGCGGTCAAATGGCTTCAAATTAGAGTCAGGAATTATAAAGGGAGAAGGAATGGACGATCATTAAATTTCGAAATCAGGGTTTGGCGTTGTGGAGCGAGGACGAAAAGATTGCTGGATGAGGAAGGTCGTGTGGATTGAGAGATCTAGGGTTTTCTTTTTAATCGTACGACCGACAATGAGAAATAGTGATTAAGACTAATGGTGATTTATTTATGGAAAATTGTATCGAGCTGGGCTTTGATGCTTTTATTTGTATTATTTGTGTATGATAAATTAATGAAATTGAACATTTATTAAATATTAAATTATAATAAAATATGTAACAACCCGGAAAATCTGAACCAATTTAAAAATTTTAAATTGGCTATTTTAGTGAATTTAAATATTTAAAATAATAGCGACGAAAAAGTAAGTTCGAATCATTGTTTGAAAAGAAATATAATTAACTCTAATTATAAACAAGGCCTGAAATGGCGCGGTAGTTTCAAAATTTGAATTTGAACTTTGCCTGACTGTACCGGGTGCAAAACAAAATGGATTTGAGTGAAAAAAAATATTTAAATCTGTTAGCAAATATCTTTCTAATAAATCTGAAAAATTGAAGTTTCATAGCAGGAAGCAAAAGTTATGGCCAAACGAATTTTCAGAAAGGTCGCTATAGAGTTTATATAGCCCGTGAAAATGGCCATTTTACAAACAAACTCGGAATTCGACGAAACCACTTTTGTTGGATCCGGGATGTTGAATTATTGCTAGGTTTCAAATTTCATAATTTTTGAAGCTAGTATGTGAGCGTGGCAAAGGAAAATGTGTTTGGTCGATTTCTATTAAATTGGATCGACCAGAAAAGGGCCATTTTTCAAACGGTCTCAGAATTTGGCGAAACTATTTTTGTTGGGACCGTATCATCAAAACATAGCTAGATTTATTTTTTGGGAATTTTTGGGATCAATATATGGCCCCGGCAAATTGAAATGTACGCTCAAAATAAATATTGAATGGTATATATTTTAAATTGAAGGAAAACTGACTGAAACAGTCGAATGGGCCTACGAAACATATCCCATTATGTTCCGAATGGGGGTATTTAGCTGGGGACGACAGTCGTTGGGTTTGAATTGGTGTTCGTGTGTGACAAGGGGTATTTTCGGATTTTTAAAATTTATAAATACAAAAAGATCTCATTGGTCCAATCTATTTCTCTCTCCCCGAAAACCCCCTCAGATCGACGACGATAAAACCTTCAAAACTTCCCAGGACGATTTCTTCCAAATCGCTTCGTTTCAGATCTCGACACAGTTGAGGATTTTGAAGAGCTCGGCGAGAGCTTCAAATCCATACCCGATTCATCCATCCTCGTGGCCCCAGTCTCGAGATTCGAGCCCAGCAACGTCGGCCATTCATCGCGCTGCCACGAACACCACAGGCGATCGAGCCTGACCGCACCGCCACACCTAGTGTAATGACTCGTATTCTACACATCATAGGATCGTAGAATATTTATTTCTTTCCCGTATGAAGTCGTATGGTCATGTAACTTTGGGAAACGTCCATTAAAGTCATTTCCCATGTTCATGATTTTTGTCGATTTTTAAATGACCATTTTGCCCCTAGTTGGTACTGTTTTAGCCATAACTTTTGATTGGAATGGAATTTTGACCTGAAACCACTTCCAATGGATTCGTTTGATGGTTTATCTTTCCGTAGAGTGGTCAAATAGCCAAACGGACTTACCGTTTGGGAGATATGGCTGAAACAAGATTTGGAGGGTAAAAAACTGCTTAACCAGGCCAAATCGGGTGATTAGTGGATAGGCCCATAACCCATTTTGGGATTAGGGTTATGGGAAGGCTGAAATGAGATAGAGGACCATTCCATTTCAGTTTTCTAGCCTCCACTTATCACCAAGGAACCCTAAAAATGGCCTCCAACCTCTAAATCACCTCCAAATCACCTTTTGGTCAAGGATTTGGCTTAGCAACCCCTAATCAAGGAAGATCTACACCAAAGCAACATTGGAGCTGCTGTTTAGCATTGAGATTCACATCAAATCAGAACTTTATTTCAGATCTTAGTTTATTTGTGGCTAAGGTGAGTGATTTGCATAGTTTTGCACTAATTATGGCTAATTAGGGGTGATTAGTGTTAATTAGCGAATTTAAACATGATAAAATTCGGGGAAAATGTTCATAAATTCTTAAATGATGTTTTAGACCTCTGATATGAATTTGAGTTAATTTGGTTAAGTTTTGATAATCCTATCATTAGTTTCATCTAAACATGCTTAAGGGGAAATATGGGATTTTGGGTATGTTTGATCCATTTTAACCTATCATATTGATGTTTTGATGTTTGTGGTTGATTATGCATGTTGCTATGACTGTATGAAATGCTTTGTGATTGGTTTCAATAGTTAGAATGGTCGAAAACATCGTCGAATGGCGTAAACACTTGCTGGAATAGTTTCAGAAAACAGTGCAGGGTTCGGCTCGGATCGGATATGTTGAACTGGGCAAGAGATTCGATCGGATCGGAACCTGACACTTGGGAAAAGTGGCAAAAAGGAAGGCTATGCTAACTGAACTGGGATCGGATCGGATTGAGGAGGATGGATCGGATCGGAGCATAAGGACGGATCAGATAGGAGCATGTGAAGGATGAGGAGACGGATCGGAGCGGAGGCATGAACTAGAGGGGGAAGGGCACCCGACCCGACCCGAGGAGAAATACTCGACCCGAACCGATGAAGAGGACTCGACCCGAACCAATGGAGGATACCCGACCTGAACCGATGGCTTGAAGAGAATCCGACCCGACCCAGTATTGACCAATAACCCGAGATGCAAAGGTAGTCCAATATGGGAAGTTAGAGCTCAGGATCCAGTTGGGAACCAATAAGTTCACTTCATGGTTGGACTTTGCTGCGGGACGTGTGCTAAGAAGTTGTCGACGTTCATAATTTCGATTCACCACTAGAAATGAAGGATGACTACTTATCAGTGCACTAGGTTCATTATGACCTGAGGGGCAAGGTGATGGTAGCAAGACTACGTTATCAGTGCAGTAGGGTCATTATGACCTGAGGGGCAAGGTGATGCGTAGTAGGACTATGAGCCAGCGCAGATGGGGTGAACAACTCCATGGGGCAAGTGGACATGTAAGGATTGGTAAGGCTATGAGCCAGCGCAAATGGGGTGAATAACTCCATGGGGCAAGTGGACATAGCAAAGGATTAGTGGCTACGTTATCAGTGCAGTGAAGCCATTTATGACTTCATGAGGCAGAGTGATCGTAGCAAGATATGTTGGGTGATCGAAGTGGTGAATTTCGTATGCTTTACGCACTGGGTGAGAGATGTGAGGATGGATGCTATGTTTGATTGTTTGCCATCACTATGACATGCACACCTCCCCCACCTCCGTATCTTTACACCGTTTGATATGGTACCTTAGAGTGTTGTACAGTATGTAGTGTTAACTCTTTGGTTGCAGGTCCAGGTTCAGGTATGTTTTAGTCTACCTGTTTTTGTTCACTTTAGATGCTTATCGCTCATACCAGGCTTTATGTCTGACCCAGAGTTTTATGTCTACTCTTATTACTCTGGGTGCTCACACGAGCAGACTAGAGACAGGTTAGCTGGTGGTGCGCGAGTAGCTGATTCGGAGGCGGGCAGGAGGCTTCCACGTATGATGTGTATATACACATTCTCCCTGTGTCGTTGGTGGTCGCTACTTGGGCATTAGTAGTGTACCTCCTTTATCTTACTTTTGCTTTGAGACAGTTGAAAAGTTGTAATAAGCTATATTTTGGATTTCCGCTGCTATGATGTTTAGTTCTGATTTTCAGCTTATGCACTTTCTCTCCTGTTTTATGTCAAGTATGTTATTATTATATTTTGTTCCATGCGCTGTGAGACATCCTACAGGTTCCTTGATTAGTTCATTCTCTTATTTCTTTTCTTCTGACGACCATTCCGTGCTAACTGGACATGTGTACAGCGCACTTTTGGAGTAAATGTCGGTTGGTGCAGGCGGGCCGTCACACTTGGTATCAGAGCTCTAGGTTGCGTAGTTAACCTAGGGAAAGACACCAGGAAGAAATAGTACGTATATGAGAGCGCGTATTTGTAATTACTTTGGTTTTAAAAAGCTATGTATATATATACTATTAGTAGTATAAGAATGAAGTCGCACTGCACTAGCACTACTATGGGGTCGTTAATCGTTTCCCTTTTCCAGTTTGACAATGAGCCGAGACACGAGGGGTGCTGCTAGAGGGACCAACCAAGGGAATGCAGCTGACATGAGGGCGATGTTTACTAACCTCATGAGAGACATGCTCAGAGAAGTGCAAGGGGCAGTTCCCAATCCCAGAGTTGGTGTTGGCCTAGTAGTGCAGGCGCCTAGGGTCAATTTCGCCAAGTTGTGCAAGGATTACACTAACCTTGGTGGAAAGTCGTTCCACGGGACGGAGTCGGCCATAGATGTTCAAGATTAGATGGATAGCTGTGATCGTATCTTTGATGACTTGGGTCTTGAGGATGCAATGAAGAGAACACTAGCGTCTCGTCAGCTGCAAGGACGAGCGATGAACTGGTGGAATGCCATTAGAACAGCTACTCCAGAAGATCAGGTTACTTGGGATCAGTTCAAGGCTCGCTTTCGCGAGAAGTTCATTCCAGCTGCCCAGAAGTTAGTGCTGTTCAAGAGGTTCTTGGAACTCAAGCAGAATGGGAGGGCAGTTTCTGACTGTATCGCTGAGTTCGACACTTTGTCGAAGTATGGACTGTCTCTCATTGACACTCCTGAAAAGAAGAATGAGAAGTTCATTACTAGTTTGGATGGATACTTGGGGGAAAGTCTTATCAACCACATCGATGAGACTTTTGAATCGATTGTGGGGAAAGCTTTGAGATCAAAGAGTCTTTACCCTAAGTCAAAGACCGAGGCTGCATCTGCAGAAGGGCCAAAGCCGCAGCAAGCGGTGGAGGCAAGAATAACTCTCAGAATAAGAGGAAGCAGGACCAATCTAAAGGTGGCCAGAAAAAGAGCAAGAAAGATGTTGAGTGCTTCAGCTGTGGTAAGAAGGGCCATTATGCTAAGGAATGTCGGGCCAAGCCAGCGGAAAGGAAGTGCTACAACTGTGGTCAAGTGGGACATCATAAGGATAAGTGTCCACAACCTCTTAAGGAGAAGAAGATTGTGAAAGCATATGCTATTGATGCTGTTCCTTCTTCGTCGAATGCCCCAACTGCGGCGGAGAAAGGAAAGAATGTTGTTATTCAAGGTATGCTTTCTATTTATGATATACCAGTTCGAGTTTTGTTTGATACTGGGGCTTCCCGTTCCTTCATATCTAGTGACCTGGTAGATAGGTTGGGACTGGAACCCGAGATAGTCGATAGACCATTGGTTGTGACGAACCCGATTGGTGGTTCGACTAGCCTTAGTATGATTTGCAGGAATTTGGTCTTATCGAGTCATGGATGTATGTTTGTATGTGATTGCTTTGTTTTGGGCTTTACTGGGTATGGCATTATATTGGGAGTCGATTGGCTCCAAATATACGGGGTGGTAGTAGACTGTGAGGGCTTTTTGGTGACAGTGAGGGCGGATGATGGGCGGAGGGTAGCGTTTGGTAGTCTACCTAGTGATGGGGTTATGGCTAGTTTTGTAAATTCCCTCGACATCCCGCAGGATGAGTTGTCAGATGTGCCCGTGGTTGGCCAGTATCCGGACGTCTTCGAGGAGGTGACCGGGCTTCCACCACACCGAGAGATTGAGTTCCGTATTGATTAGTGAAAGATGCCAGACCTATAGTGATGCCACTTCGTCGTATGGCGCCAAGGGAGCAGCGAGGGCTCGGGGTGCAAGTCAGCAGTCTTTTGAAGAAGGGATTTATTAGAAGGAGTGTCTCCGAGTGGGGAGCACCAGTTGTGTTTGCCACTAAGGCAGATGGTTCCCTTCATTTGTGTGTGGACTATCGCGAGTTGAATAAGGTGACGAGGAAGAATAAGTATCCTCTACCGCGGATAGATGATTTGTTTGATCAACTGGAAGGAGAAAGAGTGTTCTCCCAGTTGGACCTCGCGACAGGATTTCATCAGCTTCGAGTAGCGGATGAGAGTGTTCCGAAAACGGAATTTAGGACGCCGTCTGGATTTTATGAGTGGTTGGTCATGCCATTTGGGTTGACCAATGCACCAGCCTATTTTGTGGATCTTATGAATCGAGTATTCAGAGATCAGTTGAATAAGTTTGTTCTTGTGTTCGTGGATGATATCCTTGTTTACTCAAGGACAGAGGAGGAACACAAGGGACACTTGAGGATAGTGATGGAGGTGTCGAGGAAACACCAATTGAAAGCGAAATTCTCTAAGTG
The DNA here is from genome assembly GCA_030737875.1 of Allium sativum. Classification (NCBI taxonomy): domain Eukaryota; kingdom Viridiplantae; phylum Streptophyta; class Magnoliopsida; order Asparagales; family Amaryllidaceae; genus Allium; species Allium sativum. Next base: position 890,321,817 of record CM060926.1, on the reverse strand, counting down.
TCATTTTTGGAGAAGGGAAGTGAGATTCTTGGGTCATGTTGTTTCCGAGAGTGGTATTGTCGTGGACCCTGCGAAGGTGGCTACGGTACAGGATTGGCCTACGCCCAAGAATGCAACAGATGTAAGAAGTTTCTTGGGATTAGCTGGATATTATCGTAAGTTTATCCAGGTCTTCTCCAAGATAGCGGCACCGTTGACTCAATTGACTAAGAAGAATCAGTCCTTTGTCTGGGACGGAGTGTGTGAGGATGCCTTCAAGAGTCTAAAAGAGAAGTTAACGTATGCACCAGTGTTAGTAATTCCTTAAGGGAATGAAGAGATGACAGTATACACGGATGCTTGTGGTACCGGACTGGGTGCTGTATTGATGCAAGGAGGTAGGGTTGTAGCTTATGCTAGTCGACAGCTAAAGCCTCATGAGAAGAAGTATCCTACTCATGATTTGGAGTTGGCAGCAATTGTGTTCGCATTGAAGATGTGGATACACTATCTCTTGAGAGAACGATTTGAGTTGTTTATCGATTATAAATCGTTAAAGTATCTCTTCTCTCAGAAAGATCTGAATCTCCATCAGCAAAGATGGTTAGAGTTCTTGGCTTCGTATGATTTTGATATCGCATACACCCCTGGGAAAGGTAATGCGGTAGCCGATGCCTTGAGTAGGAGACATGCTAGTTTGGGGGCAGTGTTTCTTGAGTGGAAGCAACTGGAATATATCGTGGGGTTTGATTTCAGACCAAGGTGCGAATTGGATCCAGTCATGCTAGCTAGTTTGGCGATCAGACCCACTTTGATAGAGCGGATTGGTACCAACCAAAGGAACGATCCTAATCTATTGGAAATCATCTCCAAATTAGAGATGAACATCGACGGTGAGGAGATGAAGGCATATGGGCTTGATCGAGATGGGTGGCTTAGAAAGAATGGAAGACTAGTTGTGCCCAATGTGAATGGTTTGAGAGATGAAGTGCTTAGAGAATGTCATCACTCAAAACTGACTATACATCCCGGTGGTAATAAGATGTATCGAGACATGAGGCAGACTTACTACTGGGAAGGGATGAAAAGAGACGTTGGGAAGTTTATATCCAAATGCATGAATTGCCAACTAGTTAAAGCCGAGCAAAAGAAGCCTAGTGGTTTGTTGCAACCATTAGAAATTCTCGAATGGAAATGGGAGCAAGTCTCGATGGATTTCATCGATGGTTTACCAAGGACTAGATCGGGATATGATAACATTTGGGTAATTTGTGATCGATTGACTAAGAGCGCAAGATTTATACCAGTCAAATCGACCAGAACGGCAGCCAAGTTGGCAGAATTGTATATGAAGTGGGTAGTGAGATTTCATGGAGTACCCAAAAGCATTGTGAGTGATCGAGACCCATTGTTCACTAGTGGGTTTTGGAAGAGCTTACAAGAGGCTCTAGGGTCAGGATTACATCTCAGTACCGCATATCATCCTCAGACCGACGGTCAGACGGAGAGGGTGAATCGTATATTGGAAGATCTCTTGAGAGCTTGTATATTGTATTTTGGTGGATCATGGGATGACCATTTGCATCTAGTAGAGTTTGCATATAATAATTGCTACCAATCCAGTATCGGTATGGCTCCATATGAAGCTTTGTACGGAAGACCCCGCAACTCACCATCATGTTGGATAGAGACTGGCGAGAAGTTTGTGCTTGGACCAGATATGGTGAGAGAAACTTCGGATAAGATTAAGATCATTCAGCAACGAATGAAAGCTACCCAAGATAGGCAGAAGAGTTATGCTGATAAGAGGAGAAGAGACTTGAAATTCTCCGTTGGTGACTTGGTGTTTGTCAAGATCTCTCCGTTGAAGAGCGTGATACGATTTGGCGGGAGAGGCAAGTTGGCACCAAGATTTGTTGGCTCATTCCCTATTCTTGAACTAGTCGGGAATTTGGCATATAGAGTTGGCTTACTAGAGAAAATGGAGGGAGTTCACAATGTATTTCATGTTTCCCAACTAAGGAAGTTCGTTCACGACTCAAATATGACTATTTCACCTGATCAGCTAGAGGACTTCGAAGTAGAACCCGAGGCGGTTGGGAACCGCAAGCCAATTCGTATTGTGGAGCACGATACGAAGCAACTTCGAAGGAAGTCGGTGAAGCTAGTCAAGGTTCAGTGGGGCGAGGACGAGAATGACTGTACTTGGGAAACAGAGGAGAGCATTAAGAGGGCATATCCAGAACTCTTTACCCGGTAAGATTTACTTTGCAATTTAGTTTTCCGCATGCTAGGGTAGACTTGTTTTGCTTGGTTGCATGTTTGATTGTTGTTTTATGATTGATAGGCTTGCGGGACCTTTTTGTGTGTTTTGATTAGGAAATTTCGGGGGCAAAATTTCTTAAGGGGGGGAGAATGTAATGACCCGTATTCTACACATCATAGGATCGTAGAATATTTATTTCTTTCCCGTATGAAGTCATATGGTCATGTAACTTTGGGAAACGTCCATTAGAGTCATTTCCCATGTTCATGATTTTTGTCTATTTTTAAATGACCATTTTGCCCCTAGTTGGTACTGTTTTGGCCATAACTTTTGATTGGAAAAGAATTTTGACCTAAAACCACTTCCAATGGATTCGTTTGATGGTTTACCTTTCCGTAGAGCGGTCATAATAGCCAAACAGACTTACCGTTTGGGAGATATGGCTGAAACAAGGTTTGGAGGGTGAAAAACTGCTTAACCAGGCCAAATCGGGTGATTAGTGGATAGGTCCATAACCCATTTCGGGATTAGGGTTATGGGAAGGCTAAAATGAGATAGAGGATCATTCCATTTCAGTTTTCTAGCCTCCACTTATCACCAAGGAACCCTAAAAATGGCCTCCAACCTCTAAATCACCTTCAAATCACCTTTTGGTCAAGGATTTGGCTTAGCAACCCCTAATCAAGGAAGATCTACACCAAAGCAACATTGGAACTGCTGTTTAGCATTGAGATTCACATCAAATCAGAGCTTTATTTCAGATCTTAGTTTATTTGTGGCTAAGGTGAGTGATTTGCATAGTTTTGCACTAATTATGGCTAATTAGGGGTGACTAGTGTTAATTAGCGAATTTAAATATGATAAAATTCGGGAAAAATGTTCATAAATTCTTAAATGATGATTTAGACCTCTGATATGAATTTGGGTTAATTTGGTTAAGTTTTGCTAATCCTATCATTAGTTTCATCTAAACATGCTTAAGGAGAAATATGGGATTTTGGGTATGTTTGATCCATTTTAACCTATCATATTGATGTTTTGATGTTTGTGGTTGATTATGCATGTTGCTATGACTGTATGAAATGCTTTGTGATTGGTTTCAATAGTTAGAATGGTCGAAAACGTCGTCAAATGGCGTAAACACTTGCTGGAACAGTTTCAGAAAACAGTGCAGGGTTCGGATCGGATCGGATATGGGGCTCGGATCGGATATGTTGAACTGGGCAAGAGATTCGATCGGATCGGAACCTGACACTTGGGAAAAGTGGCAAAAAGGAAGGCCATGCTAACTGAACTGGGATCGGATCGGATTCAGGAGGACGGATCGGAGCGGAGCATAAGGACGGATCGGATAGGAGCATGTGAAGGATGAGGAGACGGATCAGAGCGGAGGCATGAACTGGAGGGGGAAGGGCACCCGACCCGACCCGAGGAGAAATACTCGACCCGAACCGATGAAGAGGACCCGACCCGAACCAATGGAGGATACCCGACCCGAACCGATGGCTTGAAGAGAATTCAACCCGACTCAGTATTGACCAATAACCCGAGATGCAAAGGTAGTCCAATATGGAAAGTTAGAGCTCAGGATCCAGTTGGGAACCAATAAGTTCACTTCATGGTTGGACTTTGCTGCGGGATGTGTGCTAAGGAGTTGTCGACGTTCATAACTTTGATTCACCAATAGAAATGAAGGATGGCTACTTATCAGTGCAGTAGGGTCATTATGACCTGAGGGGCAAGGTGATGGTAGCAAAACTACGTTATCAGTGCAGTAGGGTCATTATGACCTGAGGGGCAAGGTGATGCGTTGTAGGACTATGAGCCAGCGCAGATGGGGTGAACAACTCCATGGGGCAAGTGGACATAGTAAGGATTGGTAAGGCTATGAGCCAGCGCAGATGGGGTGAATAACTCCATGGGGCAAGTGGACATAGCAAAGGATTAGTGGCTACGTTATCAATGCAGTGAAGCCATTTATGACTTCATGGGGCAGAGTGATCGTAGCAAGATATGTTGGGTGATCGAAGTGGTGAATTTCGTATGCTTTACGCACTGAGTGAGAGATGTGAGGATGGATGCTATGTTTGATTGTTTGCCATCACTATGACATGCACACCTCCCCCACCTCCGTATCTTTACACCGTTTGATATGGTACCTTAGAGTGTTGTACAGTATGTAGTGCTAACTCTTTGGTTACAGGTCCAGGCTCAGGTATGTTTTAGTCTACCTGTTTTTGTTCACTTTAGATGCTTATCGCTCATACCAGGCTTTATGTCTGACCCAGAGTTTTATGTCTCCTCTTATTACTCTGGGTGCTCACACGAGCAGACTAGAGACAGGTTAGCTGGTGGTGCGCGAGTAGTTGATTCGGAGGCAGGCAGGAGGCTTCCACGTATGATGTGTATATACACATTCTCCCTGTGTCGTTGGTGGTCGCTACTTGGGCATTAGTAGTGTACCTCCTTTATCTTACTTTTGCTTTGAGACAGTTGAAAAGTTGTAATAAGCTATATTTTGGATTTCCGCTGCTATGATGTTTAGTTCTGATTTTCAGCTTATGCACTGTCTCTCCTGTTTTATGTCAAGTATGTTATTATTATATTTTGTTCCATGCGCTGTGAGACATCCTACAGGTTCCTTGATTAGTTCATTCTCTTCTTTCTTTTCTTCTGACGACCGTTCCGTGCTAACTGGACATGTGTACAACACACTTTTGAAGTAAATGTCGGTTGGTGCGGGCGAGCCGTCACACCTAGGCGCGCCTCTCTCCCCTCTTTCACGTGGCAAAGGCCGATCAACGTATCGTTGCACGGATTCGAAGAAAAATCAAAACCAATTTTCGAACCTTTCAGTGAGGTAACGACCTATTTTAAATAAACTATATTATAGCACCTTAAAGCGCTACGGTTTTTTATTTCACTGTAAAAATCATATCTTTTTCGTTTGTTGACGAAATTCAGTGAAATAAGAGACAGTGGACTCGTGTGGACGTCTTCTACATTCTAGAAGAGACCGCATATTTTTCTGAGCCTTCTACTATTTTTGGTGGAGTGGAACCCAATGTGAGATTTCTAAATTATAAACGATATGGAAAACGATGATGTATAAATTATATAGTCGATGTATGAGTTATATAAGCGTTGTACACCTCTTGTATAAGCGTTGTATAAGTTGTATGTTCGATATATAAGTTATACATGCGTTGTAAAAATTATATATGTGTTGATATAGAAGTGAAATGCTTATATATATATATACGCCCCTCGTCCACAAACCATGGACGATATTTATTGGTTGTGATTTGTGTGAAAATTGGTTGATAGCTAATGGTTGATTTGAATTGTTTGTGGTTGAAAAATACCCGTTTGTGGTTGAGAATTATTTGGTTGAAAGCACATAGGATTATTTTGTGGAAAAGGAAGAAAAAAATATACATGATGCCTGCGTGCGAACTAGATGCATGAAATCCCCATTGTCAAAAGCTGCGAGGCTTTAAGGTAGAGCGAGGAGCCGTACTACGGACAGCCTCGGTTTTAACTACCCTGCCGTTATGCTGCCAAAATTTTGAATAATATTCATATGCTAGAATTATTTTCATGTGTTGAAACTATATTCGTGTGTTGAATAGAAATTCATGTGTTGAATGGTATTTATGTTTTGAAATAAATTGTTTCATAATAAAAATCATATTTTTACCATCTATATGAACTATATAAAATAGTCGTGTTTTGAAATAAATTGTTTTGCAATAAAAACACATTTTTATTGTATATATATAAACTATAAAAAAACATTCATATGTTGAATAAAAATTCATTCGTTGAATAGAAATTCATGTGTTGAATGGTATTCGTGTTTTAAATAAATTGTTTCAAATATAAAAATCACATTTTTATTTTATATATAAACTATAGAAAACATTCATGTGTTGAATAGAAATTCATTCGTTGAATAGAAATTCATGTGTTGAATGGAATTCGTGTTTTGAAATAAATTGTTTTATAATAAAAATCATATTTTTATCGTCTATATGAACTATATAAAATAGTCGTGTTTTGATGTAAATAGTTCTATAATAAAAATCATATTTTTTTATCATCAATATGAACTATGTAAAATAGTCAGGTTTTGAAATAAATTGTTTTACAATAAAAATCACATTTTTATTATATACATGAATTGTTAAAAATAGTGAAGTGTCGAAATAAATGTCGGTTAGATAAAAATATCATTTTTATCAAATGTATGAAAAGGAATTGGTTTTGAAATCGAAGAATAGAGTATATTTATGTATATATATATACATATATATAATTACAATAAATCGAATAACGAAGCTGCAGTTCGTGTTTTGAAACCGTGATTTCAAACGATTAGTGCGGTAGATCCGACCATCGGATTTTCCCGAAACCGAAACCGTTGGGTTCGCTTTGGAAATATCATTCCAAAGACACCGATTTTGTGAAGATCCAACGGTTGGATTGTCTGGAATGTTTAATTCAAATCTGAAGAAAACTAGCGCCAGAATCGATTATATATATATATATATATATATAATTAAATTAAATCGAATAACGACGCTGCAGTTCGTATTTTGAAATCGAAATTTCAAACGATTGTACCGGGAGATCCGACCGTCGGATTTTCCCAAAACTGAAACCATTGGATTCATTTTGAAAAGATCTTTCTAATGATATAAAATTTGTGAATATCCAATGGTTAGATTTTCAGATATGTTTAAATCAAATCTGAAGAAAAACAGTGTCACGGTCGCGTTATGGCCTGAAGCGTCGTTTGAATAAATTTGCTATTTTTAAATAAATAAAAATAGCGAAAAAGCATTATAAGTTATTATAAACGATATGGAATGTGAAATTTAGAAACTAGCTGAAGGTTGGCTAAGTCGAATGGTTTCCTGGGTTTTGATCTGATGTTGCTTTCGGCCTTCGGGGTTAATATTTGGGGAATCGTTCTCTTTCTGATTTGCGGTTAGTGACTAATGAATTGGAATAAGGTGTATGTTGTGTTTGTGTAGCACTTGTTAAATATATATGCGAGTTGCTCAGAAAGACCAGATTTATCCCATTTTGAATAACTGAATCGACAATAAGAAATCGATGATGAAGACGGTGGGAGAAGACCGAAGATTTTCACCTCGTTTGGATGATAACTGATGTCCTGATTTGGAGGCATCCCGAAATATGGATAACGAGTGGCGATCGTCCAGACGTACGTGGAGATCGATGGATATGCGAGGTATATGGTGCCTCCGATTTCGTTCAGACCCAGAACGGACTTATAAATGGACTGTGTGTCTGACATTGGAATTCATTCTGTGTGATTGATAGCCATCAGTTGCATGGTGTGAATTGCCTGTGCGGCATGCTAAGATGCAGTGATCAGGGCTTCTGTTGAAAAGCAAAGTCTTGTGGTTGATCATCAAAGCACCGCCTGTGTGGCGTAGCTTTGTGTATAACGTGAATTCGCGAACCTCACACCCTGGTATGAACCAGAAACGGGAGAGGACCTCAGGGACAACATGCGTTTCTTTCTAGTTAGAGGTGGTGTCGGTGCTTGAACTGGTTGACATTTATATTATTTTCACCTATGTGGTTGTTGCTGTTGCGAGGCGCCTCGGTTATATCGGTAGATCCGGGACCGATGGAGTCACTCGTTGGCTCACTTACGCCCCAAAGGGCAGGGAAACGCAGTGTTTAGGAGTTTTAATCCACATCGGTGGACCGACCCTGACAATCCAAGGGCCCACCTGAGTCTGGGTCCTGAGGCTCGGGCTAGAGAGTCTCTAAGTCGGTAAGGACTATCTTTTGCCTTGGTTCATGACGGAAATCCAATTTCCAAATACGACATTGTGCGGTTTTGATTGTATACCTATATATGGCGACATAGTGGTATAGGGCATTAATACCGTCTATGATTGATACTTATGATTTGAAATTGTTTTTGAAACATATAAACACTAGTAATAATATCAAATTCTTTTGTTTTATTCGTATCAAGCATATTTTGGCCGTTATAAGGTAAAAATTCTATCCTCCGGTTTGCGTTGCATTGTGTGATGGGAACTGAGTCTTATAATGGCTTCATTTTTATAAAAAGCATTGCGATGTTTAAAAGATTTACTTGTTTTTAAAGCACTGGCAATCCAATGGAGTAAACCCGTTCCACGAAAGTGGCATGGTCCTGTGATTAGCCATATTACAAATGTGTTAAGTAGATTTCTCATATCAGTCTCATGACTGACTCGTAGTTTGTTTCACTTGCAAACTCGGGTGCCCCTTTTTCAACACAGGCAACCTTGTATTCAGGTTTTAGCAGGCTCTTTCTGGATAGCTGGAGCTGAAGATGGATTCTATCATTTATCTCTTTTTATGCTGCTCAGTTCCTATTGTACATATTATGTTTGTTTTCCGCTGTAGACATTTATGTATAGCTGAACTGTATTTGTACTAAGTATGATCCTGTATACTGTGTAACTCTGATGATTATATTTATCCAGTGTATTCTATTGTACATTATTTGGTGTATTTATTTATTTCTGTTCTTCTATTATTTGTTTATGTGTTATATTCCAAAGATTACCCTTAACACCGTCGTATGGGGTTTTGGGGTCGTCACATCATGGTATCCGAGCTTTGGTAAAGCTTAGCTCAGGAATATAACATATTACCAAACTCGGTAGAGATAGAACCAGTAGTGTTCTAGGACGAATAACTCATTACAGATAGGATCAGTAATATCCTAGTATGTGTGTAGCAGAAACAGAATAACTCGTTAGAGATGGGGTCAGAAATGCCCCAGAACGAGTTGACAGTTATATGTTTATAAATAACGTATTTATGATTATATATATAGTCTGGTTTTAGAAATATGATTTTTTGAATATATAAAAGATGTATACTTGAAAAGTTAAAAACAAATTGATTGTTGTTTGTGTTGTGTGATAGTGGATTTGATTAATTAAATTATTAGAACGATAGTTAATTTTAATTAATAAGAGAATGAATGGTAGAATTTATTCGGTTAAATCACACATTGAGCTGAGTTAAAAATAGATAGAACTATATACATGTGTATTATATGTGTTTGAACAGGTAAATGGATTAGCTGTTGAGTAAAGAATTTATTTGCGTGCCCGACAAATAGGTAAACCTTAATGAGTTGGACGCACAATTTTATTATTATATCAACTCCTGTGAATGCCATTGGATGCGGAGTGCTGGTTGTTCTGTGTGTAATAATATATGTCGCCATAGGATAGTAACAATTAATTTTGAACTACGCTACATGGCATACTTCCTTAAGATAGGCATACTTCATCATATACCACATAAGCATTTGGAGCTTATGTGACGAGGTTGAAGATTTACCATACGAGCGAGACGCTTGCATGGCGATGACTATATATTACAGGTTGAACTGATGACTGATATGGACCATATAAAATTGTAACGATAAATTGCCAGATTAATAAAAAAACCACACGGGTCTGGAGTTGACAATAATCACGTCTCTCTAGTTATTAGATACGGCACATGGATTATTTATTTCCCACACGGGACGAGGTGACGAGAATTTATTCTCTGGAGTAATTAAAAATACACACTCCTTCAGGCTTAAACAGGGTGACGAGAATTTATTCTCTGGAGTTATTATCTATACACGCTCCCCGGTAAACACCAGAATATATCACTATAAATATGTTTATGCTTTATAGGATTTATTGGGTACCTAATACGGCCCAATAAATTTCCAAACCCCTACCCGTACAAAGGAGGTTATGGCGAAATTTTTCGAAAATTTAGGGTGTTAGCCAAATTTTTGAAGAATTTGAAAATTCTCAGAAACTGAAAAGTTGGGGAATGGAAGCCAGATTGAAAGTAGAGTTGATTAATTGAGCCACTTTCGACTTTTTTCCTTTTCGGGGACGAAAAGTTTTAAGTGGGGGAGATTGTAACAACCCGGAAAATCTGTACCAATTTAAAAATTTTAAATCGGCTATTTTAGTGAATTTAAATATTTAAAATAAATATTTTAAATAATAGCAACGAAAAGTAAGTTTGAATTGTTGTTTGAAAAGAAATATAATTAATTCTAATTATAAACAAGGCCTGAAATGGCGCGGTAGTTTCAAAATTTGAATTCAAACTTTGCCTGACTGTACCGGGTGTAAACAAAACGGATTTGAGTGAAACCAAAAATATTTAAATCTGTTAGTGAATATCTTTCTAACGAATCTAAAAAATTGAAGTTTCATAGCAGAAAGCAAAAGTTATGGCCAAACGAATTTTCAGAAAGGTCGCTATAGAGTTTATATAGCCCGTGAAAATGGTCATTTTACAAACGACCTCGGAATTCGACGAAACCACTTTTGTTGGATTCGGGATGTTAAATTATTGCTAGATTTCAAATTTCATAATTTTTGAAGCTAGTATGTGAGCGTGGCAAAGAAAAACGTGTTTGGTCGATTTCTATTAAATTGGATCGACCAGAAAAGGGCCATTTTTCAAATGGTCTCAGAATTCGGCGAAACTAGTTTTGTTGGGACCGTATTATCAAAACATAGCTAGATTTATTTTTCGGAAATTTTTGGGATCAGTATGTGGCCCTGGCAAATTGAAATGTACGTTCAAAATAAATATCGTATGTTATATATTTTAAATTGAAGGAAAACAGACAGAAACAGTCGAATGGGCCTATGAAACATATCCCATTGTGTTTGGAATGGGGGTATTTAGCAAGGCACGATAGTCGTTGGGTTTGAATTGGTGTTCGTGTGTGACAAGGGGTATTTTCGGATTTTTAAAATTTGTAAATATAAAAAAATCTCATTGGTCCAATCTATTTCTCTCTCCCCAAAAACCCCTCCAGATCGACGACGATAAAACCTTCAAAAATTCCCAGGCCGATTTCTTCCAAACCGCTTCGTTTCAGACCTCAACACAGTTCAGGATTTTAAAGAGCTCGACGAAAGCTTCAAATCCATACCCGATTCATCCATCCTCGTGGCCCCAGTCTCGAAATTCGAGCCCAGGAACGTCGGTCGTTCATCGCGCCGCCACGAACGCCACAGGTGATCGAGCCTGACCGCACCGCTACCCCTAGGTGCGCCTCTCTCCCCTCTTTCACGTGGCAAAGGCCGATCGACGTATCGTTGCGCGGATTCGAAGAAAAATCAAAACCTAGTTTCGAACCTTTCAGTGAGGTAACGACCTATTTTAAATAAACTATATTATAGCACTCTAAAGCGCTACGGTTTTTGATTTCACTGTAAAAATCATATCTTTTTCGTTTGTTGACGAAATTCAGTGAAACAAGAGGCAGTTAACTCATGTGGACGTCTTCTACATTCTAGAAGAGACAGCATATTTTTTTGAGCCTTCTGCTATTTTTGATGGAGTGGAACCCAACGTGAGATTTCTAAATTATAAACGATATGGAAAACGACGATGTATAAATTATATAGTCGATGTATGAGTTATATAAGCGTTGTACACCTCTTGTATAAGCGTTGTATAAGTTGTATGTTCGATATATAAGTTATATATGCGTTGTAAAAATTATATATGTGTTGAAATAGAAGTGAAATTCTTATAAATATATACACACGCCCCTCGTCCACAAACCATGGACGATATTTATTGGTTGTGATTGGTGTGAAAATTAGTTGATAGCAAATGGTTGATTTGAATTGTTTTTGGTTGAAATTGATTGATTGTGATTGAAAAATATTCGTTTGTGGTTGAGAATTATTTGGTTGAAACCACATAGGATTAGTTTGTGGAAAAGGAAGAGAAAAATATACATGCCGCCAGCGTGCGAACTAGATGCATGAAATCCCCATTACCAAAAGCTGCGAGGCTTTAAGGTAGAGCGAGGAGCCGTACTAGGGACGACACCGGTTTTAACTACCCTACCGTTATGCTGCCGAAATTTTGAATAATATTCATGTATTAGAATTATTTTCATGTGTTTAAACTATATTCGTGTGTTGAATAGAAATTCATGTGTTGAATGGTATTCGTGTTTTGAAATAAATTGTTTCATAATAAAAATCATATTTTTACCATCTATATGAACTATATAAAATAGTCGTGTTTTGAAATAAATTGTTTTGCAATAAAAATCACATTTTGATTGTATATATAAACTATAGAAAAAATTCATGTGTTGAATAAAAATTCATTCGTTGAGTAGAAATTCATGTGTTGAATGGTATTTGTCTTTTAAATAAATTGTTTCAAATATAAAAATCACCTTTTTATTTTATATATATATACTATAGAAAACATTCATGTGTTGAATAGAAATTCATGTGTTGAATGGTATTCGTGTTTTGAAATAAATTTTTTTATAATAAAAATCATATTTTTATCATCTATATGAACTATATAAAATAGTCGTGTTTTACAATAAATTATTTTATAATAAAAATCATATTTTTATCATCAATATGAACTATATAAAATAGTCGGGTTTTGAAATAAATTGTTTTACAATAAAAATCACATTTTTATTATATACATGAATTGTTAAAAATAATGAAGTGTCGAAATAAATGTCGGTTAGATAAAAATATCATTTTTATCAAATGTATGAAATGGAAATGGTTTTGAAATCGAAGAATAGAGTATATTTATATATATGTATATAAATATAATTAAAATAAATCGAATAACGAAGCTGTAGTTCGTGTTTTGAAACTGTGATTTCAAACGATTAGTGCGGGAGATCCGACCATCGGATTTTCCCGAAACCGAAACCGTTGGGTTCGCTTTGGAAATATCTTTCCAACGACACCAATTTTGTGAAGATCCAATGGTTGGATTGTCTGGAATGTTTAATTCAAATCTGAAGAAAAACAGCGTCAGAATCAATTATATATACATATATAATTAAATTAAATCGAATAACGATGCTGCAGTTCGTATTTTGAAATCGAAACTTCAAACGATTGTACCGGGAGATCCGACCGTCGGATTTTCCCAAAACTGAAACCGTTGGATTCGTTTTGAAAAGATCTTTCTAATGATATAAAATTTGTGAAGATCCAACAGTTAGATTTTCAGATATGTGTAAATCAAATCTGAAGAAAAATAGCGCCACGGCCGCGTTATGGCCATAAGCGTCGTTTGAATAAATTGACTATTTTTAAATAAATAAAAATAGCGATAAATCGTTACAAATTATTATAAACGATATGGAATGTGAAATTTAGAAACTAACTGAAGGTTGGCTAAGTCGAATGGTTTCCTGGGTTTTGATCTGATGTTGGTTTCGGCCTTCGGGGTTAATATTTGGGGATTCGTTCTCTTACTGATTTGCGGTTAGTGACTAATGAATTGGAATAAGGCGTATGTTGTATTTGTGTAGCACTTGTTAATTATATACGCGAGCTTCTCAGAAAGACCGGGTTTATCCCAATCTGAATAACTGAATCGACGACAAGAAATCGATGATGAAGACGATGATGATGAAGGCGTATGTTGTATTTGTATTGGAATAAGCCATCAGTTGCATGGTGTGAATTTCCTGTGTGGCATCCTAAGATGCAGTGATCAAGGCATCTGTTGAAAAGCAAAGTCTTGTGGTTGATGATCAAAGCACCGCCCGTGTGGCGTAGCTTTGTGTATAATGTGAATTCGCAAACCTCACACCCCGGTATGAACCAGAAACGGGAGAGGACCTCAGGGAGGACATGCGTTTCTTTCTAGTTAGAGGTGGTGTCGGTGCTTGAACTGGCTGACATTTATATTATTTTCACCTATGTGGTTGTTGCTGTTGCGAGACGTCTCGGTTATATCGGTCGATCCGGGACCGATGGAGTCATTCGTTGGCTCGCTTACGCCCCAAAGGGCGGGGAAACGCAGTGTTCAAGAATTTTAATCCACATCGGTGGACCGGCCCTGACGATCCAAGGGCCAACCTGAGTCTGGGTCCTGAGGCTCGGGCTAGAGAGTCTCGAAGTCGGTAAGGACTATCTTTTGCCTTGGTTCATGACGGAAATCCAATTTCCAAATACGACATCGTGCAATTTTGATTGTATACCTATATATGGCGACATAGTGGTATGGGGCATTAATGCCGTCTATGATTGATACTTATGATTTGAAATTGTTTTTGAAACATATAAACACTAGTAATAATATTAAATTCTTTTGTTTTATTCGTGTCAAGCATATTTTGGCCGTTATAAGGTAAAAACTCTATCCTCCGGTTTGCGTTGCATTGTGTGATGGGAACTGAGTCTTATAATGGCTTCATTTTGATAAAAAGCATTGCGATGTTTAAAAGATTTACTTGTTTTTAAAGCACTGGCAATCCAATGGAGTAAACCCGTTCCACGAAAGTGGCGTGGTCCTGTGATTAGCTATATTACAAATGTGTTAAGTAGATTTCTTATACCAGTCCCATGACTAACTCATAGTTTGTTTCACTTGCAAACTCGGGTGCCCCTTTTTCTATACGGGCAGCCTTGTATTCAGGTTTTAGCAGGCTCTTTCTGGATAGCTGGAGCTGAAGATGGATTCTATCATTTATCTCTTTTTATTCTGTTCAGCTTCTATTTTACATATTATGTTTATTTTCCGCTGTAGACATTTATGTATAGCTGAACTGTATTTGTACTAAGTATGATCCTGTATATTGTGTAACTCTGATGATTATATTTATCCAGTGTATTCTATTGTACATTATTTGGTGTGTTTATTTATTTCTGTTCTGCTATTATCTGTTTATGTGTTATATTCCAAAGATTACCCTTAACACCGTCGTACGGGGTTTGGGGTCGTCACAAAATATGTAATTTATTTCAAGCCGGACAGATATTTATCCCGATGCCGCCATATTTATATTCGTTTCTAAATATTATTAAGGCTACTGTACATTCAGATCCACCTTCTGAATGTTTGATATTTTCCTTATCAATGGTTGAAAATGAAATAGTCGATATTTCCCATATCAATATGATTTTGGTTACTGAAAGGGGATGAAGATGAAATAATTGAAACATATCAATAGCTGAAAACATAAAATCAAAACAAAATGATTACGAAATGTTTGTGTTTCATTATTACTTTTAAATTCATAGTTGTACCAAAACAAGAGAAAACGAGTAAAACTAATTTTAAAAACAATAAATCTACTTCAGAAAATTTTAAAGTTTTTAAACTATGAAACGAAAATATTAATTTAATTATTAAATATCAAATACAAGATAATAAAATTACTTGTTAATTATTTTAATTACTAATTAATTATTAATTAGTAATTATTAGTCTTACTTAATGATTATTTAATACATACTATTTAATAGTATTAATTATTAGAAAATACTGCTTTTTATTTATTAGTTATTTATTATCAATTGTTACTTATTACTTATTAATTATTAAGTACTAATCATTATATGCTTGTTATTAATTATTATTTCTTAATCATAAATAAACATTAATTATAATTTACTAATTATTAATGACTAATCATAAATATAAAATATAATTAATGGTTATAGAAAACAATTATCTACGACATATCTATAATATAAAATTATATGTTATAATTTTATAATTATTTTAACATTTTTAAAATTTGGAATAATGTTTATAATTTTTATTTTTGACAAAATTTCAAATTTTAATTCTAGTTTTTTAATATTAGAAAATTTATCTTAGAAATTTATAAATCTAAAATTTGTTGTAACATTCAATATAAAATGTAACAAGTATTTACATTATTAAATACCAAAAAGGTAATAATAAATATCACTTCCTAATTATTAAAAATTACACATTAATAAAAAATTATTAAAAATAAAGTATCAAATACATAGTAAATATTAATTATTAATTCTTTAGTATTTAATAAAAATTATAAAATGTTAATTACTAAATAATAAATATTAATTATTACTATAAATAACCTAGTATTTATTATTATTTATTTATTAGCATCTCTTACAACGGGCAGTATGACCGTTGTAAAATTAGCACCTCTTACAACGAGCATTTTATGACCATTGTAAAATTCACACCTATTACAACAGGCCTTTTTTGAACGTTGTTAAATTGGCATATATTACAATGGGCCAAAAATGACCATTGTAATAGCAATCAATTACAACGGACAGTCATTGCCCGCTGTAAAAAGAGTTTTGTATAGGGCATCTATTACAACGGGTTTGAATAGGCCGTTGTAACAGGACCGTTGTAATAAGGTGTTTTTGTTGTAGTGTTATAAGCTGAAATTCGATTATATCGAATTCAGGAACGTGTTATTTACTTTTCGTTTTAATTAAGATTTATTTATTTAATTAAGTATAACTTATTTATTCTAATAAAGAACTAAAGTTATATTTTAAAACTAAATATTTTTGGAAGCAGGTATTATAACGCTATAACTATAACCAATATTTTATACATCGATCATTAAACCGATACAAGTGGATTTTGGAAATGTTTTCCAAATATAACCAGAAATGTTCTTCTAAGTAAAAAATGAAATGATTTCGAAGTTAATAATAGAGTTAAGGAAATTGGAAACCGACTGAAGATTAGTTGAATTGAATGGCTGTCTGAGTTTTGATCTGATGTTGGTTTCGGCCTTCGGGACTGATGCCTGAAAATTTGTTCCCTTACTAGTTTAAGGTTAGGAAATGATGAATGTGGAACAATAGTGATGCGTGAATATGATATGGAAATATTTTCCGATGTTAATAACGTATATTTTCAAAATATAGAGAATAAGAGTTGTGAATATATGGAATAAATTCCTCATATTTAAAAAGGGATATTCCTAAATATAGTTAATAAATAGTTTAAAATAGATGGAAACATTTTCTGATCGTGTGAGGTGAATTGAGGCTCGAGAAATATTTGGAAAAATATGGGAAACAGGAAATTAGGGAAATGAATAAATTGTTGATAAATTGATTTAAGGGGCACAGTGTTGATGGATAGTTTATTGATAAATTTCCTTTTGGAGATAAGATCGTTGTGTGTATGGTTGTTTTCCTTTGATAGTTAAATCATTGGCTATTAAAGTTTTTGACCATTTTTCCATTGTTAATACGAAGAGACTGGGATCAGATTTATTATCTGAAAACCACTCCGTATGGACATTAGCGTTGTGAATCAAATACGATGAAGATAATTGAAGATGGAGTTTATGAAAGGGCTGTTCTGGCGATCCTAGGTAGAAATTGCCTAAGATGGATTTACAGAATAGTGCCTTCGGTTTGTCCCGTCCCAGGACAACTTGTATGGATGAATGTCTGATAGAATATATCTAATTGATCCTGTGAGTTGGTCTCTTCAAATGTATTTATGTTGGTGGCGGAGAAATTCGTTTCTCTTAGCTTTATACTCGTTATATGTTTGGGGTAATCAATTTGTTATTTGGCGGGTATGACGATGTGGCATTCAAAGTAATTAGTCGCCAGATGTTCCAAAAGATTCGTTATGACCTCAAGCCTCATCAACCGGGAAATGATAAAAATTGGGCAGGCAACATGGCTAAGTGGGTCGCATCCAATTAGGGTATGTTGTCCCTATGTAGAGAATATTCATATTTATTACTTCTTTACATTTCTGTATCTCCCGGGAATGGTTATGTTGGTATACCAACCGTAAGGTGACAATACATTCGGAACATTCAGCCGAAATGAATGGCCGGTCATGTGTGGGCCGAGTTGCAAGATGTTCTTGTTGAACTCCAGTGTATCCCCTCTAGACTACACTGATCGGAAGGTGGTTCCATACCTTACCATAGTCGTAATCCAATCCCCAACAAGCGCCTACGGTTTTGAATATATACTATATATGTAGAGCGTGAGATGCACGTGTTCTGCTAGATTGATATTTATTTGTATTTAGACATTATTATAATATCGAAAAAATATATGATTTCTAACAATGTTTTGGGTTATCATAAGGAAAAAATGTCCGTGTTTATGTGTGGATCGGTCTTATGATTATCTTTTCTTTCGAAAAGGTTTTTGAAAAGTTAAACCAAATGACTGGAGTTTACTCACACCAATCCCATGACTGACGCAAAGTTTATTTTGTTTTGTTTTACCATAAACTCTTGGGTGCCCAAATTTGTACAGGCAGTCAAGTAGTCAGGATTTTATAGAAACCCTTGGAGGAGTTTTGGAGCAGGAGGCTTCAGCATTAGTTATATGTAGAGTTTATTTCCGCTGTGGTACATATGTTATATACTCTGATGATGATAAATGTAAGTACAAATACAGTTTTGTATTTCAAAGTTATGTTATAATATATTTTATTCGTTCCGCTGTGAGATTCGTGTTTATTCTGTTGTTACCTTCTTTTTCTATTCTAATTTTCTTTCTTTATCCGCACCCTGTAACTTCTTTCTATTAATGATCTGGTATTTCCGATTCAGGAATAGTCGACTTGGGTATTTATTTCGATTTTCGAGGTCAAAAATCCTTGGGTCGTTACAGATTACTCCTTATTGATGCATCATTATGTATCCCATGGAGGAATTACTTTTGAGATTGAATCTTTATTCATCTTTAGGTACATTTGGAACTCTTTCCGATATATTACTTATTCGATCAAATCATTTTATTCTATTGCATGTTATTTTATTTAATTTTTTGACATTCAATGGTCAAACATTATACTCGCTAATGTGTATCTAATATACATGTTCATGTTGGTAATAAATCATCAATGAATATAACAAAAAATGTGGAACTGTTTGGCATTAATAGACTATGATTGCATACATCTATATGTATCAATCCGAAGACTCCGTTAACCCATTACAGTGCACCCACTAAATAGATGTATAGACTTTTATTATTTGAGATATAATCAATAAGTATTGTATGATTCAAAATTATATTTTTTTTTCTTAAAACCGTGGCTTCGTCCATAATTCCAAATAACTTTACATAATATTAGATACTTATATATTTTCCAATGCATCTTTTTGTTTTGAAAATTTAAATACCATATTATAGTTTTATTTCATAATGAATACTTAAAATAATCATATTGAAATATAGTTATATTCATGTCTTAGTCTATATTAAAAATAGTCATTATTTCACAAATAATGTTTAGTACATTCTACGAAACAATTTTTGTAATATGATGCAATCATTAAGAGCTATTTGTCATGCTTCTACTATTTCCATCATGTTACATCCTGTATATTTTGATCATTTAAGTTATTGACTTAAATTTAATTATTGGATTTAAAATGGTTTATAATAAGAATTAAGCGATAAATTTAATTTATAATGTATTTATTTTTAAATTAAAACACGAAATTGATTTATAATGAAACGTTTATCTTTCAAATTTGTTATTTCATTTAGAAGTGATTTAAATAATTTTATATTGAAACGTCAAAGTTTAGTCACTCAGTTTGAATCGATTTTGACGATTATTTGCAGTAGCGGTAATCGGTATGGCTCATCTAACAATAAAAATGTAAAATAAAAATAAAAATCAGAAAAAATTATACTTGAGATGCGCTTAATTAAACATAGCACATGAATTAATTTCGTAAAAAAATATGCTAGTTTGTACCGTTCGCGTTGATTTAATTAAACAGTTAATAATTGCTATGAACGAAACGTTGTCAAACTTGAACTAAAAATACTATACTATATTCTGAAGAGAACATCATGTTTCATTTCGTGAAATTCAGACATACAGATCACCGTATGCATGTCTGTATATATGATTTTGGAGAAATGGGGTCTTAATGCGTTTTTAATCAGAATGTCATGCAACCGCAAACTGTGTACCGACGCTTCCTTCTCATCGCGTCGATCACCGTAATGTATTTATTTGTTAGTTTTGATGCTCGGTACGACACAAAATTTCAAAATAACTTGCATAGTTCATTTTTGAAATAGTGTAATTTGAGTTCAACATGCCCCTATTCGGATTTAGCCAATTTTTCATACCATTTTGGGTCTACAAATCCAGTCTATAACATTTGTGGGATGCCTGGAAAGAAAATAATTCCAATAGGAGTATATTTTCGAAGCATCGTTCATTTTTCCATGCCAAAGAACCCATTCTTTTGCTTTCCAACTTCCAAGTGTTTGTTGCCAAACCATCCATTTCTATTAACAGGCATGCGTTGATCTCATTTACTTATTTTGTCTTGCTACCTCGTTAGTTGTAAAAAAGAAAGAAAAGATGGCATGCGTGCATCTAAGATGACAATTGAAAAAAGGGTACCAAACATCCATGCTTTTCATTTAAGAAGACTCACTGCAAGAGTAAGAAAATACATCTGGGGAGTTCTAATACAAAGTCATGTTTACTAAAATAAAATGTATAAATTATAACAAGTATTATTCAGAGAGTTAATGCGAAAATCAGTATGTTCATAATTAGTACACGCAGAACGCATCATTAGATGCATGGTTACATGTCCAACTTCTGTATGCTTTATATATACAAATGGAATCCATTGAACAAGCTATGTTTATTATTCATGAACAACATATGCATGGCCTATCAAAATCTAAAGTATCAACGAGGAAATAACATTTGACTTGAATTAACAGAGACAACAGATGTATAATGTAAAAATCTGTACTGAAATTTAGTTAAGAAAAATGGATAGAGCATAGGAATTTTTTTCGTATATATATAAAAAATGAAATGTTTGAACTGGTTTGGTTATCTCGCATGAAAATTGGGTTCACGTGCTACTTTATTTGGATCATATCATTCATGTTGTGTGGTGTTAAGGACATCCCAATATATTCTTCCTAATACCACAATAAAAATATAAAACTCATTAAATTTTGTATGCTTTCTAATACCACATTACCTCTCCATTCTAAACTTTCACTCAATCATTATTTGCCGAACTAATCATGTACAAAGCTAATCCAAATACCCTAATCTCTCGTAATCGGTGTCTTCTTCGCATCTCTTGTGGGAAAATTCAAATTCCTACGGTAATGTCTCAATTGTTTGGTGATATGAAAACATTAATATCTCATTTCCTCTTCTAGTTTGCTTAATTCAAACTTTATCCACGGCTTTTGTATATTGTGGCCTAGAATTCATTGATCGTTCATAGATTAGGGTTTAACTCGTCGATCGGTTTTATAAATGAAGACAAACAAATATTGAGAAAAATAGAAATAAGGTAAAACTGTGTGGTAGCCCCTACTTTTTAAGTGTGGTATTAAGAAGAGTGTAATACTAATTTTTATGGTATTATCTAATCGCAGTATTAGGAAGAACATATTGGGATGCCTTAGCACCACACTTCATGTTTTATATTAAATCTTGATAACCTCACCTCCTTTTAACTGCTTCGATTTCCTCTTCTCTTGAACAGAATCCGATCTTATAAAAAAGGGGCTTCCATCAAAATCGATTTTTCTCTAAATCCAAACCTGTCTTCTTCCCGAAATAAATCGTCCACCTAGCACTCCGAAATGACAACAAATTGCCTCTCCTCGGCTCCACCGCCTTCAATGCCACCGATGAACGAAGTTGCTTTCCCTCCTTCAACCCTCTCGAAGCCTCCGCCGTTGTTTCCCATCGCCATCTTGAGGTGGCGCCGATCGAAATCAAACCCAAGCCAGCTCCTTCCACGTTCCCTCTGTCCATTAAGTAAGCTTCAACACACCAGCATCCGTCATCTTCGACTTGCGCTGCCTCGTAGTCCACATCTACCAGTAGAGCTTGTAGCTCCACCTCCAGACCCGAAGTCTCATGGAAAACCGAATCGCCACACCTGCCTACTCATGTCATCACTGCTTTTAGATGTGTTTTTGCTCACGATTAAATTTGATTCAAGTATCTTAAACTCAATAATTGAACTAAATATGATAGTGTATTATTGAAAACATTTTTTGGGTTTGGGAACTGAAGTATCATTTTAAAATATACTCTTTGCTATATGCTGTAACTGGAAGCATCTTATTGTTTTTGGGAACAAGAAAATCTAGCAACACTTGTTTCCGTGTTTCCATCTTTGTAAGCCGTAACATACCCATGCCAGTTAGAACTTACACCTTATTATTGTTCAAATCTATATGCTATCTTCTTGAAAAAATTAGATTCATATTAAAATTTATGTTGATTGTTTGAAACTTGGAAACTCATTTTGTTTGACCGTTGCATGCATTGGTACACAGTGGTATACTTTTGTCTCGTACCTAACCCTTTCACATTTCACTTTGCATGCATTAGTTGTTTATGTCTAAACCTGAAGCTATAGGCTTATGTGCTTGCATGCTATTTAAACCCGAGTATTTATGCATGTTGCCCATGTATGTATATACCGATCTGAAATATTTAGTTCTGAGCTGCCTATATATGTATATACACACACATATATATAAAGAGCATGCATTATTTAGTTGCCATTTATGTCCCCTACCTCGGCTTATCACTAGAAGCACACAGTATCCGTATGTGTTAGTTCGTCATTTCACCCTGAAACATAGATAAGCAAGTTTAGTTGGTTGCCCTACCGTTATACCCTGTGGTATTCTCTGTTGAAAAAAAAAGAACCACAACCATGTCGATATTTGCATACCCATGATTTAAGCTGCCGCACTTTGTATTTTATGCATGTATGTTACTTGATTTGCCTAATATGGCGCATGCAGCCTTGTCATCCTCCCATTATGTTTCATACTGTCATTTTCTAAAGAATAAGTAACAGCATCTTGCACATATCTTGACTTGTTCAACATATTCATTGTGCATCCTTTTTGATTTCTTACAATATGCATGTAACATACCTTACTAACGCATGTGACATCTTAAATTGATCGAGAGTATATGACTTGAAATCGTGCAGTTATAAACTTATATCGATGTTAGGATTAACTATTATATTTGGTTTTTATTGAAGTTGTTTTACTTGAACAAAGATTAATCCTGACTCAAGTGTTTTATGTTTTTGCATGAAATGCTCGGATCAGATATGAGTGTTGCAAATTTTAGAGATTCCATCTATCGAAGCTAGAAGCACGTGAAGATGCGCTCGCTTTGGTTTATTCTTCATTTTTTTAAAGGTCTATGTATGTACTTGTATTATGAAATCTTCGCTGTAAAATTCTATTTTTTAAACTCTAATATTTTTGTATAAATTCCGCTATGAGATATTGTTGTCCATTCTATGATTGTGATTCTGTGTGTATTTTCTATTTAAACCCTGTAAGGTAAATAACTATTTGTTGTTTTGAGCGTTTCAAGTTGGTTTACTTACTGACTTGAGGCAGTCGAAAAGACAGGTCGTTACAGTTGGTATCAGAGCTAGATTTATACAATGCTTAGCATATCGGGTTTAAAAACTCATTAAAGATAGGGTAGCAATACCGTAGAATGAGTAGAAGTATCACCAGAATTACTCTAGAGAGAGCGTATTTTGAAAAATAAAGTATTTTGAAACCATTTTAAAACGTAGTATTTTGAAATTTAAATCCTTTTTGAAATCCCCATTCTTCAAATTCGTTCTCTTCGAAAACTTTCTTTGTTAAGGTCTCCTTTGATTTGAATCTTGATCCCATTCGAAATCCATGTACGAGTTGTCGTTGCTTGTCGAGAATATGAGTGAAAGTTAAGTAAATTAATAAAATTAGTTATTCACTTATTGAATTTGAATCAAATATTTGGGAAATACTCATAGTAAGAATAAGTGGTTGTTGAAATTTAAGAAGTGATAACTACTAAAATATGTATGTTGAACAGGTGCATATATTGTAGAATGTTGAATCATTGAGATAAAATAAAAGTATATACTGCAAATAAAGATAAGTTGTGGAATAAAATGATTTAGTTAACTAAGGAGATCATTTGACTAAACCTTGAGAATTTTGTTCTGGAATACTTTGAAAATTGATTTCTAAGGTTTTGGAAAAGGTATAGTAGTATATACAAGTATTTTCAAATGAAAAGTTTGAATTGATTTTATGAAATGTTTTCAAAAAGGAAAATATATGAATAGAGAACCCACTTCTATCGCTAGAAAATAATTTCAATGGTAATTACATAATTGGAATTTATTCTCGAGTCTCTAAGTGGGGGAGACCACTTTGGTTGCTTTGCTACTTGTTTATCTAACGAAATTTGATTTGTGAAACATGATTTGATATACACATATATGTATATTTTGAATGGTTGAAAGAAAATCCATAATTATTTCTCGAATTTGGTCGAATGATAATCCTATGTATTAGAATAGTGTAATTATACATCTTGAGATGTTTTGATAAGAAATGATTGAATTCATGATTGCCAAATATTGAATTGAAAAATATTTTTTTCGATTATTTGAATAATACAGCACTTTGTTAAACAAGATTTGGGTTTTAAGCGAGTATAATTTAAAATAAGTTCAAAGCAAGTAAAATATCAGAAGTGCAAATGAAGAAATTGTAATTACGAAAATTTGAAATATCTTGAATAAAATTTTGTTTAAGGAATATTTTAACAAAAGTAATAATTGTGAAAATTTATTTTACATTTAAAATCAAAGGGTTTTGTTATTAATTTGCAAACTTTGATTAATGTGTTAAAATTCATATTGAAGGTATAAATTTAACTTAACTAATTTGATGAATGAACTTGATTTATTGAAATTTAGTTAGTATGTTGATAATTGAAGACAAATGCAAAGTTTAAATAGTGTTTAAATTTAATTTTTAAATTGGTTAACTTAAGGATTATATTAAGACTAATGGTTTAATGACCTTTCGGACAGCCCATCAGGGTATAATGACACGGGAGATTCGTGCCCGAAGTACTCGAATTGGGCCTATCGATGAGGCCTGACATATAAGCTCTTTTCCCTCGTCAGGCGCGACTCAGGAGCAGTCCGATATGGCAAAACATGATTAGCCGTGTTGCATTCAACTGTGATCCGAGAAACTTTCCTAAAGAATAGCTTGTCCCATATCTTTTCTCTTTCAGACCACCCAAGATAGATGGATCAAGTGCCACGCCACGCCAATAATTCCAAGAGAATACCAATTCTTTAGGAGATACCTATTCATTCAGCAACGACTATTCTTTTGGATCCTACAACACGTGTCCAAGATGGCCAAATACTGTATCACCTATAAATACCCGTTTTTAGTTCAGAAGGGGGGATCTTTTGCGGGGGAATTGAAGAAACTCTAGCTTTTTTGTATTTTTAATTCTCTCATTCTTCCATTGTAATTATTCTATTTGATAGTTGAAACAATATATAAGAGATTACAAACTGGATGTAGGCTCATTAACACCGAACCACTATAAATTTACGTGTGATTTCTTCCGTTTTACATTTGTTATAGTTATTAATCTTCATTTATTCTCTACACAATCCTTCTCTTTGGGTGTTGTACCAACTTTTGGTGTCAACACTTTGGTGCTTTCACTGAGAAGTGACATTCTCAGACCAGTCCTGATTTTTTCTCTACTTTCGGATCACCAAGTCTGAGATGAAAATGCCACTTTCATTTCTGCAATAATTAAGCTATGGCTGGAAAATCAGTCCATAATACTAGAAAACATCCACAGGTAGGAACGTCTGCAGAAGCAGCCGACAGGTCGATCGCCCCTAAAACTACTCCAGATCAACCTGCATTACCCCCATGGTAGACTTAGCTCCATCTTCTGCTTTCGCCACCAGGGACGAGTTTATGGTTGTAATAAATCGGCTTTAGGAAACTACGGATGCCTTAAAAGCCCATGCTCAAGAGAATGTTGCGATGCGGTAAGACATGACTCGCATGACCAGGCAGTGGGAGGAGTTCAAAAACCAAGTCCAAGAAGTTCGGGACCATCAACTCCCTCCTCCTCAACTAGATCAAGTGTCAGAAGACTCATTATCATCTGGGGAAAGTAGAGACCCACGTCGATCTTAATGCCCGTTAGAAAGAGATGAAAATGTTCGGTAGTTGCATCTTTAGATACGTCAAGACCCATGAGGGGAAGGCGACCAAGTACAAGCTGACCAAACCGAGGTGGAAATTGTTGATCCCATAGCTCCACAAAACTGAGAGGCATCTCCTCTTGTGAATCAAAATGCTGATCAGAGGGATCGGGCCCCCATTCATCCCCTTCGGAATCTTGTGACTGACCGAGATGCCCGAGAAGGAATGCCCGGACGACATTACGCGATGAAAGGACCCTAAGAGATCGGTCTGTTGAGGAAGTCGACCCAGACACAATCATTCCGCTAAATCTGGACGCCATGGTACGACAGATTATGAACGACAGTCGCGGGCATAGGAATGAAGACTGGGGGGGTCTACCGAAGCCACACATCGTTCCCTGACGACATCTTACAAGCGGAGTTCCCTAAGAGATTTAATATGCCCTAGATGAACCAGTGCGACGGTACCTCTGACCCACAACAGCATCTAATGAGATACTCCTGGCACATGGAAGTAGCGGTGGCCCGTGACACTATCAAGTGCAAAGCTTTCCAATCTTTTTAAGTGGAATAGCACTCATGTGGTTTGTTCGCCTGCCCACGAGGTCGGTTCTCAACTTTAAAGATTTTAAGTGAAAAATTTCTGACTTAGTTTTGCCTTCATGCTACCAAATCGAAACACGTTATGGCTCTTTCTGTAGTTAAGCATGGAAGAGGTGAATCCCTGAGGAATCATCTTATTCGTTTCAAGTTTGTTGCTACTGAAGTTAGCAACCCCAAACATGAGACTGCTCTGATGGCTATGGTCGATGGCATTG
This sequence comes from Allium sativum, assembly GCA_030737875.1. Taxonomy (NCBI): domain Eukaryota; kingdom Viridiplantae; phylum Streptophyta; class Magnoliopsida; order Asparagales; family Amaryllidaceae; genus Allium; species Allium sativum. The sequence goes on along the minus strand of CM060926.1, from coordinate 890,294,846 downwards.
ACAAGCGAACAAAATTCGGAAAATACTTGATCGGAAAGCCACCGACCACTATTGAGGCTTTTTACGAAAAGGCCCATATCTGATTGAGGCAAGAAGATGCGCAGTTGGAAGAAGAGGATGGGTCAAAACTGCATTTACTCCGTCAACCCAGAATAATGTCGCCTTCAAACAATCTGGGGATAACTCAGGAAAAGTGGAAGTAAATGTTGAAAACCACGACAAGCAAAGTAGTGAAAGATCAAAGGAGACCAATGTGAGCTCAAGACAAAGGGAAGCGCCCCGAAATGCCCCCAGTTCCAGGTATTAGATACATACACGGCCTTGAATAACATATTGGAAAATATCTATCTCGATACCTGTAGCGCGGTGCAATATAAGAAACCACCCCCACGAGAGCCCACAGAGGAAAGAGCGGGCGACCGAGAAATATTTCCTATTCCATGATATCTACGGGCATATGACCAAAGAATGTCGACACCTCAGGGACATCGTTGAGAAGCTAATTGGAGAAGAGAAGCTTGACGAGTATAAGACGACCATAAGAGACAGAGGCAAGGGACTTCGGCGCCCAAACGGAACCAGGCTGCACCTCGAGCCACCCACTGGGAGAAAGGAAAGGGAATTGTTATCAATGCCATTATTGGGGGGACCGCATCCGGTAGGTCGTAGTGTAAGAGCCATGGAACGATATGTCAACTCCTCGAAGCACCTAGATTTTGAAGAAACAAATCCCCTGAGGCCGCAAGTCCCATCAAACAAAGAAGAACGATGGGCAACGATATCGTCTTCCGCGACTGGGAATCGGTCGGCATAGAAGTCCCGATTGTCGATCCGCTGCTAATAACAACAACAATCATCGGACCAGCCACGGTCCAAGTGGTTCTACTTGACAATGGAAGCTTAGTAAACATTTTGTTCAAACGGACCTACGATCAAATGAAATTGGAATCAAAAGACCTGGAGCCGTATGATGGCCAGATATGCAGTTTCAATGGGGCTTCCACCGAACCCATTGGCCAGGTCAAGCTATCTGTAAAATTGGGAGACGGAGATCGTCGGAGAGTCAGAATTTTTCCATTTGTTGTGTTGAACATCAACTCACATTACAATACCTTTTTGGGATGACTCGCCCTGGCTGTATTTAGGGCATGCATCACCCCCTGGTGTTTGCTTTTGAAGTTTCCGACTAATAGTGCAATCGAGACGGTACAAGGAGAGCAAGTAACAAGATAAGCTTGTTATTTGGTAGAATGGAAGGAGTTACGGGGCAGTGGCAGCAAAGAGTTTGAAGAATGTGTGGGATTTCAGCTTCCATTATAACTCATTCCCTCAGCATCGACCCAAAGTATACTCCAATAAAGCAAAAGAGGCGGATGCTTGGCAGTGAAAGGTCGGCGGCCTTGAAAGAGGAAATTAGGAAGCTGTAAGCTAATGGATTTATCGGGGATTCAATCTATCCCGACTGGATAGCAAACCCTGGTACATGTGAAGAAGGCTAATGGGAAGTGGAGAACTTGCATTGATTTTTCCAACTTAAATAAAGCCTACCCCAAGGACGGCTTCCCATTACCTAGGATTGATCAGTTATTTGACTCGACCATAGGGCATGAGCGTTTTTCGTTTATGGATGCATACTCAGGATACAACCAGATTGTCATGCATGTTCCTGACCAAGAATATACCAGCTTCATTACTGACCTTGGGCTATACTGTTACGTGGTAATACCCTTCGGCCTGAAGAACGCAGGGGTGACCTATCGAAGGCTAGCTAACTGGATGTTCCATGACCAGATAGGAAAAAAAATGGAGGTATATGTGGATGATATGTTTGTAAAGTTGAAACAATCGTCCGAGCACGTGAGTTCTCGAGGAATCAAAATTAATCCTAACCAGATTTCGGCCCTCAAGGGAATTCGGGAACCTGAACGGATCAGGGATGTTCAAAGTCTAGTGGATAAGATAGCAGCAATGGGCCGATTTATTTCAAAGGAAACTGATAAATGTCTATCCTTCTTTGAATTAATTAAAAGTGGGAAGTGAAACTTTGCTTGGACACCCGACTGGGTTGAAGCTTTCCAGAATCTGATCGATCATTTGGAGAAACCGCCTATTCTCTCTAAGCTCATTGACCATGAAGACTTATCCGTTTATTTAGTAGTATCCACACATGCGATCAGCTCAGTCCTGATCCGTGAAGAAGAACGAGTACAATGGCCGGTCTACTATGTAAGTAAAAAATTGACGGGGGCCGGGCGCAACTATCCGAAGATCGAGAAACTCACTAATAGCTTACTAAATTGCGTCAAGGAAGCTTCAACACTATTTTCAAGCCCATCAGTTAAGATATTTATTGGACAATCCCTTCGACAAGTCTTGCAATGAACCGAGGCAATTGGGAGAATACTAAAGTGGAACACTGAATTGAGCCAGTTCGACTTAACTTTCAGTCCAAAAAAATCAATTTGGGGGCAAGCCTTAGCCAATTTCATAGAAGAATTTACTAACCTAGAAGATGAAGGCCGGAGCAATGATCTCGAGCCCTTGAAGGTCGGGCTCGAACCAGTCGCTTAGAAGCTATATACAGATGGAGCCCGAAACGAACGACGTTTAGGGGCCGACATATTACTACTGTCCCCCGAGGGATGGTCAGTTTATTATGCTTTAAGGTTAGAATTTCTGGTGACCAACAATGATTCTGAGTATGAGTCCCTGGTTGCCGGGATTAAACTCGCGAGAGACTTGAAGATAACGTCACTCGTAATTTTTTGTGATTCACAACTTGTGGTATGCCAAGTTCGTAAGGAATACCTTACCAATGGGGACTGGCTAACTTCTTACCTTAAGCAATTCAAAAAATTGTTGCAAAATTTCAACCGATATAGCATTTCCCATATTCCTAGAAGGGAGAATCATAAGGCATATAAGTTGGAAAAACTAGCTAGTTCAGACCACCCAGGCGAGACTGAGCTAGTTCATATAGAAACCTTGAGTGTGTAGAGTATCAAGTAGATGGAAGTCGACCAAGCTGATGCTGAACCCGAAGGGGAATCATGTATGACTCCCATCAAAAATTTCCTCCTCCACGGTAAGTTACTCGAAAGAAAGAACGAAAGACGAGATTTGGTACGACAAATTTCCAAGTACATTATTAAACAAGGCCAGCTATATAAAAGAGGATTCTCTGTTCCCATGTTTCGGTGTTTGGCCAATGAAGATATCAAGAGAATACTGAAGGAAGTGCTTGAAGGAAATCGCGAAGCGCATACTGAGGGGCAAATGCCAGCCAAGAAAATATTGCGTATGGATACTTTTGACCGCCTATCAACAAAGATGCCTCTAATTATTCCAAAAGGTGTGACAAATGCCAATGGTTCGCACAGATCCCACAAGCTCCCCGGACAAAGATCACCCAAACGGCTGGCCCTTGGGCATTCGTTGTTTGGGTGATAGACACTATTAGAACCTTGCCCATTTCGAAAGGAGGTGCTAGATATGCAATATTGGCAGTAGACTATTTCACAAAATGGGCAGAAGCTGAATAGATGAACGCAATCACAACAAAAAAGGTCATCAACTTTATTGTTAGAAATATTATATACCGGTATGGGATACCCCGAACCATTATCATAGACAATGGAACTCAGTTCGATAGTCTAGAGTTCATAGATTTTTGGGAAAAGTATCATATCGAGAAGAAATATACCACAGTTGCACATTCCTAGTCTAACGGTCAAGTCGAAGCGGTTAATAAGATCATCAAAACCAACTTGAAGAAACGTTTAGAGTGAGCTAAGGGAAAGTGGGCCGATGAACTACCTCTGGCCCTGTGGGCATGTTGCAACACCCATAAGTCTACTATGGGCCATACTCATTTTGCCTTATCCTATGGTTCGGAAGTCGTTCTCCCAATAGAGCTTGAGGTCCCATCTCATCGGATGACTTACTACGATCACTTGTCTAATAAAGCACTTCTCTTGACATTGTTGGACACGATTGATGAAAAAAGAGATGAGGCAAACCTTCATGTAGAAGCCCATAGGCGAAGGGTCGCACGATACTACAACAAAAGGTCCGACCAAAAACCAAGGTGACCTTGTTTTGAAGCGAATCTTCCTGATTCCCGTCCACATAGGCCCTATGTTGCAAGGACCCTACGTCATTCAACGGAAGCTCGATAATGCAAGTTTCAGGCTGACAATTATTGATGGCAAATCTTTTCAAAGAGCATGGAATGCAGAGCACTTACGACTTTATCTTTCTTAAGAATTTTCTAAAACACTCTGATGGGTGGCCCAAGGCGAAGTAGGCCAACACACTTGGAGGATTAAGGGCTCGACTATATTGATGGTATTGACCCAGGGCTTTGACTGATCGACTAGTTGTTTGACTTCTACTTTGATTGACTCAAAGTAAGGTCAATGCCCAATCAAACATACCGAATGACTGTCAGGATTCGACTCTTAAACCTGACGACTTGAGACTGATTATAAAGGACGAAAGAGCGTGAATGGTGCACCCCGACAAAAGACCGCTGAATCCCTAAAAACTTTACCCCTTACCGACTAAAGGATGAGTATAAAAGAATAAAAGTGCTCCTGCTCAATGACACCCAACTCCTGATCAAAGTTGGATCGACTTGAGTATGACTGGAGAACTCACTATTCGAACAACTTACCCCGACACCGGGGACAAGAGAATTGATGAATACCCCCGACTAAAGTAGCATTAAAGTCATCTTCAATAGCCAAAATAAGACAAGAAACCCACATGACACTTTTCGCACATGAGTGACATAAGTATTTGCAAAACAAGTAAATTTTCATTAAAAATACTATGGCATGATTACAGAATATTACTGCATGAAGGTACAATTCAAACATCGTATCCAGAAATATAGAGTTTGATGATTACAAAAGCGTGAGGGCTGCACTCGCATGAAACTTTCCAGAGGGCCTTAAAGAAAAATACAACAACAGAATTTCTAAAAGGAGGTGGCATTAGTCCTTGATCAATCATTTCCACCAGCTCTTTTTGCCTGATTATATCCAGTGCTTCCTCGGTGTTCAACATACGTCTCGGCCCCCCAAGCATGCTCCCAAAAGAGCGAGAAGCTGGTGCTGTGGTTTGTGGATTGACGGGATCCATGAGAGTCGGGGTTCTGATTGAAGAAAGAATGGTCGGGGGAATGGCTTGAATAGCTTTAATGCTCAAGGGATCTTCGGATGGTTTGGGCTTCGTAGAAGAAATTTCCTTATCACCCGGGCTTTGATTTTGGCAAGAGACGGGCGATCCTTTCTCTTAGACTCCCCTATGATTGCGACGTCCTCGTCCTCCGATAATGCAATGTTAATCCTTTCCTCCTTCAAGGCTCTGTTTGCTTCTTCAGTGCTGCCCTTTTTCCCAGCTATGGGTTCTACTTCTACCTTCTCCCTCACCAAAGAGGCGCCTGCCATAAAAAAATAAAAAAAAGGAGGGAGAAAGAAACATAGTCAGGGTGGTATGGGAAAACTTAGAATTAGTGAAAGTGCTTACTTCCAACATTAGGCTTGATCGGCTGCTCTTCCGCAACTTTGACTAGCTCGGATGGAGGAACAAATGACGAACCCTTTTCAATAACCGCAGAAGCAGAAGAAATGGGAATCTTAGGCCGATCGCCACCACCTTCTCTCTCGGGGACCGACTTCCACTTCACTCTGTGGCGTTCTTCCTCCAATGCACTCTTTTCTTGACTCCTCGCCTCTACCATAATTGCTCGTTCCTTGTCATTTAAAATTTGGGTCATCAAAAATTCCTCGTCCACTGGTTGGCCCTTCGCTGCTCTTTTCCCTTCCCACAAAATTATCTTCCATGTATCATTCAATAGCCTGGAGTACCCTGACAGCCAAGCCAAATCCCTATGATAGAGAAAGCTTGCAAAAAATGAAAGATTCTGGCGGGCATGCCCCTTTTTAGCTCAACCTTCTCCTGGGAATGCTCGGCTTTAATGGCCTTGGTATCAATGTCATGCTGAAGTTTCAAATTGTTAGTGGACTCAATTGCTGCAGCAGCATTTTCTTCAACCTGATTCTTGGCTACCTCAGATGAATAAAGGGCAACTTTGAGGTTATGTATCATTAGACCCAATCGAGCTGTGTCATCTTTCAAAGATCAACCTCTCCTCTCATCGAATCACACTCCGGACCTTTCTGTTGGACCTGGGTGTTCTGGTCCTCAACTTCTTTTTCATGCTTTTCTTCATCGGCCGCTGCCTGTAGATCCTGGTCTTTAATTTTCTTTTCAAGAAATCTGAAGGCTTTCTTGCCACTATCTATATCTCTTTTCAGGCCGATGATTTTGGTCAGCCTTTCGTTCAGCACTCCACGTACCTACCCGGCATACTCGCGCATTGCATCATATTGGGAAAGAGCGTATTTGAGGTTATCGCGCAAATGGCGATGAAAGCTACGCAATAATGGCTTTAGCTCGAGGGCAAGCCCAATGCCTGAAAAAATGAGATTGGGAAAATCTCGTTCCAACTCTCATACTCGATCAATGGAGGAATGCCCGACCAAAGGTCTGGGGCGACTCAGCACTGTCCGAGAGTGCTCGGCTTCTTCTCCTTCCTTGGACCTGGGGGACTTGCCCTCGTTCTTCTTTTTGGGAGTGCTCCCTAGCTCTTCCATATCTTCCGATGCTTCATCGTTTCCTCTCACAACATGCAACAAAGTGGACTCGTCCGGCCTGATGTCCTTCGGGAGGGAGCCAAAATGATCGCCATAAAAGTGTTCATCGATGTCCTCTGAAAAGAGAAGAAAATCCATCCAACCTTCAATTTATATAAAAGAAACATGATATTGTGACATGCAATAAACCTCATACCTTTTTGTTTGGCCGGGAAAGACATTCCCTCGGATTGATTGGCGAAAATTCGATTCGGATCTAAGGTTTATGGTGAAAGGACAACGTCGGGCATTTGTAGTTTTTCTAAGCCAGGAAGGGGAGATGCACCATGCCCCTCCAGCAAATCATGGGCCATAGGAGAGTCTCTCTCGGCTTCAAAATCTCTCGAACGAGTCTCCGTAAGGTCATCCTTATTTGGTTCTCCTCGCACTATTTTTGGGGCTTTCTTGGCGGGAATCTTCTCTCTTTGTTGGTGTTCGACTTTTTGACGCTCGGCTTCTTGTCGCTCAGCATCTCGAATGCGCCTTTTGAAAGTAGGTTTCTTTGGGCCAAATTTCTTTTTTTTCCCAGGCGAAATATGAGCAGAAGATCCCTAGACTGAGCGATTCATTTGTGTATTCCCCGACATTTTATTGACTAGGGGCACCACATCCTGGCCCGGTGCTGCTGATTCGGATCCCTCTTTCGATGAGCCGATCGATCTACTTTGGTTAAGGAGAGCATATTGGTGTAAATTCTCGTCGGTCAAACAATTCCAAAACCACCGTAGCTTCCAGTCCAGCTCGATCAGTCGCTTGTGGCGTTCCTTAAACACCTCCTCCTCGGGCCTTGCAGGGTTGTCCCCTACAAAAGGAAAGGAATATAGCAATCAATATAAGAAACTTTAACAGGAAGAGTATCAAATAGCAAAGATACTTATTGCATTGAAGTTAGTATCTAGCGCACCCCGACAACTCTTTAATCCAAAATCACTCCCTCCTTGGATTACCCACCTTGCTCGGAATTTCTTCAATAATCTTCTAACCCTGAACAACCTCGAAGTAAAGCAGAGAAGGGGACTGCTTCTCATATTATTTAAAATGAAAAGGAAAATCCAAGTCATCAAAGGTTGGAGGGTAGCCCAAGTATTTCATATACAGGTTATAAATCGATAGCAGGTTGCCATTAGCAGTCGGGTGAAACTGCATCGGAGCCAAGTTCATATGTCATAAGAAGTTGACAATAAATGAAGGAAAAGGGGGGATGGCTCCCACATTGCACATTGGAAGAGAAATCGCCAAGTAACCGTATGGGGGATTATGAGGCTTGTCGGTTTTCTCAGGGACAAGAACATCGTCAAAAGAAATGTTATGTTTTTCCATAAAGTGTTGTAACCATTTAAGAGTGATCGTGGATTTTTCTGTATCTGGAGGGTTCTCTAAGATTTTCGCGTCCGGAAGCATATCGGGTGATATAAGAACAAGTGTCGCTTCGTTCAACTTGAGCGTTGCTGGGGGAACAGGTAGTGGACTTGTAGACCAACTTCGAAGGTCGCTACCCGGAGCAGGTCTTAACCGATCCAACGACTAGGAAGTGCTATCTACCCTAATGGAAAAGGATATCCTTCGCCCAATTCTTGCTTATGGGTGTCATATGCCTTAACCATTGGTATACAAAAGGATTATCGAGCTGAAATCAAAGATTAATTCAAAAAAAGTTATTTCCTCTATACAATGCAATTTCAGTAGAAGATGAACCGTAGATACTACGGTTCAGACTGTACAAACATTGACATCTTTTTACCACCCTCTCAAGCACTGCCACATGTCTTAGGGTTCAAAGACACCTTAATACACGAAGTGCTTCAAATAGGCGGGAAATCCCTTTACATCCATAATACAATCAAATCAGCAAATCTGATACTGTCAGACCTTACTAAATGATATTGGTATCACCATAGGCAACTGTGTCACCGCTGACTTCGACGATCTAGCACTGGTGATCCCAACCGTGGGTCAAATCTGCCTCAGATCGTGGTAAAAAAAAGAAAGATCCCATGCAAGAATGATGTTTCAGTATTTTAATAAGGATGGGAAATCAATTTCTACCTGAAAAATATAACTTTGGGGGAGATGGCGACCGTCCTTCTTCTTCATCCTAAGGAGCAGTAAATCGGTCCTTGCAAATAGTAAAAGTAAAAAGAAAAAGGTAAGGAAAAATTTCCTTTTACAACAAGGAGTGGCTATTCAAATTCGGCTGATGTGACTGGACTCGACTGACGTGTAAAGAGGTTGATGAACCAAGAATCAGTCGATGAGACGGGAGACAGAAAGGCATCATTATTATCTAAAAATCGTTTGCATTCCCAAAGCAACCAAGAGGAATCCTTATGACTTACGAGGCTCATTAAATGAATGCATCGGTCCGACCCATGAAGATCTCCATGTAGTATAAAAGGATTTGTTCATGACATGTGATCACAAAGCATGCCCCGTTTCCAAACGTACCATAATTTAGGGGGAGAAGCGTTGATGGGCCTTTCGGACAGCCCATCAAGGCACAATGACATGAAATATTCATATCCGGAGTACTCGAATTGGGCCAATCGATGAGGCCCGACATATAAGCTATTTTCCTCGTCAGGCGCGGCCCAGGAGAAGTCCGATATGACCAAGCATTATTAGTCGTGTTGCATTCAATTGTGATTCGAGAAGCTTGCCTAAAGAATAGCTAGTCCCAGATCTTTTCTCTTTCAGATCACTTAAGCAATGACTATTCTTTTGGATCCTATAACACGTGTCCAAGAAGTCCAAATACTGTATCACCTATAAATACCCCTTTTTAGTCTAGAAGGGGGATCTTTTTGGGGGGAGAATTGCAAAAACTCTAGCTAATTTATTTTAATTCTGAGTAATTTTGCAAACTATTTTGTATGAAAATACATTTAATTTATTCAAACCTATTATATAAAACCTATCTAATTTATTTAAACTATTTTAGACCAAAACCTATTTATTTTATTTAAACCCATTTTATTTTAAGCTTATTATTCAACTCGAATTATTGTGTATTTAACTATTTTGAAATAGAAATATATACTTTCGATCTGAGCAATTTAAATCCTAAATGATTGAATGTAAAGATTTAACTAGATAATGAAAATTGTGATATGTAACCCAAATCGATTTTGAAGTTTAATAATGAATTGATTGTGAATATGAACTAGATTTGGAGTTATATTGAATATTCAAATTGATTTAAAATCAAAACAGAATTGGTATTGAAATGGAATTTTGATAATTTTTTATTTTGAATATTTGATATAAGGTTTTCAAACCTTATATATGGAAGATTTATGTAAGAATTATGATAAAGCTATTGTTTTGAAAGGTAATTTATTTAAAATGAAACCTTATATATTGGAATTTATATAAGAATGATATATTTGAAAACATGATGTTGAAAAGGAAATCTTATGTAAATTGATACTTTTGTAAGTGCGATATATGTGAAACATGAAATGAAATACTATATATATACCATGTATGTTTTCGAAATAAAGATATGAGAAGCCCCTTCCATTGAGAATCGTAATTCCTAATGAGAGGGGTTGTGTTGGTGCTCATTGAGAGTGTTCATTGAAAACTAAAAGTCGTAGCTACGTTGATGCACCGTTGAGTGGAGTATCCATTGTTATTGGAATCTCACTCAGTGGGATCACTTTGATTATTATTATTTATATTTTCTAGCATAATTCGTATGGCGCAATGCCTACAGTCAAGCCATTCCACTGGGATAGTGGCATAACCGCCACGTAACTGCGATCAAGGCGCCATAGCGAAATTCTATGGGGTGCAATGCCTACAGTTATAAGCGATTCCACTGGGACAGTGGTGTAAACGTCGTGTTACTGTGATCTATGGCAACAACCACGGCAAAATTAGAGGGGTGTGACACCTATGGTTACAAGCGATTCTACTAGGATAGTAGCGTAACAGCCTAGTACCGCGATTCATAGGGGAACGTATTTTCCATATCTATTTTAAGCTTTTTAAGTATTTTTACTAGGAGTTGAAACAAGTACATTTAGTACTTAGAGATTTTAGTCATGCGTCTGGCCAGCATATGCCTAATGTCTGTAAGAACGACAGTGAACTTGTTAAAGTTTGAGTTATCAAGTGTTTTCAAATGTTAAATAGCAAATCAATAATCTGCAACTATATTTATATAACTTCAACATAATAAACTAAGAAAGATATTTTAATTATTTTGCAAGTTCACAGCTTTGAAATAAATCAAAATACTAATTTCTTCTCCGAAAAGGAAAAGAACTACTGGAATGAATACGTATTTAAACATAAATCATATTATTCGCATAACAATTTTGATTTATTTTGAATATACAATGTTGATTCTAAATATAATCGTTTTTTCGATTCTCGACGATGGACATTGACAAGAGTTTCTGATGTGAATCCAAAATTTTCTATCATAGTTTATTGCTATATAAGGAGAATAGAAGTTCTTAATCAAGAAGTCAAATCAGAAGTCCACACTAGAGTGATCGGGTTACCAATACTAATTGGAAGCATAATTTTGTATTTGAACAAACAATCGAAGTTGATATTGGTATGAATGATATTTCGTTTAATTTTTAGTTCCTTATTTCATTCCTTTTCGAGGATGAAAAGTTATGATGGGGGAGATTGTAACATCCCGTATATTTCAATCATTTAAGTAACTTAAATTTAATTATTGGTTTTAAAATGGCTTGTGATAAGAATTAAACGATGAATTTATTTTAGAATATATTTATTTGTAAATAAAAACATGAAATTGATTAATAATGAAACATTTATCTTTTAAAAAAATATTATCATTTAGAAGTGATTTAAATAATTTTATATTGAAAACGTCAAAGTTTAGTCACTCTGTTTGAATCGATTTTGACGATTATTTGTGGTAGCGATAACCGGTATGGCTCATGTAATAATAAAATGTAAACTAAAAGTAAAAATACGAAAAAAAAAATTGAGATGCGTCTAATTAAACATAGCATAGGATTTAATTTCGTAGAAAAATATACAAGTTTGAACGGTTCATGTTAATTTAATTGAACATTAACAATTGCTACAAATGAAACGTTATCGGAACTTAAACTAAAAATACTAGACTATATTCTGAAGAGAATGCCATGTTTCATTTCGTGAAATTCATACATACAAACCGTCACATGCATGTCCGTATATATGATTTTGTAGAAAATGGGTCCATAATGCGTTTTTATTCAAAATGTCATGGCACTACAAACTGTGCACCGATGCGTCCGTTTCATCGCGCTGATCGCCGTAATATATTTATATGTTAGTTTCGATTCTCGGTGCGACACAAAATTTCGAAATAGCTTGCGCAGTTTATTTTTGAAATGGAGTAATTTGAGTTCAGCGTGTCCCTATTCCAGTTTAGCATATTTTTCTAACCATTTTGGGTCTACAAACCCAGTTTGTAACATTTGTGAGACGCCTGAAAAGGCAATAATGCCAACAGGCATGTATATATTCAAAGCATCATTCATTCTTCCATGCCAAAGAACCCATTCTTTTACTTTCCAATTTCCAAATGTTTATTGCCAAACCATTCATTTCTACCAACATGCATGCGTTGATCTCATTTACTTATTTTGTCTAGCCACCTCATTAGTTGTAAAAAAGAAAGAAATAAAATATTGCATGCACGCATGGATGCATTTAAGATGACAATTGAAAAAAAACACCAAACATCCATGCTTTGCATTTAAGAAGACTTACTGCTAGAATAAGAAAATACATCTGGGGAGTTCTAGTACAAAGTCATGTTTACTAAACATATAAGAAAAAAGCTAAGCACACTCGGCGTGAGTGTGCTGTACTCGCGGGCCCCACTATAGAAGGTAGTGGGACATGCAAAAAAATAAGGGCACGCCCCCCTGAATTACTATTACGGGGGTCCGCGAGTGAGGATCTACAATCGCGCAGGCGACTGTGGACAGAAGAGCTCAAAATATAATGTTTAAATTACAACAAGTATGAGACAGAGAGTTAAAGTCAAAATCAATACGTTCATAATTGACACATGCAGAACACATCATTAGATGCATGGTTACAAGTCCAACTTCCGTATGTTTAGTTAAAAAAGAATAATAAAAAGAAGAAAAAAAGAAAAAACATATGCATGACCTATAAAAATCTAAAGTATCAACGAGAAAAAACATTTGACGTGAGTTAACAGAGATAAGGGATGTATAACGTAAAAATCTACGATGAAATTAAATTAAGAAAACTGGATATTTGTAATGCGTCAAATTAGATAGAGTGTGCGAATTTTTTTAATATATATATATATATATATAAAGAAACGTTTGAATTGGTTTGGTTATCTCGCGTGAAAACTGGATTCACATGCCACTTTATTTGGATCATAACATTCACGTTTTATACTAAATCTTGAACCGTCATCTCCATGTGACCACTTTGATTTCCTCTTCTCTTAAACTGAATTCGATCTTATAAAAAAAAATGGCTACCATCAAAATTGTTTTTTTCTCAAATCCAAACCAGTCTTCTTCCCGAAATAAATCCACCACCTAGGACTCCAAACTGACAAAAAACTCGCCTCTCCTTGGCTCCATCGCCTTTAACGCTATCGACAATCGAAGTTGATTGCCCTCCTTCAACACTCTCGAAGCCTCTGCCGTTGTTTCCCATGGCCAACTTTTGGTCGCGCCGATCGAAACAAAACCCAAGCCACGACATGTCAGGTTCCCTCTGTCCATCAATGAAGCTTTGGCAAACCAGCATCCATCACCTTCGACTTGCGCATCCTCGTAGTCTGCATCGGCCAATAGAGCATGTAGCTCCGCCTCCAGAACCGAAGTCTCAAGAAAACAAAATTGCCACGCCTTCCTACTCATGTCATCGGTGCTTTTAGGTGAGTTTCTGTCCACGATTAAATTTGATTCAAGTATATTAAACTCGGTAATTAAACTAAAGGCTGCGTTTTTTACAGGTCCCTGTTATAGTTTTAAATTCATGGAAAATGGGCTGGAGGACAAAGTTTTAAATTTTTTTGGCCCAAAAGACGTGGCTCAGATAATTCCACGTAAAGGCCAAACTTCAGCTTATTTTTAGGCCTAAGTAAATAATGCTCTGTTTTTAATTTTTTCCTTCCCTCTTTCGATTTTCTTTCAATTCAAATGGAAACTCGAATCATTCATTGATTACGTGCATTTTACATTGTTAATTGGATTATTTCGATTCTTTTATTAAATTGATCTCAACAGGTAATTTTACCCTAATTTAGGCTTTTATTTTCGATTGATTCGATCTATTATTTACTTTTTTGTTATGTTTTGTTGATCTTATTTTCTTATGAATTTACAGTTTATTTGCGTCATGTCTGATTTAGTTTCAATCAGTAGAGAAGAACAAGGGTATGTATTTGGATACATTGTTATGATTTTTTTAGATTTTAATGCTATGTGCATTTAGCATTTTCTTGCTGTTTAATATTTATTTTGACTGTACATGGTTTTTTGACATCTTATAATATCATTTGTTATTTATATCTGAATTTGTATAATTTTTGGCAGGAGCAGTCTTGGGAATAGCATTTTGGTTTTATTTTTACTTGATGAGTGTAGTTACTCTATTCGACTGGACATGAGTTGTTCTTTAATTGCTGTTAAGAATAGCATATGTGAATATTGGACACATCTTACTCCTAGTTCTGTTGAAATATCATATAATTTGGAAAGTAAGATTATCACAGTTGATACTGATTCGGATTTGCATACAATATTGTGCTTTCAATTTTATAAGAAGAGTCCTTTTTTGTGTTCACTGTTAAGTTGTGCCATCATGCTCTGGAGCTCAATGTTGACAGTAATTTTTCAGTCAATTCTAATCAGCAGAGTATTTCAGTTTGTTCTAGTTCTTATAACATTAAGTCTTCTGGTGAATTAAGTTCTTATTTGAAAGATATCATGAAGAAAGGGTGTCAATTGAATCTTATGGATTTTATTGGTTATTGTTTTAGTGGTGCTGAAGATTTTAGGGAGTTTCTAATGGCTTATCAAATAAAAGAAGGACATGAATTGATTTTTGTTAAAAACTGTCCTGAAAGAATATCTGTCATATGCTCTTGGAATAAGGAAGGTTGTAAATTTTATTTAAATGCTTGTTCGAATCCTAGATAGCTTCTTCGTTTCTTTATAATAACTTATAACTTTGCACATTCGTGTGGTGCTGGATTAAGGGATGTTAAGAAAGTCCAAATTTCTAGTAAATTTATTAAATCTTTGATTATTGATCAAATTAGAGATGTCCCTATGAAGAAGCCGAAAGATATTATCGCTGAATCTAGAAGAGAGTTTAATTTTGATCTTTCTTTTATTTTGCATACTCCAGAAAACAATTGGCTTTGAAGGAAAGTTATGGAGATGATGCTATGTCATATAATGAATTAAATTGGTATTTGGAGACTTTGAAGAAAACTAATCCAGGAAGTTATGTTGCTTTGGATGTTGATCCGTCGAGTCAGCAATTTGAAAGAGTTTCCATTGGATTTAATGCTTTCTTAGTTGGTTTTCGACACTGCCGTCCTCTTATATTTCTAGATGCAACATTTTTAAAGGGTAGGCCAAGAGTTTTATTAGCAGCCACTGTAAAAAATGGAAACCAAGGCTTGAGTTTTGGTCTTTGTCTTTTATTTTTTTAATTTGTTTAGTATTTTGTGTTTGAATTCTTTAGTATGCGATTTTTGGTGAAGTTCATGTATTTTATGGGAATGTTGGTGAATTTCATGCTAGTGGATTCAGTTTTGATGATGTGTTGAATTAGATTTGATCAGCCCTGGCCTAATGTTTAAGTTTTTGTCAGAATTGAATCTTGTTTTATAATTCAAATTTTCAAGTACCATTACATCATTGAAAAATATTGTTACTAAAAGTATTTGTTTACAGAAAAAATTCTACTTGTTGCCTTCAATTGATGATATATCTTCGGTTTCCCTTGGTTGCTCTGGAATTGACAATAGGCTTATCATGTTATATAACAATATAAAATTAGGGTTTTTTCACTGTAATAGGTTTGGGTTCGTAACTAATTAATGCAAGTTGGCATACATGCTACAATCCATATTAGAGGCTGCCTTTCTTCGGTGTAAGGTTGTCGTACATGCTGTACATTTCTGGGCCAGGGATACTAGCTAGTGTGACGGCCCAGGAGCCATTATATGGATAACATATTGCATATATTTATAACACTGAATATTGCATTTCATTTGCATTATATTTGATAATGCTAATCTAGTTAGCATTTTTTGTTCATAGTTTTACAAATTCAATTTGACAGACAGATATTGAAATACTGCATGTTCTATTTTCTTATTTTACTGCTGCCTTTTTTGTTTGTTTAATACTATGGAATACATAATGCTGGTATTTTTTTTTCATTGTATTGTATATTATTGCTTTTTCTTTTTCTATGCATTCATGAAATATATTATGACATTTTGTATTAGCATTTTAATCTTTATTTCTTATAAGAGTGTATTTAAAAAAAAATCACTACTGTGAATTTGAAGCACATTAAGTTTTTTTTATAGCATTTTTCTTCTGTGTATTATATTGCTTATTTTGTTACCCTTTTGCTTTCTCTGTTATTCTGTGCGTCTGTGTTGTTCTTTTCTTTCTTTTTTTTTCTTTTTTTTTGAGAGAGAGAGATTGACATAGAAATATCATGAGACTGCTTTTTTTCCTATTTATTTAACTGTTGCAATACTAAAGTACATGATACTCTTTTTCCTTTAGCCTTTTTTTTTGTTTATCATATTGTTTCGTTTTTTTTCTATTTGCTTCATTAATTTGGTCATAAAATTCATTATGGTAGGTAACATTAGCATTTTTAAATCCTTGTGTACTGTAAGACTCCTATATATTATATGACTGCAATTTTATCATACTTGTTTCTCAGTTCTCATCCTAAGATACATTATGCTTTTTTACTTTACCCTTTTTTGTTCTACATCATATTGCTGGTTTTCTTTTTTATTTGTTTCAGTGATTTAGTCATGACATATATTATGATAGTTTACTTTAGCATTTTTTTAATTACATATAGCATGGTATATGTAAGATATTGAATTGATTTATATTTTGTATATAGTTATGGTATATCAGCTTTTTTTTTATGTTAGCATTTTAAATTTGTAATGCATTTTTTCATGTTTCTTTCCACTAGCTATGGGAGTCGTCTCACATGAAAATGAATCAAATTGGACTTGGTTTTTAGAGAATCTAAAAGAGATGCTTCATGAAGATCGTGAATTAGTTTTTATATCTGATTGTCAATGGGGTTTGCTCTTAAGTGTTCCGAAAGGGTTTCCATCTTCTTTTCATAGTTATTGCACATTTCATATAGAGCAAAATATTGGTTCAGTGGTTAAAGCTTACATGAGTGATACATCAATTGTTGATTTGTTTAAACTTATAACTCGATCTTCCAATCTATTTGATTTTGAACGTTATATGTTAAAATTTAAAGAAATTGGAGGTGCTGCTGTAATCAACTTCCTTAAAGATAAACCTTTAGAACATTGGGCATATTTGTTTTTTCAAGGTAGAAGGTATGGAGAATATTCTTCTAATGTGGCTGAGAGCTTTAACTCTTGGATTGTGGATGATAGGTTTATGCCGATTACATCTTGTCTAGATGGAATTCGAGTGAAAGTAATGGAACAAATGGCAAAGCGGAGGGAAGAATGCCATAAGTGGACTACTGTTTTATGTCCAGTCACGGAGCAACGATTGCCAAAGTTAGTTGAAGATAGGTTTGGATGGAATGCATATAGGTCTGATGAAAATATTTTTGAAGTTAGATCTCCTATTTCACATAGTTGATCTTGAAAAAAGATTATGTAGTTGTAACCAGTGGAAAGTTACCAGTTTTCCGTGTGCACATGCTGTTAAGTGTATGAATAAATCAAGGCAATTGGTATATGAATTTGTGGAATATTATTTTATAGCTAATGCTTTTAGAGCTAGTAATGCACATGCTATTAATCCAATTCCAACTGTCGGTAAGCCAATTGTTACTGAAGATGAAATTGTAATTAGACCGCCTAAAGAAATTCGAGGTGCTTGAAGACCTTCTACTAAAAGACATGGTGGCTTTTCTTATTTTCAGAATAAGCGGAATAAATGCAGCAAGTGTGATTAAGTTGGACATAACAAGAGGAATTGCCAAGCTTCAAAGAAGATTTAAATTTGAATTTTATTTTTTAGTTTTTTTTTTCATTGGATATGTTACTATATACTTAGTATGTTGTTGTTATTTTTTATTGGTTATTGGGACATGTTACATGCTGAGTTGTTATTTTTAATATAAATCTAACTTGTATTTCTAAATTTTATATTTCTGCTTTCATTTATTATATTTTGTGTGTTTTTTTTTTGTTTAAATTATGAAGTGTTGTGTCTGTGGTTGCTGGCATTTTATCTCCTGTTATTATTTACATCAATTAAACAGTATAATGCTATATTAATTTAGCATTTTGTTGTGTATATTGTAAAAGTAATTGGCTGATTAGATTATTAGTTATATAAAGTAAAAGTGGTTGGGTAGCTTTATTAATATAAATTTAACTTGTATTTGTGAAACTTATGTGGTTGCTTTCCTTTTTTTTTTTTTGCATATTTTGTTTAAAATATGCACTGGTGTGTTTGTGACTATTGGTATTTTAATATCTGCTATTTTCTATGTCATTTATAAAGACTAATGCCACATTTATGTGTTTACTTTCATTTATTTTGTTTTTTGTATTTTATTTGTAAAGCATGCATAGTTATGTTTGTTGTTTGTGGCTCGTTTTTACCAGCTATTTTCTACATTAATTCAACAGACTAATGCTATATTGATTTAGTGTTTTGTTTTGTATGATGTTAAATTGATTGACCTATTAGATTAGTAGTTGTGCAATAATAAACTATGTGATGCTACTTTATGTGTTATTTGGGTAATGTCATATGCTATTTCAATATAGCATTTTCTGCTAATTAATTTTGAAATATAGTTAATTTTTAAAACAATTATAGTATGGTAATTAAAGCTAATGCATACAATTATGTACCCGATTAGGCCTTGTGTCTGAATGCCTTTTACGTATCATGGGTACCCGCTCGGTTAAATAGTCCCTACTGGGTGCAGAATCATTGTTGGAGTATTAAGCCTTGCATCCAAAAGTCTTTTATGTGTCGTAGGTACCCGATTAGGTCTTGTGTGCGGATGTGTTTTACGTGTCATTGTACCCGCTCGGTTAAACAATCTTTATTGGATGCAGAATCATTGCTGAATGACCCGATTAGGCCTTGTGTCCGGAAGCTTTTTACATGTCATAGGTACCCGATTAGACCTTGTGTCCGGAAGCTTTTTACATGTCATAGGTACTCGATTAGGCCTTGTGTCTAAATGTCTTTTACATGTAATGGGTACCCGCTCAGTTGAATAATCCCTACTGGGTGCAGAATCATTGCTGGAGTACCTGATTAAGCCTTGCATCCATAAGTCTTTTATGTGTCATAGGTACCTAATTAGGCCTTGTGTGCGGATGTGTTTTACGTGTCATTGTACCTGCTCGGTTAAACAATCCTTATTGGGTGCAGAAACGTTGCTGAACGACCCGATTAGGCCTTGTGTTCGGAAGATTTTTACATGTTATATGTATCCGATTAGGCCTTGTGTCTGAATGTCTTTTACGTATCATGGGTACCCACTGGGTTAAACAATACCTACCGGGTGCAGAATCATTGTTGGGGTACCCGATTAAGTCTTGCATCTAGAAGTCTTTTATGTGTCATAGGTACCTGATTAGGCCTTGTGTCCAGATGTGTTTTACGTGTCATTGTACTCGCTCGGTTAAACAATCTTTACTGGGTGCAGAATCGTTGTTGAACGACCCAATTAGGCCTTGCTTTCAGAAGCTTTTTATGTGTCATAGGTACCCGATTAGGCCTTGTGTCTAAATGTCTTTTACATGTCATGGGTACCCGCTCGGTTAAACAATCCCTACTGGGTGCAGAATCATTGATGGAGTCATGATTAAGCCTTGCATCTAGAAGTCTTTTATGTGTCATAGGTACCAGATTAGGCCTTGGCTGCGGATGTGTTTTATGTGTCATTGTACTTGCTCGGTTAAACAATCCATACTGGGTGCAGAATCGTTGCTGAATGACCCGATTAGGCCTTGCGTCTGGAAGCTTTTTACATGTCATAGGTACCCGATTAGGCCTTGTGTCTAAATGTATTTTACATAACATGGGTACCCGCTCGGTTATACAATCCCTATTGGGTGCAGAATCGTTGCTGGGGTTCCCGATTAAGCATTGTATCCTGAAGTCTTTTACGTATCATAGGTACCCGATTAATCCTTGTGTCTGGACGTCTTTTACGTTTCATTGGTACCTGCTTGGTTAAACAATTCTTACTGGGTGCATAATTGTTGTTGAACGACCCGATTAGGCCTTTGAGTTTAGTCGTCCTTTGAGTTTTGAAAAGTACATGTCCAAGCTTGAGTCTAGCCGTCCTTTGAGATTCGTAAGTACTTGCTTAGGTTTAAATCTGAATATCCTTTACAATCGTTTATATTGTTTGATTAACCATTATGTCTTCGGTATAAATTGGTTTTCAGAGGTTTTGGCTTAGGGATCAGTCTGGCCGTCCTTTACAATCGTTTATATTGTTTGGTTAACCAATATGTTCTCGGTATAAATTGGTTTTTAAAGGTGCTTGCTTAGGGTTGAGTCCTACTGTCATTGAATCTCGTACGTACTCGGTTAGGTTTGAATTTGGTTGTCCTTTACAATCGTTTACATTGTTTGGTGTATATTTATTTGCAAGTTATCCGATTATGTTTTGAATATTGTCTTCTTTCATATCCATATGTACCCGATTTAACTTGGAGTCTGAATTTGGTTTGCGTTTCTGGGTTTGGTCAGTTGAATGAAATATTTTGGTTGAAGATTCATTTATGGTTATTTTGTTTAAATAATTTATTTTTATTTTAGATTGATATGCATAAACAATTAGTTATAAAAATGTTATTTTTATAGCGTTTTTAATTTAGGATACAGTAGATTCATTTAAGGTTATGTTGATTAAATAATTGATTTTTATTTTAGATTGGTATGCCTAAACAATTATTTATAGTAGTGCTATTTGTTTATAGCACTTTAATTTATACATTTCATCACATAACATCAGACATAACCCAACCCATACACATAATGGTTAATCGAATAGTAAAACATAACAGTAACCAACAAACCATCACATACACATAACATTAACCACCAAACCATCACAAAGATCTCAAAAAGCCAAATGATAACAAAGATCTCAAAAAGTCAAATGATCACAAAGATCTCAAAGACATAAGCATAACTCAACACATACACATAACAGTTATCACCAAACGATCACAAAGATCTCAAAAAGCCAATATACAGTTGCCATAAAACATCAATTCTCCCAAAATTTTTATTGCACAAAAACATCAGACATAAGCCAATTCGAACAACATGCTACAACCTAAATTTTCATTAAAATAGCAAGTCACAATCAATTTAGCTTCAACTACAATGTATGAAATTAAAACAGAGCAATTAACCACGTGTACGTATGAAATTTGTATAGGTACAATTCTGTCCGTACCACAATTTTTTGATCCAGGTTCAACCACTACGTTAACATCAATTCAAATTACTAAAACTCAATTACAATTAGCAATTAAATGTCTAAACAGAAAATTCAAATTGAATTAAAATAGGCGCTACATCAACAATTCAGTGTTTCCTTCGTTCATGTTCTTTCTTCTTCATAGCGTTTTCAATTTCTTCTGGGGACGAGTTTGCAAAGTAACTCATAATATCCCAACTTCTTGGTGGGTCATTCAGTATGTTGAACACTGTGTTAGCACTGAGAAGATTGATATCTTCCTTTTTATATTCCTCTGGTAGATTTTTGTCTCTGTCCAATTTTTCGATGAATTTCATCACAAATAATGCACAGTCGGAACTGCAAAATAATGAATAAATAAGGATTGGTATAAGAAATGCAATGATTTGATCATTTAGCTTTTTGCCAATGGATTATTTGGCAAAAACCATGTATTGTGTTCTAATATTATCCAATTTTCAGGAAGGAACACATAATCATCGAATATCCTTCAATTTCTCCAGTTTATATTTTATTTTCCTAGGATTTTATGGAATGAAACATTATTGCATGGTACATCAACTTTCCCCATAAGTAACTATTGCATAATAAAATGAACTGATGATTTTATTTAGTTTGTCAGTCGCAGAATATGAGCTAATAGAGTTGTATCATAGCAACCTCAAAAACACTATTCTCCCACACGACCAAACCCAGAAATGCATGTAAAGGATAATATGAAGGTGTTTTCACTATATTATTGTAAAAGTCAGGCAGTAGTGGTACAAAGATACGAAAAATGAATGGTGTTATATGGATATTTAAAAAATAAGAATAAAACAAAAATGATATTACAGTTTAACATTTATATTAACAGTTTAAGTTGCACATGTAAAGGACAATATGAAGGTGTTTTCATTGTATTATGGTAAAAGGCATTATTGGTATAAACATATAATGGTTTGGGAATTTAGTAACTATTAAAAAAAACTGTTAATGTTTACTTATGAGTCAAAATCATGTTGTGGGCATTATGGCTGTTCCATCGGCTTTATTCCAAAAATTTTGTTTATAATGTTGTTTTTAGCCAATTTCTCATAGATGGTCATTTCAATCTTTTTCCTCTGTATCAGAAAAAAAATACGTAGCTTTTTTCCAATATACATCCAAATATATATTTATATATGATAATTACCATCTTCATCGCTTCCTTATAGTGTTTATTTGATACAGAGGTTGATCTTCTAGGCCTCAATGAATCATAGTGGTTCCATTGCATTTTAACATAGTCTAAAGTTAGTAAAGTCCAATGGTTGATGTAGTGCAAGGGAAAGAATATGGTTTCTACAACTTCTTATTTAACAATTTTTTGGACCATTGGGTTAACCAATGTTTTAACAATATTTTCAACATCTGCTTGTATGGCATGCTGCAAATAAACATGAAAACTATTAATTTGTTCCTGATATTTACAATTTTAAAGTAAAAGTTTTGTTTACCATCATGATTGTACTAAATATGTAGTTGTGTTCGTATTTATTTGCATTTGAAGTAAACCAGTCAATAACCTGCATTATAAAAATAATGTTAGCTTAGTATATTTTTTAACATGGAATTTGCTTCTATATAAATTTGTTACCAGGATGTTGCATTGTATATAAATAATGCTAGGGGGAGATAGCATTTTATTACCAGTATGTTGTTTGATTTAAAAAGCATCATAATGCTATGATACTTTAGCATTTTATTAACAGTAAATTGCTTAAATATAAAAATCAAAATGATAGGAGAGTTTACCATTTTTGTAATAGCATGTTGACTACCCAATTAAAAATCAAAATGTTGGTAGAAGCTTGCATTTTTTGAACAACATTTTGTATTATCATAAATTTTATTATAATGCTAGCAGAATTTAGTATTTTTCAATCAACATGTTATTAAAAAAAATCATAATGCTAGGAGAATTAGCATTTCATAAACATTGTACTGTTTATTTAAAAAGTGATCATAATGGTAGCGGAAAAACGTCTTTCTGGAACAACATAATGGTTTATAAAAATTTTCCAAAATGCTAGTGAAGACTAGAATTTTAAAAAATAACAATCACAATGCTACAAGTTAGCATCTTAGGAATAGAATATTGCTTAATAATTAAAAAAAAATACCTATTACAATTTACATTTACCTAACCATCTGTAAATTCTTCAAATAGCAATTCTTCTACAATGGACAGTACAATTGTCATCCCTCCTCTTTCAGTATCATCATTTTGCCATGATATCATGCTATATTTATATTTTAATTTAAAAATATATTAAAATATCACAGATTCATTTAAATAAATTCAGATTTTAACGAGTACAAAAAACTTACTTTGTTTTGTCTGCGCATGCAAAGAATGCCCTGATTATGTTTTGTTTGTGAGAATCTAGGAGTTGTAATTAGGGATGGCAATGGGACGGGTCTAGGGTCCAAACCCGCTTGACCCGCCCCTGTTTTGACCCATTTAGACCCGCCCCATAGGGTCTTCGGGGCGGGTAGACCCGCGACCCGCTTTTGGAGGTCCGGGTCTAGGGTCGGGTCTGGGGCATGGCTAAACCGCCCCAACCCGACCCGCATGATCGAAACATCATTCAAACACTTTATAACTATAACTATTACTTGTTAATCTTCTTAGATTTACATGGTTATAACTTGAATATTATATTCTTTCAATTGACAAACTATAAAATTTTCATTGTATTAAGTTGCATCAATGATAATCATGCAATAACAAATGCATACATTTTGAACTATTATCTTACAACTCATTTTATAATATTCTCTTGTCATTGTGAACACATTATAATATGCATATAACTTATCATTTAGTGATAAAAAAATATAAATATATAAATTTGTGTACACTAGAACATAATATAACCGGGTCGCGGGGCGGGTCGGGTCTACCCTGACCCGTACGGGTTTCGGGTACTGGGCGAAATTCCAGACCCGCACCGGGTCTACGGGGCGGGTCTGGGGCGGGGTTTAAAAAGTCCGGGTCGGGTCTGGGGCACGAGAAACCCGCCCCAACCCGCCCCATTGCCATTCCTAGTTGTAATATCAGACTCTTTAAAATATTTCTTTGGCAATATACTTTCTTTATTGGAGAATATTTGTCAACATCCATAGGTTCTACATCTTGAGCTTCATCATCTGTATTGGATTCTTCTTTCTCTTCTTCAACCAGTTCTTTTTCTTTTTCAGTTTCTTCGACTTTTGTATCACTTTCGTCACTTCCATCTTCATCCTCATCTTTATATTCATCCTCATCTTCATTGCTTGTATTTTCAATATTTACTTCACCATCAGTTACATCTTTTTTATTCTCCTATTCTTCACCTTCATCTTCATTCTCTTCATTCTCTTCATCACGTGTTTTATCTTCTCTTTTATTCTCTTCACTTTCTTCTTCATTCTCATTTTCTATTTCATCATTTTTTCCTCCACCGTTCCAGTGTCTTTTTCATCGTATTTGGTTTTTTTGCGGTGTACTATTTTATACTAAAGTTGAGAATCAACTTTTGGCTTCCTCTTTTTCCCTTTTAATCTTTCAATCATTGAGCTTGGTGTTACATTTTTAAGCCGTTGGCTTCTTCTTCTCACATCCTTCTCTTCTTTGTTTTCCACTTTTTTGAACTCTTCATGAGTCTCATTATCTGGTGTGCTTAGAAGGTCGAAAGAAGGAGGGGTAAGTTGCTCTATAAACTACTGAATAATTAGATTTTTCTGTTCCTTACCAGATTCTTGGAGCATGGATTTTAGCATGTGGATTTCTTTTTCTTTCCGAACTAATTCTTCTTCTCTTTTTTTCCTTAGCTCTTTTTCTTCTTCCAACTTTGTTTTCACATCCTTCAATTTATTGTATAATTTGAAAATTATGCATTTCGATTTTTTTGTCTTTTTCATCAATTCCTAACCCTTCATCTTCACCTTCACTTGTAATCTCTTTTATTTGCAAAATTGCTTTGTTCTTCTATTCATAAAGTAACATCTTCTCTTTCGATGTTATTTTCTTAATTCCAAGTGAAATCTGTAATCGACGAACATAAGAATTTTTTCAGTCATAAATTCATTATTTCTAATATTTTGAAGTGCTATGATGTTCTAGCATATTAATATGTGCACATAAATAAATATAAAATTATTTACTGAATTACGACTACTAAGTTTTGGGTGATAAAGGGATTGTTACAAAACCAAGTGCATTATTGAAATGCTATCAGAATTTAGTGTTTTCCAATCACCATATAAATCACACAAAAAAATTCATAATGCTAGAAGAATTAGCATTTCACTTACAGTGTTCTATTTACTTAAAATTTATTATAATGATAGGATAGTTTAACATTTTATTAACAGCAAATTGCTTAAAAAAAATCAAAATGATACGAGAGGTTAGCACTTTTGTAATAGCATGTTGACTAAAAACCAAAATGCTTTTAGAAGCTAAGTACTTTTGGAACAACTTTTTATAAAGCAAAAGAAAAATTCATAATGCTAGGAGAATTAGCATTTCACTTACAGTGTTCTATTTATGTAAAAAATTATTTTAATGGTAGGACAGTTTAGCATTTTATTAACAACAAATTGCTTAAATTAAAAAATTAAAATGATAGGAGAGGTTAGCATTTTTGTAATAGCATGTTGACTACTCGACTAAAAATAAAAATGCTTTTAGAAGCTAAATACTTTTGGAACAACCTTTTGTAATAAAAAAAACAAAAGGAAAATTCATAATGATAGGAGAATTAGCATTTCACTTACAGTGTTCTGTTTATTGAAAATTTTATTATAATGGTAGGATAGTTTAGCATTTTATTAACAGCAAATTGCTTAGATTAAAAAATAAAAATGATAGGAGAGGTTAGCATTTTTGTAATAGCATGTCGACTAAAAATCAAAATGCTTTTAGAAGCTAAGTATTTTTGGAACAATTTTTTGTAATAAAAAAAAGAAAAAAGAAAAATTCATAATGCTAGGAGAATTAGCATTTCACTTACAGTGTTCTGTTTATGTAAAAATTATTTTAATGGTAGGATAGTTTAGCATTTTATTAACAACAAATTGCTTAAATTAAAAAATAAAAATGATAGGAGAGGTTAGCATTTTTGTAATAGCATGACTACTCGGCTAAAAATCAAAATGCTTTTAGAAGCTAAGTATTTTTGGAATAAATTTTTGTAATAAAAAAAATAAAAGAAAAATCCATAATGATAGGAGAATTAGCATTTCACTTACAGTGTTCTGTTTATTTAAAAAATTATTATAATGGTAGGATAGTTTAGCATTTTATTAACAATAAATGATAGGAGAGGTTAGCATTTTTGTAATAGCATGTCGACTGCTCGACTAAAAATCAAAATACTTTTAGAAGCTAAGCATTTTTTGAACAACTTTTTGTAATAATAAAAAAAATTCATAATGATAGGAGAATTAGCATTTTACTTACAGTGTTCCGTTTATTTAAAAAATTATTATAATGGTAGAATAGTTTAGCACTTTATTAACAACAAATTGCTTAAATTAAAAAATAAAAATGATAGGAGAGTTTAGCATTTTGTTAATAGCATGTCAACTACTCGACTAAAAATCAAAATGCTTTTAGAAGTTAAGAATTTTTGAAACATATTTTTGTAATTACAAAAAAAAAAAAAATCATAATGCTAGGAGAATTAGCATTCCAGTTACAGTGTGCTATACAGATAAAATAATTTACATTAATCACTGTTAACTACTGTATTTCCAGTATTAAACAGAAAATTACAAAAGCAATTGCATTATTAAAATTTTAACAACATCAAATATTATCATACCTTTTTATCATCCATATTGGCTAGGATCTCCTCTGACACAATGTTTTTCATTAAGTTTAGCGACCATTTTGCAGATCTTGGAGAGCCGCTTAACCACTCTTTTCTTGGCTTAAGTTTATCAACATATTCACATAGAAAATACTAAAAAAAGAGCAAAATATTAGTTAGAATAAATTATCATACATCTTATCATACTATATTAAAATTTAATATTATGATGAAAAAATATAATTGATTTTTTCTTACCAGGGGAAGAATGGAATAGCCAGACATATTTCTTGGTTTATCATTGATTTTTTTTAATGATTTAGTTAAATGATAATGAATACTTAATGGCCAAGAAATTTGATTCATTTTTTTGGATCAACGGTGTATTGAAGATAACCCCAGTTAAGCATTCTTTGATTGTCAGGGAAAAGAAATGTTATAAAGAGAAGAATAAGAATAAATCTCGGTAAATCATTTTCCTCATTTGTAATTTCTTTTTCAATTTCAATCTCTATTCTTTTAATAACAAGATCTTTGGTTATATGATCTATGTTAATAAAATTCCTTGAAACAAACCTTTGACAATTTTCAGGGGTGCATGATAAAGATACTTTAGGTAAGGGAAAAATATTTCTCTCATTCACAGGAAAACCAAAAATTAATGAAATATCTTTCGTTGATAACTTTAATTTTTTCCTCCCAATAGGAAAACATTCCTCCTTAATTGAATAAAAACTGACTAAATCATCTAAAATTTTAGAAGATTTTCTAATTTGCTTTGGTCCAATGTTACCTTTAAAAAAAAGCATTTATAAATTCATAAAAAGGAGTCTGTTTTGAAAAATCTAATTGATTAATTGAAAAAACATTTTTTTTTTTAAAAAAATTCAATAATTTTAACCAATGGTACTAAACTACATCGGTATTGGACAGTTTGCTTTTTCTTTTTCTGGCTCGCAACTATTTTTCGCTTTTTGCTTTCTTTATTCTCAGGAGAAGACTCCGATATTTCTTGCAAGAAAGAGATAACAAAACAATACAAAATTGTATTAAAATATAGAACTGTATTATAATACAATATTAAAGAAATCATTTTGTGCAATTTAATGTTAGATTAATCTAGCATTTTCATACATTACAATGCTAGGTTAACCTGTCATTTACATATGTCGGTCAACGGCTAGGCCATGCCATGTAATGACAGGTTATCCTAGCATTTTCGTGCAATTTTCAAGGGATCGGCGACTCGCTGTAGTTCTAGGATAACCTGTCATTTACATATGTCAGTAAATGGCTCGGCCATGCCATGTAATGACAGGTTACTCAAGCATTTTCGTAAAATCTTCAAGGACTCGACCACTCACTGTAGTGCTATGATAACCTGTCATTTTCATATGTCGGTTAATGGCTCGGCCATGCCAAGTAATGACAATTATCCCAGCATTTTCGTAAAATTTTCAAGGGCTCGGCCACTCACTGTAATGCTAGGATAACCTGTAATTTTCATATGTCAGTTAATGGTTTAGCCATGCCATGTAATGACAGGTTATCCTAGCATTTTCGTGCAATTTTCAAGGGCCCGACCACTCGCTGTAGTGCTAGGATAACCTGTCATTTGCATATGTCGGTTAATGGCCCGGCCATGCCATGTAATGACAGCTTACTCTAGCATTTTGTAAAATTTTCAAGGGCTCGGCCACTCGCTATAGTGCTAGGATAACCTGTCATTTACATTTGTCGATTAACGGCTTGGCCATGCCATGTAATGACTGGTTGTCCTAGCATTTTCGTGTAATTTTCAAGGGCTCGGCCACTCGCTGTAGTGCTAGGATAACCTGACATTTTCATTTGTCGATTAATGGCTCGGCCATGCCACGTAATGATAGGTTATCCTACCATTTTCATGCAATTTTCAATGGCTCGTCCACTCGCTGTAGTGCTAGGATAACCTGTCATTTACATATGTCGGTTAACGGCTCGTCCATGCCATGTAATGATAGGTTACTCTAGCGTTTCTGTAAAATTTTCAAGGGCACGGCCACTCATTGTAGTGCTAGGATAACCTGTCATCTACATATGTCGGTTAATGGCTCGGCCATGCCATGTAATGACAGGTTATCCTAGCATTTTCATGCAATTTTCAAGGGCACGACCACTCGTTGTAGTGCTAGGATAACCTGTCATTTACATATGTCGGTTAATGGCTCGGCCATGCCATGTAATGACAGGTTGTCCTAGCATTTTCATGCAATTTTCAAGGGCACGACCACTCACTGTAGTGCTAGGATAACCTCACATTTTCATATGTTGTTTAATGGCTCGGCATGCCATGTAATGATAGGTTATCCTAACATTTTCGCGAAATTTTCAAGGCTCGGCCACTCGCTGCAGTGCTAGGATAACCTGTCATTTACATATGTCTGTTAATGGCTCGGCCATGCCATGTAATGACAGGTTAATCTAGCATTTTCGTAAAATTTTCAAGGGCTCAGCCACTCGCTGTAGTGCTAGGATAACCTGTCATTTTCATATGTCGGTTAATGGCTCGACCATGCCATGTAATGACAGGTTACTCTAGCATTTTCATAAAATTTTCAAGGGCTATGCCACTTGTTGTAGTGCTGGATAATCTGACATTTTCTTATGTCGGTTAACAGCTCGGCCAAGCCATGTAATGACAGGTTATCCTAGCATTTTCGTGCAATTTTCAAGGGCTGGGCCACTCGCTGTAGTGCTAGTATAACCTGACATTTATACATGTCGGTTAACGGCTTGGCCATGCCATATAATGATAGGTTACTCTAGCATTTTCATAAAATTTTCAAGGGCTCGGCCACTCGCTGTAGTGCTAGGATAACCTGTCATTTACATATGTCGGTTAATGGCTCGGCCATGCCATGTAATGATAGGTTACTCTAGCATTTTCGTGCAATTTTCAAGGGCTCGGCCACTCGCTGTAGTGCTAGGATAACCTGTCATTTACATATCTCGGTTAACGGCTCGGCCATGCCAAGTAATGGCAGGTTACTCTAGCATTTTCGTAAAATTTTCAAGGGCTCGGCCACTTGCTGTAGTGCTAGGATAACCTGACATTTTCAATTGTCGGTTAACGGCTCGGCCATGCCATGTAATGACAGGTTGTCCTAGCATTTTCGTAAAATTTTCAAGGGCTCGGCCACTTGCTATAGTGCTAGGATAACCTGGCATTTTGTGTTTTAAACTTATATATTCTGCACTTAATTAACCTAGCATATTTTGCACTACAAATCAACGCATAATTAATGAATCGTTTTATAATATATTTGTGTTAATTTTTCCCAAATAAACAGCACAGAATTCAAAACTACATATACAGTCAATTTAACCATTTGTGTTTAATTTTGTCTATTATACCTGATCTCGTTTATCCTTCTCCATCATCTTTTTCGCTTTTATAGCTGATAGTGATAATCTCGAAGAAACAAACCTATTTGCTGATTTTGGTGGCGAATTTGGCGATGGTTTTGACGACGACGATGAACTTAAGCGACGAGTTTGCATCAACGATTGATTTGACGACGATGACGATGACCTTAAGCGACGAGTTTGCATTGTAGGAATACACTTGCTTTTGATTTACGTCTATCTCCTGTTTTCTCAATTTGAATTTGATGGAAAACCCTAAGTGAAGACGACTAAGTGAAAGAATAGATGGTAACGTGGGAGTTTTTGTTTTATTTTCGTTCTCGGGTCCTTCAGCCCAATTAACAAAAGTTGCGGCCCAGAGATTAAATTTTTAAATAAGTTTGTCCTTATGCCTAATTAACTCTTTAAATTCACATCCATCCCTGTCAGGTTTCATCTTCAAAGCCACCCCCTGTTTTTGAAAACTTCTGCCCATCTTTTGGAACTTCCGCCATTTTCAAGTTCTGCCCGGATTTTTGGCGATGTAACATAGAAAAAAAAAATCTAAAATCTGAAAATAATACCGGAAGTTCACTCAAACAAATAAAAACAAGTTGCATACATGTATGCAACTTTTACCAATTGTTGCATACAAGTATGCAACTATTGCATACGTTGTTTTTTTTTTTTTTTGAATTTCTAGACCGAAACTTGCTTACATGTGTGCAGCTAATTGGAATACTTGCACACATGTATGCAAATATTTAATGCAGAAATTTAAACTGATATTTATGCATTGAATTTATGCACACTTGTATGCCAAAATTACGCAGTACTTACATAGATGTATGCAAAAATATCAAATGCAAATGCATGTGTTGAAAACATGCACGGATGTATGCAGGAAAATACAAAACTTGCATACAATTATGCATTAAAATGCAATTTCATTGTTTTTTTGGGTTTTGACTCATTGTTTAATATTTTTTTGGATCTGAATTTTTTAGTATTAACATGTTTTATTTAAATAAGAATTTACGTTTTTTTTATTTTTATTTTTATTTTTTGTGAGTTTTCTAAAAATAGCACTACAAGAAAGGGGCTTAAATTCGACGGCCCATATCGACGGTTTCCGACGGCTTTCGACGGGCCGTCGGCGGCCGTCGGAAACCGTCGATTATAAACGTATTATCTTCTTCCAGCCGAACAGAATTTTTCACCTCCCTCCTCAAACCCATTTTCCAACCCTTACACCATCAAAATCGCGATTTTCCACCTCCAAACACCAAAATTTTCACGTCCAGATCACTCCCGACTCCTCCTCAAGCTTCCAGCAACATCAATTTAAGGTATAATTCGTTTTTTGGTTAAAATTTCAATTTTTGACCTAAACCTAAATTTGGTAAAATTAGTAAATTAAGCATAATTGTTGATTGCAATTGGTTCCTATGGTGTTGTAGTATGTTATATCATCATATTATATGTGTGTTTCATTTGCTACACTGAAATTGAAAAAGTTATGTTAAATATTTGCATATTTGTGTATTTGACATCAAAATTTAGGCATGTTTTGGATATATTGTTGTTTGTAGTGGTCATAAAAAATTGTTTAAAATCCCAGATATTTACAAATTGGTTTAAGTGTGTGTATGTGTTTCAATTTAGATTGTTTATGTCGTTGTATAATTTAGGATATTTTTGTACATGTGTGCTGTTATGCGCTCGTCATTCTTGCACGTGTTATTTGACATACGAATAATTGAATGGATGAACTATGAAAAGTACATCGTGCAAATTTTGATTTATGCACAAAAACGCATGATTCTAAATTCTAGTTGTGTGCCTATTGAATCGACGGTAATAATATTGTTTTAAGTTGATTGAAATGTTAGCAGATGTGATAAAATATAAAAAAAAAATTTGTTGCAGTAAAATGTACTTTATATTAATATGCGCACATATAATTGAGTAATATCCCCTAGAGTGTTTTCGGCCCCGTCCGACGAGTGTTGTACATGATCGTTATATAAATAGTTGTTTTTTTTTAAATTAAAAAACGACCGTTTATATTCATCTGGTACAATATTTGTTGGATTTGTCCTTGTATTGGACAAGTTATAAACGCAATAAGCATCTACATTTTGTATACTACTTCGTTTCAAAAGATTCACAAAATTTTTGTTCCATTTTCCCTTTTGTTTCCTGCGTACATGTGTACAGTGCAGGAAACAAAAGGGAAATGCTGCCGAAATTTTGTTGAATCGTTTGAAACGAAGTAATATACAATTGTAAATGTTTACTGTGTTTATAATGGGAAGTAGGATGCCTGACCATGTAAAAGAATTGCATTAAAAAAAGTGTCAAATTTAACTGTGTTGGGTTATGGATATTTAAGATTATTTATTTTAAATAACAACGATTGATTTTTTGTTATTTAAGTTAGATTTTATAAATTAAAATAATTTATATTCCAAGACTAAAATGGCGCGGTGGTTTCAAAATTTAATTTTGAACTTTGGAAAATTATATAAAATTCATTTTAAATCGGATTTGGACGAAACAAGAAACGCTAGGACCGTTCTGAAATTTTTTTTCTAACGGATATAAGAATTTGAGATTTTAATTCATAATTTGTAAGTTACGACAAAATCAAAATTTCAGAAAAACGCTATGGAATTAATATATAAAATACATATGGATCAAAACGCTATAGAATTAATATATTTTAATATTAAAAATATATTCCTTAAAAATGAAAATATTGCAATATACGTGCGTTTTATTACCATAAGTACAAGTTTTTTTTGTAATTTGAATTCTTAAATAAATATTAATTTTTGGACTTATGACTGAATTTCTCAACTAGGAAAAATGATTGATTATTTTGTTGATCGGAGGAGTTGGATGTACCAAAGAAGAGGACAGAGAGGTTCAATAAAAGAAGATTTTTATAATGGTATAAATGTCTTTGTTGACTTTGCTTTAAGTAATAATGGAAGCGATCCTGAAATTCGTTGTCCGTGTAGCAAGTGTAAACATTTGAAATATTTGTTACCCGATGTTGTGAAAGTCCATTTGTGCAAAAACGGATTCGTACCCGAGTATTATTTTTGGGATCGTCATGGAGAAGTTGTATCAAATACTCCTGTTGAGACTGAGGTAGACAATCCTGTTGAAGAAAATGTTAGCACGACCCGTATTGAAAATATGGTGGAAGATGCAGCTCGATCTATGTTTCCTATGATTGCAGCCGACGACGACGATGGAAATGATGAAGAACCGAATATTGAAGCTAAGAAAATTTATGATTTGCTGGATAATGCTAAGAAACCTATTTGGGATGGTTGTACAAGCGGCACTCAGCTATCGGTAATCGCGGAATACATTGCGATGAAATCTAAATACAACATCACTGAAGCTGGGTTCACAGCAATTGTACAAGCTGCAAAAAGGCACATGCCGCCGAATAATTTAATGTGTGAAAATCACTACGAAGTTAAAAAACTTATGTCGGCATTTGGTTTACCTTATCAAAAAATAGATACATGTGTAAAAGGATGTATGTTGTTTTGGAAAGATGACGTAAACCTTAGAAATTGTAAAATTTGTAATGAAGAAAGATATAAACCATGAAAAAAGAAGGGAAAGGAAGTTCCATATAAACGTATGCATTACTTACCTCTTACTCCAAGGCTTCAAAGATTATATGCATCTTCTGCAACTGCATCTCATATGAGATGGCATAAGGTGAGATCGGAGCAAGAAGGTACGTTGACCCATCCAGCCGATGGGGAAGCATGGAAGCATTTCGATAAAACTTATCCCAATTTTGCAGTGGAGAGACGTAATGTCAGACTAGGATTATGTACGGATGGGTTTTCACCATTTTCTCAGTTTGGTTCTAAATACTCATCATGGCCCATTATCATCACACCTTATAATTTACCTCCATGGATGTGTATGAAAACACAATATATGTTTCTTACTGTTATTGTTCCTGGGCCCGATGATCCAGCACAAGGAATTGATGTTTATTTACAACCGTTAATTGAAGAATTAAAAACATTGTGGAACGAAGGAGTAGAAACGTACGATGTTTCAAAGAAGAAAAATTTTCGCATGTTTGCTTCTTTGTTGTGGACTATAAGTGATTTTCCTGCATATGCAATGCTTTCAGGATGGAGTACTGCTGGTCGTCTATCATGTCCATATTGCATGGAAGAGACACGAGCGTTTTCCTTACCGCATGGTAGGAAAATTTCATGGTTTGACTGTCATCGATGTTTTCTCCATGTAAATCATGTTTTTAGAGCAGACAAGAAAAACTTTTTGGTTAATAGAGTAGAAACCAGACAACCTCCAACGTTATGGACTAGCGAAGAAATATATGAAATGGTTCGAAATCATCCAAAGATATATCAAACTGGAGTTCAAACAGAAATTGAAGGCAAATCAATTTATCATAATTGGTGCAAACAGTCTATTTTTTGGGAGTTGCCGTATTGGAAACATCTTCTGCTTCGTCATAACATTGATGTGATGCATAATGAGAAAAATGTATTTGATAATGTGTTTAACACGATTTTGAATGTTAAAGGGAAAACTAAAGATGATTTGAAATCAAGGCGCGATATAGAAGAATTATGCAAACGTCCCGAGCTTCATATGAAACCTAATGACAGTAAAAAACCCAAAGCATGTTATGAATTAGATAATAATCAGGTTAACGTTGTTTTAAAATGGGTTGAAGGGTTACGATTTCCTGATGGGATTTCCTCAAACCTTCGTAGGTATGTTGACTTCAAAAATGGTAAATTGAGCGGAATGAAAAGCCACGATTGTCATATTATGATGGAGCATCTATTCCCAGTTATGTTCAAAGAACTACTGCCGTTAAAAGTTTGGAAGGTAATAACGGAGCTTAGTTTGTTTTACAAAGAACTTTGTTCAACTACTTTGAAAGTGGAACGTTTACGTAAATTTGAGGTAGATATTCCAATATTGCTTTGCAAATTAGAGAAAATATTCCCACCAGGTTTTTTTAATGTAATGGAACATTTACCTGTTCACCTTCCAACTGAAGCACGATATCGAGGTCCTGTCCAATATGGATGGATGTATCCATTCGAGAGGTAAACATAGACATATTAACGATTAATTTAATTGAATTTAAAACTATTAAATAATGTAAATTAATATTGCATACGGTATCTGAATCATTTGAAGAAAAAAGTGAGACAAAAAGCACGAGTTGAAGGTTCGATATGTAAATCTTACATCGAAGAAGAAGCTTTGTTCTTTTTCTCTCATTATTTCAGTGATTATGTGAATATATCATTTGAAAGTGTTCCAAGAAACGACGAAGGAGACGAACAAGAATCGTCTCAAACAGTTTTGTCTATTTTTAGACAACACGGTCGACCTTCTGGAAAATGTGTTGACGTCTGGCTAAATGATAAAGATGTTCATGTAGCTCACACTTATATTCTTCTAAATTGTGCTGAAGTTGCACCATTCGTTAGGTAATCTGAAATATCAATTACTGCATTTTTATTTCTACATCTTTACGTGTGTATAATCTAATGCAAAACACTATTTCTATTTACAGCGTTTATGAACGTGAACATCCAAATGGAGATATCAGTAAAGAATTTTCTGCTTGGTTTACAAATTATGTTTATGAACCCAAAAATTGTGTTGTTGATGAAGGGTTGAAACATCTTGCAATGGGACCAAAAAGATTGGTTAAGACATATCCAATATATTTTGTTAATGGATATAAATTTAACACAAAAGAATACGGTGCTGAAAAATCAACGAACAATACTGGTGTATTCGTTAAAGGCAGTGACGATCCTGAGAATCACATCAAAGATTTTTATGGCGTTTTAACACAAATTTTGCAATTGACATATTTCTCACGACCCGCAGAGGAGGTGTTTCTATTTAAATGCGATTGGTTTAGCAATGTTCCGGGTTCTGGGATTAATGTACATAAGGATTATAATCTGATTGAAATAAAGCATACATCGCGTTATTACAAGTATGATCCTTTTGTACTAGCCAAACAAGCATTACAGGTTTATTATGCTCCTTACCCGTCTCTAAAAAGAGATAAAGCAGATTGGTCGGCAGTTTTTAAAACAAAGGCCAGATTTACGTTTGATGGGAAGAATATTCCAGATGAAGGAGCCTATCAGGCAGAACTCGAACAGAACAATGAAATAATAATTGAAGATGATCATGCAGATTTCGGACCTCTAATCGATGAGGCAAATGCTTTGGTAGATGCGTTTGAGAGTGCGGAGGAAGATAGTATGCAATCTGAGGATGAATTTGAATCTGAAGAAGATGATGATTGATATAGATGATGATCGAGTACTATCTATCTATTGTAATGTAATTATGTAGTAAACCCAGCTTATTTTGCAATTCATGTAACTCTATTAAATTTTTAACTTTTATGATCGTTTTTTACATCTTTTGTGTCATATGCAGTTTTGCTTATTTATTTGTCTTAAATCTGCAATAATGTAAAAATGTTAATCTTTGGAATATGAGACCAAATCAAATACAGGTAAAAACAATTTCTCTTTTATGTCATTTTTTGCATCTTTTATGTCACTTATTTAGCAGCTTATATCGTTTGTTTAAGTTAGCTTAGATCTTTGAAATGATTTGTATGTGACAGGTATGTCATCTAGAGGAAATTCGTCAGGCGAGGGTTCTGGATCGCATCCCCACGTGCGTCCAGTCGTGTCCTTAGTTCCTACGAGTACTGGGTAAAAATTAAACTTTATTTAGCATGTTTATTATTTTATACAGCACACTTATATGTTTTTCACATTTAATGCAGGACTTTCGATTTTAAGCCTTCGAAGACTATTTTGACCGCTTCGACAGCAGCATATAAGGCAAGGATGTCGGGATTTTGGCCTAAGTGGGATTTGATACCACCTCACATTCAGGAGGTCATTTGGCAGGATGTGCTAGTAAGTATTTTCTTTTATATTTTTTGCAATATAATTTATGTTAATCGCTGAGATATACAGTACATATTTTACTACTAATGTTTGTTTAACGTGAAATACAGGCTGAGGTTGATATACAGACCGATGATTTGGCATTGGCTAGGACGTATTGGATGCAAAAGATGAGGAAAAACTATAAAGATGCCATATCAACAATGAAAAAAAATAGGAAAAAACCTACGTGGATGGGAGATAATGTTTGGAGTGGGTTTTTGAAGTATTGGGATAGTGATACAGCGAAGGTTAGTGTACTAATTTTTTTTTAAGAAATATTAAAATATTTAGACTGATAAATATAAAATTTTAAATGTGAAGCCGGAGTCACAAAGAAACAGCGCGAATAGGAATAAAAATCCAGTCACGCATAGAGGAGGATCCAAGTCATTCCAGCAGTATCGGCAGGAGTTGGTAATTTTTTTTAAATGCGACTTATTATGCTGTATATAGTTTTGAACATTTAATAATTGTGTTTAATAATCTAATTCAGGAGGCTGAGGGGCAGGGTCCAGTCTCCTATATGGATGTGTTCACACGTACGCATGCCATAGAGCATGTCGACTCAGACGGGAACATCACATACTCATGGCATGACGAGAAATCCAGGAAGAGTCACGTAAGATTTCATTTTATGTAGAAGTTTATGTAGTAATTGTTAAATTAATATAAAATACGATATCATGATATTAATTTTATATACATTCCTATTGGGCTTGCAGGAGAAGTTCATGGAGAAACGTCAGTTGCGTCTAGCTGAGACTGGAAAGGAGCAGCTTACTACAGACGAGGAGGACATTATCTTCCAGTCAGTGATGGATCCACAGACGCGTAACAGACGATATGGATTTGGAAATCAAGTGGTAAAACATTTTTAGTTTAGTTTAATTTTTATGCGTTTTATTTTTATCTACAAAGCTTAAGCCTCAAGTTCTTTAATTTTGTGATAAATATATCTTTCATGATACCAATGTTGCGTGCATTCAATGTTATCATTTGAGAGATCAATAATTATTGCTCTAAATTAACTCGATGAAGTGCATAGTTTACGGTATTAAATTATGCCATTTAAAGCATATCAAATTTCTTTAACATGTGATATCACACCTGTCATTAATTGTTGTTATAATTTAAAGCATATCAAATTTCTTTAACATTTGATACCAACAAGTAAGCATTAACTATGTTATTGTAATTTATAAAACGTTTTATAATCAGTGTTATGCGTTGGCTTGGAATAGGTTCATTTATGGTCTTATTTACCATAATAGTTAAAAGAGGATATAGAATGTAATGATATAGTCGATAACCTTTTTATGTCAACGAAGATTATAATGTATTACTCCGAACTCTTTAATTACATATTTTTACGCCATGCAGATTATTAAAATAATTGTAAATGAGTAAAAGAATTTTAAATAATTGTTACAGTCCACCAGTCAGCAGGCACGGGCCAGACATGCTAGAGAAGCTATGGATGCCGCAGAGATCGAGGACTTGAGAGCTTGGGTGGCACAGCTTGAGGAACAGAATCGCCGCCAAGCCATTGAGATGACTCAGATAGTGGATCGACGCATAGCAGAGTTCGAGCGGCAGTATGGACGCTTTCCTTCATCAGCTGGCTCTGCAGAGGAGGACGACCAGTGATGTTGCTTGTTAGGTATGTTTTTTTAGTTTGACATATGTACATATATGACTAGAGATGCGCTATATATATATATGGGGGTGTATGACTGAACATTGGTTGACATTTCGTATGTATTTTGATGGTAGACAAGATGTGGTGGATTGATGTAGTAAATGTGATGTATTATATAGTGTGCAATCGTAGAAGTGTTATGTTTTATATGTTTTTTATCGTTTTTATGAATTTTTGGTTGAATTGGTTTGGTTTTGATGATTTTTTGGTTGAAATGGTGTGGTTTTGATGGTTTGTGTATGAAATGTTGTGATGGAGTTAAAGACCGACGGTCTGAATTAATGAATTGAGTGGAATGTGGGTTTGATGGTTAAATAGCAGCTGTAATATAAAAAAAAAGCAGCAGTATTTCCGACGGCTTCCGACGGCTTACTGGTTCAAATGTTTATAACGGTTTCCGACGGCTTGCGACGGCTTCCAGGCAAACGTCTCTAACGGTTTCCGATGGTTTCCGACGGCCGTCGAAAGCCGTCGGAAATTGACGATAACCGTAGGAAAACGTAGGAAAAATATTCGACAACATCCGTCGAAAACCGTCGGAAACACTGTGTACCGACGCCTTTAATTGCGACGGGGATTTCCGACGGCTTCCGACCATTTCCGACGGCCGCCGACGGTTTTCAGCCGTCGGAAATCCGTATTATTCTTGTAGTGTAGGGACTAAATTTACAATAAGTTTATGACTGAATATGAGCGTAATTTAGTTTCATTTTACGGATATGTCCCTAATATTCACTAAACTAAATATGATAATGTATTACTGAAAACTTATTTTGGGTTTGGGAACTGAAGTATCCATTTTAAAATATACTCTCTGCTATATGTTGTAACTGGAAACATCTTATTGTTTATGGGAACCAGAAATATGGCATCACTTGTTTCTTGCTTTGTAAACTGAAACATACCCATGCCTATTAGAACTTACACCTTATTATTATTCAAATCTATATGCTGTGTGCTTGAAAACTTTATCTTCATATTGAAACTTATGTTGTTTATGTTTGAAACTTGGAAACTCATTTTGTTTGATCGTTGCATGCATTGGTACACAGTGGTATACTTTTGTCTCATACCTAACCCTTCCACATTTCACTTTGCATGCATTAGTTGTTTGTGTCTAAACCTAAAGTTATTGGCTTATGTGCTTGCATGCTATTTAAACCCGAATATTTATGCATGCTGCCTTGTTGTTCCTTTACTAATATGAAATATTTTGTTCTGAGCTGTCCATATATGTATAAACACGCACACATATATAAAGAGCATGTATTGTTTAGTTGCCACTTATGTCCCCTGCCTTGGCTTGTCACTGGAAGCACACGACATCTGTATGTGTTAGTTCGTCATTTTACCCTGAGACATAGATAAGCATGTTTAGTTGGTTGCCCAATCATTATACCCTTTGTTTGGTATTCTCTATTGAAAAGAAAAAAAACCATGTTGATAGTTGCATACACATGTTTTAAGCCGCTGGCACTTTGTATTTTATGCATGTATGTAACTTGATTTATCTGATGTGGCACATGCAGCCTTGTCGCATTCTTCTATTTTGTTTCACATTGTCATTTTCTAGGGAATAAAAAACCACACCTTGTACATATCTTGACTTGCTCAATATATTCATCGTACATCCTTTTTTGATTTCTAACTATATGCGTGTGACATACCTTACTAACGCATGCGACATTTTAAATTGATCGAGAATCATGCATTTATAACTTTAAATCGATGTTAGGATTAACTATTATATTTGGTTCTTATTGAAGTTGTTTTACTTGAACAACGATTAATCCTGACTTGAGTGTTTTACGTTTTTTCATGGAGCGCTCGAATCAGATACGAGTGTTGCAGATTTTATAGATTCCAGCTATTGAAGCAAAGAAGCACATGAAGATGTGCTCATTTTGGTTTGTTCTTCCGATTTTTTAAGTCTATGTATGTACTTGTATTGTAAAATCTTCCATTGTAAAATTTTATTTTGTAAACTCTGATATTTTTGTATAAATTCTGCTGTGAGATATTGTTGTCCATTCTGTGTTTGCGATTCTATGTGTATTTTTTGTGTAAACCCTGTAAACTAAATAACCATCTGTTATTTTGAACGTTTCGAGTCGATTTACACTACCAATTTTCACCGTATTAGGGGCGTTGAGTTAGAGGCTAAAAAATATCATGGCCTCTAATGACAGTCTATTAGAGGCAGAAATCGTATCAGCCTTTATTAAATATTAAAGGAGACAAAAATATCTGCCCCGATGTTATGGCTTAAGGCAGAAATGAAATTAGCCTCTACTGTCGTTTACTTGGTCAGAACAAACCGACCTTAATGTGAAAAGTAAATGTCCGCGGTAAAAGGATTAAGGGCTAATCTAAAATTGGACGGCGATCACTCAAATGCAGGCGTAATTATACTGCCTCCAAAACAAAATCGCTACTTCTCAAAAATTACCTCCACTACCGACTAATTTATCTCCCATCTTCTAAAATTTCTGACCTCACCTCCTCTTCAGTCGCGCACCTCTCCTTGAATCGCGCACCTTCTCTTCAGCACTAAATAATCCCATCGCTCGATTTGTTCTAAAAGTATTCTTCGCTGCCATGGATCCATCGACTCGACTGAACAGCTATATTCTCTAGGTTTGCGATTTTCCTGTCATAAACTTTTTACTGTCTAGTTTGCTTAAACTCAATTCCTCGTTGTGTTAATGTTTTTGTTATGGATTTGCATCAATGGTTTGATTTTCGAAAATAATATTAATTTTGACTCATACTGTTCTTTTATTTTATGTCTAATTTTGTGGATTATAGAAGATACTAAAAGTATGTCAACTACATGCGTGTAGCAGTACTTTGCAGTTGCTATTATAAAATTTGCAATTAAAATTGTTGTTAGTTAATTCTGTATCTTATGCCAAAATTAGAGAATTAATGGCATTGAGAAGAGAACTTAAAGTGATGAAAACCTAGAGAATTATAGAGACGAGACAATGTCATAAAAAGTTGCAAGAAAAAACAGAAAGCTTACAAGGGTATTTGTTTGCTGGAAAAATTAGCTTCTTACTCATTATGTTGTCAGTAAGTGAAACCTGAAAACAAAGAATTCACTGTATCGAAAGGCTACGTATTGTTACCTGCATATTTTTTTATTTTTTTTTTACCTCATCATTGACATTTCATCCGTGAGCATGCATGCCGAGCAAGCTTCATTGATTGACTTTAATTTCGTACGCTCATCCCAGTTAAAGAATGCAGCCAGACATAGCATACCTGCGCTTTTTCTAATCTGTGGCATTTCATCATACGGAATTAAAGTCAATCAATTAAAGTATGCTCTACCAGACAGAAATAAGATGAAATGTCAATCAATGGCTTCATTGATTATAATTTTTCAGTTTCCTAGTTGCTCCAGTGGTAATTAATGTTGTCACTAAAATTATTTCATACCACTTTCAATTATGAATTTATTCGGGCTGTTTCTTTTTTTTACATGGTATACATAATTAAATTGACGAAAAGAAGTTAGACTACTATTCTTTGGTCCGCGTTTAATGATAATTAACACTAAATAGCAATGTTGTGAATGGTATCAACCAAAGTAAAGTAATAGAATTTAGGAGACTGTGCATTTTTTATTGACCGAATGCTTCAATGGACAGTGGCTAGAAAAAGACCAACATTCAACTAGTGTCAGTACACAAGGAATTGTTATTTATCTGTTAATCTTAAAAGGATGCATTTTTGAAGTAGGTGCTGGTACTATCATTGTTAAATGACTCACTAGCTTCATACCTTTTGAATATAGTGAGGATGTTCTCTAAGGATGTTTCATGGACATGTAACACCTTCACTTAGGAAGAGTCATGTGCATTATACTTTTGTTGTTGCAAATACAAATATTTGTATGAATAAAGCTAAATAAATTTCAGAATTTGTGACTATCAAATAGATAAGAATGTTTTCTTTTTTTAGAGAGGTTTCTTAACCAAGCTTGGTACCATTCATCATGTCTTGGCGGTTTTTCTCTTATCGAAAGTGACAGCGCCGTAACTACCTCTTCAGTATTTTCTTTTTAGTTTGTCTATTACTCATTTCCATATTAACCAACATAACTTAGACTGATTAGCTCATGGTTTTCAATATTATTTTAGCAAGTCTTTCGCCATGTTGTACACTACATTATTCACTGAACATTCTAGTAATTAAATTATTGGTAGACTGACTTATCAACTTTGAAGCTAAGAATTTGTATAAGCTCATAATTTTGCAAGTATCTTATAAAAAATGCTCAGTTCTCCTTCAATATATTTTTTGCCTCTCTTTTCAGGTGCTTTGTTTCTCTGCAAGATCAACAACATTAGTGGATATCTTCCAGGCCAAAAGTGTT
Source organism: Allium sativum (assembly GCA_030737875.1). Lineage (NCBI taxonomy): Eukaryota > Viridiplantae > Streptophyta > Magnoliopsida > Asparagales > Amaryllidaceae > Allium > Allium sativum. Next base: position 890,251,125 of record CM060926.1, on the reverse strand, counting down.
TTCTGGGGTAACTATCAGTTCACATACAATATAGTTAAATTTTTTTAATATAATGCTTAAGATATGTCATATAAGAATCACATGTCAAAAGCATTGTACTTATATGTTAATAATCATCATTTGCATACTTTTTTAAACGCCAGAAAAACTTCTTTTTTGTTTTCATAGTCCCCTAAAACACAGATATTGTTAAAATGGAGGTCTATCCAATTTTGTGTGGACACTCATTAGACACATTGAGCTGAGAAGATAGATATAGATGAAGGCATATTTTTTCAAACTAATATTTTCTTTGGAAAAGAGAAACCTTAAAATTTATTAAGTAAACAATATTGTTTTTATAAGCTGCAAATTCAACTATGTGTATTTGTGTATGAAGTTATATTGTTGGAAGTCCCATATATTACTTGTATTATTTTTTATTTTACTAGACAGTTCATTAAAATTAACATTATATAATCATATTCATATAGAAAAGGTCAAATGCACTTCTCGATGTATGTATCTATGTTACAAAATCTATAAACTTCATCTCCATTGTATAGTTATGGATCCTGTGAATAACTGAATATAATAATTTTACGTAACTAAACAAATTTTCCTGATTTCTATTTTCCAGAATATAATAGGATCTTAACTATACCTAAAAAAGGGAGGAATGATAATGGATTGAGGAGTCAAAAATTGAGTTAAAGATAATTAGGAATTTATTGACTCTATCCCATATCAGTTGGTTAAGTTCTCTGATTATTTTATATCTATTGATGGCATGGCTTGGCTTGTGTTTGGCTTAAGCTAAAGATTAAAATTCATAGAGATTATAGGAAAGATTTTGTTCTTTCGGAAAAAAGCATATGAATAATGTGTAAAAAAAATTGGGACAAGCCTACGCAAGTGCTTACGTACGGTATAAATGAGAAAATCGTAACTAATGGTCTTTATTATCATATATGTGTGGCTATTAATGAAATTTGACACGGCAAGAATTACTTTTAAAAAGTTCAATCATAAGTCCTCTGAAACGATGCACTTATTTTACTTAAAAAAGTGAAACCAGTTGTTGTAGGGACGCTCCGCTTAATTGTTGACGCTTAAAAGTTAGCATAAAAAAGTTGTTTATAGGTCTTGCATATATGGTCTGAATGATAAAAAATGAATCATTTGTACCAAATTTGTGAACTTATGCCACAGGAAGGAGGATTTTTTTTGATCAAGCATTTTATATGTCACCCATTTTCTAACAATTTGTCTGAACATCAGGATAATGCTTAACATATTTTTACTTGGTCTAGTAAATGTTATGAATGAATTACCATGCTTTCTTATAATGGTTAGCCAATTAAAAATGATCATGCTTCACAAAATTATATATAAGCTTGAACAAAAATAGTAAAGGAATTGAAGTCAACCTTGCGAATTGATTAATATGAAATGTCGCTTAGTAATATATCAAGGCAAATTACTGAAAAAACTACATAGGAATACATAAACAATGATAACAAAATGAAAGAGAATCTTAGCTCGAAATCTGTTCCATTGGTGTCTGTATCAGTTTTAAAGAAAAGTGTCTTTATTTTCTGCTTATTTCAATAACAGAACGATTGACTTATGTTGTATGCAGAACACAAAAAATTAATTACATACTAATAATAAACACAATTTAAATGGAAGTATATTTGAGACATGATTATATTTTTATAAAGGAAAAGGTTTCAAATATAGTTAGACTTCAAACTTGAGTATATTTACAAGGGAAAGGGAGGAAAAGGGGAAGAAAAATCTATTAGTGGGCTACTAGCCTTTTTTATTTGCATTTTGTACACTTAGTTTGATGGCACAAATCAAACAAGATGTCAATATTGACTGATATATTATCATCAAAGCATGCTGAATTTGTTTGTTTATCTTAAATATTGCATTTAAGTCGACTCTAATATGTTTTCATTTTGAGATAAAAAGACTAATCATCCGTGTATTAGACAGACCCATTCCTAATCGAGTCAAGTCCTTGTCATCTTTAACAACATGAATCAATGCTCTATTAACATTTTCAAGTTACATAGCTTCTTAAAGAAAGTACAGTAACATATTGACAAGTATATAACCAGTATCCGGTTGAGAAACCTAGCATTTACTATCATAGATTACAACTTATGGAAACTGTTGAAAGGTAAATTAAAACAGCATTTATTTTCTCAATTTAAGAAATTAAAAGCAAACGTATATTACACAAATATGATGTTAACTTAATATAGTAATGATTTTCAGTTTTATTTAGCGCTACAGCACCACTTGTTAGTTTCAAGTTAAACCGCTGAACGTTACTGCGGAAGTGTTTGCATTCTCCACATTTGCATTTTCTAGTTCTACTGTGATTGTTTGCTGCAGTTGTTTGCTGCAGAGGTTGATTGTTAGTTATTTATTTTATTAATCCAATCATTTTAACCTATCTATGACCACGGCACGTAACATGCATTGAATTTATTTTTTATTGAGAGTAAAACTATATTCATTGAAATTGATTACCATACAAGCAAATTATGTAGGGAAAGAAGCAAAGTAAGTCCCCTAAGTACAGAAAAAAGAATTACATGTGCCATAAATATAGACACCCGTTGACGTTAACTATAATAATTAGGTACCTTGTAGATAAACAGCCAAGCTCTAAAGACTGTAATATTAAATTTTTCTAAAAAGAGGGTAGGTAAGGCTGTTAAAACTAATAGAAAAATGTAGAAACTTCTTGCTGTAAAATATAGTCATACTAATAGTAAAAGTATACTAAAGTATAGTTAGACTTCATGCAGACCTGGATCTAGAATTTGTTAAAACTAGAAAGCATAATTTGACATTCAGAAACAGGGAAATGAATTGCAATTTCTTACTACTAATAATTACATGTTCAAATCTGATAAGAAAAGATTGTTTCCATTGCGTGATTGTAGTACTGGGCAACGTAGATCATAGTTGAATTTAAGAGCATAATTAACGCATGGTGAGTGTGCACCAACGATGTGCTTGGTTCTGTTAAGAATGGATCAAGCTTATACCAATTGTGCACAAAAGAACAAATACTTAGAAATTAAAGAAGCAAGTCAAGGAATTGTCCTGATAATAAATGCAGAATTATCTATTGGCAGAATATTCAAGTCAAATTATATTATTAACTAAAGAAAAGAGAAAATAAAGTCTACTGCAGATGATAAAAGCAAAAAACATGAATAATAATAACACCATCGAAGTGGAATGTGATTCTCTAAGATGATGGGGTAATTTTAGACAGTCTTGATGGTTGAATAAGTTCAAAATTAAATAATCAAAAGTTTTAAAATGTTTAGTCATCATAAAAAGTATTTGGCACTTGCTGCTGCATTCTAGAAAAATGAAATCAGTGATGGTTTTGAATTTTTGAATGCGTCTCTTTGAATGGGTTCCTCTGTTGAAAAACAAGATTTAAATGCATTTTTTGGCATCACTGGAGAATTTAATGTTGTTTAATGGTGAATAAATTCAGTACCAATTTTGTTTCAATTAGGGGCACGCAGGTACGGGCAAATTAAAGAAACAACCCTCGTTAATTAACAATCAAGGGCCAAATTAGCGATAGCCGGCAATTACGTTAAATCAGGCATATTAGACCGGCTCAAAAAGAAGTGATAGCTCATTTTAGGCCATAAAATTTGCGTCTATTATTCCCTGATTAATCTCACGCCTTTCCTCCCTGAACGAAAACCCCTCAAATTAATCTGCATCGATAAACTGTCGTGAATCCTTCAACTCCTTCTATCAGCTGGATTTCAACCAAAATCTGTGGTTTTTTTAAATCCATTTGCATAAGTTTTTTAACTTCATTCGCATAAATTTTTACTTTCTGGTTTGATTTTTTGCATTTGTGTCGTGAATAGTCTTTTAGGATTTTTCAAAACATTTTGGATCCGTGTATTCGTTTTAATTCATAGCATCATTGACGATAGAAACAGAAACAACTCAACTGAATAGATGGTATTTGATAAAACTAATTGCTGCAAAAGTCAGGTCTAAGATTGAAAAAGAGACCATTGATTTCCTGCTTTTGTTCTTGAATGGGTTTTGTAAGTTCTTTTGAATTTTTTTGCAATCTCCTTCACTCCTAGTCCAACTTCAGAAGTTCCAGGTTTCTAGCAAAGAGATATCAACTTTAGTGTTCAATTCTGAAAATAAGGAAGCTCTTGGATATATTTTTCAAATGCCTGGAGCCTAACTTTTTCCTTTAGTTTCTAGGCGTTCAGGCCATTTCATGTCTTGAGTCTTCTCTCCACTTTTGAAGAAGGCAACAACATATTCTTTTGTAGTTGTGCTAAGCTGAATTGTACCATCCCAAAGTCTCTCTGCTAACAACAGAGATGGCTTTCTAGCAGGTTCTATGGGCTTGTCAGGAAGAACATTCTCATTACTAATTGCGTTTCCTTCTACTGATTTTTTTAATCATACTGTCTGTATTTGACTCTTTAGACTATTTCAGTTGTTTCGTTTCTTCTCTATTGTAAACCTTGTTTGTGTGCGCTACCATTTGAGATATAGGTTGAACGGTCTGTTCTATATGGTTTATTTTACCACACAAAATTTGATTATGATTTGAGCTTCCACAATTTTTTCCGAGTATTACCATTATAATGAGAAAAATATTTTATAACGGTCTATTCTCTATTGTTTCAGTTGTTTCGTTTCTTAGCAGTGGTGTCCATAATTAAGCAAAATATCTTATAACACCATATGTCTTTGTAGTAAAAAGAATATTTTGAAATTTAGAGGTTTAGTATCCTGAAAGTTAAACTGCTAACAATAACTCTAATAAAAACTAGACAACCATGGATGGGCAAGTGTTCAAGAAAATTACTAAATGCGCATTTGGGTATTTTGTGCTTGTATGTCCAATAAGCACAATCACTGGAAAATGCATATAAAAGAACAACCAAAAATAACTTACTGAGTTAGAAAATAAGCCACCACGCAACTATATGTGACTTGTTTTCTTAGCAGTATATGAAACTTGCTACTTTAGTTTCTTTTTTTCTCATATGCTTGCATTCTTCTTTATGAACAAAGGACGATAATCTAATTGTTTTCAAATCTAGTTCGTGGACATAAAAGATCGTCCCCGTCAGATGTTGGGAAGCACCACTGGATATTATTCCTTTGCTAGCTTAAATTTGTTTGTTCATTAAATGTAATTATGCTAGTTACGTGTTGTTCGGTTTGGATATGCATAGATGATATAATTTATTTTGTATTGTTATATTTGCAGACCTGAGGAGCTTATGTTCAAAGAATTTCGATATTGATTGATAGTGAAAATTGAAGATACTAAAGTTTGTATTTTTTTTACACCTATTCTTTAATTTATAGCGTTGCTATTTATGAATATATAAAAATGCCGTACAGTTTATCCATCTTAATGCACATGTGATATTGTTGTGTATCTCATGTTGCCAGTGCATTCCATCTCTTGTATCATAAGTATTTAAACATTGACATGAAAATGAATTTTTAAGTAATATCATTCGATAATGCGAAAAAATGTAAAATGAACACTGTGCACACAACATAATATGAAATTTGTTGGATTGTTACAATAAAAATATTAAACATCTTTTTTCTTTTTAACGTGTTGTTGCTATAGTTGCCAAAAGTTGTACTTTATCTGAAATTTGCATTAGGTTTCTATCAGGTACAAATTTAGTAAAAATAATAAAAATAATAATTGTTAGGCACATCGCTTCTTTGTATTGAAACATCTCGGTGATATTGATGTTATGTGTACATGTTTGTAGTCGGCATTTTACTTTAGCTTTTGTTTTTAGCAAATGTTAATTTATATTCCTTTTTAATGATTTGAAGATATGTATAGATAAAAATTAATGAAAATTATGATGAAATGAAATTAATTTGTTGAATGATAACTAATTTCGATCAAAGTAGGTACTCTTGTCATATTCACGCAACCACCACATATTTAGGATATCAAAGATGCTATAACTGCAAAGTGAAATCATTTGAAATTATAAATTGCATGTTTATTAATTAGAACAAAAAAAGATTTGGTTATGAATTGAATTTGAGGAAAAAAAAATATATGTTTTCTCTATATATGATTAAAAGTCATAAATTCGTAAAATTTTATTGAATGCTTTTTTTAATATGTTATTGTGGCAGTTTATACTATACAATGGACAAAGGTTGGGTAAATTTGGATCGGAACTCATATGAATATAAAAAAAAATGGAACTATTTTTGGATGAGGCCTTTTCCAAATCTGCTCGCAATAATAAGATCATATGTCCTTGTAAGAAATGTTGCAACCGTTATTTCAATGATAGAGTTACTGTTGGAGGTCATCTTCTTTGGTACGGAATGGATCCCTTATATATGGCAGCTCGTTGGACACATCATGGTGAAACTTATCTTGACGAGTCAAATGTGGAAGGTGAAACTAATGTTGATTTGGTTAATAATACACCAATTGATAGCGATATGTATGATTTTCTTAGTGAAACATTTGTGCAATCTACACAAAGTGTTGGTTCATCTTCAATGCATCATTCTACTTTCGAAGATCAAACGCCAGAGGCAGAACGCTTCTACAAGTTATTAGATGAAGCAAATAAGCCGTTGTACCCTGGTAGTAAGTATAAAAAATTGGATGCAGTTGTAAAATTGTACCAGATCAAGTGTTTGGGGAATGTTAGCAACTCAACGTTTTCTTTGTTTTTAGAATTATTCAAAGATATGTTACCTGAAGATAATTGTTTGCCGAAATCAAATGCCCAAGCGAAAAAAATTATTGATGAATTGGGTCTGACATATGAAAAAATTGATGCTTGTGTAAATGATTGCATGTTGTACTGGAAAGAAACATCAAATTTGGATTCTTGCTCTCGTTGTGGGGTTTCAAGATACAAAAATATTGAAGATAAAAGTGATGGGAAGAAAGTATCAGCAAAGGTTCTTCGTTATTTTCCTTTAACTCCTAGACTGAAAAGGCTATATCTTTCACAGCATACTGCGGAACATATGAGATGGCATTCAACTAGTAGTTCGACGGATGGTTTCATGAGACATCCAGCAGATTCTCCAGCTTGGAAGCATCTAGATCTTATGTACCAAGATTTTGCTTTCGAAATTCGCAATGTTCGGCTAGGACTTGCAAGTGATGGGTTCAATCCATTTGCTCACATGAATAGTAAGCATAGCACTTGGCCAGTTATTATATCTATTTATAATTTACCTCCATGGTTGTGTATGAAACAACCTTATCTTTTTATGTCATTGCTAATTCCTGGACCTCATGAACCTGGTAAGGACATTGATGTATATATGCAACCATTAGTAGATGAATTAAAACAGTTATGGGAAGTTGGTACTAGCACATATGATGTTTTCACTAAACAAACATTCAATATGAGAGCTGCTGTTTTATGGACTATAAATGATTTCCCTGCATATGCTAATTTATCAGGATGGAGTACATCAGGAAAGCTTGCATGTCCACATTGTAACTACCATACATGTTCAGTGCACTTACCAAATAGTAAAAAACAAGCATATTTAGGAAGTCGAATTTTTTTACCTATAACACATAGATTTCGATTTGATGTACGTTAATTTAATGGGAAGCGTGAGGATGATGTTGCACCTAAACCGTTAACCGGGATTGAGTGTTTGGTACAATTATCCAATTTAAAATTTACATTTGGTAAAGCACCGATAGTTGAGCCGACTACTGGAAAAAGACGACGAAATATCAATTCCACTAGAGAACCAAGAGTTATTGGACCATGGAAGAAAAAAAGCATATTCTTTACTTTACCTTATTGGCAAAATCTTCTGATACGACATAACATAGATGTGATGCATTTAGAGAAAAATGTAAGTGAAAATATTTTGGGAACGGTAATTGGTACATCAAAGAAAGGTAAGGATGGAATTCAAGCTCGAGCTGATTTAGAAATTTTAAATATAAGAAAATCTCTTCAGCCTATTCGTGAAGGAAATAGGACGTATATACCTCCAGCGATATTTTTCACAACTAGTGGGGAAAAGATACTATTTTGCAAAGTCTTCTGCGTCCCTGATGGATATTCTGCTAACATTGCAAGATGTGTAGATATGAAAGAGAAGAAATTAACAGGGTTGAAAAGTCATGACCATCACGTAATCATGCAACATTTACTTCCACTTGCAATACGACGAGTTCTACCTAGACCACTCATTCTTGTTTTGCTCGAGTTATCTGCAATATTTAGACTACTGTGTAGTAAAAAGCAACATGCTTCATCGATGAGTCATCTTAAATATAGGATAACATTAGCCTTATGCATGATGGAAAAGATGTTCCCCCCTTCCTTCTTTACCATATCCGTCCACTTAATTATTCATTTAGCTGATGAAGTTGCACTAGCTAGACCAGTGCACTATCGTTGGATGTACCCTATTGAAAGGTAATACATCAAAGCGTAATTCATTTGTTAAATCAATACATCGTTGAATTATATCTGCACAAAGACTTAAAGATATTTGCAAGCGTTGAAAATTATCTTTTGGAAGAATTATATCTTATTCTTTTTCATAGGTATTTGCAATCATTAAAAAGATATGTTCGCAACAAGAGCAATCCAGAAGGAAGCATCGCTGTAGGATATCTTGCAGAAGAGTGTGTGTCATTTTGTTCGATGTATTTGACAGGTGTTGAAACACGCCACACTCGACATGGGAGAAATGCCGATATATCATTGCCTCGCAATGTCGAAGGAGGTCTATCAATTTTTGCGAACTCCGGTCATCATTTAGGAAAACGTATAGAGATTATGTAACACCCCACCTCCGCCAGGGTGACTCTTGCAAGCACTCTGACTTTGGAGGGGCGTTTGAATCAGGTAAACATGCATAATGATATATCAAGGCAGAACAAGAACATATGTATATATGTAAACAGAGTAAATAACATAGATAAAACAGTGGAAGATTTCAAACCATTTCAAAACAAGTCTGGTACAACATAATGTCAACTTTCCAAATAAACAAGTCTAGATAAAAACCACATCACTAAAAAACTGGAATACATAAGTACTATCCCAAAAAAAAATGATAACCATAGCTAGCTTCATGTCGAAACCGTACATGAGCTGAAATCCCACAAGCAAGCAATCCGAAATCCAAGCTAAGCTCCAGTATTCCCTCCCTGAGAACTTGGGGGGGGGGGGGAACGGAAGAAAAGAGGCGAAAGAAAACAGGTCAGTCAAAAAGACTGAGTAAGCCCTACTACAATCAATGTAAACTGATAAAGTTAACTGTCATGAGCAGCAGGGATGAACATAAGGATAACAACATACTAGCATGATGATTAACTAACAAGGTAGATAAAGGTGTCATCGCATAATCAGGTTTAAGGTTTTGCACCACAGGTGTACTAGCAAACTAACATGACTTGAATAAACAAGCATTGATCCCTTGGCCCAAGCTTTGGCCCAATAACATGAAGTGACCTTAACACATGGTCCAATAACATGAAGTGACCCTAACACACGGTCCAATAACATGAAGTGACCCTAACACAAGGTCCAGTAACATGAAGTGACCCTCATACGAGGTCCAACCAAACGGTCTAGTCGATCGACTCCCTAAGCCTAACTCGTCACGTGTTGGTGTCAATACGGCCCAAACATAATTGTAGTCGAACTGTGCCGGGTCCACCCTTCGGGTGTATCAAGCCCTAGGGTGCCAACCCCTGGGCACCATAAACATGAGTGCACAGTCTCGATCTACTGGTACCCATGGGTGACTTCTCCAAATACGAACTACGTGCACGACCATAGTCCGTCCAGAACTACATCGGCGTACCACCCGGCCGTCGTTTATTGGTCGCTTACCTCCAGCCCAGTAATTCGTGCCCCACACCCTAACCTAGTCCTAGGGCCATGATGATACAAACTTGGGATTACTGCTGGAGTGGACCCCCATTCACTACAAGAAATTTGACCTTTACCTACCAATATTTTACCTACCAATAAATATGGGTAGGTAAAGAGAACCTTTATCTACCTATATTCAATGGTAAAATTTATTGGTAGGTAAATATTGTCAATATTATAAAATTGTTGAAGGATGATTATCTACCAATATTTATAGGTAGGTAAAATGTATCATCTGCATATATACAGAAGGAGAAGTTTTTTTGCGATTAGCCCCTACATTTTTCTCATATCATTTTAACCTTTCGTTAAAAATAATGCTGAGTTGTGTGATGATGTGTCAAAAAAATATTCTAGCAATTTTTTTGAATTGAAGATTTCGTTTACATATCTTAGCAATGTTTTTTATAAAATCATTTCTTTATTAATTATTAATAATTATTTTGAAATATGAAATAACTAATAGTTAATGAATTGATAAACAATAATTAAATTGTAAATAATTAATATTAAATAATTATTCATAAATAACTTATCATACATTGTTATTTTTTTCCAAACAATTGGCTATAAAAGTTAACTTTAAGTTTTTCGAAAATGTTTCAAAATTCCACACTAATATGTCATTATCTCAAATGACTTAAACATATTTTCTCTAGCTTATTGCAGAGAAGCAATCCATACCATCTTCTCTAGCTATGAATTTAACAGTTTATTGTAAATCAAATCTAACGGTACAAATATCAATCCACGTGATCTATTTTGTGGATCCACGTAGTCTCTTTTGATTGGCCACGGTATAAACCACAAAGACTACCACTACAAATAAATAGCAATAAACTTGATGACAACTATTTATTATAGGCTAGTTCTATTCATGTACCGAAGATTGCTAAATATACACCGAAATAATATAATAAAATACTAGACACTAGATATTGCTTTACTCACATTATTTTCATCTTTTCTATCCTCTCTTTTTCAAACCTAAAATCCATTTACCCAAAAGTAGAAATTCTTTTCACCAACGTCAAATATAACAAAATGAACTTTTATTTTAAAATTAATATTGTATCATTTATGCTTTTAATTTTTTTTATCAATTTGAGTGAAATAACTAACGTAAAAACGAAAATTAAAACATTTTTGAATTATAACAGTTAGTTCTTATTATTGTCGTAATTTAAATTTTAGGTTTCATGATAAAATAATTTTTTATTAAAATATGTAGTTTTAACCAAATTTCATTATTTTATGGTTAGTTTCATGGATTTTATCAATCTTAATATAATATTCCAATCACTCACCGCAAACACTGCCTCAGCGAACACGTGACGTATTAAAAGTGGAAGTTTTAAATTTTCATTTGCAATAAGAAATAACGAAAGCAAAGTTTCGTGATTGACAACCTGTAGAATAGGATATTAAAAGCAAAAATAACATAAAATTGCATTAATAATGGAAAATTAAATTTGGGCATAAAGTGGATTTTAGTCATTTTAATTTTTAGTATTCAAATAAATGGAATATTCGAATCGTTTCCTTTATGTTCAAAGTATTTGTGAAGGTTTTTTTTAAGCACCACAGACTGTCAGGTTTATATATGATAAGTAAATATTTATTGGCTAATAAGTGTTACAAATTGTTACTCTTATATATGATAAGTAAATATTTATTATTTAATAATACTAGTTAAGATAACATATTCACACAAAGTAAATCTTCCGATAAAATCTACAATAAACTTTTATCAATTATCCCTTTATTCACGCACATAATTAAACTTAAAAGTAGCAACTCCTGATTGCTGATGTGGATCAACGTTTGCATCCTAATTTCAAAATAGGAACCATTCCTTAAATCATTGCTATTTTTTTTTGACTTCCTTAAATTGCATTCGTAAAACTTATAATGTAATTTGATGTGGATTAATTACAAGGAGTATTCCTTCTGTCTCTTTCTTTTTATCTTATAATTGATGCGGATATTCGTAATTAATGCAGATCAATTACAAGGAGTATCCCTTTTGTCCACCGAAAAATCAATGCCTGCCATTATTTCTTATCTCAAGTATTCCTTCCGCCTCTTTCTTCTCATCTTCCTTAAATTGCTGACGTCAAGGCTTTTTCTTTAATTTGATACAGATCAATTTTTCTTATCTCGTTCTCTTTCCCTTTTGCCTGTTTATTGATTCCGTTCAAGCGATTCCTCCTCCGCAGCCCTTCCTCCTCCACAGCCCGTCCCCCTCCGAAGAGTACGTGCACTAGTGCACGTTAGACAACGAGCTTAATCACCGTGAGTTTGGCATCACCAGCATTTGCTTGGGCCTCCGTAACAGGTCTGACTAATTTGTTGTTTCATCGCGCCTTGAATCTGACTCATCATTTGGCATAGTATATTTTATTGAGTGCAAACGCCTTTTATTCATGATGTTTAAGCATTTCTACCTGGAGATGCTAAAATGAGGTGTTTTCCTTGTTTAAATTGTATTTTTATGCTTCAGTGGAAGCGATTCGTGTATGGGGCGATTTCAAATTGGGTGTTTTTTCTTTAAAGTGGTGATTTATAAATGGTAAATGCAAACCTGTTTTGTCTAATTGGATTTCTGTTTCTTATTTTAGGGGTTTTGGTCTTGAAATTGCTATAAATGAGTTTTTGTTCTTTGGTTTTAGTATAAACGGGAAACATGATTAAGTTTATAAATTAGAGAGAAACCATTATTGCTTTTATAAATGGGAAATAGAACATCGTTTATAAGAAAAGAAAATATTGGTGTTTTCTACTTGCTTGCTGAAGTGGTGGGAGCTAAGGATGTTTTTATTTGTTTTTCTTTTCAAGGTTTTCCTTGTGCTATCGAAAATGCTCTTTTGTTCTTAAATTAGTTTTTATGAATTTATTTGGTGGCTGCGAATTTATAAATTATTAATTTTTTTGGTGTGGTACGATTGATGAATTTTAGTTTATTGAATTAATTTATTTTCTTTGATAAAATTATGTCAAGTAGTTGAAGAATGAAAATTTCAACTTTCATTTTTTTTCCACCTGTGCGGTTAATCTTATGCTCTTGATCAATTTATGTTGTATGGAGCCTTCTATATTTTTGTTTAAGTTTAAACTAAGCTAATATAGTTGTATATATGCTTTTAAGGATTCAGTTGTATATATGAGAAAATGGTGCAAGTGTTTCAGAAAATGCTTTATGCAATTAATTTTTCTATTTAATGTTTTTTTTTTCGGTGGGGTGGATATCGATTTTTTTTGTACTTGAGATAATGTTAAAACTTGAAATATCAGCCTAAAAAAGTTGTACATGTCGAATTTCTTGGATCTGTACTCTAATCTATATACTATTAGTATTACCATACAAAGATGGAAAAAATCTTTTTTTAATACTAAAAAAAGTATTCGTTAATTTTTTTCTCTTTTAATTATGTTGTTTGATAAAAAGTTAACTAATTGTTTAAAAAAAATGAAAATATTTAAAAAAGGGTAAATCATTAGCAGTACACAACGACACTAATATATATTCTCATGTTTAAATGAGACGGCTCCATCGCCATTCCAAGAATTGTGCGGCTTCATCTTCTTCTTGATGTTCGGTTTCATTGCAGGCGTAAACTGAATCACGCATAGTCTTGAGTTCGAAGCATATTATTATATGCCTTCCAAAGATATTTCTGATATCATTTTTTGATTTCAAATTTTATTGTTTTGTTAAATCTTGTTATCGTTCTCTATAGGCTTGTTTAGTATCTCTTTTGATTTCAAATTTTATTGCTCTGTTTAATCTTGTTATCGTTCCCTAAAGGCATGTTCACTATCTTATCTCCTTGCAGTAGTTTGTAAGGGTTGCGTATCAACGATGAGAGAAATTTACTGTAATCATATTATTTTTGCATTATTTTTTTGCCATTAAATCCTTCATTCTAGTCTTTTGTGGTTGCTGCTGCGTTGGGTTTGTACATAATTGATTGCAGACAATGCGTGATGCCGTGTGTATGTAGGTGGTCTTCCTGCTATTTAGTGTTAAGAGAAGAGAAGATTAACTTTGAGCTACGAAGAATTTGAACTATGAAATTTAGAGGAAATAGCTTGCCAACTAAATGAAACTGAAGCAAAGGCGAAGCTGAACATGTTATACAGCAGTCTTCTCAATCGTCCTTAAGTTCCAAGGTGTGTTTTATGCAAATATATTATATATCATGTGTTTTTGCATTATAGTATCATTTATCAAACTCATATTTGTGAATTAAAATTTAAATCAAATTCATATTTGCAAATTAAATTGTTTCTTTTCCAATTTACGGTGCTATTTTATTATGATAGGTACGACATTCGTCTGGACAATTTCTGGAGCAAGAAATCGATGACTAAAACTAGAGTGAGTGAGTGAGTGAGTGAATGATTGTGTACATGTATATGAGTGAATGAGTATGTAGTAAGGAGCCAATGTATATGTGTAAAATGTAGCGGGGAAGTGTATGTATTGGTGATTGTGTAATAGTGAGAAAACAATATGTGTACTATTTGAAAGTGTAATAAGTATTTATTTTAATAAATATTTATTATTCGTTTAAAAATAAATTCTGTGCAAATATTTAATTCTTGTAAATATTTATTTATAGTAAATAATGTCATGTGGCCTAAAAAAATATGTCATATGCACTAATCAAATGATGACACATGGACAAATTATTGTTTGACACATGAACCAACCATTAAATGCCAAGTGTTGGCATTAATATATGCCATATGTTTACTACTACGACAGCCATGTCAGCAGCCATGTAGGATGACACATCATCAATCATGTCAGCAGCCATGTAAGATGACACATCATCAATCATGTCAGCAGCCATGTAGGATGACACAACCCATCATTAATCATGTCAGCAGCCATGCAGGTTGACACATTATCCAACACATCCGCCGATGACTCATCATTTGAGTCATAATATAGTGGGGTCCAGTGATTCTTTTACCTACCAATATTAATAAGTGTAGGTAATGCTCTTTCTCTACTAACCTTTACCTACCAATTTCTACCAATTCAATATTGGTAGCTAAAATAAATTACCTACCATTATGTTAGTTTTACCTACGCTTACAATTAGTAGGTAAACACCCCATTTTCTTGTAGTGATTGCTAGGATTTTCTAGTGGGTTAAGTACGGTTTAACCCTCTTGCTAATCATGGATTAACTTGGTCAAGTGTAACGATGAGTTCACGACTTAACCCTGATTAATCTACCAAGCCCAAATTGGTTAAGTATTAAGTGGACCATGACTTAACCCTAATCACGAGGCATTAATTAATTTAATGCGCCTTAACCTCTCACATTAGACCTTGTTGTGGTTACTAGTTAAGCCGGGCGGGTCCGGGTAGCTTTACACCACAACTTGGTCTAACCTCGGGTTCAAGGTACAACATGGCCAACTTCTCACATTGGGTCCTATTGTTTGTAGCAACTAGTTAAGCCGGTCGGTTCCGGGTAGGTTTACGCTACAAACTCAACCCAACCTCGAGTTGGTCACACTTATCTTTTCTAACTGTCATATCCATCATGTTTCCAAAACACATTACAAGTTTTCAAGCAATTGGATAGACCTAACTTAATAGGTAAATTCCCAATGGGTAGACCTAACTTAATAGGTAAATTCCCAAGCTTATGTTTTTATGTCTTTTAAGTTTATCCAACCCCAAACGCAATCCCATCGCTTACATATCGCAATAGCGCATAAAGGATAGAAAGAGGGAAACTTGGCATAATCATGACATAAAAGTGTTGAAGCCACAAGTTCAACATGATGGCATATGAAATGTTCATGTGTTCATACCCTTGCATATTACATTTTTAGGCCCCAAAAGCATGCATAAAACCAAACTTGGCATATTGGTGATACATGGTGCTAAATGACATGTAGAAATGGCCATAAGTTCGCATTTAGCCTCACATGCAAGTTATCACAAGAGATATGATAACTTACATGTTGCCAAAATGCAACCTTTAGCATAAAGCTTGAAGCTTTATGTTCACATACTCAAGATAAGCTTGCATAACATGATAACATGAACAAGATGGTCATCCCAAACTTGCATAACATAACTTGCATATCATATGATAAACTTGCATATCAAACTTGCATAACATAACTTGCATATCATATGACAACTTGCATATCAAACTTGCATAACATAACTTGCATATCATATTACAACTTGCATATCAAACTTGCATAACATAACTTGCATATCATATGACAACTTGCATATCAAACTTGCATAACATAACTTGCATATCAAACTTGCATAACATAACTTGCATATCATATGACAACTTGCATATCAAACTTGCATAACATAACTTGCATATCATATGACAACTTGCATATCAAACTTGCATAACATAACTTGCATATCATATGACAACTTGCATATCAAACTTGCATAACATAACTTGCATATCATATGACAACTTGCATATCAAACTTGCATAACATAACCTGCATATCATATGACAACTTGCATATCAAACTTGCATAACATAACTTGCATATCATATGACAAACTTGCATATCATACATTTAACTTTAGAGTTTAAGTATGAAAGGAATAGGGCTTACAATGCTTATGAGGACTCAAATGAGTATAGCAAATATAAGAAAGCCCTTATGCAATCAAATAAACCCAAAATGCAAGCAAAACCCTTGAGCCAAAATGATCAAAACTCTTTCTTTATGATGCAAATATAGAAACTTGACTTGAATGCGAGCTAATGAAGCTCA
Source organism: Allium sativum (assembly GCA_030737875.1). Classification (NCBI taxonomy): domain Eukaryota; kingdom Viridiplantae; phylum Streptophyta; class Magnoliopsida; order Asparagales; family Amaryllidaceae; genus Allium; species Allium sativum. The sequence continues at coordinate 890,234,392 of CM060926.1, read as the reverse complement.
TACAAGCTTGAAAACACTTGTATGCATGGAAAATCACTTAGAAATTTAATTAGGAATTTTATGAAGAGAGTGGAGGCCATGAGAGGATTGATTTTGCCATAGTTTAGTTATATGAATGAATAATGATGATTTAGGGTTAGGTTAGGTCCTTATTTATAGAGATTAGGACTATTTTCAACCTTAGGATTAAACCCTAGTTCTAATCTCAGCCCTCAAAACCGAATCTGGCCCCCAAGCTCAACACAATCTCAAAATGGTGCACCAGGCTAAACAGCCCGGCTGGACCAAATCGACAGCCAAGTCGACAGGGCTGTCGACTTGGGTCCAACCAAGTCGACTCCCAAGTCGACAGGGCTGTCGACTTGGGTACTCTGGCGGGAATTTTCCCGCCTGGCCCAAACTGGCCCAAATTTCCAAATTCAAACTTGAATTTGAAATCTGTTTTTACTTTGAATTTTTTCTGAAAACTTCGTTGGGCCTTAATCGGGTCATACGGACTCCGATTTTCGAAAACTCAGACTCTATTTCGCATATTTTTCCGAGACGAACGCAATGGCATAGCCCGTTTCCCTTGATTCAGATTTTAGAATTAAATTCTTCCTCGATTTACATTATTACAGGTTATTGAAAATACGGGTTGTTACATTCTCCCCTCCTTAAAGGATTTCGTCCCCGAAATCTTCAAGTTAGGAAGAACGTATCCTACCATCCAACATCCATCTACTCAAATCATCATCCACGAGCAATCATTGTCCTTACAAGATTCTAAATGTTGAATGAACATATGCAAAGGTGTGTGTATATGTACTTATCTAATGCAAATATCATCAATGCAAATTATGTTAGTGAAATGAATCCATATGTATGCAATTCCTAACATAATATATAACATCTATATGTGTGCACATAACATACATCCATATGCAACAACCATGTGATAACACAAAAATTTTCATCCATGAATAAGCATAAACACTCATGCATATGCAATATGAGGAGTGTGTGAGCCGATCTAGTGCCTAACGTGTATAATGCATCCACGAGTAACCACTTGCAAACACTTGCAACCACTTGCAACCATCAAGCATAACATGTTTCAAACACATGTTTTATCCAAAGGTTTTCTACCTAAGGTTCTCATGACAAGATTAACACGATATAGATAGCAAAAGAAAGATATGCTCCAAAGAGATCGGGAAGATAAGCAAGATATACTCCTTTTGGATTACAAGAAATCCCTTCCTAACCCAACCCATATTCTATAAAAGCCCAAAAGGTTTAGTCAACCTAACGGACCCCTTCAAACCCTGACATGTATTAATAACCGATGAGTCATACCCCCTTACGGGGTTTACAACAGAAATGGGGTCGAGAATGGGACCGAGAGGATATACGGAAAAAAGATAACATGCGAGTAAGTTCCACAGGAAAACAAGGATCATGGATATACTCTTAAAAAGAGATATGATGCGCGTATCTAGCCTTCAATCTTCTAAGTCACGTTTCCTTGAGTTTAACTCCACTGTGCTTTGACCGTCTTTTACCTCATGTTTTCTTGGCTTCTTGACTTTTAAATATGAGCTGGAACCCATTTCTTTGTCTCCTCTCGTTTTTTTTCACTTACTCTTCTATCATACTTGGCTTAAACATAACCATGACCTCATGGTTTCGTGCAAGCTCTCCAAAATTCACTAGTGAATCCTGGATCTTGTTTACTTACTATAAAGTATTCCACGCAGCAGAACTTTTCTTGAAAATACCAACCCACGTTGCCAATTGCTCTTACCAACGTGATTTTCTATAACTCATGCTTGAACGAAATGAACCATTCGCCTACGAATGATAGGCCGTACTTAGATTCAGTTACTTGCCCATGACTTCCCGTAGACTATCCCAAAACTGGCTAGTGATGATTGAGTCATGGTTACTAACTATACTTTAGGGAACCTCATGCAACCGCTTTATTTCTTGAAAGTAAACTGTCGCTAGCTATGATGCAGTCCTTTCGCTCTTTACCGGAGTGAAATGAGCACTCTTCGTGAGTCTACCTACTATGACCCACATGCTCGTATTCCCTTTCCTTGACCTAGGCAGTCCATTCGCGAAATCCTTCGTAACGTTTTACTACTTCCATTGCGGGGACCTCCAATGGATGTAATAGCCCACCGGGCTTTTATGACTCGGCCTTTTACCTGTTGGCACAACATGTTCCTTGGGACAAACTCGGCCACCTCCTCGGGTGATGTGCATCTTCAAGAACCTTCTTTCTCTCATCGCGTCTTAGCCATCCCTTGTCATCTATAGCGAGGTGACTACCATCTCGCCTCGAATCAACTTGTCCATGATCTTGACTTAACTGCGGGTCTTCCTTCTGTGAAGTCCCTGCTTGATCCAGAAGGATAGGTCTAAGCTCAAGGGACGCTAACTAACTAATTAAACTGAGAGAGCTTCTTACTTCAATTGTCCTTGTCGGAGCTTTCCGGTCTTGAACCGCGACCATTTTAGCAGGATCCACCACTAAGCCTTGCTTAGAAACTACGTGCCTAAGAAATCTAACTCCTTTTTCTCCAAAATGACACTTGGAGAACTTGGCCTTCAACTGATGCACTCTAAGCGTATCCATCACCTCCTTGAGATGTCTTGCGTGCTCTTCCTCATCCTTAGAGAGGATCAGAATATCATCTACGGAGACTACCACAAACTCGTTCAGGAACTCCCTAGCCACCCTACTTATCAAGTCCACGAAGTAGGCGGGTGCATTAGTCAAATCGAATGGCATGACCAGCCATTCTAAGAATCCATCCGGAGTTCTGGACGCAGTCTTGTCTATACTATCCTCAGCTACTCTGAGCTGATGGAATCCAGTAGCAAGATCAAGAGAAAACAGATGTTCCTACAAGCTGATCAAACAAATCATCAATCCTTGGCAATGGTTGTCTATTCTCTTCGTTTAACTCACGATAATTGACACAAAGTCGAAGAGAACCATCTGGCTTGGTAGTAAATATTACAGGCGCTCCCCATTCAGATATACTTCGTCTAATGAAGTTCTTCTCAAGCAAATACTTGACTTACTTTTATATCTCTCATCTTGTGGGGCCACGTGCCTAACCGGCCACGAAACTATCTTGGCATTAACAACCAGATAAATGCGGAAATCTATCTCTCGTTTAGGGGTAACCCCCTTCACCTCACCCAAGATATCAGGATATTCTCGGACCACCCTCACCGATTGCAAACTATCGATAGACGAGTCGAGGGGTTCAAGATAACACAACATGACGGGACCCATAGTGAAACACCCCACCTCCGTTAGGGTCACTCTCAAAGGGAATGCCCTAATTTTGGTGGAGGTTTATAAGTATAAGTCACAGATATACAAGACAGATATAAGAACACATATTTGTAAACAGCGGAAAATCAACAAACTTTTATTTCATGAAAGCAAATACGTGCTACAACAACATCAACATAATTGTCTTACATCTTTTCCAAAACATAACATAACACTTTCATAATCTGTCTTGATTACATTATTTAAAGAAGCATAAATAAAACATAGATAAACTGCAAAAGCCCCATAGAGTTTGTCCAAAGCCATAGTTCAAGACGAAAAGGACCAAGCAATACATTTCTCTTCTTCAAGCTGGATGTTAAGGCTGGTCAAGCTGCAGTGTTCCCTCCCTGTGGACCTGGGGGGGGGGAACGGAAGAAAAGAAGACGAAAGAAAAGTAGAGTCAGACATAAAGCCTGAGTAAGTCTAGTACTATTCTGTCTATGAATAAAGAACTGGGTATGATAAGTATAAACAAGAAGTGGGGAAGCACTATAAACTTGGTTAAGTTGTCTAGGGTCGAATATACTATCGTACCCCATGTTAATCTCTGAACCCATATAAACTAGTTTCCAACTGGCACCCCATAATCAGGGTGATGTGATCCATTCTATGATGATCGGCTCCTACTCGCATAGTTACATGTGTCTTACGGCCCCCGATGTTGTAGTTACCTATGCTGGTCCCACCATGGGGTGTATCAAGTCCCATGGCGGCGGCCCGACACAACCTTAGAATGCACAGGTATGCTACTGGTGCCCAGTGCTTTATTTTTCTGCGCCGGAGTGTGTGCACGCCCGCACCCCGTTAGAACCTACACTGCTACACCACCGCCGTCGATTTGACCTCTTACAATCAGCCCAGCAATCGTGCCCCACCCTGCCTAGTTTCAGGGTATCCTGATACACCTTCTAGGGTTACTGCTGAAAAGGGTCCCCCGTTACTAGGTTTTCTATCTCTAGCCAACATGCTAAGTTGGTTAAGTGTTTCCTAACCTAACCCCCACCAGTCCGTTTAGTTTAGCATGTTCCATTTTGATTAAGTCTTTAGTTCACTTAATCCTAACAATCCTGACTCAGCCTTAATTGTCTTATTAAAGCCTTGACCTCTCACATTAGATAGGTATTGTTGTGGCTGCCTGTTGCCGGTTGGTTCCGGGCAGTCTTACGCCATAACTCAGTCTAACCTCGGGTCCTTTTTGGGCTCCATGTTTAACCTCCCACATTGGATAGGTATTGTTGTGACTACTGGACAGCCGGGCGGTTCCGGGCAGGTTTACATCACAACTCAATCCAACCTCGGGTTAAACACATCGTATGTTCTACATTTACATATTTTGTCTTTCTTCTTTATTTTCTTATATGTAAATATTTGCGGCCCATTATTAAGTTAATGGTGTAAAGGTTACACCAATCATGGGCCCAACCCATACTTGAATTTGGGCCCTTCTATTTTATATTTTCATTCATTAGTAATTTTAACCCAACGTTATTTTCCCCCGTTTAACTCGTCCGTTTATTATATATATATATATGTTGGGCTTAGCCTTTTAAAGCCCAACTTAGCCATGCGAAAAGGGGAGGCTTAAAGCGTGATTACATACACAAAAAGGGGAATGTGAGCGCATGAACTTGCAATATGACGTTGGAAATACAAAATAGAAACTGGTGTACTTGCATAGTGGTGACATATACTTTGGCCATAAAGCATAAGTGACATGAATCAAAGCATGTAAACTTGTAGTTAAGTTAAGAATATCACTATCGACACATAGGCTTTAACTTCAACATAAACCTATATTTTTATTCAGGCATAATGTCAAACATAAGCAAATCATGTTCATAAGACTACTACATGCTTACAAAGGTGTCTACTTTTGTGACTAATACAAAAGTATAATTAAATTTGTTCACATAACCATGGCATAAATATTTCTAACATGAAATCATGATTTTTACTTTAGTCATGCAAACTTGCAAAAAGGGATTTTGAATCTAACCTAGCTATGTACCACATATGTCATCATATGATTCTTGTAAACAATATAGACTTAATTATGCAAAATATCAATCATAGCCTAGTCATATTCATAAGTTTGCAAATAGGTTTTCTAGTACAAAAGCATGACTTAATACATAGATCATGGTGCCAAAATTTCAACATAGTTTCATATGAACTATACAACCAAACTTGTTCCAATTACTTACAAAATGATTTATACATCATGATGGCATAGTAGCAAAACCCCAAACTTGCATGAGTTTCAATTAAACAACTACATACATGTAGCTTCAACAAGGATTACATAATTTGCGAATATTCCAAACGTATACTTGCATAAAACTACCGCATGTAGTTTTTCATAACTGAATAACATAATTCGAGAATATCCAAACGTATACAATATTCCAAATCGATAAGAATCATAGTAACGCACAAATTATGAATTATTTATCACCACAACCAAGTATACAAACCAACACAGTTATTTGTTCATACCAAAGTAATACTCTACTTACAATGGTGAGGCGAATTCTCAAATTTAGGGATTTGAAGATGCGGTTTGATTTGATTGAGTTGCTTTATGCCTTAGAATTTGCCTCCTAATCCTCTCTCCAATTGGTGGCTACCCCTAGTCGTTCCTTAGCAACATGGCGGCTTTGTTCTTATTTTTGAATGAATAGATTAGGGTTAAGTCTAGGGTCCTTTTTATAGGGGTTATGAACTGATTAGGACCATTGATGTTGCTTGGATTGATCGTAGCCATTCATCCTAAGGAGAGACCAATTAGAGCTTGCCACCTAGCCCTAATGACAAAGCAGACCACAGAAAATCGACCAACATAGAATAGGCCAGCCAGGTTGGACTGGGTTCGACCTGGCTCTGGACCAGGTCGACATGCCTGTCGACAGCCCTATCGACCTGGTTAGACCAGGTCGACAGCCCAGTCGACCTGGGTGCGTTAGGCGGGTGTTTTTCCGCCCTGGCCCATTGGGCCCCATTTTGGAATTTTAAACTGTTTTATTCTGTTTGAATTTTAAACTTAATTCAGAAACTTTCGAAGGCCATATCTTCTTCATACGGACTCCGTTTTTCGAAAACTCGGACTCTATTTCGCGTATTTTTCCGAGACGAACGCAATGGCGTATCCCGTTTCCCTTAGTTCTTTGATTTGAAATTGATTATACTTTAATTTGTGAATTTCACAGTTATAGAATTCGCTGGGTGTTACACATAGGGTTACAAGAAACTTTTGGGGTATTACCGAGGCGAATCATGAGCCTCCCAACCCTATGCCCAAAAATCAAGGATGGCTCCAAAACTGGACAACCCATCCATGCCCAAAAATCAACTCATACCCCATGAAACCGAGAATATAAGCATCACGCGAGAACTCTATACTCAAGATAGAGATTTTCAAATCCACGTAGATAATAGCCAAATGGGCGGAACCCCCAATTGGATTTGAAACACACACGGGATCATTAACTAGACTAGTACTTAGGTGCAAACTTTCAACTAAATCAGATGAAATAAAGCTATGCGATGCACCCGAATCAAACAAGGTACGAACTGGAAAATCAGAAATATATACAAGGCTTTCAACAGAAATACTACCTCAATCGGGAACTGGAGCGGCATTGAGAGCATGAACTTGCCCTCCCGAAGGTCCAGCACGCTGAGTCTGACCCTGGCCTTGCCCTTGCTTCTTCGGGCAATCCCTAGTGAAATGTCCAGTCTCACCGCAGAAAAAGCATTCGCCATTCTCCCTTTTCCTCTTCTTACAATCCTTAATAAGATGCCCAACTGAACCGCAATAATAGCACTTTCCCTTTTTGTTATTGCCCTTGTTGTTGTTCCCCTTGTTGCCTTGATTCTTGTTCTTGTTCTGATTGCCTTGACTGCTCTGACCACTTGGATCACCCTGATTTCCTTTCCACTGGGAATCAGTCTTCTTGACTTGAGTATCATTCATCTTGATCTCCTTCTTGTCACTCCTATTCTCTTCATTGAGTAGGGCCATATTCACCAAACTCTCGAAAGTTGCCCCCAAGGGTATGTGAGTCATGGCTAAACCATGTAATGGTTCGTTTAATCCTAGAGCAAAGTATAGGGCCTTCTTCGGAGTTGTGTTAACCAAGTCTAAATCGACCCGAGCCAGTTGATTAAACTTATCTATATATTCCCTAATAGTCATGTCCCCTTGCTTCAGTGATAGGAACCTTAGTCCAAACTTTCCCCGAAAGTCATCCCAAGTCTCAATTGGCCTAGTAGCGGTGGTGACCACCCACCAACGTGCAGCTTCTTCCTTTAGCAACCACACTGCTAATAAAACCTTCCTACGGTCATCTATATCAAAGAAGGTAAAAAGATCTTCGGTTTCTTTCAACCAATTCCTTGCCTCTACATAAGTCTCGGTTCCAATGAAATTCTTACAACCCATCGCCTTAAAGTCTTTGCAAATCTCCGCGAAATCCTTTTGTGGATGCTGAGGGGGAGGAGGAAGAGGAACCTCAGCGACAGGAGGAGGAGGAACATCAACTACCGGAGGAGGAGTAATATTTGCGGGGCCGGGTTCGGTCGCCCTAGCCTCCAAAAGTCTCCTATACCAAACAGGTACGTGTACTCCCTTCGGAATGGCAAAGTTATCGGCCATACTGAAAACGAAGAAAAAGATAGATTCAGAATGGAGAAAAAAACGAAGGAATTTTGCTAATGGCTTTTTGGGGAATAGCCTTTAAAATAAACTAGACTTTTCTTTGGAAAATACTTTATACTTGGTTTTGAAAATAGTTTTCCAAAAGTTTTCTAAAAACCTTTTTTGTTCCTTCTCGTAAACCATATGCTCTGATACCAAATGTAACACCCCACCTCCGCCAGGGTGACTCTTGCAAGCACTCTGACTTTGGAGGGGCGTTTGAATCAGGTAAACATGCATAATGATATATCTAGGCAGAACAAGAACATATGTATATATGTAAATAGAGTAAATAACATAGATAAAACAGCGGAAGATTTCAAACCATTTCAAAACAAGTCTGGTACAACATAATGTCAACTTTCCAAATAAACAAGTCTAGATAAAAACCACATCACTGAAAAACTGGAATACATAAGTACTATCCCCAAAAAAAATGATAACCATAGCTAGCTTCATGTCGAAACCGTACATGAGCTAAAATCCCACAAGCAAGCAATCCGAAATCCAAGCTAAGCTCCAGTATTCCCTCCCTGAGAACCTGGGGGGAGAAACGGAAGAAAAGAGGCGAAAGAAAATAGGTCAGTCAAAAAGACTGAGTAAGCCCTACTACAATCAATGTAAACTGATAAAGTTAACTGTCATGAGCAGCATGGATGAACATAAGGATAACAACATACTAGCATGATGATTAACTAACAAGGTAGATAAAGGTGTCATCGCATAATCAGGTTTAAGGTTTTGCACCACAGGTGTACTAGCAAACTAACATGACTTGAATAAACAAGCATTGATCCCTTGGCCCAAGCTTTGGCCCAATAACATGAAGTGACCCTAACACATGGTCCAATAACATGAAGTGACCCTAACACACGGTCCAATAACATGAAGTGACCCTAACACAAGGTCCAATAACATGAAGTGATCCTCATACGAGGTCCAACCAAACGGTCTAGTCGATCGGCTCCCTAAGCCTAACTCGTCACGTGTTGGTGTCAATACGGCCCAAACATAATTGTAGTCGAACTGTGCCGGGTCCACCCTTCGGGTGTATCAAGCCCTAGGGTGCCAACCCCTAGACACCATAAACATGAGTGCACAGTCTCGATCTACTGGTACCCATGGGTGACTTCTCCAAATACGGACTACGTGCACGACCATAGTCCGTCCGGAACTACATCGGCGTACCACCCGGCCGTCGTTTATTGGTCGCTTACCTCCAGCCCAGTAATTCGTGCCCCACACCCTAACCTAGTCCTAGGGCCATGATGATACAAACTTGGGATTACTGCTGGAGTGGACCCCCATTGCTAGGATTTTCGAGTGGGTTAAGTACGGTTTAACCCTCTTGCTAATCATGGATTAACTTGGTCAAGTGTAACGATGAGTTCACGACTTAACCCTGATTAATCTACCAAGCCCAAATTGGTTAAGTATTAAGTGGATCATGACTTAACCCTAATCACGAGGCATTAATTAATTTAATGCGCCTTAACCTCTCACATTAGACCTTGTTGTGGTTACTAGTTAAGCCGGGCGGGTCCGGGTAGCTTTACACCACAACTTGGTCTAACCTCGGGTTCAAGGTACAACATGGCCAACTTCTCACATTGGGTCCTATTGTTTGTAGCAACTAGTTAAGCCGGTCGGTTCCGGGTAGGTTTACGCTACAAACTCAACCCAACCTCGAGTTGGTCACACTTATCTTTTCTAAGTGTCATGTCCATCATGTTTCCAAAACACATTACAAGTTTTCAAGCAATTGGGTAGACCTAACTTAATAGGTAAATTCCCAATGGGTAGACCTAACTTAATAGGTAAATTCCCAAGCTTATGTTTTTATGTCTTTTAAGTTTATCCAACCCCAAACGCAATCCCATCGCTTACATATCGCAATAGCGCATAAAGGATAGAAAGAGGGAAACATGGCATAATCATGACATAAAAGTGTTGAAGTCACAAGTTCAACATGGTGGCATATGAAATGTTCATGTGTTCATACCCTTGCATATTACATTTTTAGGCCCCAAAAGCATGCATAAAACCAAACTTGGCATATTGGTGATACATGGTGCTAAATGACATGTAGAAATGGCCATAAGTTCGCATTTAGCCTCACATGCAAGTTATCATAAGAGATATGATAACTTACATGTTGCCAAAATGCAACCTTTAGCATAAAGCTTGAAGCTTTATGTTCACATACTCAAGATAAGCTAGCATAACATGATAACATGAACAAGATGGTCATCCCAAACTTGCATAACATAACTTGCATATCATATGACAACTTGCATATCAAACTTGCATAACATAACTTGCATTTCATATGACAACTTGCATAACATAACTTGCATATCATATGACAACTTGCATATCAAACTTGCATAACATAACTTGCATATCATATGACAACTTGCATATCAAACTTGCATAACATAACTTGCATATCATATGACAACTTGCATATCAAACTTGCATAACATAACTTGCATATCATATGACAACTTGCATATCAAACTTGCATAACATAACTTGCATATCATATGACAACTTGCATATCAAACTTGCATAACATAACTTGCATATCATATGACAAACTTGCATATCATACATTTAACTTTAGAGTTTAAGTATGAAAGGAATAGGGCTTACAATGCTTATGAGGACTCAAATGAGTATAGCAAATATAAGAAAGCCCTTATGCAATCAAATAAACCCAAAATGCAAGCAAAATCCTTGAGCCAAAATGATCAAAACTTTTTCTTTATGATGCAAATATAGAAACTTGACTTGAATGCAAGCTAATGAAGCTCATACAAGCTTGAAAACACTTGTATGCATGGAAAATCACTTAGAAATTTAATTAGGAATTTTATGAAGAGAGTGGAGGCCATGAGAGGATTGATTTTGCCATAGTTTAGTTATATGAATGAATAATGATGATTTAGGGTTAGGTTAGGGCCTTATTTATAGAGATTAGGACTAGTTTCAACCTTAAGATTAAACCCTAGTTCCAATCTCAGCCCTCAAAACCGAATCTGGCCCCCAAGCTCAACACAATCTCAAAATGGTGCACCAAGCTAAACAGCCCGGCTGGACCAAGTCGACAGCCAAGTCGACAGGGCTGTCGACTTGGGTCCAACCAAGTCGACTCCCAAGTCGACAGGGCTGTCGACTTGGGTACTCTGGCGGGAATTTTCCCGCCTGGCCTAAACAGGCCCAAATTTCCAAATTCAAACTTGAATTTGAAATATGTTTTTACTTTGATTTTTTTCTGAAAACTTCGTTGGGCCTTAATCGGGTCATACGGACTCCGATTTTCGAAAACTCGGACTCTATTTCGCGTATCTTTCCGAGACGAACGCAATGGCATAGCCCGTTTCCCTTGATTCAGAATTTAGAATTAAATTCTGCCTCGATTTACATTATTACAGGTTATTGAAAATACAGGTTGTTACAGATTAATCTAGAAAAAAGTATTTGGGAGCAATGTCACACTTGTATCTTATTCAACTGCAGTGAAGTGGCTTTCTTTCTAGAGTAAGATTAAATTTAGTAAAGTCAAATACATACTTTAACATACAATAATTACTGCTACCTATTATTTATTGTCTAACTTATGGTTTGACAGTAAGAGATTGAGGGAGTTGCGTAAAGTTCATCAGCGTAAAACCATTCGAGAATTAGAGAGTTTGAGAAATAAAGAATTTTCTACTTGGTTTCGACATCATGTAAGTATCTTTCTCAAATTACACGTGGCACTTCTAAACTATTAATAATAATATATTCTTACCTTTATAGGTAAACAATCTTAGTGTTGCGGAAAATTCATCAATATTAAAAGATTTACTTCGACTAGCAAATGGCCCAAGCATGACAGTTAAGGACTATAAGAAATATGTTATAAATGGTTATAGGTTTCGAACTAAATCAGTGGATGATAGATATAAAAATCAAAATTGTGGCGTCTTTGTGAATGCTGAAACATCAAGTTATTCGAGCGTAAGAGATTGTAGTCCAATTACCGGTAATGTTGATTATTATGGGGTTTTGAAGAATATTTATGAGCTTGATTATAGGTTTCCTGGTGAAAGCGACGAACAAGCTTGCAAAGTTGTTTTATTTGAGTGTGACTGGGTAAATAATTCAGGAAAAAAGAAAGATATATACGGATTTAACTTAGTGAACTTCAATCGTGTGGCTCAAAATAAAGATAGGTTTATTTTGGCATCACAAGCCATTCAAGTGTTTTATGTTGTTGATCCGAAAGAGCCAGATTGGAGTGTTGCAATCAAAACAAAACCTAGAGATTTCTATGATTTAATGGAAGAAAATGATGCAATCGACATAGATGACTACTATGCTACATCAAATCTCGATGATCCTAAATTGGATGATGAAGAATTACAAATATGGACAGACGTTCGTGGTGTTTATGTTAATAAAGTTTTACCAATGTCCGTGGTTGATGCTTCCACACTTGAAGAGGATGTCTCTACCGAAGAAGAAAATGAAAGCGAGTGCGATGATGAGATATAGTAAAAAATAATTATGTTCAAATTTACAATACGCTTTCTTATTTTAGTTTTGTCAAGAATTGTTTACTTTTCTCTTCTATTTATGGATTTTTTTTTGGTTTGTTTACATACGCATTGAGTATTATTTGTTTTTCTTCATGAATTTATTGTACATCCTTTGGAGAATGCTTAATTTATTCAATTTAATGGTACATGATATTCATTGCACCAAAAATAATATTGATCATTAGATGAATACATTTGGATATTCCAATTCTGATGGTGGCACAGAAGAAAATGCTGGATCTCAAAAAGATGGTATGTTCTCACAATTTACATGCGTATATTTATTAATTGTTGTCAATTACATGGTTTATGCTATCTTCTACCTAATAGGGTTAACAAAAAGGAAAGGACGTGGTTACAACAAACCTAAATGGGGGAAAGCAGGCAAGCAAAGCATTGAGTTTACAGAGGATGGGTTATGTGTTGATCCGGAAGATGCTAAGTTGGCAAGTTACTTGGGTAGCTTGGCAAGAAATTACAATCTTCTTCCACTTACTACAATAGATTGGAGACAGTACTCTGATGCACATATGGACAAAGTGTGGAAAGCAATATAGGTAAGTTTGAACTTTACTTCAACAATCTCTTTTATTGTGCAACACCCCTTACCATATTATAATTGTCATAAGAGATATATGTGTGAAAGATTGAATGTTGAATTATGTTTTAGTGAAAATGACAACCCAAGTGCCTTATATTATGAAAGGAGATCAAAATACATTTGAATGTATGGTAAAATGTGCCAAAACGAATTTCTCGGGACTTTGGTATAAGAAGATTATAATAGTTCTTCACTATCTTTTTTGGCTTTTACAACATCTTGTATTCTAACAATAAAAATCATTATTTTCTATCTTATTATTATCATTAGTTTATCATTATTATTTATCCTTAGTAATGTTTTCTCATTCATAACTCTAGTAAAGTGAGCGAGGGATAATAAAAAAGCAATAATGAGTTGACTTATAAAATCATAATGTGGTTTGTGCGTGGATGATACAAATCAACACCTTATTGATCACAAAAATTATATGACTTGGGTATGCATATCGTTTTGAGATGAACCATAAGTTATTTTCATATATATTTTGATTTTTTAGTGCAAGAATATGTCTCATGTTTTAGCATGAAATTATACAATTAGTAAATGTGACATAATTTATGTATCTTTTAAGGATACCATTGATTGGCGTTCTGATGATATTCCTCACATCCCAAAAATTTGACATTCGCTATTGAAGAGACTATCCCACAAAGTACGAAACAATCGATCCTACTTAAAAGCTAAATACTACAATCCACATATTGGCTCACCTTCGCGTTTTACATGTGGAGATGATCGTGTGGACAGTGAGCAGTGGAAGGAAATGGTAAATTACTGGGATAACGATGCTAAAAATAAAGTAAGAAATATATATCTCTTGTTATTTCATATGCATGGAAAGAGATACAATTATTAATGATGCCAGTGAATTTTAGGTGCGGGTTGAAAGAAACACAGAGAATCGTAAGAAGTTAAAAATGAGTCACACGGGTGGATCGATGAGCTTCGTGAGACACTATGCTAAATATGTAAGTAATCATGTTTCTACATTCATTCTATCATTTTATTACGAGAATCGTATAATTTTTGTATGCACAAGGGGTTCACTAATTTTTATTTTTTCAATTCATCATGAAATGTCTTTCGCTGAAAATTGTGTTCTTTATGTTGAAACAGGAAAAAGAGCATGGCCATAAACCTGATCCAATTGAGGCATATGAATTAGTTCATAAAAGAAAGGATGAGCAAAGAAGTTGGGTTGATGATGCTTCAGAGCAAATGGGAGTAAGTTTGATATATTTAAGCCAAACTTTGTTGATTTTTAAGTACTCTTTTTTTTATATATATTTTGTTGTGTGTACATCATTTTCGTATTCTGACTAGATCAAAAGATGAACCAGTACAGAAAACTTGTTAATTACCCTTGAAAAACAAATGTTTTATTTATTATTTAATCACCTACAATGCTATTGCTATTGCTGTGCTTTTTGCACTATATTTTGTAAAATCTACTAACTAGGTTTAAGCCATATATTTTGGGTTAGGTAAGTAATAGAAAATTAATTTATGATATACTTCTGTTGTTAACAAGTCCCCTTTTGTTTTTTCCTTGATGTCTAAATTTTTCTACAATTATTTAATAAATCAGGTACATGTGAATATAGACTTTGAAGTCACTTGATTCAGTCTGATAGCACTTATCAGTTTAATACTGTAGTAATTATCCATTAATTGTATTGTTTTGACTAAAGACTTGTAGCTTTGTATTATATTCTAATTACGACGACATTAACTTTATGTATGGAGAGAGAAATCATAATTTAGAGTATTACTTCAGTTCATGTGTTTTAAACATACCTAGAAATTGAACATACCACAATGCAGTATTCTATGATCGTACACAATGTAGGTAGTAGTTCAGATGCCTTTACGGTGAATCATATATAGTTGATATGGTTATAATTTTGTTATATGTTGCTTACATATGGAATATCAACCTTAAATATTCATAAACTTAGAATATGCAGAAGTATTTGAAAACATTTTTCCACAACCATTTATTACTGACATATTTAGTAATATTTTTCATTCACATTATACCACCCATCAGAGATGATTGAAACCCCATCCGTGTAACAAGTATCCTTAGCAATAATTAAAATTTTCTTTTAAATATTAGTCTTTGCTTCATCTAATAATGAAGCTCTGGCCTTTTCAAATTATGGGGCTATGTAAACTTTGAGTATCATGTTAATATCTCTCACCATTTGGCATAGCTGGGAATTTCCTTGTATACTGAAAGATATTTCATTAAGACTTAGTACCTGCTCAAATGCTCAAATCAACCAAGTGTCCATCATTGGCTGCAGATGACTATTCAATAATTCTTTGATTGCTATGTAGGTGATCTAATTTGAAATTCTTCAAGGTAGAAGAAATAACATCATTTTCTAATGTTTCAATTTTTTACATACTATTTCAAGCTATGAATTATTTATCAATAGAGTAGTAATTCTTTCAATTTCAGATTTCCTTCTTGGTGCAGTACCAAAAAAGTTAGTGTTATCAAATATTTATCACTCCCACCATTTAGCGCCACTAGGATTCTTCCTACCTTCTTAACATCTCAACTATATTTCATCTAGCAAACTTTTTTCCACTGTTGGTTCACAAACTATTATCCATGACAGCAAACCTAACATTAACTGTTATGTGATTGATTTTTTTTGTAGGCACTTATATCAGAAAAACTAAATGAACTAGTTGATGTTAATGGGGTTGAAACACCAGAAGTAAGGCTGCAAGCATATGTGGCAGCAAGAGGATTTGAGACTGGAGGTAGAGTTCGCGGTTATGGAGAAGCCGTGACACCAGATATGGTTCCTTGGGTTCAAGAAACTCAACCGACACCAGCGGTTCGTAGAACGCGTAGAGGTCGCGCTTATGCTTTACTACAGTCCGAATGTTTGAGTCTAAAAGAAATGTATGAGAAACAACAAAGTATTAATGAGAAGCAAGGAAAGGAAATCGAAGAGCTACGACGTATGATTCAATCTTCTCAAAATTTATCATCAATTCCTCCATCTCCACCTGAACAACCGTCATCTACATAGGAAGAGCCTCTAAACACAAATCACCAACCACTGACCCAAAATCAACCACCCAATCAACAACAGACTTCCACCCAACAGCCAGTAGTCCATCAGAATTTATCTTATCCACAATTTGGACCTCTCTATTATCCGCATCCATATCATCCGTCATTATACCCTCAAGTGCCTCATCCAACAGGAGACTTTACCTCAACCCTTAATGATATGGATTTTTTACAGCTTATGGTTCGAGGCTCCAATTCAGATAAGTAATTGGTCAACAAGGTTCACTATATGTATCTTTATGAACTCTGTTCCTAGTTTGTGAATTTGCTGTATCTAGTCTAGGGGGTACAGTCCTTTGTTTCTATGCTTTTGTTTAAATTGTATTACATTTCGTTTACTTGACAATATTTCTTTTCAGTTCCATATAAAAATTCTCTTTTTAGTTTCTGTCATTCTTGAATTTAATTTTGCAGTGGTTGAAAATTTGCTGCATTGAAAATTCTGTTTAAACTGCAAGGTTCACTGTATGTATCTTTTACAGTCCTTAAACTGCAAGGTTCACTGTATTTTTACAGTATTGTAAATTTTCAATACAGTATTGATTGGGTGTTGGTTGAAAATAGAATTTACAGTCCTTAAAAGATACATACAGTGTACTGTTATCATGCTATATACAAATTCTGCATGCTATTATCATATTATATTACATAAGAAACGTGCTGTTTAATGTGATGTTTGTTGTAAGTATAGTGCAGGTTGTGTCATATTACAATTGCAAATAATGCTGCAGGTTGTGAGCTTTACACTATTATAATATGTTTCATGATGCATGCGTTTTCATAATGTTATATATGTGCAATACTATTGGATAGAAGATATTAAAGTACACTTTTGCAGACACTTTTATTTGTCTCTATTATAAAATATTGTGAAACACAGTGCAGGCGGTAATTTGTGTCCCCATTATAAAACGTTGTGAAGCAGACTGCCGACGGTATTCTCTGTCTCCAGTACAACTATTTAAGGCAAAATTTTATGCCTGCATCAATGCTTACAGGTAAGCAGACCTGCATGTTAGAGGCGTATTAAAAACGCAAAACGCCTCTGTATATTATTCGGGGCAGCTTTTTTCGGGACCCTTCTCAATTCGCCTCTCATAGTTTTTGGGGCATATTAATAATATGTTTTGCCTCTATTGGCAATATTAAAGGCTATGAGGAAACGCCTTTAATATTTCTGTTGTTGGTAGTGTTTGATAGTCACAAATTCTGAAATTTATTTAGCTTTATTCATACAAATATTTGTATTTGCAACAACAAAAGTATAATGCACATGACTCTTCCTAAGTGAAGGTGTTACATGTCCATGAAACATCCTTAGAGAACATCCTCACTATATTCAAAAGGTATGAAGCTAGTGAGTCATTTAACAATGATAGTACCAGCACCTACTTCAAAAATGCATCCTTTTAAGATTAACAGATAAATAACAATTCCTTGCGTACTGACACTAGTTGAATGTTGGTCTTTTTCTAGCCACTGTCCATTGAAGCATTCGGTCAATAAAAAATGCACAGTCTCCTAAATTCTATTACTTTACTTTGGCTGATACCATTCACAACATTGCTATTTAGTGTTAATTATCATTAAACACGGACCAAAGAATAGTAGTCTAACTTCTTTTCGTCAATTTAATTATGTATACCATGTAAAAAAAAGAAACAGCCCGAATAAATTCATAATTGAAAGTGGTATGAAATAATTTTAGTGACAACATTAATTACCACTGGAGCAACTAGGAAACTGAAAAATAACAATCAATGAAGCCATTGATTGACATTTCATCTTATTTCTGTCTGGCAGAGCATACTTTAATTGATTGACTTTAATTCCGTATGATGAAATGCCACAGATTAGAAAAAGCGCAGGTATGCTATGTCTGGCTGCATTCTTTAACTGGGATGAGCGTACGAAATTAAAGTCAATCAATGAAGCTTGCTCGGCATGCATGCTTACGGATGAAATGTCAATGATGAGGTAAAAAAAATAAAAAATTATGCAGGTAACAATATGTAGCCTTTCCATACAGTGAATTCTTTGTTTTCAGGTTTCACTTACTGACAACATAATGAGTAAGAAGCTAATTTTTCCAGCAAACAAATACCCTTGTAAGCTTTCTGTTTTTTCTTGCAACTTTTTATGACATTGTCTCGTCTCTATAATTCTCTAGGTTTTCATCACTTTAAGTTCTCTTCTCAATGCCATTAATTCTCTAATTTTGGCATAAGATACAGAATTAACTAACAACAATTTTAATTGCAAATTTTATAATAGCAACTGCAAAGTACTGCTACACGCATGTAGTTGACATACTTTTAGTATCTTCTATAATCTACAAAATTAGACATAAAATAAAAGAACAGTATGAGTCAAAATTAATATTATTTTCGAAAATCAAACCATTGATGCAAATCCATAACAAAAACATTAACACAACGAGGAATTGAGTTTAAGCAAACTAGACAGTAAAAAGTTTATGATAGGAAAATCGCAAACGTAGAGAATATAGCTGTTCAATCGAGTCGATGGATCCATGGCAACGAAGAATACTTTTAGAACAAATCGAGCGATGGGATTATTTAGTGCTGAAGAGAAGGTGCGCGATTCAAGGAGAGGTGCGCGACTGAAGAGGAGGTGAGGTCAGAAATTTTAGAAGATGGGAGATAAATTAGTCGGTAGTGGAGGTAATTTTTGAGAAGTAGCGATTTTGTTTTGGAGGCAGTATAATTACGCCTGCATTTGAGTGATCGCCGTCCAATTTTAGATTAGCCCTTAATCCTTTTACCGCGGACATTTACTTTTCACATTAAGGTCGGTTTGTTCTGACCAAGTAAACGACAGTAGAGGCTAATTTCATTTCTGCCTTAAGCCATAACATCGGGGCAGATATTTTTGTCTCCTTTAATATTTAATAAAGGCTGATACGATTTCTGCCTCTAATAGACTGTCATTAGAGGCCATGATATTTTTTAGCCTCTAACTCAACGCCCCTAATACGGTGAAAATTGGTAGTGAAATAGATAAGAATGTTTTCTTTTTTTAGAGAGGTTTCTTAACCAAGCTTGGTACCATTCATCATGTCTTGGCGGTTTTTCTCTTATCGAAAGTGACAGCGCCGTAACTACCTCTTTAGTATTTTCTTTTTAGTTTGTCTGTTACGCATTTCCATATTACCCAACATAACTTAGATTGATTAGCTCATGGTTTTCAATATTATTTTAGCAAGTCTTTCGCCATGTTGTACACTACATTATTCACTGAACATTCTAGTAATTAAATTATTGGTAGACTGACTTATCAACTTTGAAGCTGAGAATTTGTATAAGCTCATAATTTTGCAAGTATCTTATAAAAAATGCTCAGTTCTCCTTCAATATATTTTTGCCTCTCTTTTCAGGTGCTTTGTTTCTCTGCAAGATCAACAACATTAGTGGATATCTTCCAGGCCAAAAGTGTTTTCTGGGGTAACTATCAGTTCACATACAATATAGTTAATTTTTTTTAATATAATGCTTAAGATATGTCATATAAGAATCACATGTCAAAAGCATTGTACTTATATGTTAATAATAATCATTTGCATACTTTTTTAAACGCCAGAAAAACTTCTTTTTTGTTTTCATAGTCCCCTAAAACACAGATATTGTTAAAATGGAGGTCTAACCAACTTTGTGTGGACACTCATTAGACACATTGAGCTGAGAAGATAGATATAGATGAAGGCATATTTTTTCAAACTAATATTTTCTTTGGAAAAGAGAAACCTTAAAATTTATTAAGTAAACAATATTGTTTTTATAAGCTGCAAATTCAACTATGTGTATTTGTGTATGAAGTTATATTGTTGGAAGTCCCGTATATTACTTGTATTTATTTTTTTACTAGACAGTTCATTAAAATTAACATTATATAATCATATTCATATAGAAAAGGTCAAATGCACTTCTCGATGTATGTATCTATGTTACAAAATCTATAAACTTCATCTCCATTGTATAGTTATGGATCCTGTGAATAACTGAATATAATAATTTTACGTAACTAAACAAATTTTCCTGATTTCTATTTTCCAGAATATAATAGGATCTTAACTATACCTAAAAAAGGGAGGAATGATAATGGATTGAGGAGTCAAAATTTGAGTTAAAGATAATTAGGAATTTATTGACTCTATCCCATATCAGTTGGTTAAGTTCTCTGATTATTTTATATCTATTGATGGCATGGCTTGGCTTGTGTTTGGCTTAAGCTTAAGATTAAAATTCATAGAGATTATAGGAAAGATTTTGTTCTTTCGGAAAAAAGCATATGAATAATGTGTATAAAAATTTGGGACAAGCCTACGCAAGTGCTTACGTACGGTATAAATGAGAAAATCGTAACTAATGGTCTTTATTATCATATATGTGTGGCTATTAATGAAATTTGACACGGCAAGAATTACTTTTAAAAAGTTCAATCATAAGTCCTTTGAAACGATGCACTTATTTTACTTAAAAAAGTGAAACCAGTTGTTGTAGGGACGCTCCGCTTAATTGTTGATGCTTAAAAGTTAGCATAAAAAAGTTGTTTATAGGTCTTGCATATATGGTCTGAATGATAAAAAATGAATCATTTGTACCAAATTTTTGAACTTATGCCACAGGAAGGAGGATTTTTTTTGATCAAGCATTTTATATGTCACCCATTTTCTAACAATTTGTCTGAACATCAGGATAATGCTTAACATATTTTTACTTGGTCTAGTAAATGTTATGAATGAATTACCATGCTTTCTTATAATGGTTAGCCAATTAAAAATGATCATGCTTCACAAAATTATATATAAGCTTGAACAAAAATAGTAAAGGAATTGAAGTCAACCTTGCGAATTGATTAATATGAAATGTCGCTTAGTAATATATCAAGGCAAATTACTGAAAAAACTACATAGGAATACATAAACAATGATAACAAAATGAAAGAGAAGCTTAGCTCGAAATCTGTTCCATTGGTGTCTGTATCAGTTTTACAGAAAAGTGTCTTTATTTTCTGCTTATTTCAATAACAAAACGATTGACTTATGTTGTATGCAGAACACAAAAAATTAATTACATACTAATAATAAACACAATTTAAATGGAAGTATATTTGAGACATAATTATATTTTTATAAAGGAAAAGGTTTCAAATATAGTTAGACTTCAAACTTGAGTATATTTACAAGGGAAAGGGAGGAAAAGGGGAAGAAAAATCTATTAGTGGGCTACTAGCCTTTTTTATTTGCATTTTGTACACTTAGTTTGATGGCACAAATCAAACAAGATGTCAATATTGACTGATATATTATCATCGAAGCATGCTGAATTTGTTTGTTTATCTTAAATATTGCATTTAAGTCGACTCTAATATGTTTTCATTTTGAGATAAAAAGACTAATCATCCGTGTATTAGACAGACCCATTCCTAATCGAGTCAAGTCCTTGTCATCTTTAACAACATGAATCAATGCTCTTTTAACATTTTCAAGTTACATAGCTTCTTAAAGAAAGTACAGTAACATATTGACAAGTATATAACCAGTATCCGATTGAGAAACCTAGCATTTACTATCATAGATTACAACTTATGGAAACGGTTGAAAGGTAAATTAAAACAGCATTTATTTTCTCAATTTAAGAAATTACAAGCAAACGTATATTACACAAATATGATGTTAACTTAATATAGTAATGATTTTCAGTTTTATTTAGCGCTACAGCACCACTTGTTAGTTTCAAGTTAAACCGCTGAACGTTACTGCGGAAGTGTTTGCATTCTCCACATTTGCATTTTCTAGTTCTACTGTGATTGTTTGTTGCAGTTGTTTGCTGCAGAGGTTGATTGTTAGTTATTTATTTTATTAATCCAATCATTTTAACCTATCTATGACCACGGCACGTAACATGCATTGAATTTATTTTTTATTGAGAGTAAAACTATATTCATTGAAATTGATTACCATACAAAAAAATTATGTAGGGAAAGAAGCAAAGTAAGTCCCCTAAGTACAGAAAAAAGAATTACATGTGCCATAAATATAGACACCCGTTGACGTTAACTATAATAATTAGGTACCTTGTAGATAAACAGCCAAGCTCTAAAGACTGTAATATTAAATTGTTCTAAAAAGAGGGTAGGTAAGGCTGTTAAAACTAATAGAAAAATGTAGAAACTTCTTGCTGTAAAATATAGTCATACTAATAGTAAAAGTATACTAAAGTATAGTTAGACTTCATGCAGACCTGGATCTAGAATTTGTTAAAACTAGAAAGCATAATTTGACATTCAGAAACAGGGAAATGAATTGCAATTTCTTACTACTAATAATTACATGTTCAAATCTGATAAGAAAAGATTGTTTCCATTGCGTGATTGTAGTACTGGGCAACGTAGATCATAGTTGAATTTAAGAGCATAATTAACGCATGGTGAGTGTGCACCAATGATGTGCTTGGTTCTGTTAAGAATGGATCAAGCTTATACCAATTGTGCACAAAAGAACAAATACTTAGAAATTAAAGAAGCAAGTCAAGGAATTGTCCTGATAATAAATGCAGAATTATCTATTGGCAGAATATTCAAGTCAAATTATATTATTAACTAAAGAAAAGAGAAAATAAAGTCTACTGCAGATGATAAAAGCAAAAAACATGAATAATAATAACACCATCGAAGTGGAATGTGATTCTCTAAGATGATGGGGTAATTTTAGACAGTCTTGATGGTTGAATAAGTTCAAAATTAAATAATCAAAAGTTTTAAAATGTTTAGTCATCATAAAAAGTATTTGGCACTTGCTGCTGCCTTATAGAAAAATGAAATCAGTGATGGTTTTGAATTTTTGAATGCATCTCTTTGCAGGGTTCCTCTGTTGAAAAACAAGATTTAAATGCATTTTTTGGCATCACTGGAGAATTTAATGTTGTTTAATGGTGAATAAATTCACTACCAATTTTGTTTCAATTAGGGGCACGCAGTTACGGGCAAATTAAAGAAACAACCCTCATTAATTAACAATCAAGGGTCAAATTAGTGATAGCCGGCAATTACGTTAAATCAGGCATATTAGACCGGCTCAAAAAGAAGTGATAGCTCATTTTAGGCCATAAAATTTGCCTCCATTATTCCCTGATTAATCTCACGCCTTTCCTCCCTGAACGAAAACCCCTCAAATTAATCTACATCGATAAACTGTCGTGAATCCTTCAACTCCTTCTATCAGCTGGATTTCAACCAAAATCTGTGGTTTTTTAAAATCCATTTGCATAAGTTTTTTAACTTCATTCGCATAAATTTTTACTTTCTGGTTTGATTTTTTGCATTTGTGTCGTGAATAGTCTTTTAGGATTTTTCAAAACATTTTGGATCCGTGTATTCGTTTTAATTCATAGCATCATTGACGATAGAAACAACGCAACTGAATAGATGGTACTTGATAAAACTAATTGCTGCAAAAGTCAGGTCTAAGATTGAAAAAGAGACCATTGATTTCCTGCTTTTGTTCTTGAATGGGTTTTGTAAGTTCTTTTGAATTTTTTTGCAATCTCCTTCACTCCTAGTCCAACTTCAGAAGTTCCAGGTTTCTAGCAAAGAGATATCAACTTTAGTGTTCAATTCTGAAAATAAGGAAGCTCTTGGATATATTTTTCAAATGCCTGGAGCCTAACTTTTTCCTTTAGTTTCTAGGTGTTCAGGCCATTTCATGTCTTGAGTCTTCTCTCCACTTTTGAAGAAGGCAACAACATATTCTTTTGTAGTTGTGCTAAGCTGAATTGTACCATCCCAAAGTCTCTCTGCTAACAACAGAGATGGCTTTCTAGCAGGTTCTATGGGCTTGTCAGGAAGAACATTCTCATTACTAATTGCGTTTCCTTCTACTGATTTTTTTAATCATACTGTCTGTATTTGACTCTTCAGACTATTTCAGTTGTTTCGTTTCTTCTCTATTGTAAACCTTGTTTGTGTGCGCTACCATTTGAGATATAGGTTGAACGGTCTGTTCTATATGGTTTATTTTACCACACAAAATTTGATTATGATTTGAGCTTCCACAATTTTTTCCAAGTATTACCATTATAATGACAAAAATATTTTATAACGGTCTATTCTCTATTGTTTCAGTTGTTTCGTTTCTTAGCAGTGGTGTCCATAATTAAGCAAAATATCTTATAACACCATATGTCTTTGTAGTAAAAAGAATATTTTGAAATTTAGAGGTTCAGTATCCTGAAAGTTAAACTGTTAACAATAACTCTAATAAAAACTAGACAACCATGGATGGGCAAGTGTTCAAGAAAATTACTAAATGCGCATTTGGGTATTTTGTGCTTGTATGTCCAATAAGCGCAATCACTGGAAAATGCATATAAAAGAACAACCAAAAATAACTTACTGAGTTAGAAAATAAGCCACCACGCAACTATATGTGACTTGTTTTCTTAGCAGTATATGAAACTTGCTATTTTAGTTTCTTTTTTTCTCATATGCTTGCATTCTTCTTTATGAACAAAGGACGATAATCTAATTGTTTTCAAATCTAGTTCGTGGACATAAAAGATCGTCCCCGTCAGATGTTGGGAAGCACCAATGGATATTATTCCTTTGCTAGCTTAAATTTGTTTGTTCATTAAATGTAATTATGCTAGTTACGTGTTGTTCGGTTTGGATATGCATAGATGATATAATTTATTTTGTATTGTTATATTTGCAGACCTGAGGAGTTTATGTTCAAAGAATTTCGATATTGATTGATAGTGACAATTGAAGATACTAAAGTTTTTTTTTTTTACACCTATTCTTTAATTTATAGCGTTGCTATTTATGAATATATAAAAATGCCGTATAGTTTATCCATCTTAATGCACATGTGATATTGTTGTGTATCTCATGTTGCCAGTGCATTCCATCTCTTGTATCATAAGTATTTAAACATTGACATGAAAATGAATTTTTAAGTAATATCATTCGATAATTTGAAAAAATGTCAAATGAACACTGTGCACACAACATAATATGAAATTTGTTGGATTGTTACAATAAAAATATTAAACATCTTTTTGCTTGTTAACGTGTTGTTGCTATAGTTGCCAAAAGTTGTACTTTATCTGAAATTTGCTTTAGGTTTCTATCAGGTACAAATTTAGTAAAAATAATAAAAATAATAATTGTTAGGCACATCGCTTCTTTGTATTGAAACATCTCGGTGATATTGATGTTATGTGTACATGTTTGTAGTCGGCATTTTACTTTAGCTTTTGTTTTTAGCAAATGTTAATTTATATTCCTTTTTAATGATTTGAAGATATGTATAGATAAAAATTAATGAAAATTATGATGAAATGAAATTAATTTGTTGAATGATAACTAATTTCGATCAAAGTAGGTACTCTGTCATATTCACGCAACCACCGCATATTTAGGATATCAAAGATGCTATAACTGCAAAGTGAAATCATTTGAAATTATAAATTGCATGTTTATTAATTAGAACAAAAAAAGATTTGGTTATGAATTGAATTTGAGGAAAAAAAATATATGTTTTCTCTATATATGATTAAAAGTCATAAATTCGTAAAATTTTATTGAATGCTTTTTTTAATATGTTATTGTGGCAGTTTATACTATACAATGGACAAAGGTTGGGTAAATTTGGATCGGAACTCATATGAATATAAAAAAAAAATGGAACTATTTTTGGATGAGGCCTTTTCCAAATCTGCTCGCAATAATAAGATCATATGTCCTTGTAAGAAATGTTGCAACCGTTATTTCAATGATAGAGTTACTATTGGAGGTCATCTTCTTTGGTACGGAATGGATCCCTTATATATGGCAGCTCGTTGGACACATCATGGTGAAACTTATCTTGACGAGTCAAATGTGGAAGGTGAAACTAATGTTGATTTGGTTAATAATACACCAATTGATAGCGATATGTATGATTTTCTTAGTGAAACATTTGTGCAATCTACACAAAGTGTTGGTTCATCTTCAATGCATCATTCTACTTTCGAAGATCAAACGCCAGAGGCAGAACGCTTCTACAAGTTATTAGATGAAGCAAATAAGCCGTTGTACCCTGGTAGTAAGTATAAAAAATTGGATGCAGTTGTAAAATTGTACCAGATCAAGTGTTTGGGGAATGTTAGCAACTCAACGTTTTCTTTGTTTTTAGAATTATTCAAAGATATGTTACCTGAAGATAATTGTTTGCCGAAATCAAATGCCCAAGCGAAAAAAATTATTGATGAATTGGGTCTGACATATGAAAAAATTGATGCTTGTGTAAATGATTGCATGTTGTACTGGAAAGAAACATCAAATTTGGATTCTTGCTCTCGTTGTGGGGTTTCAAGATACAAAAATATTGAAGATAAAAGTGATGGGAAGAAAGTATCAGCAAAGGTTCTTCGTTATTTTCCTTTAACTCCTAGACTGAAAAGGCTATATCTTTCACAGCATACTGCGGAACATATGAGATGGCATTCAACTAGTAGTTCGACGGATGGTTTCATGAGACATCCAGCAGATTCTCCAGCTTGGAAGTATCTAGATCTTATGTACCCAGATTTTGCTTTCGAAATTCGCAATGTTCGGCTAGGACTTGCAAGTGATGGGTTCAATCCATTTGCTCACATGAATAGTAAGCATAGCACTTGGCCAGTTATTATATCTATTTATAATTTACCTCCATGGTTGTGTATGAAACAACCTTATCTTTTTATGTCATTGCTAATTCCTGGACCTCATGAACCTGGTAAGGACATTGATGTATATATGCAACCATTAGTAGATGAATTAAAACAGTTATGGGAAGTTGGTACTAGCACATATGATGTTTTCACTAAACAAACATTCAATATGAGAGCTGCTGTTTTATGGACTATAAATGATTTCCCTGCATATGCTAATTTATCAGGATGGAGTACATCAGGAAAGCTTGCATGTCCACATTGTAACTACCATACATGTTCTGTGCGCTTACCAAATAGTAAAAAACAAGCATATTTAGGAAGTCGAAATTTTTTACCTATAACACATAGTTTTCGATTTGATGTACGTTCATTTAATGGGAAGCGTGAGGATGATGTTGCACCTAAACCGTTAACCGGGATTGAGTGTTTGGTACAATTATCCAATTTAAAATTTACATTTGGTAAAGCACCGATAGTTGAACCGACTACTGGAAAAAGACGACGAAATATCAATTCCACTAGAGAACCAAGAGTTATTGGACCATGGAAGAAAAAAAGTATATTCTTTACTTTACCTTATTGGCAAAATCTTCTGATACGACATAACATAGATGTGATGCATTTAGAGAAAAATGTAAGTGAAAATATTTTGGGAACGGTAATTGGTGCATCAAAGAAAGGTAAGGATGGAATTCAAGCTCGAGCTGATTTAGAAATTTTAAATATAAGAAAATCTCTTCAGCCTATTCGTGAAGGAAATAGGACGTATATACCTCCAGCGATATTTTTCACAATTAGTGGGGAAAAGATACTATTTTGCAAAGTCTTCTCTGATATACGCGTCCCTGATGGATATTCTGCTAACATTGCAAGATGTGTAGATATGAAAGAGAAGAAATTAACAGGGTTGAAAAGTCATGACCATCACGTAATCATGCAACATTTACTTCCACTTGCAATACGACGAGTTCTACTTAGACCACTCATTCTTGTTTTGCTCGAGTTATCTGCAATATTTAGACTACTGTGTAGTAAAAAGCAACATGCTTCATCGATGAGTCATCTTAAATATAGGATAACATTAGCCTTATGCATGATGGAAAAGATGTTCCCCCCTTCCTTCTTTACCATATCCATTCACTTAATTATTCATTTAGCTGATGAAGCTGCACTAGCTGGACCAGTGCACTATCGTTGGATGTACCCTATTGAAAGGTAATACGTTAAAGCGTATTTCATTTGTTAAATCAATACATCGTTGAATTATATCTGTACAAAGACTTAAAGATATTTGCAAGCGTTGAAAATTATCTTTTGGAAGAATTATATCTTATTCTTTTTCATAGGTATTTGCAATCATTAAAAAGATATGTTCGCAACAAGAGCAATCCAGAAGGAAGCATCGCTGTAGGATATCTTGCAGAAGAGTGTGTGTCATTTTGTTCGATGTATTTGACAGGTGTTGAAACACGCCACACTTGACATGGGAGAAATGCCGATATATCACTGCCTCGCAATGTCGAAGGAGGTCTATCAATTTTTGCGAACTCCGGTCATCATTTAGGAAAACGTACAGAGATTATGTAACACCCCACCTCCGCCAGGGTGACTCTTGCAAGCACTCTGACTTTGGAGGGGCGTTTGAATAAGGTAAACATGCATAATGATATATCAAGGCAGAACAAGAACATATGTATATATGTAAACTGAGTAAATAACATAGATAAAACAGCGGAAGATTTCAAACCATTTCAAAACAAGTCTGGTACAACATAATGTCAACTTTCCAAATAAACAAGTCTAGATAAAAACCACATCACTGAAAAACTGGAATACATAAGTACTATCCCCAAAAAAAATGATAACCATAGCTAGCTTCATGTCGAAACCGTACATGAGCTGAAATCCCACAAGCAAGCAATCCGAAATCCAAGCTAAGCTCCAGTATTTCCTCCCTGAGAACCTGGGGGGGGGGGGGGGGGACGGAAGAAAAGAGGCGAAAGAAAACAGGTCAGTCAAAAAGACTGAGTAAGCCCTACTACAATCAATGTAAACTGATAAAGTTAACTGTCATGAGCAGCAGGGATGAACATAAGGATTACAACATACTAGCATGATGATTAACTAACAAGGTAGATAAAGGTGACATCGCATAATCAGGTTTAAGGTTTTGCACCACAGGTGTACTAGCAAACTAACATGACTTGAATAAACAAGCATTGATCCCTTGGCCCAAGCTTTGGCCCAATAACATGAAGTGACCCTAACACATGGTCCAATAACATGAAGTGACCCTAACACACGGTCCAATAACATGAAGTGACCCTAACACAAGGTCCAATAACATGAAGTGACCCTCATACGAGGTCCAACCAAACGGTCTAGTCGATCGGCTCCCTAAGCCTAACTCGTCACGTGTTGGTGTCAATACGGCCCAAACATAATTGTAGTCGAACTGTGCCGGGTCCACCCTTCGGGTGTATCAAGCCCTAGGGTGCCAACCCCTGGACACCATAAACATGAGTGCACAGTCTCGATCTACTGGTACCCATGGGTGACTTCTCCAAATACGGACTACGTGCACGACCATAGTCCGTCCGGAACTACATCGGCGTACCACCCGGCCGTCGTTTATTGGTCGCTTACCTCCAGCCCAGTAATTCGTGCCCCACACCCTAACCTAGTCCTAGGGCCATGATGATACAAACTTGGGATTACTGCTGGAGTGGACCCCCATTGCTAGGATTTTCTAGTGGGTTAAGTACGGTTTAACCCTCTTGCTAATCATGGATTAACTTGGTCAAGTGTAACGATGAGTTCACGACTTAACCCTGATTAATCTACCAAGCCCAAATTGGTTAAGTATTAAGTGGACCATGACTTAACCCTAATCACAAGGCATTAATTAATTTAATGCGCCTTAACCTCTCACATTAGACCTTGTTGTGGTTACTAGTTAAGCCGGGCGGGTCCGGATAGCTTTACACCACAACTTGGTCTAACCTCGGGTTCAAGGTACAACATGGCCAACTTCTCACATTGGGTCCTATTGTTTGTAGCAACTAGTTAAGCCGGTCGGTTCCGGGTAGGTTTACGCTACAAACTCAACCCAACCTCGAGTTGGTCACACTTATCTTTTCTAAGTGTCATGTCCATCATGTTTCCAAAACACATTACAAGTTTTCAAGCAATTGGGTAGACCTAACTTAATAGGTAAATTCCCAATGGGTAGACCTAACTTAATAGGTAAATTACCAAGCTTATGTTTTTATGTCTTTTAAGTTTATCCAACCCCAAACGCAATCCCATCGCTTACATATCGCAATAGCGCATAAAGGATAGAAAGAGGGAAACTTGGCATAATCATGACATAAAAGTGTTGAAGCCACAAGTTCAACATGGTGGCATATGAAATGTTCATGTGTTCATACCCTTGCATATTACATTTTTAGGCCCCAAAAGCATGCATAAAACCAAACTTGGCATATTGGTGATACATGGTGCTAAATGACATGTAGAAATGGCCATAAGTTCGCATTTAGCCTCACATGCAAGTTATCATAAGAGATATGATAACTTACATGTTGCCAAAATGCAACCTTTAGCATAAAGCTTGAAGCTTTATGTTCACATACTCAAGATAAGCTTGCATAACATGATAACATGAACAAGATGGTCATCCCAAACTTGCATAACATAACTTGCATATCATATGACAAACTTGCATATCAAACTTGCATAACATAACTTGCATATCATATGACAACTTGCATATCAAACTTGCATAACATAACTTGCATATCATATGACAACTTGCATATCAAACTTGCATAACATAACTTGCATATCAAACTTGCATAACATAACTTGGATATCATATGACAACTTGCATATCAAACTTGCATAACATAACTTGCATATCATATGACAACTTGCATATCAAACTTGCATATCATATGACAACTTGCATATCAAACTTGCATAACATAACTTGCATATCATATGACAACTTGCATATCAAACTTGCATAACATAACTTGCATATCATATGACAAACTTGCATATCATACATTTAACTTTAGAATTTAAGTATGAAAGGAATAGGGCTTACAATGCTTATGAGGACTCAAATGAGTATAGCAAATATAAGAAAGCCCTTATGCAATCAAATAAACCCAAAATGCAAGCAAAACCCTTGAGCCAAAATGATCAAAACTCTTTCTTTATGATGCAAATATAGAAACTTGACTTGAATGCAAGCTAATGAAGCTCATACAAGCTTGAAAACACTTGTATGCATGGAAAATCACTTAGAAATTTAATTAGGAATTTTATGAAGAGAATGGAGGCCATGAGAGGATTGATTTTGCCATAGTTTAGTTATATGAATGAATAATGATGATTTAGGGTTAGATTAGGGCCTTATTTATAGAGATTAGGACTAGTTTCAACCTTAGGATTAAACCCTAGTTCCAATCTCAGCCCTCAAAACCGAATCTGGCCCCCAAGCTCAACACAATCTCAAAATGGTGCACCAGGCTAAACAGCCCGGCTGGACCAAGTCGACAGCCAAGTCGACAGGGCTGTCGACTTGGGTCCAACCAAGTCGACTCCCAAGTCGACAGGGCTGTCGACTTGGGTACTCTGGCGGGAATTTTCCCACCTGGCCCAAACTGGCCCAAATTTCCAAATTCAAACTTGAATTTGAAATCTGTTTTTACTTTGAATTTTTTCTGAAAACTTCGTTGGGCCTTAATCGGGTCATACGGACTCCGATTTTCGAAAACTCGGACTCTATTTCGCGTATTTTTCCGAGACGAACGCAATGGCATAGCCAGTTTCCCTTGATTCAGATTTTAGAATTAAATTCTGCCTCGATTTACATTATTACAGGTTATTGAAAATACGGGTTGTTACATTCTCCCCTCCTTAAAGGATTTCGTCCCCGAAATCTTCAAGTTAGGAAGAACGTATCCTACCATCCAACATCCATCTACTCAAATCATCATCCACGATCAATCATTGTCCTTACAAGATTCTAAATGTTGAATGAACATATGCAAAGGTGTGTGTATATGTACTTATCTAATGCAAATATCATCAATGCAAATTATGTTAGTGAAATGAATCCATATGTATGCAATTCCTAACATAATATATAACATCTATATGTGTGTACATAACATACATCCATATGCAACATCCATGTGATAACACAAAAATTTTCATCCATGAATAAGCATAAACACTCATGCATATGCAATATGAGGAGTGTGTGAGCCGATCTAGTGCCTAACGTGTATAATGCATCCACGAGTAACCACTTGCAAACACTTGCAACCACTTGCAACCATCAAGCATAACATGTTTCAAACACATGTTTTATCCAAAGGTTTTCTACCTAAGGTTCTCATGACAAGATTAACACGATATAGATAACAAAAGAAAGATATGCTCCAAAGAGATCGGGAAGATAAGCAAGATATACTCCTTTTGGATTACAAGAAATCCCTTCCTAACCCAACCCATATTCTATAAAAGCCCAAAAGGTTTAGTCAACCTAACGGACCCCTTCAAACCCTGACATGTATTACTAACCGATGAGTCATACCCCCTTATGGAGTTTACAACAGAAATGGGGTCGAGAATGGGACCGAGAGGATATACGGAAAAAAGATAACATGCGAGTAAGTTCCACAGGAAAACAAGGATAAAGGATATACTCTTAAAAAGAGATATGATGCGCGTATCTAGCCTTCAATATTCTAAGTCACGTTTCCTTGAGTTTAACTCCACTGTGCTTTGACCGTCTTTTACCTCATGTTTTCTTGGCTTCTTGACTTTTAAATATGAGCTGGAACCCATTTCTTTGTCGCCTCTCGTTTTTTTTCACTTACTCTTCTATCATACTTGGCTTAAACATAACCATGACCTCATGGTTTCGTGCAAGCTCTCCAAAATTCACTAGTGAATCCTGGATCTCGTTTACTTACTATAAAGTATTCCATGCAGCAGAACTTTTCTTGAAAATACCAACCCACTTTGCCAATTGCTCTTACCAACGTGATTTTCTATAACTCATTCTTGAACGAAATGAACCATTTGCCTACGAATGATAGGCCGTACTTAGATTCAGTTACTTGCCCATGACTTCCCGTAGACTATCCCAAAACTGGCTAGTGATGATTGAGTCATGGTTACTAACTATACTTTAGGGAACCTCATGCAACCGCTTTATTTCTTGAAAGTAAACTGTCGCTAGCTATGATGCAGTCCTTTCGCTCTTTACCGGAGTGAAATGAGCACTCTTCGTGAGTCTACCTACTATGACCCACATGCTCGTATTCCCTTTCCTTGACCTAGGCAGTCCATTCGCGAAATCCTTCGTGACGTTTTACTACTTCCATTGCGGGGACCTCCAATGTATGTAATAGCCCACCGGGCTTTTATGACTCGGCCTTTTACCTGTTGGCACAACATGTTCCTTGGGACAAACTCGGCCACCTCCTCGGGTGATGTGCATCTTCAAGAACCTTCTTTCTCTCATCGCGTCTTAGCCATCCCTTGTCATCTATAGCGAGGTGACTACCATCTCACCTCGAATCAACTTGTCCATGAT
This sequence comes from Allium sativum, assembly GCA_030737875.1. Classification (NCBI taxonomy): domain Eukaryota; kingdom Viridiplantae; phylum Streptophyta; class Magnoliopsida; order Asparagales; family Amaryllidaceae; genus Allium; species Allium sativum. The sequence goes on along the minus strand of CM060926.1, from coordinate 890,200,738 downwards.
CTTGACTTAACTGCGGGTCTTCCTTCTGTGAAGTCCCTGCTTGATCCAGAAGGGTAGGTCTAAGCTCAAGGGACGCTAACTAACTAATTAAACTGAGAGAGCTTCTTACTTCAATTGTCCTTGTCGGCGCTTTCCGGTCTTGAACCGCGACCATTTTAGCAGGATCGACCACTAAGCCTTGCTTAGAAACTACGTGCCCAAGAAATCTAACTCCTTTTTCTCCAAAATGACACTTGGAGAACTTGGCCTTCAACTGATGCGCTCTAAGCGTATCCATCACCTCCTTGAGATGTCTTGCGTGCTCTTCCTCATCCTTAGAGAGGATCAGAATATCATCTACGGAGACTACCACAAACTCGTTCAGGAACTCCCTAGCCACCCTACTTATCAAGTCCACGAAGTAGGCGGGTGCATTAGTCAAATCGAATGGCATGACCAGCCATTCTAAGAATCCATCCGGAGTTCTGGACGCAGTCTTGTCTATACTATCCTCAGCTACTCTGAGCTGATGGAATCCAGTAGCAAGATCAAGAGAAAACAGATGTTCCTACAAGCTGATCAAACAAATCATCGATCCTTGGCAATGGTTGTCTATTCACTTCGTTTAACTCACGATAATTGACACAAAGTCGAAGAGAACCATCTGCCTTGGTAGTAAATACTACAGGCGCTCCCCATTCAGATATACTTCGTCTAATGAAGTTCTTCTCAAGCAACTACTTGACTTGCTTTTATAACTCTCATCTTGCGGGGCCACGTGCCTAACCGGCCACGAAACTATCTTGGCATTAACAACCAGATAAATGCGGAAATCTATCTCTCGTTTAGGGGTAACCCCCTTCACCTCACCCAAGATATCAGGATATTCTCGGACCACCCTCACTGATAGCAAACTATCGATAGACGAGTCGAGGGGTTCAAGATAACACAACATGACGGGACCCATAGGGTTACAAGAAACCTTTGGGGTATTACCGAGGCGAATCATGAGCCTCCCAACCCTATGCCCAAAAATCAAGGATGGCTCCAAAACTGGACAACCCATCCATGCCCAAAAATCAACTCATACCCCATGAAACCGAGAATATAAGCATCACGCGAGAACTCTATACTCAAGATAGAGATTTTCAAATCCACGTAGATAATAGCCAAATGGGCGGAACCCCCAATTGGATTTGAAACACACAGGGGATCATTAACTAGACTAGTACTTAGGTGCAAACTTTCAACTAAATCAGATGAAATAAAGCTATGCGATGCACCCGAATCAAACAAGGTACGAACTGGAAAATCAGAAATATATACAAGGCTTTCAACAGAAATACTACCTCGATCGGGAACTGGAGCGGCATTGAGAGCATGAACTTGCCCTCCCGAAGGTCCAGCACGCTGAGTCTGACCCTGGCCTTGCCCTTGCTTCTTCGGGCAATCCCTAGTGAAATGTCCGGTCTCACCGCAGAAAAAGCATTCGCCATTCTCCCTTTTCCTCTTCTTACAATCCTTAATAAGATGCCCAACTGAACCGCAATAATAGCACTTTCCCTTTTTGTTATTGCCCTTGTTGTTGTTCCCCTTGTTGCCTTGATTCTTGTTCTTGTTCTGATTGCCTTGACTGCTCTGACCACTTGGATCACCCTGATTTCCTTTCCACTGGGAATCAGTCTTCTTGACTTGAGTATCATTCATCTTGATCTCCTTCTTGTCACTCTTATTCTCTACATTGAGTAGGGCCATATTCACCAAACTCTCGAAAGTTGCCCCCAAGGGTATGTGAGTCATGGCTAAACCATGTAATGGTTCGTTTAATCCTAGAGAAAAGTACAGGGCCTTCTTCGGAGCTGTGTTAACCAAGTCTAAATCGACCCGAGCCAGTTGATTAAACTTATCTATGTATTCCCTAATAGTCATGTCCCCTTGCTTCAGTGATAGGAACCTTAGTCCAAACTTTCCCCGAAAGTCATCCCAAGTCTCAGTTGGCCTAGTAGCGGTGGTGACCACCCACCAACGTGCAGCTTCTTCCTTTAGCAACCACACTGCTAATAAAACCTTCCTACGGTCATCTATATCAAAGAAGGTAAAAAGATCTTCGGTTTCTTTCAACCAATTCCTTGCCTCTACATAAGTCTCGGTTCCAATGAAATTCTTACAACCCATCGCCTTAAAGTCTTTGCAAATCTCCGCGAAATCCTTTTGTGGATGCTGAGGGGGAGGAGGAAGAGGAACCTCAGCGACAGGAGGAGGAGGAACATCAACTACCGGAGGAGGAGTAATATTTGCGGGGCCGGGTTCGGTCGCCCTAGCCTCCAAAAGTCTCCTATACCAAACAGGTACGTGTACTCCCTTCGGAATGGCAAAGTTATCGGCCATACTGAAAACGAAGAAAAAGATAGATTCAGAATGGAGAAAAAAACGAAGGAATTTTGCTAATGGCTTTTTGGGGAATAGCCTTTAAAATAAACTAGACTTTTCTTTGGAAAATACTTTATACTTGGTTTTGAAAATAGTTTTCCAAAAGTTTTCTAAAAACCTTTTTTGTTCCTTCTCGTAAACCATATGCTCTGATACCAAATGTAACACCCCACCTCCGCCAGGGTGACTCTTGCAAGAACTCTGACTTTGGAGGGGCGTTTGAATCAGGTAAACATGCATAATGATATATCAAGGCAGAACAAGAACATATGTATATATGTAAACAGAGTAAATAACATAGATAAAACAGCGGAAGATTTCAAACCATTTCAAAACAAGTCTGGTACAACATAATGTCAACTTTCCAAATAAACAAGTCTAGATAAAAACCACATCACTGAAAAACTGGAATACATAAGTACTATCCCCAAAAAAAATGATAACCATAGCTAGCTTCATGTCGAAACCGTACATGAGCTGAAATCCCACAAGCAAGCAATCCGAAATCCAAGCTAAGCTCCAGTATTCCCTCCCTGAGAACCTGGGGGGGGGGGAACGGAAGAAAAGAGGCGAAAGAAAACAGGTCAGTCAAAAAGACTGAGTAAGCCCTACTACAATCAATGTAAATTGATAAAGTTAACTGTCATGAGCAGCAGGGATGAACATAACGATAACAACATTCTAGCATGATGATTAACTAACAAGGTAGATAAAGGTGTCATTGCATAATCAGGTTTAAGGTTTTGCACCACAGGTGTACTAGCAAACTAACATGACTTGAATAAACAAGCATTGATCCCTTGGCCCAAGCTTTGGCCCAATAACATGAAGTGACCCTAACACATGGTCCAATAACATGAAGTGACCCTAACACACGGTCCAATAACATGAAGTGACCCTAACACAAGGTCCAATAACATTAAGTGACCCTCATACGAGGTCCAACCAAACGGTCTAGTCGATCGGCTCCCTAAGCCTAACTCGTCACGTGTTGGTGTCAATACGGCCCAAACATAATTGTAGTCGAACTGTGCTGGGTCCACCCTTTGGGTGTATCAAGCCCTAGGGTGCCAACCCCTGGACACCATAAACATGAGTGCACAGTCTCGATCTACTGGTACACATGGGTGACTTCTCCAAATACGGACTACGTGCACGACCATAGTCCGTCCGGAACTACATCGGCGTACCACCCGGCCGTCGTTTATTGGTCGCTTACCTCCAGCCCAGTAATTCGTGCCCCACACCCTAACCTAGTCCTAGGGCCATGATGATACAAACTTGGGATTACTGCTGGAGTGGACCCCCATTGCTAGGATTTTCTAGTGGGTTAAGTACGGTTTAACCCTCTTGCTAATCATGGATTAACTTGGTCAAGTGTAACGATGAGTTCACGACTTAACCCTGATTAATCTACCAAGCCCAAATTGGTTAAGTATTAAGTGGACCATGACTTAACCCTAATCACGAGGCATTAATTAATTTAATGCGCCTTAACCTCTCACATTAGACCTTGTTGTGGTTACTAGTTAAGCCGGGCGGGTCCGGGTAGCTTTACACCACAACTTGGTCTAACCTCGGGTTCAAGGTACAACATGGCCAACTTCTCACATTGGGTCCTATTGTTTGTAGCAACTAGTTAAGCCGGTCGGTTCCGGGTAGGTTTACGCTACAAACTCAACCCAATCTCGAGTTGGTCACACTTATCTTTTCTAAGTGTCATGTCCATCATGTTTCCAAAACACATTACAAGTTTTCAAGCAATTGGGTAGACCTAACTTAATAGGTAAATTCCCAATGGGTAGACCTAACTTAATAGGTAAATTCCCAAGCTTATGTTTTTATGTCTTTTAAGTTTATCCAACCCCAAACGCAATCCCATCGCTTACATATCGCAATAGCGCATAAAGGATAGAAAGAGGGAAACTTGGCATAATCATGACATAAAAGTGTTGAAGCCACAAGTTCAACATGGTGGCATATGAAATGTTCATGTGTTCATACCCTTGCATATTACATTTTTAGGCCCCAAAAGCATGCATAAAACCAAACTTGGCATATTGGTGATACATGGTGCTAAATGACATGTAGAAATGGCCATAAGTTCGTATTTAGCCTCACATGCAAGTTATCATAAGAGATATGATAACTTACAAGTTGCCAAAATGCAACCTTTAGCATAAAGCTTGAAGCTTTATGTTCATATACTCAAGATAAGCTTGCATAACATGATAACATGAACAAGATGGTCATCCCAAACTTGCATAACATAACTTGCATATCATATGACAACTTGCATATCAAACTTGCATAATATAACTTGCATATCATATGACAACTTGCATATCAAACTTGCATAACATAACTTGCATATCATATGACAACTTGCATATCAAACTTGCATAACATAACTTGCATATCATATGACAACTTGCATATCAAACTTGCATATCATATGACAACTTGCATATCAAACTTGTATAACATAACTTGCATATCATATGACAACTTGCATATCAAACTTGCATAACATAACTTGCATATCATATGACAACTTGCATATCAAACTTGCATAACATAACTTGCATATCATATGACAACTTGCATATCAAACTTGCATAACATAACTTGCATATCATATGACAACTTGCATATCAAACTTGCATAACATAACTTGCATATCATATGACAAACTTCATATCATACATTTAACTTTAGAGTTTAAGTATGAAAGGAATAGGGCTTACAATGCTTATGAGGACTCAAATGAGTATAGCAAATATAAGAAAGCCCTTATGAAATCAAATAAACCCAAAATGCAAGCAAAACCCTTGAGCCAAAATGATCAAAACTCTTTCTTTATGATGCAAATATAGAAACTTGACTTGAATGCAAGCTAATGAAGCTCATACAAGCTTGAAAACACTTGTATGCATGGAAAATCACTTAGAAATTTAATTAGGAATTTTATGAAGAGAGTGGAGGCCATGAGAGGATTGATTTTGCCATAGTTTAGTTATATGAATGAATAATGATGATTTAGGTTAGGTTAGGGCCTTATTTATAGAGATTAGGACTAGTTTCAACCTTAGGATTAAACCCTAGTTCCAATCTCAGCCCTCAAAACCGAATCTGGCCCCCAAGCTCAACACAATCTCAAAATGGTGCACCAGGCTAAACAGCCCGGCTGGACCAAGTCGACAGCCAAGTCGACAGGGCTGTCGACTTGGGTCCAACCAAGTCGACAGCCAAGTCGACAGGGCTGTCGACTTGGGTCCAACCAAGTCGACTCCCAAGTCAATAGGGCTGTCGACTTGGGTACTCTGGCGGGAATTTTCCCGCCTGGCCCAAACTGGCCCAAATTTCCAAATTCAAACTTGAATTTGAAATCTGTTTTTACTTTGAATTTTTTCTGAAAACTTCGTTGGGCCTTAATCGGGTCATACGGACTCCGATTTTCGAAAACTCGGACTCTATTTCGCGTATTTTTCCGAGACGAACGCAATGGCATAGCCCGTTTCCCTTGATTCAGATTTTAGAATTAAATTCTGCCTCGATTTACATTATTACAGGTTATTGAAAATACGGGTTGTTACAGATTAATCTAGAAAAAAGTATTTGGGAGCAATGTCACACTTGTATCTTATTCAACTGCAGTGAAGTGGCTTTCTTTCTAGAGTAAGATTAAATTTAGTAACGTCAAATACATACTTTAACATACAATAATTACTGCTACCTATTATTTATTGTCTAACTTATGGTTTGACAGTAAGAGATTGAGGGAGTTGCGTAAAGTTCATCAGCGTAAAACCATTCGAGAATTAGAGAGTTTGAGAAATAAAGAATTTTCTACTTGGTTTCGACATAATGTAAGTATCTTTCTCAAATTACACGTGGCACTTCTAAACTATTAATAATAATATATTCTTACCTTTATAGGTAAACAATCTTAGTGTTGCGGAAAATTCTTCAATATCAAAAGATTTACTTCGACTAGCAAATGGCCCAAGCATGACAGTTAAGGACTATAAGAAATATGTTATAAATGGTTATAGGTTTCGAACTAAATCAGTGGATGATAGATATAAAAATCAAAATTGTGGCGTCTTTGTGAATGCTGAAACATCAAGTTATTCGAGCGTAAGAGATTGTAGTCCAATTACCGGTAATGTTGATTATTATGGGGTTTTGAAGAATATTTATGAGCTTGATTACAGGTTTCCTGGTGAAAGCGACGAACAAGCTTGCAAAGTTGTTTTATTTGAGTGTGACTGGGTAAATAATTCAGGAAAAAAGAAAGATATATACGGATTTAACTTAGTGAACTTCAATCGTGTGGCTCAAAATAAAGATAGGTTTATTTTGGCATCACAAGCCATTCAAGTGTTTTATGTTGTTGATCCGAAAGAGCCAGATTGGAGTGTTGCAATCAAAACAAAACCTAGAGATTTCTATGATTTAATGGAAGAAAATGATGCAATCGACATAGATGACTACTATGCTACATCAAATCTCGATGATCCTAAATTGGATGATGAAGAATTACAAATAAGGACAGACGTTCGTGGTGTTTATGTTAATAAAGTTTTACCAATGTCCGTGGTTGATGCTTCCACACTTGAAGAGGATGTCTCTACCGAAGAAGAAAATGAAAGCGAGTGCGATGATGAGATATAGTAAAAAATAATTATGTTCAAATTTACAATACGCTTTCTTATTTTAGTTTTGTCAAGAATTGTTTACTTTTCTCTTCTATTTATGGATTTTATTTTTTGAAACACCCCACCTCCGTTAGGGTCACTCTCAAAGGGAATGCCCTAATTTTGGTGGAGGTTTATAAGTACAAGTCACAGATATACAAGACAGATATAAGAACACATATTTGAAAACAGCGGAAGAACAACAAACTTTATTTCAATAAGTCAAATACGTGTTACAACAACATCCTTTCCAAAAACATAACATAACACTTTCATAATCTGTCTTGAGTACATTATTTAAAGAAGCATAAATAAAACGTAGATAAACTGCAAAAGCCCATAGTGGATTGTCCAAAGCCATAGTTCAAAACAGGAAAGTCCAAGCAATACATTTCTCCACTTCAAGCTGGATGTCAAGGCTGATCAAGCTGCTGTGTTCCCTCCCTGAGGACCTGGGGGGGAACGGAAGAAAGAAGACGAAAGAAAAGTAGAGTCAGACATAAAGCCTGAGTAAGTCTAGTACTATTTTGTCTATGAATAAAGAACTGGGTATGATAAGTAAAACAAGAAGTGGGCAAGCACAATAAACTTGGTTAAGTTGTCTAGGGTCGAATATACTATCGTACCCCATGTTAATCTTTGAACCCATATAAACTAGTTTCCAACTTTGCACCCCATAATCAGGGTGATGTGATCCATTCTATGATGATCGGCTCCTACTCGCAAAGTTACATGTGTCTTACGGCCCCCGATGTCTGTAGTTACCTATGCTGGTCCCACCATGGGGTGTATCAAGTCCCATAGTGGCAACCCCGACACAACCTTAGAGTGCACAGGTATGCTACTGGTGTCCAGTGCCTTATTTTTCTGCGCCGGAGTGCGTGCACGCCCGCACACCGTTAGAACCTACACTGCTACACCACCGCCGTCGCTTTGACCTCTTACAATCAGCCCAGTAATCGTGCCCCACCCTGCCTAGTTTCAGGGTATCATGATACACCTTTTAGGGTTACTGCTGAAAAGGGTCCCCCGTTACTAGGTTTTCTATCTCTAGCCAACATGCTAAGTTGGTTAAGTGTTTCCTAACCTAACCCCACCAGTCCATTTAGTTTAGCATGTTCCATTTTGATTAAGTCTTTTGTTCACTTAATCCTAACAATCCTGACTCAGCCTTAATTGTCTTATTAAGGCCCTGACCTCTCACATTAGACAGGTATTGTTGTGGCTGCCTGTTGCCGGTTGGTTCCGGGCAGTCTTACACCACAACTCAGTCTAACCTCGGGTCCTTATTGGGCTCCATGTTTAACCTCCCACATTGGATAGGTATTGTTGTGACTACTGGACAGCCGGGCGGTTCCGGGCAGGTTTACATCACAACTCAATCCAACCTCGGGTTAAACACATCGTATGTTCTACATTTACATATTTTGTCATTCCTCTTTATTTCTTATTTGTAAATATTTGCGGCCCATTATTAAGTTAATGGTGTAAAGGTTACACCAACCATGGGCCCACACCCATACTTGAATTTGGGCCCTTCTATTTTATATTTTCATTCATTAATTAATTAATTTTACCCCAACGTTATTTTCCCCCGTTTTACACGTCCGTTTATATATATTGGGCTTAGCCTTTTAAAGCCCAATTTAGCCATGCGAAAAGGGGAGGCTTATGGCGTATACACAAAGAGGGGAAGGTGAGCGCATGAACTTGCAATACGACGTTGGAAATACAAAATAGAAATTGGTGTACTTGCATAGTGGTAACATAGGTGACATGAATAAAAGCATGTGAACTTGCATAGGTTTTACTACAACATGAACCTATATTTTTATTTAGGCATAATATCAAACATAAGCATGGCATAAATATTTCTAGCATAAGCATGGCATAATATCAAACATAAGCATGGCATAAGTATTTCTAGCATAAGCATAAACAAGTCATGTTCATAAGGTTTCTACATGTTTACAAAGGGGATACTTTGTTACTAACACAAAAGCATAGTTCAACTTAATCATGGTTTAAGTCTAATCACATAACGATGGTATAAACATACTTATGCATAAATATTCCTAAACATGGTGTTTGCTTTAAACTTGCAAAAAAGGGATTTTTGAGTCTAACCTAGCCATGTCTCACATATGTCATCATATAATTCTTTTAAACAAGATAGACTTAATCATAGATTTCAATTATGCCAAATATCATTCATAGCCTAGCCATATTCATAAGTTTTGCAAAAGCATGACTTAATACATGGATTATGGTGTCAAAATTCCAACATAGTTTCATATGAACTATAACAACCAAACTTGTTTCAATTACTTGCAAAATGATTTATGCATAAAATATACATCATGATGGCATAATAACAAAGCCCAAACTTGCATAAATCTCACTCAACTATATACATGTAGCTTCAACATAGACTACATAATTTGCGCAATATTCCAAACGTATATTTGCATAGAACTACCGCATGTAGTTCTTTATAATGAATAATATAATTCAAGAATATCCAAACGTATATAAATTGATAAGAACGCACAAATATGAATTACTTCCATTGCCACAATTCAAGCATACACATCAACACAGTTGTTTATTATACCAAAGTAATACTCTACTTACAATGGTTGCGGCGAATTCTCTAATTAAGAGATATGATTCCTATGTTGAATTGATTGGCTTTAGGTTGCTTGAATTGCTTTAGGTTTAGAACTTTCTTCCTAATTCTCTCTCTAGTTGGCGGCTACTCTTTGTCGTTCCTCAGCAACATGGCGGCTATGTTCTTAATTTGAATGAATAGATTAGGGTTTAGTCTAGGGTTGTTTATATAGAGGTTAGGAATTGATTAGGACCCTTGATGTTGCTAGGTTAGATCATAGCCATTTATTAGGAAGAGAGACCAATAAAAACTTGCTACCTAGCCCTAGTGACAAAGCAGACCACAGAAATTCGACCACACACCGACCTGGCCAGCCAGGTTGACTGGGCTCGACCAGGTCGATACCCCTGTCGACAGGGCTGTCGACAGCCCTGTCGACATGGGTAGCCCAGGTCGACAGCCCAGTCGACCTGGGTGGCCCAGGCGGGTGTTCTTCCACCCTGGCCCAATGGGCCCCACTTCGGAATATTTAATTATTTAATTCTGTTTGAATTTTAAATTTAATTCAAAACTTCCGAAGGCCATATCTTCTTCATACGGACTCCGTTTTTCGAAAACTCGGACTCTATTTCGCGTATTTTTTCGAGACGAACGCAATGGCATATCCCGTTTCCCTTAGTTCTTTGATTTGAATTTGATTATACTTTAATTCATGAATTTCACAGTTATAGAATTTTCGGGGTGTTACATTTTTGGTTTGTTTACATACGCATTGAGTATTATTTGTTTTTCTTCATGAATTTATTGTACTTCCTTTGGAGAATGCTTAATTTATTCAATTTAATGGTACATGATATTCATTGCACCAAAAATAATATTGATCATTAGATGAATACATTTGGATATTCCAATTCTGATGGTGGCACAGAAGAAAATGCTGGATCTCAAAAAGATGGTATGTTCTCACAATTTACATGCGTATATTTATTAATTGTTGTCAATTACATGGTTTATGCTATCTTCTACCTAATAGGGTTAACAAAAAGGAAAGGACGTGGTTACAACAAACCTAAATGGGGGAAAGCAGGCAAGCAAAGCATTGAGTTTACAGAGGATGGGTTATGTGTTGATCCGGAAGATGCTAAGTTGGCAAGTTACTTGGGTAGCTTGGCAAGAAATTACAATCTTCTTCCACTTACTACAATAGATTGGAGACAGTACTCTGATGCACATATGGACAAAGTGTGGAAAGCAATATCGGTAAGTTTGAACTTTACTTCAACAATCTCTTTTATTGTGCAACACCCCTTACCATATTATAATTGTCATAAGAGATATATGTGTGAAAGACTGAATGTTGAATTATGTTTTAGTGAAAATGACAACCCAAGTGCCTTATATTATGAAAGGAGATCAAAATACATTTGAATGTATGGTAAAATGTGCCAAAACGAATTTCTCGGGACTTTGGTATAAGAAGATTATAATAGTTCTTCACTATCTTTTTTGGCTTTTACAACATCTTGTATTCTAACAATAAAAAACATTATTTTCTATCTTATTATTATCATTAGTTTATCATTATCATTTATCCTTAGTGATGTTTTCTCATTCATAACTCTAGTAAAGTGAGCGAGGGATAATAAAAAAGCAATAATGAGTTGACTTATAAAATCATAATGTGGTTTGTGCGTGGATGATACAAATCAACACCTTATTGATCACAAAAATTATATGACTTGGGAATGCATATCGTTTTGAGATGAACCATAAGTTATTTTCATATATATTTTGATTTTTTAGTGCAAGAATATGTCTCATGTTTTAGCATGAAATTATACAATTAGTAAATGTGACATAATTTATGTATCTTTAAAGGATACCATTGATTGGCGTTCTGATGATATTCCTCACATCCCAAAAATTCGACATTCGCTATTGAAGAGACTATCCCACAAAGTACGAAACAATCGATCCTACTTAAAATCTAAATACTACAATCCACATATTGGCTCACCTTCGCGTTTCACATGTGGAGATGATCGTGTGGACAGTGAGCAGTGGAAGGAAATGGTAAATTACTGGGATAACGATGCTAAAAATAAAGTAAGAAATATATATCTCTTGTTATTTCATATGCATGGAAAGAGATACAATTATTAATGATGCCAGTGAATTTTAGGTGCGGGTTGAAAGAAACACAGAGAATCGTAAGAAGTTAAAAATGAGTCACACGGGTGGATCGATGAGCTTCGTGAGACACTATGCTAAATATGTAAGTAATCATGTTTCTACATTCATTCTATCATTTTATTACGAGAATCGTATAATTTTTGTATGCACAAGGGGTTCACTAATTTTTATTTTTTCAATTCATCATGAAATGTCTTTCGCTGAAAATTGTGTTCTTTATGTTGAAACAGGAAAAAGAGCATGGCCATAAACCTGATCCAATTGAGGCATATGAATTAGTTCATAAAAGAAAGGATGAGCAAAGAAGTTGGGTTGATGATGCTTCAGAGAAAATGGGAGTAAGTTTGATATATTTAAGCCAAACTTTGTTGATTTTTAAGTACTCTTTTTTTTATATATATTTTGTTGTGTGTACATCATTTTCGTATTCTGACTAGATCAAAAGATGAACCAGTACAGAAAACTTGTTAATTACCCTTAAAAAACAAATGTTTTATTTATTATTTAATCACCTACAATGCTATTGCTATTGCTGTGCTTTTTGCACTATATTTTGTAAAATCTACTTACTAGGTTTAAGCCATATATTTTGGGTTAGGTAAGTAATAGAAAATTAATTTATGATATACTTCTGTTGTTAACAAGTCCCCTTTTGTTTTTCCCATGATGTCTAAATTTTTCTACAATTATTTAATAAATCAGGTACATGTGAATATAGACTTTGAAGTCACATGATTCAGTCTGATAGCACCTATCAGTTTAATACTGTAGTAATTATCCATTAATTGTATTGTTTTGACTAAAGACTTGTAGCTTTGTATTATATTCTAATTACGACGACATTAACTTTATGTATGGAGAGAGAAATCATAATTTAGAGTATTACTTCAGTTCATGTGTTTTAAACATACCTAGAAATTGAACATAACACAATGCAGTATTCTATGATCGTACACAATGTAGGTAGTAGTTCAGATGCCTTTACGGTGAATCATATATAGTTGATATGGTTATAATTTTGTTATATGTTGCTTACATATGGAATATCAACCTTAAATATTCATAAACTTAGAATATGCAGAAGTATTTGAAAACATTTATCCACAACCATTTATTACTGACATATTTAGTAATATTTTTCATTCACATTATACCACCCATTAGAGATGATTGAAACCCCATCCGTGTAACAAGTATCCTTAGCAATAATTAAAATTTTCTTTTAAATATTAGTCTTTGCTTCATCTAATAATGAAGCTCTGGCCTTTTCAAATTATGGGGCTATGTAACCTTTGAGTATCATGTTAATATCTCTCACCATTTGGCATAGCTGGGAATTTCCTTGTATACTGAAAGATATTTCATTAAGACTTAGTACCTGCTCAAATGCTCAAATCAACCAAGTGTCCATCATTAGCTGCAGATGACTATTCAATAATTCTTTGATTGCTATGTAGGTGATCTAATTTGAAATTCTTCAAGGTAGAAGAAATAACATCATTTTCTAATGTTTCAATTTTTTACATACTATTTCAAGCTATGAATTATTTATCAATAGAGTAGTAATTCTTTCAATTTCAGATTTCCTTCTTGGTGCAGTACCAAAAAAGTTAGTGTTATCAAATATTTATCACTCCCACCATTTAGCGCCACTAGGATTCTTCCTACCTTCTTAACATCTCAACTATATTTCATCTAGCAAACTTTTTTCCACTGTTGGTTCACAAACTATTATCCATGACAGCAAACCTAATATTAACTGTTATGTGATTGATTTTTTTTGTAGGCACTTATATCAGAAAAGCTAAATGAACTAGTTGATGTTAATGGGGTTGAAACACCAGAAGTAAGGTTGCAAGCATATGTGGCAGCAAGAGGATTTGAGACTGGAGGTAGAGTTCGCGGTTATGGAAAAGCCGTGACACCAGATATGGTTCCTTGGGTTCAAGAAACTCAACCGACACCAGCGGTTCGTAGAACGCGTAGAGGTCGCGCTTATGCTTTACTACAGTCCGAATGTTTGAGTCTAAAAGAAATGTATGAGAAACAACAAAGTATTAATGAGAAGCAAGGAAAGGAAATCGAAGAGCTACGACGTATGATTCAATCTTCTCAAAATTTATCATCAATTCCTCCATCTCCACCCGAACAACCGTCATCTACACAGGAAGAGCCTCTAAACACAAATCACCAACCACTGACCCAAAATCAACCACCCAATCAACAACAGACTTCCACCCAACAGCCAGTAGTCCATCAGAATTTATCTTATCCACAATTTGGACCTCTCTATTATCCGCATCCATATCATCCGTCATTATACCCTCAAGTGCCTCATCCAACAGGAGACTTTACCTCAACCCTTAATGATATGGATTTTTTACAGCTTATGGTTCGAGGCTCCAATTCAGATAAGTAATTGGTCAACAAGGTTGACTGTATGTATCTTTATGAACTCTGTTCCTAGTTTGTGAATTTGCTGTATCTAGTCTAGGGGGTACAGTCCTTTGTTTCTATGCTTTTGTTTAAATTGTATTACATTTCGTTTACTTGACAATATTTCTTTTCAGTTCCATATAAAAATTCTCTTTTTAGTTTCTGTCATTCTTGAATTTAATTTTGCAGTGGTTGAAAATTTGCTGCATTGAAAATTATGTTTAAACTGCAAGGTTCACTGTATGTATCTTTTACAGTCCTTAAACTGCAAGGTTCACTGTATTTTACGGTATTGTAAATTTTCAATACAGTATTGATTGGGTGTTGGTTGAAAATAGAATTTACAGTCCTTAAAAGATACATACAGTGAACTGTTATCATGCTATATACAAATTCTGCATGCTATTATCATATTATATTACACAAGAAACGTGCTGTTTAATGTGATGTTTGTTGTAAGTATAGTGCAGGTTGTGCCATATTACAATTGCAAATAATGCTGCAGGTTGTGAGCTTTACACTATTATAATATGTTTCATGATGCATGCGTTTTCATAATGTTATATATGTGCAATACTATTGGATAGAAGACATTAAAGTACACTTTTGCAGACACTTTTATTTGTCTCTATTATAAAATATTGTGAAACACAGTGCAGGCGGTAATTTGTGTCCCCATTATAAAACGTTGTGAAGCAGACTGCCGGCGGTATTCTCTGTCTCTAGTACAACTATTTAAGGCAAAATTTTATGCCTGCATCAATGCTTACAGGTAAGCAGACCTGCATGTTAGAGGAGTATTAAAAACGCAAAACGCCTCTGTGTATTATTCGAGGCAGCTTTTTTTGGGACCCTTCTCAATTCGCCTCTCATAGTTTTTGGGGCATATTAATAATATGTTTTGCCTCTATTGGCAATATTAAAGGCTATGAGGAAACGCCTTTAATATTTCTGTTGTTGGTAGTGTTTGATAGTCACAAATTCTGAAATTTATTTAGCTTTATTCATACAAATATTTGTATTTGCAACAACAAAAGTATAATGCACATGACTCTTCCTAAGTGAAGGTGTTACATGTCCATGAAACATCCTTAGAGAACATCCTCACTATATTGAAAAGGTATGAAGCTAGTGAGTCATTTAACAATGATAGTACCAGCACCTACTTCAAAAATGCATCCTTTTAAGATTAACAGATAAATAACAATTCCTTGCGTACTGACACTAGTTGAATGTTGGTCTTTTTCTAGCCACTGTCCATTGAAGCATTCGGTCAATAAAAAATGCACAGTCTCCTAAATTCTATTACTTTACTTTGGCTGATACCATTCACAACATTGCTATTTAGTGTTAATTATCATTAAACGCGGACCAAAGAATAGTAGTCTAACTTCTTTTCGTCAATTTAATTATGTATACCATGTAAAAAAAAGAAACAGCCCGAATAAATTCATAATTGAAAGTGGTATGAAATAATTTTAGTGACAACATTAATTACCACTGGAGCAACTAGGAAACTGAAAAATAACAATCAATGAAGCCATTGAATGACATTTCATCTTATTTCTGTCTGGCAGAGCATACTTTAATTGATTGACTTTAATTCCGTATGATGAAATGTCACAGATTAGAAAAAGCGCAGGTATGTTATGTCTGGCTGCATTCTTTAACTGGGATGAGCGTACGAAATTAAAGTCAATCAATGAAGCTTGCTCGGCATGCATGCTTACGGATGAAATGTCAATGATGAGGTAAAAAAAATAAAAAATTATGCAGGTAACAATATGTAGCCTTTCCATACAGTGAATTCTTTGTTTTCAGGTTTCACTTACTGACAATATAATGAGTAAGAAGCTAATTTTTCCAGCAAACAAATACCCTTGTAAGCTTTCTGTTTTTTCTTGCAACTTTTTATGACATTGTCTCGTCTCTATAATTCTCTAGGTTTTCATCACTTTAAGTTCTCTTCTCAATGCCATTAATTCTCTAATTTTGGCATAAGATACAGAATTAACTAACAACAATTTTAATTGCAAATTTTATAATAGCAACTGCAAAGTACTGCTACACGCATGTAGTTGACATACTTTTAGTATCTTCTATAATCTACAAAATTAGACATAAAATAAAAGAACAGTATGAGTCAAAATTAATATTATTTTCGAAAATCAAACCATTGATGCAAATCCATAACAAAAACATTAACACAACGAGGAATTGAGTTTAAGCAAACTAGACAGTAAAAAGTTTATGACAGGAAAATCGCAAACCTAGAGAATATAGCTGTTCAATCGAGTCGATGGATCCATGGCAGCGAAGAATACTTTTAGAACAAATCGAGCAATGGGATTATTTAGTGCTGAAGAGAAGGTGCGCGATTCAAGGAGAGGTGCGCGACTGAAGAGGAGGTGAGGTCAGAAATTTTAGAAGATGGGAGATAAATTAGTCGGTAGTGGAGGTAATTTTTGAGAAGTAGCGATTTTGTTTTGGAGGCAGTATAATTACGCCTGCATTTGAGTGATCGCCGTCCAATTTTAGATTAGCCCTTAATCTTTTTACCGCGGACATTTACTTTTCACATTAAGGTCGGTTTGTTCTGACCAAGTAAACGACAGTAGAGGCTAATTTCATTTCTGCCTTAAGCCATAACATCGGGGCAGATATTTTTGTCTCCTTTAATATTTAATAAAGGCTGATACGATTTCTGCCTCTAATAGACTGTCATTAGAGGCCATGATATTTTTTAGCCTCTAACTCAACGCCCCTAATACGGTGAAAATTGGTAGTGAAATAGATAAGAATGTTTTCTTTTTTTAGAGAGGTTTCTTAACCAAGCTTGGTACCATTCATCATGTCTTGGCGGTTTTTCTCTTATCGAAAGTGACAGCGCCGTAACTACCTCTTCAGTATTTTCTTTTTAGTTTGTCTGTTACTCATTTCCATATTACCCAACATAACTTAGATTGATTAGCTCATGGTTTTCAATATTATTTTAGCAAGTCTTTCGCCATGTTGTACACTACATTATTCATTGAACATTCTAGTAACTAAATTATTGATAGACTGACTTATCAACTTTGAAGCTGAGAATTTGTATAAGCTCATAATTTTGCAAGTATCTTATAAAAAATGCTCAGTTCTCCTTCAATATATTTTTGCCTCTCTTTTCAGGTGCTTTGTTTCTCTGTAAGATCAACAACATTAGTGGATATCTTCCAGGCCAAAAGTGTTTTCTGGGGTAACTATCAGTTCACATACAATATAGTTAATTTTTTTTAATATAATGCTTAAGATATGTCATATAAGAATCACATGTCAAAACATTGTACTTATATGTTAATAATCATCATTTGCATACTTTTTTAAACGCCAGAAAAACTTCTTTTTTGTTTTCATAGTCCCCTAAAACACAAATATTGTTAAAATGGAGGTCTATCCAATTTTGTGTGGACACTCATTAGACACATTGAGCTGAGAAGATAGATATAGATGAAGGCATATTTTTTCAAACTAATATTTTCTTTGGAAAAGAGAAACCTTAAAATTTATTAAGTAAACAATATTGTTTTTATAAGCTGCAAATTCAACTATGTGTATTTGTGTATGAAGTTATATTGTTGGAAGTCCCGTATATTACTTGTATTATTTTTTATTTTACTAGACAGTTCATTAAAATTAACATTATATAATCATATTCATATAGAAAAGGTCAAATGCACTTCTCGATGTATGTATCTATGTTACAAAATCTATAAACTTCATCTCCATTGTATAGTTATGGATCCTGTGAATAACTGAATATAATAATTTTACGTAACTAAACAAATTTTCCTGATTTCTATTTTCCAGAATATAATAGGATCTTAACTATACCTAAAAAAGGGAGGAATGATAATGGATTGAGGAGTCAAAAATTGAGTTAAAGATAATTAGGAATTTATTGACTCTATCCCATATCAGTTGGTTAAGCTTAAGATTAAAATTCATAGAGATTATAGGAAAGATTTTGTTCTTTCGGAAAAAAGCATATGAATAATGTGTATAAAAATTTGGGACAAGCCTACGCAAGTGCTTACGTACGGTATAAATGAGAAAATCGTAACTAATGGTCTTTATTATCATATATGTGTGGCTATTAATGAAATTTGACACGGCAAGAATTACTTTTAAAAAGTTCAATCATAAGTCCTTTGAAACGATGCACTTATTTTACTTTAAAAAGTGAAACCAGTTGTTGTAGGGACGCTCCGCTTAATTGTTGACGCTTAAAAGTTTGCATAAAAAAGTTGTTTATAGGTCTTGCATATATGGTCTGAATGATAAAAAATGAATCATTTGTACCAAATTTGTGAACTTATGCCACAGGAAGGAGGATTTTTTTTGATCAAGCATTTTATATGTCACCCATTTTCTAACAATTTGTCTGAACATCAGGATAATGCTTAACATATTTCTACTTGGTCTAGTAAATGTTATGAATGAATTACCATGCTTTCTTATAATGGTTAGCCAATTAAAAATGATCATGCTTCACAAAATTATATATAAGCTTGAACAAAAATAGTAAAGGAATTGAAGTCAACCTTGCGAATTGATTAATATGAAATGTCGCTTAGTAATATATCAAGGCAAATTACTGAAAAAACTACATAGGAATACATAAACAATGATAACAAAATGAAAGAGAAGCTTAGCTCGAAATCTGTTCCATTGGTGTCTGTATCAGTTTCAAAGAAAAGTTTCTTTATTTTCTGCTTATTTCAATAACAGAACGATTGACTTATGTTGTATGCAGAACACAAAAAATTAATTACATACTAATAATAAACACAATTTAAATGGAAGTATATTTGAGACATAATTATATTTTTATAAAGGAAAAGGTTTCAAATATAGTTAGACTTCAAACTTGAGTATATTTACAAGGGAAAGGGAGGAAAAGGGGAAGAAAAATCTATTAGTGGGCTACTAGCCTTTTTTATTTGCATTTTGTACACTTAGTTTGATGGCACAAATCAAACAAGATGTCAATATTGACTGATATATTATCATCGAAGCATGCTGAATTTGTTTGTTTATCTTAAATATTGCATTTAAGTCGACTCTAATATGTTTTCATTTTGAGATAAAAAGACTAATCATCCGTGTATTAGACAGACCCATTCCTAATCGAGTCAAGTCCTTGTCATCTTTAACAACATGAATCAATGCTCTTTTAACATTTTCAAGTTACATAGCTTCTTATAGAAAGTACAGTAACATATTGACAAGTATATAACCAGTATCCGGTTGAGAAACCTAGCATTTACTATCATAGATTACAACTTATGGAAACGGTTGAAAGGTAAATTAAAACAGCATTTATTTTCTCAATTTAAGAAATTACAAGCAAACGTATATTACACAAATATGATGTTAACTTAATATAGTAATGATTTTCAGTTTTATTTAGCGCTACAGCACCACTTGTTAGTTTCAAGTTAAACCGCTGAACGTTACTGCGGAAGTGTTTGCATTCTCCACATTTGCATTTTCTAGTTCTACTGTGATTGTTTGCTGCAGTTGTTTGCTACAGAGGTTGATTGTTAGTTATTTATTTTATTAATCCAATCATTTTAACCTATCTACGACCACGGCACGTAACATGCATTGAATTTATTTTTTATTGAGAGTAAAACTATATTCATTGAAATTGATTACCATACAAACAAATTATGTAGGGAAAGAAGCAAAGTAAGTCCCCTAAGTACAGAAAAAAGAATTACATGTGCCATAAATATAGACACCCGTTGACGTTAACTATAATAATTAGGTACCTTGTAGATAAACAGCCAAGCTCTAAAGACTGCAATATTAAATTGTTCTAAAAAGAGGGTAGGTAAGGCTGTTAAAACTAATAGAAAAATGTAGAAACTTCTTGCTGTAAAATATAGTCATACTAATAGTAAAAGTATACTAAAGTATAGTTAGACTTCATGCAGACCTGGATCTAGAATTTGTTAAAACTAGAAAGCATAATTTGACATTCAGAAACAGGGAAATGAATTGCAATTTCTTACTACTAATAATTACATGTTCAAATCTGATAAGAAAAGATTGTTTCCATTGCGTGATTGTAGTACTGGGCAACGTAGATCATAGTTGAATTTAAGAGCATAATTAACGCATGGTGAGTGTGCACCAACGATGTGCTTGGTTCTGTTAAGAATGGATCAAGCTTATACCAATTGTGCACAAAAGAACAAATACTTAGAAATTAAAGAAGCAAGTCAAGGAATTGTCCTGATAATAAATGCAGAATTATCTATTGGCAGAATATTCAAGTCAAATTATATTATTAACTAAAGAAAAGAGAAAATAAAGTCTACTGCAGATGATAAAAGCAAAAAACATGAATAATAATAACACCATCGAAGTGGAATGTGATTCTCTAAGATGATGGGGTAATTTTAGACAGTCTTGATGGTTGAATAAGTTCAAAATTAAATAATCAAAAGTTTTAAAATGTTTAGTCATCATAAAAAGTATTTGGCACTTGCTGCTGCCTTCTAGAAAAATGAAATCAGTGATGGTTTTGAATTTTTGAATGCGTCTCTTTGCATGGGTTCCTCTGTTGAAAAACAAGATTTAAATGCATTTTTTGGCATCACTGGAGAATTTAATGTTGTTTAATGGTGAATAAATTCACTATCAATTTTGTTTCAATTAGGGGCACGCAGTTACGGGCAAATTAAAGAAACAACCCTCATTAATTAACAATCAAGGGCCAAATTAGCGATAGCCGGCAATTACGTTAAATCAGGCATATTAGACCGGCTCAAAAAGAAGTGATAGCTCATTTTAGGCCATAAAATTTGCGTCCATTATTCCCTGATTAATCTCACGCCTTTCCTCCCTGAAGGAAAACCCCTCAAATTAATCTACATCGATAAACTGTCGTGAATCCTTCAACTCCTTCTATCAGCTGAATTTCAACCAAAATCTGTGGTTTTTTTAAATCCATTTGCATAAGTTTTTTAACTTCATTCGCATAAATTTTTACTTTCTGGTTTGATTTTTTGCATTTGTGTCGTGAATAGTCTTTTAGGATTTTTCAAAACATTTTGGATCCATGTATTCGTTTTAATTCATAGCATCATTGACGATAGAAACAGAAACAACGCAACTGAATAGATGGTATTTGATAAAACTAATTGCTGCAAAAGTCAGGTCTAAGATTGAAAAAGAGACCATTGATTTCCTGCTTTTGTTCTTGAATGGGTTTTGTAAGTTCTTTTGAATTTTTTTGCAATCTCCTTCACTCCTAGTCCAACTTCAGAAGTTCCAGGTTTCTAGCAAAGAGATATCAACTTTAGTGTTCAATTCTGAAAATAAGGAAGCTCTTGGATATATTTTTCAAATGCCTGGAGCCTAACTTTTTCCTTTAGTTTCTAGGTGTTCAGGCCATTTCATGTCTTGAGTCTTCTCTCCACTTTTGAAGAAGGCAACAACATATTCTTTTGTAGTTGTGCTAAGCTGAATTGTACCATCCCAAAGTCTCTCTGCTAACAACAGAGATGGCTTTCTAGCAGGTTCTATGGGCTTGTCAGGAAGAACATTCTCATTACTAATTGCGTTTCCTTCTACTGATTTTTTTAATCATACTGTCTGTATTTGACTCTTCAGACTATTTCAGTTGTTTCGTTTCTTCTCTATTGTAAACCTTGTTTGTGTGCGCTACCATTTGAGATATAGGTTGAACGGTCTGTTCTATATGGTTTATTTTACCACACAAAATTTGATTATGATTTGAGCTTCCACAATTTTTTCCGAGTATTACCATTATAATGAGAAAAATATTTTATAACGGTCTATTCTCTATTGTTTCAGTTGTTTCGTTTCTTAGCAGTGGTGTCCATAATTAAGCAAAATATCTTATAACACCATATGTCTTTGTAGTAAAAAGAATATTTTGAAATTTAGAGGTTCAGTATCCTGAAAGTTAAACTGCTAACAATAACTCTAATAAAAACTATACAACCATGGATGGGCAAGTGTTCAAGAAAATTACTAAATGCGCATTTGGGTATTTTGTGCTTGTATGTCCAATAAGCGCAATCACTGGAAAATGCATATAAAAGAACAACCAAAAATAACTTACTGAGTTAGAAAATAAGCCACCACGCAACTATATGTGACTTGTTTTCTTAGCAGTATATGAAACTTGCTATTTTAGTTTCTTTTTTTCTCATATTCTTGCATTCTTCTTTATGAACAAAGGACGATAATCTAATTGTTTTCAAATCTAGTTCGTGGACATAAAAGATCGTCCCCGTCAGATGTTGGGAAGCACCACTGGATATTATTCCTTTGCTAGCTTAAATTTGTTTGTTCATTAAATGTAATTATGCTAGTTACGTGTTGTTCGGTTTGGATATGCATAGATGATATAATTTATTTTGTATCGTTATATTTGCAGACCTGAGGAGCTTATGTTCAAAGAATTTCGATATTGATTGATAGTGACAATTGAAGATACTAAAGTTTGTATTTTTTTTACACCTATTCTTTAATTTATAGCGTTGCTATTTATGAATATATAAAAATGTCGTACAGTTTATCCATCTTAATGCACATGTGATATTGTTGTGTATCTCATGTTGCCAGTGCATTCCATCTCTTGTATCATAAGTATTTAAACATTGACATGAAAATGAATTTTTAAGTAATATCATTCGATAATGCGAAAAAATGTCAAATGAACACTGTGCACACAACATAATATGAAATTTGTTGGATTGTTACAATAAAAATATTAAACATCTTTTTGCTTGTTAACGTGTTGTTGCTATAGTTGCCAAAAGTTGTACTTTATCTGAAATTTGCATTAGGTTTCTATCAGGTACAAATTTAGTAAAAATAATAAAAATAATAATTGTTAGGCACATCGCTTCTTTGTATTGAAACATCTCGGTGATATTGATGTTATGTGTACATGTTTGTAGTCGGCATTTTACTTTAGCTTTTGTTTTTAGCAAATGTTAATTTATATTCCTTTTTAATGATTTGAAGATATGTATAGATAAAAATTAATGAAAATTATGATGAAATGAAATTAATTTGTTGAATGATAACTAATTTCGATCAAAGTAGGTACTCTGTCATATTCACGCAACCACCGCATATTTAGGATATCAAAGATGCTATAACTGCAAAGTGAAATCATTTGAAATTATAAATTGCATGTTTATTAATTGGAACAAAAAAAGATTTGGTTATGAATTGAATTTGAGGAAAAAAAAAATATGTTTTCTCTATATATGATTAAAAGTCATAAATTCGTAAAATTTTATTGAATGCTTTTTTTAATATGTTATTGTGGCAGTTTATACTATACAATGGACAAAGGTTGGGTAAATTTGGATCGGAACTCATATGGATATAAAAAAAATGGAACTATTTTTGGATGAGGCCTTTTCCAAATCTGCTCGCAATAATAAGATCATATGTCCTTGTAAGAAATGTTGCAACCGTTATTTCAATGATAGAGTTACTGTTGGAGGTCATCTTCTTTGGTACGGAATGGATCCCTTATATATGGCAGCTCGTTGGACACATCATGGTGAAACTTATCTTGACGAGTCAAATGTGGAAGGTGAAACTAATGTTGATTTGGTTAATAATACACCAATTGATAGCGATATGTATGATTTTCTTAGTGAAACATTTGTACAATCTACACAAAGTGTTGGTTCATCTTCAATGCATCATTCTACTTTCGAAGATCAAACGCCAGAGGCAGAACGCTTCTACAAGTTATTAGATGAAGCAAATAAGCCGTTGTACCCTGGTAGTAAGTATAAAAAATTGGATGCAGTTGTAAAATTGTACCAGATCAAGTGTTTGGGGAATGTTAGCAACTCAACGTTTTCTTTGTTTTTAGAATTATTCAAAGATATGTTACCTGAAGATAATTGTTTGCCGAAATCAAATGCCCAAGCGAAAAAAATTATTGATGAATTGGGTCTGACATATGAAAAAATTGATGCTTGTGTAAATGATTGCATGTTGTACTGGAAAGAAACATCAAATTTGGATTCTTGCTCTCGTTGTGGGGTTTCAAGATACAAAAATATTGAAGATAAAAGTGATGGGAAGAAAGTATCAGCAAAGGTTCTTCGTTATTTTCCTTTAACTCCTAGACTGAAAAGGCTATATCTTTCACAGTATACTGCGGAACATATGAGATGGCATTCAACTAGTAGTTCGACGGATGGTTTCATGAGACATCCAGCAGATTCTCCAGCTTGGAAGCATCTAGATCTTATGTGCCCAGATTTTGCTTTCGAAATTCGCAATGTTCGGCTAGGACTTGCAAGTGATGGGTTCAATCCATTTGCTCACATGAATAGTAAGCATAGCACTTGGCCAGTTATTATATCTATTTATAATTTACCTCCATGGTTGTGTATGAAACAACCTTGTCTTTTTATGTCATTGCTAATTCCTGGACCTCATGAACCTGGTAAGGACATTGATGTATATATGCAACCATTAGTAGATGAATTAAAACAGTTATGGGAAGTTGGTACTAGCACATATGATGTTTTCACTAAACAAACATTCAATATGAGAGCTGCTGTTTTATGGACTATAAATGATTTCCCTGCATATGCTAATTTATCAGGATGGAGTACATCAGGAAAGCTTGCATGTCCACATTGTAACCACCATACATGTTCAGTGCGCTTACCAAATAGTAAAAAACAAGCATATTTAGGAAGTCGAAATTTTTTACCTATAACACATAGTTTTCGATTTGATGTACGTTCATTTAATGGGAAGCGTGAGGATGATGTTGCACCTAAACCGTTAACCGGGATTGAGTGTTTGGTACAATTATCCAATTTAAAATTTACATTTGGTAAAGCACCAATAGTTGAGCCGACTACTGGAAAAAGACGACGAAATATCAATTCCAATAGAGAACCAAGAGTTATTGGACCATGGAAGAAAAAAAGCATATTCTTTACTTTACCTTATTGGCAAAATCTTATGATACGACTTAACATAGATGTGATGCATTTAGAGAAAAATGTAAGTGAAAATATTTTGGGAACGGTAATTGGTACATCAAAGAAAGGTAAGGATGGAATTCAAGCTCGAGCTGATTTAGAAATTTTAAATATAAGAAAATCTCTTCAGCCTATTCGTGAAGGAAATAGGACGTATATACCTCCAGCGATATTTTTCACAACTAGTGAGGAAAAGATACTATTTTGCAAAGTCTTCTCTGATATACGCGTCCCTGATGGATATTCTGCTAACATTGCAAGATGTGTAGATATGAAAGAGAAGAAATTAACAGGGTTGAAAAGTCATGACTGTCACGTAATCATGCAACATTTACTTCCCCTTGCAATACGACGAGTTCTACCTAGACCACTCATTCTTGTTTTGCTCGAGTTATCTGCAATATTTAGACTACTGTGTAGTAAAAAGCAACATGCTTCATCGATGAGTCATCTTAAATATAGGATAACATTAGCCTTATGCATGATGGAAAAGATGTTCCCCCCTTCCTTCTTTACCATATCCGTTCACTTAATTATTCATTTAGCTGATGAAGCTGCATTAGCTGGACCAGTGGACTATCGTTGGATGTACCCTATTGAAAGGTAATACGTCAAAGCGTAATTCATTTGTTAAATCAATACATCGTTGAATTATATCTGTACAAAGACTTAAAGATATTTGCAAGCGTTGAAAATTATCTTTTGGAAGAATTATATCTTATTCTTTTTCATAGGTATTTGCAATCATTAAAAAGATATGTTCGCAACAAGAGCAATCCAGAAGGAAGCATCGCTGTAGGATATCTTGCAGAAGAGTGTGTGTCATTTTGTTCGATGTATTTGACAGTTGTTGAAACACGCCACACTCGACATGGGAGAAATGCCGATATATCATTGCCTCGCAATGTCGAAGGAGGTCTATCAATTTTTGCGAACTCCGGTCATCATTTAGGAAAACGTACAGAGATTAATCTAGAAAAAAGTATTTGGGAGCAATGTCACACTTGTATCTTATTCAACTGCAGTGAAGTGGCTTTCTTTCTAGAGTAAGATTAAATTTAGTAACATCAAATACATACTTTAACATACAATAATTACTGCTACCTATTATTTATTGTCTAACTTATGGTTTGACAGTAAGAGATTGAGGGAGTTGCATAAAGTTCATCAGCGTAAAACCATTCGAGAATTAGAGAGTTTGAGAAATAAAGAATTTTCTACTTGGTTTCGACATCATGTAAGTATCTTTCTCAAATTACACGTGGCACTTCTAAACTATTAATAATAATATATTCTTACCTTTATAGGTAAACAATCTTAGTGTTGCGGAAAATTCTTCAATATCAAAAGATTTACTTCGACTAGCAAATGGCCCAAGCATGACAGTTAAGGACTATAAGAAATATGTTATAAATGGTTATAGGTTTCGAACTAAATCAGTGGATGATAGATATAAAAATCAAAATTGTGGCGTCTTTGTGAATGCTGAAACATCAAGTTATTCGAGCGTAAGAGATTGTAGTCCAATTACCGGTAATGTTGATTATTATGGGGTTTTGAAGAATATTTATGAGCTTGATTATAGGTTTCCTGGTGAAAGCGACGAACAAGCTTGCAAAGTTGTTTTATTTGAGTGTGACTGGGTAAATAATTCAGGAAAAAAGAAAGATATATACGGATTTAACTTAGTGAACTTCAATCGTGTGGCTCAAAATAAAGATAGGTTTATTTTGGCATCACAAGCCATTCAAGTGTTTTATGTTGTTGATCTGAAAGAGCCAGATTGGAGTGTTGCAATCAAAACAAAACCTAGAGATTTCTATGATTTAATGGAAGAAAATGATGCAATCGACATAGATGACTACTATGCTACATCAAATCTCGATGATCCTAAATTGGATGATGAAGAATTACAAATAAGGACAGACGTTCGTGGTGTTTATGTTAATAAAGTTTTACCAATGTCCGTGGTTGATGCTTCCACACTTGAAGAGGATGTCTCTACCGAAGAAGAAAATGAAAGCGAGTGCGATGATGAGATATAGTAAAAAATAATTATGTTCAAATTTACAATACGCTTTCTTATTTTAGTTTTGTCAAGAATTGTTTACTTTTCTCTTCTATTTATGGATTTTTTTTTTTTTTGGTTTGTTTACATATGCATTGAGTATTATTTGTTTTTCTTCATGAATTTATTGTACTTCCTTTGGAGAATGCTTAATTTATTCAATTTAATGGTACATGATATTCATTGCACCAAAAATAATATTGATCATTAGATGAATACATTTGGATATTCCAATTCTGATGGTGGCACAGAAGAAAATGCTGGACCTCAAAAAGATGGTATGTTCTCACAATTTACATGCGTATATTTATTAATTGTTGTCAATTACATGGTTTATGCTATCTTCTACCTAATAGGGTTAACAAAAAGGAAAGGACGTGGTTACAACAAACCTAAATGGGGGAAAGCAGGCAAGCAAAGCATTGAGTTTACAGAGGATGGGTTATGTGTTGATCCGGAAGATGCTAAGTTGGCAAGTTACTTGGGTAGCTTGGCAAGAAATTACAATCTTCTTCCACTTACTACAATAGATTGGAGACAGTACTCTGATGCACATATAGACAAAGTGTGGAAAGCAATATCGGTAAGTTTGAACTTTACTTCAACAATCTCTTTTATTGTGCAACATCCCTTACCATATTATAATTGTCATAAGAGATATATGTGTGAAAGATTGAATGTTGAATTATGTTTTAGTGAAAATGACAACCCAAGTGCCTTATATTATGAAAGGATATCAAAATACATTTGAATGTATGGTAAAATGTGCCAAAACGAATTTCTCGGGACTTTGGTATAAGAAGATTATAATAGTTCTTCACTATCTTTTTTTGCTTTTACAACATCTTGTATTCTAACAATAAAAATCATTATTTTCTATCTTATTATTATCATTAGTTTATCATTAGCATTTATCCTTAGTG
This sequence comes from Allium sativum, assembly GCA_030737875.1. NCBI lineage: Eukaryota > Viridiplantae > Streptophyta > Magnoliopsida > Asparagales > Amaryllidaceae > Allium > Allium sativum. The sequence continues at coordinate 890,172,344 of CM060926.1, read as the reverse complement.
ATGTTTTCTCATTCATAACTCTAGTAAAGTGAGCGAGGGATAATAAAAAAGCAATAATGAGTTGACTTATAAAATCATAATGTGGTTTATGCGTGGATGATACAAATCAACACCTTATTGATCACAAAAATTATATGACTTGGGTATGCATATCGTTTTGAGATGAACCATAAGTTATTTTCATATATATTTTGATTTTTTAGTGCAAGAATATATCTCATGTTTTAGCATGAAATTATACAATTAGTAAATGTGACATAATTTATGTATCTTTTAAGGATACCATTGATTGGCGTTCTGATGATATTCCTCACATCCCAAAAATTCGACATTCGCTATTGAAGAGACTATCCCACAAAGTACGAAACAATCGATCCTACTTAAAAGCTAAATACTACAATCCACATATTGGCTCACCTTCGCGTTTCACAAGTGGAGATGATCGTGTGGACAGTGAGCAGTGGAAGGAAATGGTAAATTACTGGGATAACGATGCTAAAAATAAAGTAAGAAATATATATCTCTTGTTATTTCATATGCATGGAAAGAGATACAATTATTAATGATGCCAGTGAATTTTAGGTGCGGGTTGAAAGAAACACAGAGAATCGTAAGAAGTTAAAAATGAGTCACACGGGTGGATCGATGAGCTTCGTGAGACACTATGCTAAATATGTAAGTAATCATGTTTCTACATTCATTCTATCATTTTATTACGAGAATCGTATAATTTTTGTATGCACAAGGGGTTCACTAATTTTTATTTTTTCAATTCATCATGAAATGTCTTTCGCTGAAAATTGTGTTCTTTATGTTGAAACAGGAAAAAGAGCATGGCCATAAACCTGATCCAATTGAGGCATATGAATTAGTTCATAAAAGAAAGGATGAGCAAAGAAGTTGGGTTGATGATGCTTCAGAGCAAATGGGAGTAAGTTTGATATATTTAAGCCAAACTTTGTTGATTTTTAAGTACTCTTTTTTTTATATATATTTTGTTGTGTGTACATCATTTTCGTATTCTGACTAGATCAAAAGGTGAACCAGTACAGAAAACTTGTTAATTACCCTTGAAAAACAAATGTTTTATTTATTATTTAATCACCTACAATGCTATTGTTATTGCTGTGCTTTTTGCACTATATTTTGTAAAATCTACTAACTAGGTTTAAGCCATATATTTTGGGTTAGGTAAGTAATAGAAAATTAATTTATGATATACTTCTGTTGTTAACAAGTCCCCTTTTGTTTTTTCCTTGATGTCTAAATTTTTCTACAATTATTTAATAAACCAGGTACATGTGAATATAGACTTTGAAGTCACTTGATTCAGTCTGATAGCACTTATCAGTTTAATACTGTAGTAATTATCCATTAATTGTATTGTTTTGACTAAAGACTTGTAGCTTTGTATTATATTCTAATTACGACGACATTAACTTTATGTATGGAGAGAGAAATCATAATTTAGAGTATTACTTCAGTTCATGTGTTTTAAACATACCTAGAAATTGAACATAACACAATGCAGTATTCTATGATCGTACACAATGTAGGTAGTAGTTCAGATGCCTTTACGGTGAATCATATATAGTTGATATGGTTATAATTTTGTTATATGTTGCTTACATATGGAATATCAACCTTAAATATTCATAAACTTAGAATATGCAGAAGTATTTGAAAACATTTATCCACAACCATTTATTACTGACATATTTAGTAATATTTTTCATTCACATTATACCACCCATCAGAGATGATTGAAACCCCATCCGTGTAACAAGTATCCTTAGCAATAATTAAAATTTTCTTTTAAATATTAGTCTTTGCTTCATCTAATAATGAAGCTCTGGCCTTTTCAAATTATGGGGCTATGTAACCTTTGAGTATCATGTTAATATCTCTCACCATTTGGCATAGCTGGGAATTTCCTTGTATACTGAAAGATATTTCATTAAGACTTAGTACCTGCTCAAATGCTCAAATCAACCAAGTGTCCATCATTGGCTGCAGATGACTATTCAATAATTCTTTGATTGCTATGTAGGTGATCTAATTTGAAATTCTTCAAGGTAGAAGAAATAACATCATTTTCTAATGTTTCAATTTTTTACATACTATTTCAAGCTATGAATTATTTATCAATAGAGTAGTAATTCTTTCAATTTCAGATTTCCTTCTTGGTGCAGTACCAAAAAAGTTAGTGTTATCAAATATTTATCACTCCCACCATTTAGCGCCACTAGGATTCTTCCTACCTTCTTAACATCTCAACTATATTTCATCTAGCAAACTTTTTTCCACTGTTGGTTCACAAACTATTATCCATGACAGCAAACCTAATATTAACTGTTATGTGATTGATTTTTTTTGTAGGCACTTATATCAGAAAAGCTAAATGAACTAGTTGATGTTAATGGGGTTGAAACACCAGAAGTAAGGCTGCAAGCATATGTGGCAGCAAGAGGATTTGAGACTGGAGGTAGAGTTCGCGGTTATGGAGAAGCCGTGACACCAGATATGGTTCCTTGGGTTCAAGAAACTCAACCGACACCAGCGGTTCGTAGAACGCGTAGAGGTCGCGCTTATGCTTTACTACAGTCCGAATGTTTGAGTCTAAAAGAAATGTATGAGAAACAACAAAGTATTAATGAGAAGCAAGGAAAGGAAATCGAAGAGCTACGACGTATGATTCAATCTTCTCAAAATTTATCATCAATTCCTCTCCACCTGAACAACCGTCATCTACACAGGAAGAGCCTCTAAACACAAATCACCAACCACTAACCCAAAATCAACCACCCAATCAACAACAGACTTCCACCCAACAGCCAGTAGTCCATCAGAATTTATCTTATCCACAATTTGGACCTCTCTATTATCCGCATCCATATCATCCGTCATTATACCCTCAAGTGCCTCATCCAACAGGAGACTTTACCTCAACCCTTAATGATATGGATTTTTTACAGCTTATGGTTCGAGGCTCCAATTCAGATAAGTAATTGGTCAACAAGGTTGACTGTATGTATCTTTATGAACTCTGTTCCTAGTTTGTGAATTTGCTGTATCTAGTCTAGGGGGTACAGTCCTTTGTTTCTATGCTTTTGTTTAAATTGTATTACTTTTCGTTTACTTGACAATATTTCTTTTCAGTTCCATATAAAAATTCTCTTTTTAGTTTCTGTCATTCTTGAATTTAATTTTGCAGTGGTTGAAAATTTGCTGCGTTGAAAATTCTGTTTAAACTGCAAGGTTCACTGTATGTATCTTTTACAGTCCTTAAACTGCAAGGTTCACTGTATTTTACAGTATTGTAAATTTTCAATACAGTATTGATTGGGTGTTGGTTGAAAATAGAATTTACAGTCCTTAAAAGATACATACAGTGAACTGTTATCATGCTATATACAAATTCTGCATGCTATTATCATATTATATTACATAAGAAACGTGCTGTTTAATGTGATGTTTGTTGTAAGTATAGTGCAGGTTGTGTCATATTACAATTGCAAATAATGCTGCAGGTTGTGAGCTTTACACTATTATAATATGTTTCATGATGCATGTGTTTTCATAATGTTATATATGTGCAATACTATTGGATAGAAGACATTAAAGTACACTTTTGCAGACACTTTTATTTGTCTCTATTATAAAATATTGTGAAACACAGTGCAGGCTGTAATTTGTGTCCCCATTATAAAACGTTGTGAAGCAGACTGCCGGCGGTATTCTCTGTCTCCAGTACAACTATTTAAGGCAAAATTTTATGCCTGCATCAATGCTTACAGGTAAGCAGACCTGCATGTTAGAGGCGTATTAAAAACGCAAAACGCCTCTGTATATTATTCGAGGCAGCTTTTTTTGGGACCCTTCTCAATTCGCCTCTCATAGTTTTTGGGGCATATTAATAATATGTTTTGCCTCTATTGGCAATATTAAAGGCTATGAGGAAACGCCTTTAATATTTCTGTTGTTGGTAGTGCTTGTGCCCAGATCTTTTTTTAATTTGATGGTTTAGTCTATAGTTATCTAAAACTGTACATACTCCAATCCCCTATATGAAATATCCTTTTACCATTTAAACTTGAATTAATATGCATAAATTTGCTCCTTTCAGTGCTTAAGTATCTCCTCACATTAGGAAGGCTACTTTTCCTCTGTCCTTAGACCATTACCTATGATCCGTTCTGTTCAATTCGTTATCTCTCATCGTTGACAACTAAAAGGACGGACCGAGAAACCTGAAGTCGGAATAGCCATAAGGGTGGTAATACAATGAAATTTTTTAGCCGTTTGGCCGTTATCGGCAAAGTGTTTGCCATTGTAAATTTACAACACCCAGCCACCTCCATTTCCATTTTCATCGACCTTCCTCATTTTATGCCTACGAAAAGAGAGGTTTTCATATGATTTCCTCCTCTAGATCCATGAATTCCGTTAGTTTTTACTCAAATTAAAGGTCATTTTTGAGATATACACTCGAAGAGACGTCCAAAATGCTAATAAAATTTTACCAAACAATTTATGCATGGAGAAGGCAGCAGCGGTGGCGTAGGCGGAAGTGGAGAAGATCAGAAGTATATGCACGAACAAGGAATATATGAACTTCTAGAATCCGCTGAAAAGTAAAAAAGCCAAGTAGGAGGGGTAGAAGAATAATAATAAGGATAATGTTTCAGAATTTGTCCAACATGAGATTAATGTGTGTTAACTCTGTACGAACTTAGAGTTATGTGTGTTACTACAGTCTGTGTCCTGACACTAACGCGACTGGAAACTGTAGCCATTAAGTGACTACATCGTATTCATTAAGTGACTACATTTAATGGACTGACAATCAATTTAAAACGTAACGCTAACATGGTAGGATTTTCTATCAAAGTTCATTGTTAGTGTATAGTAGTGTTGTCAGGTTTAGATCTATGTCGACGTAAGTTTAGTATTTTTAGGATGCTACGACTTATTTCCATGAAAATGGAACATTAACGTGTCATTAAGAAACAAATCATGAGTTGTATGCGTATACGTGAAGGTAAGAGAGGCACTGATGTAGCTTTTTATGGACTGGTTGAGGAAACACTTCGAAATGGCGAAAAATATAAAACAAAGTTTTCAGTCATTAAAGAGCTTCGCAATATGCCTAGGGTTGTCCTTTATTACTTCTTGGGAGTTTTCATTGAGGAACTCCTGAGATTGATTGAATTCACTTAATCGAGAAGTTTTAATGGATCAATTTCACTGGATCAAGTTCCAAAGATCGCTAAGTTTCAATGGATCAATTTAGTAATTCCCAAGATAAATGGATCAACTTTGTAATTCCCAAGATAAATCGAGGTTAGTTGGTTTGTTAAGCAGGCCAAATTATTAAACATTAAGGCATAAAAAAAGGATCATCCTATTTGAATGGAAGAAGATATTTACCAAACACTAAGCTTTTCATTTATTTGTGCTCGATCAATATACACGATTTTTCCTTATGAACTTCACTTGAACTTGTCAAGTTTACCTAATCTTTGTTTCTTTGAACCGAGTTTTGATAACACAGTTGTTAACGATATTTTTCGTCAACACCGGAGATATGTCTAAGGAAATGGACCTAAGGGGAAAACGGGGTTATTTAGTTCCTACAAGCTTGAGTTAGTTCACTGCTTCCTAAATATAAAGGTCCTAAGTTCAAATATTAGTTACTCTTCCCTCAAGAGGTGAGTATCATGCTTATGAAACTTAACAACTAATAGTGACCATGCGATAAGGGTTCCCTAAGCACAACACAAGATAGAAAGCTAAACGGTTTGTAGAAAGTGGTTTCTCAATAACCTTGGAGAAGGTTTAGTACTAGGTGAGGACCCATTGTCATGTAGGAGCATAAGGTAGTATGTTAAGGAAGAAGTTAAAGAATTCATGAAAATTATGCTAAATGTCAATCCACTTTTTATTGCTCATTTACTTGAGTATACAAGTGTTTACAAAAGAATTTCCGAATTCGATTTAGAAATTTGGGATTACTCTAGAAGAGAAGAGTACGAGATTGAGAAATAAGAATTCGACCTCGAAAATGTGACCCCTAGGGTCTTATTTATAGAAAAATCAGGACCCCTTTTGGCATTAGGTCTACAAAAGCCTTTTTCGAGTGCGGCAACTTTGTGTCGAACGCTTTTCTCCTTTAGGTTCCGGTTGCCGAGTTTCGGCTATTGTTGAGAGATATGACATAGCCTCTAGTGTGTCGGTCTTTTCTTCAAGAAAGATGGTTCTGGTCTTTAGAGCATCTCTTGGAAGTTGCTTCTACCTTTCGTACGGATACCAAGCCTATTGGTATTGATAGCATCGAGTATAGCCTCCATCTTTCGGAGATAAGCTTTTAGTCTTGTCTTCAAGTCTTCACGATGTTTGACTTCGTGCCTTGAATTCTTACGTTCCTGGAGCCGTCACCTCTTTCGCTATTGACGCTAAGCATGTTAGTGTGGATAGCTCTTCTTCTTGGAAAATTTAGCTTTCTCTCGGTGAATCTCTGGGGTGGATTTTCGGTCTTCCGGAAGAGTACTTTCAGTGTACTTCCTATTGAAGTTGCTTCTAAGTAGCCGTCATGCTTTAAGTCGGATAGCTGGCCATCGGAAAGCATGTGTCTCGGGCTTTTGTGCCCTCATTGTTTTTACCTCGTTTTGTATCGGCATTAAGCAGATCTTTGTCGATAGCCCTTTCGTCTCCTACTACAAGAAATTTGACCTTTACCTACCAATATTTTACCTACTAATAAATATGGGTAGGTAAAGAGAACCTTTATCTACCAATATTCAATGGTAAAATTTATTGTTAGGTAAATATAGTCAATGTTATAAAATTGCTGAAGGATGATTATCTACCAATATTTGTAGGTAGGTAAAATGTATTATCTACACATATGTAGAAGGGGAAGTTATTTTGCGATTAGCTCCTCTATTTTTATCATATCATTTTAACCTTTTGTTAAAAATAATGCTGAGTTGTGTGATGATGTGTCAAAAAAAAACATTCTAGCTACTTGTTTGAATTGAAGATTTCGTTTATGTATTATAGCAATGTTTTTTGTAAAATCTTTTCTTTATTAATTATTAATAATTATTTTTAAATATGAAATAATTAACGGTTAATGAATTGATAAATAATAATTAAATTGTAAATAATTAATATTAAATAATCGTTCATTAATAACTTATCATACATTGTTATTTTTTTTCCAAACAATTGGCAATAAAAGTTAACTTTAAATATTTCTAAAATATTTCACAATTTCACACAAATATGTCATCATTTCAAATGACTAAAACATATTTTTCACTACTTTATTGCAGAGATGCAATCCGTATCATCCTCTCCGACTATAAATTTAACATCTTATTTTAAATCAAATCTAATGGTACAAATCCCAATCTACGTGATCTCTTTTGTGGATCCACGTAGTCTCTTTTGATTGGCCACAGTATAAACCACAAAGACTGCCACTACAAATAAACAACAGTAATCTTGTTGACAACTATTTATTATAATTTGATTTCATTAAAATATGTAGTTTTAACCAAATTTCATTATTTTATGGTTAGTTTCATGGATTTTATGTAAAAAAACAAAAAAAAATAAGGAAAAAAAGGTGTTTTAATAATGGATTTTTGTAGTAAAGAAACGATGCATGTTAAGCGATTTTTGGTATTTGAATAGAATTTGCCTTTATTATAGTTGCATTCATATTCAAATCTAATGGTATATCAGATCCGGATCTATTTTATAAGACAAATTCTATTTGTACACCTTAAATTGTTTTAGATACAACAGTCTTTTTTTTAAATCATATACACCACTTTTTGCTTAGTATACATCATACATATTACTAAACTATCCTTAAGCCTGAATAAAACAAAATAAGTTTCTTATTTAGTATCTTTCTCATGTGCATTGATCAAACTAAGGAATATTGATTTCTAAAATCTATGAATTCACTTTTGCAACTCAAATTCAAATCCTTAATTGGATTTATATTTATCTAATTATTTATATATTAGAATTTAACTTTAAATTTTGAATAATAAAATATTAACATGCTTAAATTTTGATTTTAAATTAAAAAACGATTTAAATATAGTAAAAAACTGAGAACTTAGTACACAATGAAACATATTAATTTAGTACTTCAATTTTAAATAGAATTATGACTAATTTGGAATGCATAATGTTAGAACTAATTAACATGAATATAAAAAGAAAGAATATGAATAAAATTTAACGCATCAATAGAGGTTAAAATAATTCACTTGATAACTCAATGAAATTTCAATTATTTTATTAAAGAATTTTAACGATTGTGTATGATTTGGACATATGAAATTTTTGTAATTTAATTTTATTTTGATTATTTTTTAATAAGGGTATTTTTGTCTTTAACTTACTTAATTTTTTAATGGTGTAGGTAAAGTAATTTACGGTGTATAAATGGAATTTTCCATTTTACAATTGTATACATATTCATATTCTAGTAATTTGATTAATAAATATTGTATCATTTTATTCCCAAATTGAACAAATGATTAAAATGGTAAATGATTAACGCTATAAAGTAGGATCCATGGAAAGGAATACATTGACAAAAAGGTCACACATTAAGGTAGTAATGTACAAATAATGCATGATTTCTCAGTTATTATTTCTCGATCATGTAGTAAATCAGCAAAATTTACATTTTCATTATTTAATATATGACATTAAGGTAGTAATTATTTACAGTAACAATTTGAGTTACAATGTTCTTAACTTTTCAACAACATCTTCAATGCATAAATTTTGGAAACAAAATGTGAAAATGTATAAAAGTTTAAACCATAGTCAAACCGCATTTATGTGTAATTATTACATATCAGCTATTATAGAATTTTTTAAAAAATGTATTAAAATAACCAAATATATTACTAATTACCCCAAAATTCCTTATGGTAGTATTAATGAATTTGAGATTTTATTTTTATACCTTTCTACCAATATATAATCATTGATGTGTTAATTTGATGTAACTAATTTTGGTAAAAAAATGTAATATGAATCAGCAGTTGAAAACAAAAGTTGAGTATGATAAATAGGAAACAAAGTGAATGAATCAAAATACTAATAGTAACATTGAGTCATATATGGGTTTTGATTTTCAACCACATCTCCGCTCTAAAATTTTTGGTAACTAATTAAATAAGAAATTGTATAAATGTAGAAACTGTAATCCTCATATTTATGTGTAAATCTTTCCTATGAGCTCTTATATAGAGGAAATTTTCACATACGAAAATAAAAGAATGTTATTAATTGCTGAATACTCATATATGACAGTAAAATGAAATTAAGATTTAATTCATGTACCTTATCATTATTGTATAAACATTGACGTTTTTGGTAAAATCAATGAGAATGTGAATCATTGAAGTTTGTCATATATTAGGTGCATAATAATATAATAACGGAAATATATAATAAATATTCCAAACGTTCGCTACTAATACCTGCAATAACCAGTTGTCTGCATTCTTTTCCCTACTCCATATCATCCTTCTTCCTCTCCTCCACTTCACAAGAAAAAAATGGAGAGAAAAAATAGATCGAAAATTTTGTTTACACGCTCCCAAAAAATCATAACTATAACTCAACCACCTACCCCTCAATCTACAATGAAATCTACTCATCCTTTGTTTACTCTACGTCCTTTAGGTGATCTCAAGTCATCAATTATTGTGTGTTTCATCTATCAGGGCTCTTTACAGGTTTGGACTTTACTTTAATTGTAAATTAATGCTTTTATCATAGTTAAATCTCTAGAATTGAAATCCTAATTTCAATTTATGCTTTTTCTCATACAATAGTTACATGATTCTCTTAATTGGTGGTGCTAGTCTAGAGTTTTTCTCCTTGTTTGATACTGGATGGTCCATATGATTCAACATATGGTTACTTGTACATATTTTTTCTTTCCTTAATGCTACTTTCACAACTTTTGCAATATCTTTTTTTGGCAAATAGTACAAAGGTTTTTACTCATAATTTGAAATGAAAAACTAAGGTCCTTTCTCATCACTGTGCTTGGTGATACATTATGGAGTAGTTATGAATGTTTAAAATGGCTAATAGTGTTTCCCCAAGTGTTATATATATTTCATGAATTTTTTTGCTGGTTTGTTTGTGTGAGCAGAGTAAGAATTCGTTGCATTATATCAATTTTAACTGGAGGTTTGTTGTATCTAGATTACCATTTCAATTATAAAATAATCATGTTCTGTAAAAAAAAGTAATCATGAATACTCAAGTTTTATTTATTTATTTTTTCTTTGCAGTGGTTGGAGAAATGAATAGTTATTGAAAGTAGTTGATACAAAAGAAATGATGAAATCAAGAGCTAATATGGAGGAAGGCTTCGAAGTAATGAACTATGTACCGATTAAGGATAGATCTTTGCATTGTACTGTGTACTTAGTATGTTATGTATAGATTAATATGCTTATGAATTATGTAATGTATTTTGTAATATTATTTTTGTTATTAATGTTAAACTTTGAAGTGTAACATACCGTTGTAATTTCAAAAATTGTTAACTTTGATCTTCGTGTTGTACCTATAAAAAAATATTTGGTTTAATGATTTTTCTGTTGTGATATTATGTTAAATTTGCAAACTTTTATATTGAGTATGAAAATTAAATGAATTTGGTGTTGTAAAACAGTCAAAAAGTAAAATATTTTTTAAAGTATGCAAATTTGCAACGTCCATAAACCAGTGCTAAATAAAAAATAGCAAAGGTTTTTTTTAAAATAACGTTATATAATGTAGACCAGTGACATAATGCCATGTGACATATCAGATAATTCCACATGGACTAATCAAATAATGCCAAGTGGCATAAAAAATGTTGTCATGTGCACTAACCAAATGATGACACATGGACAAATTATTGTTTGACACATGAACCAACCATTAAATGCCAAGTGTCGGCATTAATATATGCCATGTGTATACTTCTATGACAACCATGTCAGCAACCATGCATGATGACACATAATGAGCCATATCAACAACCATGTAGGATGACACATCAGCTGATGACTCACCATTTGAGTCATAACGTAGTGGGGTCCATTGATTCTTTTACCTACAAATATCAATAAGTGTAGAAAAAACTATTTCTCTACTAAGCTTTACCTACCAATTTCTACCAATTCAATATTGGAAGCTAAAATATATTGCCCACCATTACGTTAGTTTTACCTACGCTTACAACTGGTAGGTAATGACCCCATTTTCTTATAGTGGGTCCCCTTGTTGTGCTTTGTTCCTTGTCAAATCTTTGGCCTCAGATCGAGGGTTGTCGTCCCTTCTTTCTTACTTGCTTCTGGATTGAGATAATTGGCTTTCAGAATTAACCCTTTACGCTATTTGTCTCTTGTTTAAAATCCACTCTGTTGAAGACCCCTTTCTCTGGTAGGTTCTAAGCTTTCTCCTTTTAGGGTGGTGATGGCTGTCACCATTGCTTCTTTTAATGCTTTCGGTTTTATTCTGATGTTGGTTTGAGCTTCCGGATCATTCCCTTTACTGGTGGCGGTTCGATGCCCCTTCACCTATAGCCTGTTTTGGTGTTGAATTTTGGTAGTAACATTTGCCCCACTGTGTAGTGGTATTTTCGACTTTTTAAGTCAACCTTTGACTTTCTTTAGGCATTTTGACTTCACGCTTTTTGGTATCCCTCAATCAGATCTATTGATTCATAATTACTTGTACGGCTGAGATTCAAGTAACACTTTTAACATATATACTCTTTCTTCTTCTTCCCTGTTCTTGCACATGCAGGTCCATTGCTTAAACAAGATCACCATTTCTCAAGAATTTACAAGATTTTTAAGAATTTCAAATGTAACAATCTATAAGTGTTTCTATTCCAATTTTAATTTAAGAATCTAAGAGGGGATTTATCTTACTTAATCTATGAATTTTAATTATAATTTACAAGTTCTTAGTTTCCTTGTAATAGTTCGATTCACAAAGAGCAGTTGTAATGATCAACAATGGTGAATTGTGTGAAAGTAGCACATACCCCCCTTATCGTACTTTCTGGGGTTTAAAATGTGAAACTATGTGCATAAAATTTATCTCTAGTATGGGGTTGAAATTGAAATTTCCTTTTTTTATGCCGACAGGCTTAACGTTGACACTACTGACCCCTTTCAGCTTCAGTTCCCTCATAACCAACACCGAGGTTTATTTTTGAATCTAGAACTGGATGTTGATGAAACAGGTTATACCTATTGAAGTCTTAATGTATGGGTAGGTTAACATTAGTCCTGCTAATCCTGCTGGCATGACACTTCCGATTTTTTATGGCATCAACATGGTTATTGACAATGAGACAATTGGTATAATTAAAACTAAATTCTGAGTGATGTTATAGACAATTATGCATGAGACATAATTATACGTGCTCCATGGTAAAGGTTTTAACTCCCATAATCTGCCGCATGCTTCTAACTATTTTGAGGGGAAACCGGGGACTTGTATTAAGTAGTTTATATAATGATATTAATTTAGTGAAATCAATGCTAACACATTTATAATGAAATGATATCACGTGGCACTACTGAACTGGGGTTGATCTCTAGAACACTTGGTTGATCTCGATGGAAGCCATGGTGGATCAAGCTCTAGACCTTTGCTTGGAAGTGTAGATGATGTTAGGATCACTTCAAATGAGAGAGGAAGCAATTTGGCAGCCCTTCGGGGTGGTCGAAATCGATCCTGTTTGTGGTGGAAGCCATGGCCTATTTATAGGTGAGCCACCATGAAGAAATGAGCTGAAATTCATATATGCAGGCTACGGGTCGCTCGCCCATTTAATTACGAAAATGCCACTGCCTAGTTGTAACCAATTGTCTACAGCTGTATCCAGCTGTCTTGCGCGAGCGAACTTCATATGCGCGGGTAGGCTAAACGGGTGGTGAGTGTACGAGCGACCGTTTAGAGGATGTGCGAGAGGCTACCCAGGGTGACTAGGAAGATGTGCGATTGACCAGGAATTAGCATAGGCCTTTCTCTGATCGACCGGTAGGTGGCATCTAAGTGAACCAGTGGTATCTAACTAAGGAATGAACGAGTGAGCAGGGTTGCAATGTGCGTATAGACATACGATGTGTGCGCAGCCCCCTGGTTCTTTGGGTTACCTACCAGAGATACATGTACGACCAATTAAGGTAGTATGAGTGAGCGGTTGGGAAGAAGAATGAGCGACCTCTACAAGACGTACAAGCCTTATTGTATTCGAGTCATGCCGCACTTAAGGTCGCCTTGTGTGTACGACCTCTCCGTATGGTCAAGCTGTGTTGTACGCTCGACCCTGTTCTAATGAGCGGACGACACAACTGTTCTAATGTCTGCGACCTTCCTTGATGTGCTCGACCCTTCATGTCCTTTTAGTTTGTGCTTGACTCTGGTTGTGTATGATCGTCCCTCTATATGTGTTGAACTATGAATGCACGACCGATTCTATACAGATTTAATAAACTAACATAGGTATGATTTTTGAGGGATAAACACTTATCCACTATAAATTCTCTTGACTTTTACTTTGCTTTTTTAGTGATTGTGGCCCTATTACCTTAAATCTAACCGAATGGTGAAGTGCTTCCAAAGCACCCTAGGAGTTTGAGCCAATTTTGACTCAAACATTTGGTTCCCACCGTGGGGCCGCTTTCACTTTCCACAATACCCTTCGCGGTGTATTGAAGTGTTTTGTGGAATTCCTCTTGCTCCGATAGGCTCCCAAAGCCTAAAGAGTGGACCCATTGAAGAATTTGCTTCAAAGATAAAAAAGTTATCAGAAATCATGGCTGGTTCAAAGAAGAACAGCAAGTCCATTAGAGCTACTACGAGTGTTGAAAATGCTTATAATAATGAAGTTACACCATAAACCTTGAACCGAGAAGTGGCAGAGTCCTCGAGGCCATCTATGACTTGAGATGATATGAATGTGGTGGTGACTAGCTTGAATGAAAAAATGGATGTTATAACTAAAATGATGATGGAAAAAATTGACGCCTTGCTTAATGCTCAAGCCAATCCCCTGCCTCCAAAGGTCGTGGTCAATGCTGACGAAAAAGAGGACTCTTCTGCCTTAGACCCAAGTCAATCCCGCTTCTTAGTGGAAGAGAAGGGGGAGGCCGGTGTTGAGGACTCTAAAGTCAAAGGACCACAACATGTCGAGAAACATACAACTCGAAGCGCCACAAGTCCCACCAAAGGAGCACCTTCCAAGCGAGGTCTAGGGCATCGGAACTTGAACCTGGGTCACTCAGGTAAAAGGACTGAAGCCTGCTCCGTGGAATGGAGTGGCGATGTGGAGCGCATCTCGGATATGATCCAACGAATAATGAAAGAAAACGTGGCCCATCAAGATGAAGAGAAGGAATGAGAGTTTTCACCCAGCAAGAACCCATTCATAGAAAGGATTCATCAAGTGAAATTCCCTAAGAAATTCACACCCCCGATTATAGCACCCTATAGTGGAACTGTAGATCCGAGCGTCTTCTTGTTCAAGTATGATCAACACATGAACGGAGTTAGGGCCACTGATGAGATAAAATGCTTATACTTCCCCATATGCTTGGAAGGGGTAGCTTCATTGTGGTTCACTAGGCTCGCCTATGTGTGTTGATCAATTTGCTGATTTGGCAGGAAGGTTACAAGGCCAATTCCAACTACAAACAACCAAAGTATGGGATGTGATGTCGCTTAGCGAAATGGAGCAAATTCCTGGAGAAACGATCAAAGCTTTACTTACAAGGTTACATGTTGTGGCAGTCAAAGTTATAGAACCAAGACCCTGTTACTTACTGACAGCCTTAAAAGGTGCTATTGATAAGTAGTTAGATTTTGGGAAGTGGCTCAAGATGGAAAAAACCAAAACTCTGAAGAAGTTTTATAAGAAAGTTGAAGAGTATATGAGCATGGAGGGCGATCCAGCCACTGTCCGAAATGTTGTAGAGATTAGTGCCATCGAAGAAAGGAAAGGAGTGAGGTCCAAGGTGAGCAAAAGAATAACCCTAGGCAGAAAAAGGGAAACGAAGGGAAGGATAACAAATCTTATGAAAAGACACAATTCTACAAGTATTCAGAATTGACTCCGCTGAATGAAACCCTCGAGAGGATTTACTCTGCTATAAAGGATTCAGGCATTTTCCCTCAGATAAAGCCACAGAAAATTATGGAGCACCAAGCCAACTCCGGTAAATTCTGGCGCTTTCATAACCAGCCAGGTCACAATACCAATGAATGCCGACACCTGAAGAGCCTAATTGAGGAGCTCATCAGAAAGAATCAGCTTCAGTGTATGTAAGGAAACCTCAAAATGCTCCAACTGCCCAGGGGCAGGGTAATGCTACCACTCGACCTGGCTCCAGCGAAAAAGCTCAGGCTCCTATTGACTCAAGACCGATAACCAACTTAATTTTGGAGGACTCCACCCAGCTGAAAGAAGCTGGGCTGATGTGGAAAAATATGCTAACGAGCTGAAGGTTGCTTCAAAAGAAGAGAGATGCCTGATCTCGAGCAATGGATTTCCAATGAAAATGCCCAAAACTTCAGCTAACGATGTGGTGTTCAAGGACAGAGACCCTGATAGGCTACTTACGCCAACTATTGATCCCATAGTGATCACAATCGGCTTGGCCCTACGATTGTGAGAAGAGTCCTAGTTGATACAGGAGCCTCAATTAATGTTTTTTCATAAATGCCTTTTAGAAAATGAACTTCTCAATGACGGATGCGAAGGCATGTGCAAGTAAAATTCATGGGTTCACCGGACATCCTACACAACCCATTGGTATAATTGATTTGCTCGTAGAATTGGCAGATGGAGAACGCAAAGTGTCTATGATGCAAACTTTTGTCTTGGTAGACGAACTCTCCGCCTACAATGCCTTCCTCGGGAGGCCAACCCTAACTAGCTTCAAAGTCGCACTAGCTCCATGGTGCTTAATCATGCAGTTTCCAACTAAAAATGGAGTTGGTGTAATCAAGGGGGATCAGGTCACTACAAGGGATTGTTATATGACAGAGCTGTGTAAGGCCACAAAGAAAGACATGGGGAAGAGTGCGGAGGCTCTACTCTGCATTCGGGACCTCCTCTTATAGCAATTAGAGAGGGGACCCTGCACTAGCGAGCATAATTGAGCGCGAAAAGAAGTTGATCATAGAAAAGCCAGTGTAGGAGACGGAAGAGCGGCTCCAGCTGAGATCAAAATTCCTATTGATGTTAATCCAAAAGATCCAAATCGTGTGTCAATGTAGGATCTCAGTTGAGCCCGGAATTGAAGAGTTAATTGATTGTCTTTTTGAAAGCTAACTTGGATGTGTTCGTGTGGAGCCATTCTGACATGTGCGACATATCCTCAGATGTTGCGGTCCATAAGCTTAACATTGATCCACGTGTTCCATCCGTCAAACAAAAAAGAAGGACCCAAGGGCCTGAAAGGTCGAGAGCTCTGAACGAGGAAGTCGATAGTTTAATAGAGAATGGCTTCATCAGGGAGTCCACCTACCCAAATTGGGTCTCCAACCCCGTACTTGTAAAGAAAGCAAACGGAAAATGGCGAGTCTGCATAGACTATTCAGACCTCAATAAAACATGTCCAAAGGATAGCTTTCCTCTTCCCAGGATAGATCAGCTGGTAGACTTTACAGCTGGACATAATCTACTGTCTTTTATGGATGCATATTCAGGCTATAATCATATCATGATGTATGGACCAGATCAATAAGATAGGAGCTTTACCACTGATATAAGCCTGTACTGTTACAAAGTGATGCCATTTGGCTTAAAAATCGCGGGGCTAACTTACCAGCAGCTTGTGAATGCAATAGTTAAAGTGCAAATCGGCAGGACGATGGAGGTTTATGTTGATGATATGCTGGTGAAGTCAAAGAAAGTTGTCTATCATTTGTAGAATTTGGCCTAGATGTTTGATATTCTTTGTCGGTACGGTATGAAGTTGAACCCTTTAAAGTGCTCTTTTGGAGTCGCTTCAGGAAAATTTCTGTGACTCATGGTCAATGCCCGGGGCATAGAAGTGAACCTTGCTCAAATATCAGCTTTGAGAGAGATGCGCGCTCCAAGAACCAAGAGGGAACTTTAGTGCTTAAACGGGAAAATCGCAGGTTGAATCGCTTCATATCATGGGCAATAGACAGGTGCCTTCCTTTCTTCGCTGCCCTCAGAAAAGGAAATAAAGATATTCAGTGGACTCCAGAATTTTAAAAAGCTTTTGAGGAATTAATCTAACACATGGCCACACCTTCGATGCTTTCCAAGCCTAGTGATGGAGAAGACTTGTTCTTATATTTGGCAGTATCCACCCATGCTCTGAGTGCAACCTTGATAAAAGTGGATTCGAAAGTCCATAGGCATGTCTATTACATTAGTAAAAGGCTGACTGGGGCAGAGTTGAATTACTCGAAGCTAGAAAAGCTTGCTTATTGTTTGCTTATTACCTTAAAGAAGCTTCGACCCTACATTCAGGCTCATCGTATTAAGGTCCTCACCGATCAGTCTTTGAAGCAATTCTTGTTCCGCCCAGAGACTTCCGGGAGGTTGTCGAAATGGAATATTGAGCTCAGTTAATTTGACGTTACATACCATCCCTGAAAAGTAATCAACGGACAAGCGCATGCGGATTTTATCGTAGAGTTCACCGATCGAGGAGAAGAAAAGAGGAACTTGCTATCGAGACCGACATTCAATGGAAACTATTTGTCGAGTAATCCTGGAGGCTCCTGAAGGAAGATTTGTCTTCTATGCACTAAGATTAGAATTTCCAGCGACAAATAATGAAGCCGATTATGAAGCTCTCACTGCAGGAATAAGACCGACAAGGGAATTGCAGCTAAAGACCTTGCAAATTTTTAGTGATTCACAATTGGTGGTATGTCAAGTTCGGAAGGAGTTCCAAGCCAAAATGGGTAACTTGCCGGCTTATCTATCAAAGGCTTTGGAACAACTGGAGAGGTTTGAACATTATACCATACCTCACATTCCAAGAGAAGAGTACACCAAAACAGATTCACTAGCAAAATATGAAAGCACAGGAGATGCACAACTTAATGGATTGGTTCCAGTGGAAGTCCTTTCCAGTCCCAACACGGAGTGAACTGATATTAATTGGGTCATGGAAGCAACCGATGAGCCAGACTCTATCTCATCACCGGTGCACTCCCGGCGGAAGCTAAGAAGCGAAGAAAGATTTTACAAAAAGCTCCTATGTATCTCATTTAGGATGGACGACTATACATGCGAGGTTTTTCTATGCCCCTGCTTCGGTGTGTTACGAAGAAGGAATCAAAGGCAATCATGATGGAGTTATATGAGGGTAAATGCGGAGGCCATACTGGTGGTCAGACATTGGCCAAGAAAATTATGCGATACGGTTACTTCTGACCAGATATAAATCAAGACTCCATATCATACACTAAAAAGTGGGACAGATGTCAAAGATTTGCGAAGATTTTGAGAATGCCATCCACAACCATAACTCAAATGATCAACCCATGGCCATTCGCCATCTGGGGCCTTGATCTGATAGGAGCTCTTCCCACTGCAAAGTCTGGGTTTAAATATGCCATTATTGTCGTTGATTACTTAACCAAGTGGGCCGAAGAGGAACTTTGGCGACCATAGCTTCAAAGAAAGTTATTAACTTTGTCTGGAAAAACATCATTTGTAGGTTCAGAGTACCGCAAAAGATAATCACAGACAATGGAACCCAATTTGAAAGTGAAAAATTCCAAAGCTTCTGTGCCATATACAAAATCCAAAAGAGCTTTTCAGCAGTGGCTCATCCGCAGGCAAACGGACAAGAGGAAGCAGTAAACAAAATTATAAAATCGACTATAAAAACATGTTTAGAGAAATCCAAAGGTGGTTGAGTAGACGAGCTTCCACTAGCACTATGGGCATACCACACAACTCATAAGACTGCGACTCAGCACACTCCCTTTTCCTTGGCTTTTTGTTCTGAAGCCATGATTCCTGTGGAGCTGGAAGTTCCCAGTCATAGGAGGATTCACTTCAATCAAGGAGAAAATGAAAGGTTACAGCTTAAGGCTGTCGATCAGCTCAAGGAAAAGAGGGATGAAGCAGAACTCATGGTTTCTGCGCATCAGAGAAGGGTGGCCGGGCATTTTAATTCAAAATTCATACACAGGACTTTCGAAATTGGAGACCTTGTGCTGAAAAAAGTAATGACGGAAACCGGAGTTTTTGGACTGAACTGGGAAGGACCCTATGTTATAAGCCAAAAACTACGGGATGGCACCTTCAAATTGTCCACCATAAACGGGATCCAAATTCCTCAAGCTTGGAATAGTGAGCACATTCGCCATTACTTTCTATAATACATTGTTCAAATCTATTGTGAAAAGTTGTAAATATTTACAAGCTTTACATTTGAGCTATGTACATATAAAAAGTCATGGGTGAGAAAGTCTACCTGCTTGCATGAATCATATATTTGCAAACTCTTGCTAAAGTTGATTTTTTGATATAGGCAAAACAAGAACAACCACTTATTTACAATCCAACCATACCTGGAAGCTTCCTAATAATATCTCGATTGGGACAGCTCAAGCATTGAGTGCCAAAAGCGTCATGCAAACTAAGCAAGATGATTAAACGAACCACCTTGCAGACCTCAAAGGAACAAGCCATCCAGTCAAATGGTGAAAAGCACAACAAATAGGCACCAAGTCGGAAAGCTGCACCTTTCATCATGGAAAACACTTCCAGAAAAGGGGGGTTTAAGATGCTAGATCCTTGACAGGCGTCCATCAAAAGGATTGGTATCAAGCTTTGAAAATGATGCAAAGGTGGAAGCAACCCAATTTGACCACAAATAAAAGATTGCAAGCCCCACCGTAGAGGCACCTTCTTAACTGAAAGGTCCAGGACACTAGTTCTTTAAAACGAGACAAAAATCGATAAGAGAACTAGAGTCTGCCTCGTAGGATGAAGCATCATGTCGAAAGGACTGACAAAACATGAAGTTGGAAGTACCAGCATCAGGCCAGAAGGACCGGCAACAAGCTGGAACGACTAGCAGTAAAAGGACCGATAAAACCTGATTTTGGAAGTACCAGCATCAGGCCAGAAGGACCGGCAATAAGCTGGAATGATCAACAGTCATAAGGAACGACAAAACCTAGGCTGGAAGCCCCGGTCCTAGGCCAAAAGGACCGACAACAAGCTGGAAGGACCAGCATTAACAGAAATCCTAGCTGAAAGGGGGTATCTAGTTTAATCTTTCCGATTCTGAGTTAATCAGAATGGACAAGAAATAAAATTGGACTAAACTTACATGTATTTAAACCTAATATCCGAAGGACATAGGCTGCCAGGTTTGCGAGAAATATGGTTGGATACATCATTCAAAAAAACACCTCTTCGGAGGCATGTATTCAAGTCTAATCTCCGAAGGGCCTGGACTGCCAGGTTAGTGAGAATACGACTAAATGCATGATAAATATAAAGCTTCTCAAAAGGGGGCACTGAAAAATGGTGTGAATCGATTAACTAAACTGAATTCTAGTTATAACTAAGAGAATTTAGAAGAGCTGATCACTTCCAGACTAATAAAATTGTAATGAACTTTGGTAAGGGGGCATAACCATAGCATCAAAACAAGCCAAAAATGCTAATTTTACATACCATAAGTTCATTACAACCATATAATCGACAAAATGTAATGTGATACAAGTGTACTGTGATGCAAGTGCAACATGAAGTGTACAAATAAGGTATGGCAAAGTTGAATAACTGGTTGTTGTACAACAAACAAAAATACTGTCCCATGCAAACAAAGTAAAGCATCACAGAGTCACAAATCAGTCACAGGGCCATAAAGTCAGCAACATAAGCATAAAATAGCAAGCGAGGACCGACACTCGCATATACAACTGGTCTAAATATCATCATTTTCTTTACCATCTCCTGCACATGGATTAACCGTATCCTCTTGGACAACATGCTCATCGGTAGAATGAACTTCAGTTGCATTCTTATCAGTATAAATGGCAGGAAGGTCCGAAAGATGAGTTTGAGAACTTGACGCCTTAGCATTAGCAGGGTAGGATGGAGCATGAATAGCGATAATATCTGGGGTTTTCTCCCCAAGGGATTGAGCTCGCTCCTCTATCAATATCTTTCGGCCCTTAGTGAAAGCATCATGGTCCTCTGCTTCTGGGAGAGTCTCTTGGAGAACACTATCTTCTCCACCATTGGAGTATATAAACTTCCTAGACAAGAGCCAGAGTTCGTGGAAAGTCGTCTTTCAAATAGCTTAAGCTTCCACGATTTATAACGCTATAAACATAAAATTGGAACAAAGTTCCATCATTTTTAACCTTGGCTTATTCAAGAGCACTAGTTAGTTCGGTCTTATCTTCTTCCAGAACTTTAAGAGCTTTGTTCTGAGAAATAATCTTGTCTTCAAGAATTGCCTTCTCTTGTTTATAAGAAGCCAAAGCTTGCTTTTCCAAAGCCAATTGAGTTTAACAAATTCTCGTGCAGATTGATCTTCTTGAACTTGCCTTCTAACAACCTCAACTTCTCGTCTAAGCTTCTCATTTTCGGCACCTAAGCTGCTAACCCTAGTATTTACATCCTTTAAAGAAGCAATTTCAGATTCTTGGGACTTAATCACATGGACCAGTCCGACCTTGTCATTTTCCAAGGTTTCAATGTACTCAAGGTGTCGGGAGTTTAACCTCTGAAATTCGAAGCCAAATTTGTTCCATGACTCAAATCGAATTTCGGTTGTATTTATGTGCTTGTCTAACTGCGTTTCAAGTTGACTCTTGGCAGTATCGAGTTAGGTAGTCATGCAACTTTTTATAGTGCTCAGCTCTTCGACAGCATCCCGCCTGCCATTTGGGTGTTAATCCAAATCGAAGGTCCTTCCTATTAAATCCCAACCTCCAAATCAATCCTTAAGCTTTAAATTTCTAGGCGGAATTTTATAGAGAGGCCTGTCAAGGATCATCTAGATCTGACTAGAAGTCAGAATAATGGATTGAGAAGCTACAAAGGGTTGTTCCGGAGAAATGGTGAGATCTGAGAACTCAGTTGATTTAGACGTTTTAGGGTCTAATCCTCGTCTCATTCATCACTGCTTATCTTCCTCTCACCCTTCTTCGGGTGTTGTTCCTTATCCTAGCACCTTTGTCAAAAACCTCTAAATGATCATGCTTTCCTTTCTTCTATTGGTCAGTCGATGAAGGTTTGGGAGTATGCTCAGGCGGAGGATCTAAAAATAAATGACAACGCTTCGAACAACGGGAAATATAAGGCTATAAAAGATTTTGTGGGTTAACGAAACCAGCCTACTGAGAAAAGCTATCCAATAACGAATGCTTCATTCCTGAATTTGAAAGATGGAAAAAGGAAATTTTTAGTACTTAAATTAGAAGAGTACTAGAGTAAGATAAAAAGGGATTAAGGAAAGAATCAGGAATATATGGCATAAGCAAGAAAATGTGCAAGTATATATCCATTAACGAACCAATCTTGAGCGATGGTTCTAAGGAAATCCTTAGTTTTGCGAGTAATTTTCCTGGTCTAGAGACGGGAGCTTTGAGTACACTAGTTCATGCATGTACTGTCAGAGGTTTAAATGTTTGGGCAACAATATAACCTTGAATGATGTCTCTAACCGAGCTAAGGTCACCGAGATCTTTAAAAGTTTCTGAAACACCTTCTTGATTATCCCGAATAGCAAGATTCCTATCAACTGCCTCAGCATCAAAAATTTCATTAGAAGTTACTCCAGCTTCATTAAAATGCTCATTCTCTATCATCGGATCTGAAGCAGTTTTTGAAGTAGTTTCACCTACATCATCATGATTAGTTTCCCCAGTAGAACCCAAAGTAGTGCCCTCCTTCTTGGTCTGATCGGATAAAGTCATAAGATTCTTATCCTTACACCGCTTGGGCACTGCCTTCTCAACATGAATCAAATGGGATTCGGGACGTGTTTTACTACTCTTTGCACGATTAGAACACTTCTTTTTTGGAGACTTCTTGGCCGAAGATTTGCTAAAAGTACCTTTCTTGTCAGCTGAATCCACTACGAGCATTCGCGAGGGAGGAAGTAAGTTATATCAATGAAGGAACTCTTCTGTAATTAAGAATTTCCTGTTCCTTGCGCCTTCACTAGCAGCAAGTAAAGAATTATAGAGGTCTAGATCAAAGGCAATACTCTGATCAGGAGGCACTGTAACATAGCTAAAGATTTAAGTATTGGATTAAGAAGGAAAGAAATAAAATGTTGATTTGGAAATCCTCGAACATTATCTACCAGACCAGTAATTATTTTGGAACCATGGCTCTTGATGAAAATGAATGAAGGACGATCCTTATTCCTCCTTTTAAAAGAATATAAAGAACATATATTTTAAAATGTAGGCGCAAGTTGTTTTTCCCTCATAAAAAGCACGTAAAGGCTCACTAAAACAGTATAGCCATTTGGGTGTAATTGGCATGGGGCAATAGCTAAGTGCCGGAGAATCATTTCTAGATATGGATTAAAAGGAGGAATCGCCCCGCTAGCTAGCATACCACGATTAACAGCAACATACCCAGTTGGGGTAATGTCAGCAAATTCATCCTTCCTAGGGAACTTGGCCTCTTCCTTTTCTGAAATGATAGAGGTAAAAGAAAGTTTTGTCTCATGCCTTTCGCGAGGTATATTGGAAAGTGGACAGGGTGTAGGAAAGTTTTGATTAACATTCACTTTAGGGGCAGTACCCGATGTAGTTTCTGTAACTTGATCAGAACCTCCAGCTTCACTAGACATAGTTCCGTCCTTGGGATTCTGGCGTGACTGATGGCGAGTTAGCATTTCTACACGAATGATTACGTCACTACAGATTAGTCTTACAAAAAGGTTCAATGATCAATAAAAACTTTGACTTCAAGATAAATAAAGCATGGCCAAAATGGTAGAGGTTGTACATGTCTAAACAAAACAAGATAGTGCATGACCGACCCCTACAGGGACAAGAACGACCCGACCAAGTTTAAACATAAATAGACCAGTAAGAGTCATGCATGATTAAGCCCAGGAAGGCCCAACATGGTCATATACACGACCCATGATCAGTCGTTCATGAAGGGTTCTAACCCGGTCGCGTATGCACAACCAAAGCCCGCTCGTGCATAACCCCAATCCTGGTCGCACATGGTCATTTCGCATCGTTCGCGCACACTCAACTCAAGGCGGTCGCTCATACTCAATAAAAGCAGGCTCGTTCCTGACCAACCCCATATAGAGTTGAGCAGGAACAACCCTTGTCAAGTTAAACTTGAGCGACCATAGAGATCGAGCAAGAGCGTCAAACGATTGAAGGACCTAGTGAATTAGAATAAATACAACAGACGTGTTGAACAATATGTGCAAATCCTTCAATTTTACAATACAAGCACAAATGTATTACAATTTTGAGAAATGATCAACAAAATCCCAAAAAGCCATATTAGTGGCAACACGATCACAACAAAAGTTTGTCTAGGACATTTCGACAAACAACTTACAGGCGTGTTATTGAAATCAGAAATTCAAGAGGTTTTATGTGATTCAGGTTCATCAAATGATTACATATACAATTCTAGAGCATTCCAATTCAAACCACAAGAATTTCCAGTTGTCGTAATCTCAGAAATCCACAAAAAACCTCAACTCATATTCTAATCGAACGAACCGTACCCTAAAATTCTCGAATTCATACTTTGGAACTAACCTAAAACAAGATTAAAAGAAGGAATTCACCTGCAAATCAGTGGATTGTCTCGGATTCAAAGGCAAGTTGCTTCGACTAATCTTGATATTGTAGAGCCTTGCTCGAGACGCCAGCACGATGATAAGTTGAAACTTCAAGGGCTAATACAATTCAAGTTTGAGAAAAATCGAAATGGTGAGTGAAATTTTCTAGAACAAATGCCGCCGTTAAAAGCTTCTTCGAGGAAAAGAAATAAAGTGAAGGGCAGGAAAACGAGGGAGAAGACTAAAATACTCGTCCAGACCATCTTGCCACGTCTGCTAGATCAAACTTGAATGGCCCACTTAACTATGATAGTATGATCCAGCTTGCTCACTCGAGCCTAAGTGGTCTGCATGAACACGTTGACTTTTTGATCCAAAAGGAAAAGTGCAAACGACCTAGGCTTGTTCAAACATATGAAAAGACAATCTCAACCTTGCTCAATCTCGCTCGATCATATCTACCTGCGTGCGACCATGAATTATGTGTGATCATCCCTTGAAAAATCAGATTTAATCTACCAAACTATGTTATGATCAATTATTTCGAAGCCTCTAATTTCTTGTAAAATAAAAATTACAAACTTCAAAGGGAAAGTGTTTATCCCTCAAAAATCATACGTATGTTGGTTTATTAAATCTGTATAGGCGCGGTCATGCGTTTATAGTTCAACACATCCAGACCGTTCACACTAGGTAAGGGATGTTCACACACAACCAGGGTGGAGCGCAAACTAAAAGGACATGAAGGGTCGAGTACAGCAAGGAAGGTCACACACAATAGAACAGTTGGGCCTTCCTCTCATCCGAACAGGGTCGGGCGTACAACATAGCTCGACCATACAGAGAAGTCATACACACATGGCGACCTTAAGTGCGGCATGACTCGAGCACAATAAGGCTTGTACTTCTTGTAGAGGTCGCTCATTCTTCTTCCCAGTCGTTCACTCATACTACCTTAATCGATCATACATGTATCTCGGGCAGGTAACCCAAAGAACTATGGGGTCGCACACACATCATGTGTCTACCCACACATTGCAACCCTAGTCGCTCGTTCAACCCTTGGTCGGATACCGCTGCTTCACTCAGATGCCACCTACCGGTCGATCAGAGAAAGGCCTATGCTAATTCCTGGTCAGTCGCACATCTTCCTGGTCATCTTGGACGGCCGCTCGCACATCCTCTGGACGGTCGCTCGTACACTCACCACCCCTTCAGCCTGCCCGCGCATATGAAGTTCACTCGCGCAAGATGGCTTGATACAGTTGTCGACTGTTGGTTACAACTAGGCGGTGGCATTTTCGTAATTAAAGGGGCAAGTGACCCATAACCTGCATATATGAATTTCAGCTCATTTCTTCATAGGGGCTCACCTATAAATAGGCCATGGCTTCCGACCACAAAGAGGATCGATTCCCGCTTCCCCGAAAGGCTGCTAAATTGCTTCCTCTCTCATTTCAAGTGGTCCTAACATCATCTAACACTTCTAAGCAAAGATCTAGAGCTTGATCCGCCATGGCTTCCATCGAGATCAACCGAGTGTTCTAGTGATTGAAGATCCTACTTCATCCTCCTTGCATCTGAAGATTTCTCTCCATTCTTCTACCGACTTCACCATTTTCCCGCTGGTCTAATCATTTCTCCCCCAATTTACATAGATCTAAGTGAGATTTACTTGTAATAAAAGAAGATGAATGTACAAATAGAGATTTTATGTCTTGTAACCATTGATGTTGTAATGAAATCCTTGCCAAAGTGGACGTAGATCTACCTAAGATCAAATCACTATAAATTCTCTTGTCTTTTACTTTGCTTTTTTAAGTGATTGTAGCCCTATTACCTTAAATCAAACTGTTTGGTGAAGTGCTTCCAAAGCACCCTTGGTGTTTGAGCCAATTTTGATTCAAACAACCTTGATGTTAACCCTGTTAAAACGCAAAGGACTACAGATTGATTACAATTTAAGCAGCGAACCACACATAAAGTCCAGTCATTAACGCGACATGAGATCATGTCAGGCGAGACAGGTCGATCGAACTTAGTCATTGGTACACATGAATCATACCGCATATACTTCAAGACGCATGACGTCCAACTCATGCCGTAAGAAGTTGTGAGCTTTAACCCGTTCAGACCATTCAACCCATTAGAATGTTTCATTTCGCTATGCCATCTCATGCCACAAGTGGTTTATCCATGTCGTTGATAACGTCATGGCGCTAGGACCGTATATAGCCAAGTCGCTGTGACTACATCATTGAGTATCTTCACCCCGCATGTCGTTACCATACAAACTATGTCGTCTCGGCCATGATGTGCAAACGAATCCAAATCAAGCCATGAGTATCATATTTAAATTCATGTCGTCATTAATAAATCACTCAAACCGTGAGCATGCATCAGTTGAGAAGAAGACTTCATTGGTTGTTAGTTTCACTACACAATGACACGTACGTGGCATAGGACTACATAAGCATATCACCCCAATTTCATTGGAGTGGCCAAGTCATTGAATGTGAAAATGTGGCCACAATTGAGTATACATATTGCATTAACAAATATGAGTTGGGAGTTGCCACGTCAACACTTCATTTATCTCGTTCAATCTTTAGACAAGCCGCAAGTTGTACTGGGAATTCATGTCGCAGATCACCATATGATCCATTCTGCATGACGTGGGCAGACACATTTAACACATAGCGTATCAGCCATGTCAATGTACACCCAAGTCGTATGATGCATTTTGAAATCATGTCACAAAGTACTAAGGGCGTTGGAACATTTCCATGCTGCAATCCAAGTATAATATGTGGAAAAGTGCTGAGCCAGCTATCATTGCTTCAATCATACAAATGCCAGGGTGTTTATACATGTTGTTATAATATGAATAGATTATTCATGAAATGAGCAAAAGGACAAAATGGATCCACGATGTGGGATAAGCAACTCACACGCAAAAAGGAAAATCATTCAAGTCGTTGTGTATAAATTATCTTTTAATGGTATAGGCGGTACAACATTAACGTACAAAAATGGAACAATAGTGATCACGTGGCGCTTCCATGGGTTTTGAAGTAAAGCATGATGTTTAGGGAAAAAGGCAATATCCAATCCATTATAGCGGCATGAAGCCAAGCCGCAAGGTGTAAAACTCATGTCGTAAAATCCAGAACGTTATTATACAAAGCTTAAATCATTCTCTCTCCAGGTCATAGGAATAATATGAAAGTCATACTACAAGACATGGTACGTATAAAAAGCATCTCGTATGACAGGCTGCCCACAACTGTACATTTCATGTTGCAAGTAATTAAGCGAAATAACCCATGCCATATATCCTCAAGAACAAACCATGTCATTATACAAGCCCTCACATGCAACGAGCAGGTCACTGCTCTATTTGGAAATGCATGTTGCGGACTAGCTGTCAATAGTTGTAAAGTGCACACATACGGTTGGCGCCAGCTATAGACACACTTATTTACGGGTTTGCCACTACCTCTTTGAACACTCCTATAAATACATCATACTCTATACAAGAAAAAGGACCGAAAATTCTACCCTAAAGGGCCGCCGAATCACTTTTCCAACACTCTAAGCTTCATTTCAAGCTCCATTAATGGCTTCCAAAGATCAAACAACTTCTCTCCAACATCAAGTGGATCTAATCTTCTCCAAACACCATTAATTCTCCCTTGAGTTCAATCCACGCTACTCTAACCTTCGCTAATCCGCTCTAAAGCTTAGATCTAACGCTAAATCGCCATGGAATCTATGAAGATCGTTCAATTGCTAAAGTGGTCAAAGATATATACACCACCATCATAAAGCAAGTGATCTCACCAATTCCTTCGCAAATTCAAGTGAAATCTAGATCATAAAGAGAGAGATGAACAATATGAGTGAATTTGTGTATTTTGTAAACTTGAAAATGATAATGAAAACTCTTGCCAAAGTGGACGTTGATTTATTTTAGAATGAACCACTATAAAATTCTTGTGTTTTTACTTACTTTTTATGATCGTGGCTCCATTCTCTACTTCTTACCATTTGGTGAAGTACTGCTAAAGTACCTTCGGTGTTTTAGACCAATTTTGGTTTAAACATTTGGCTCCCACCGTAGGGCCACATTTGCCTTTCTCTCAATCTTAAGAGCTTTGCATTGAAGTTCTAAACCTTCTCCAAGATAATGGCTAAGTCAAAAAAGACTACAACTAAAACCGTTGTAGAAACCGATAATGTTGCTACTGAGGTTACACTGCTTACTAACCGCTTCGAAGTTGGAGAAAACTCAATAGGTGGAGCCGAAGTAACTAAAGCTGAACTAGACCATTGTTGCCAATATGAACCATCAAATGGATGCTTCTACCATGGCGATGATGGAAAAACTTGACGCTATTCTTAACACTCGACCAAATGCACCCCCTTAAAAGGTCCATGTTGATGTCGAAGAGAATGCCAATTCATCCGCTTTTGACCATAATCACAACGACAATATGGAAGATAATAATGAATGGTTAAGCGACAAAGACGAAGCTAACGTTGAAGACTTAAAGCTGAAAGCTAAAATCATTCCTAGGGAAATATTCGAAGGTTTACCAGTCCCGCCATGGGGGCACCTCCTTATCGAGATGGTAAAGGACCTAAGATCTCTAACTAGGATAACATGCTTAGACGAACATTTGGTAAAGAGCTCAGCTTTGCAAAGCGACATGACACTGAAGAATACATCTCAGATATGATAGAACAAATCTTGAAGAAGAATCAAGCTCTCAATGACGACGATAGGGAATGGGATTTATCTCTTGACAGGACTTCGTTTATCAAGAGAATCCGAGAAACAGAGTGCCCAAAGAAATTCAATCCTCCAACCTTGCCTCCGTAAAATGGTCTTGTTGATCCCTACTAATTTCTATTCAAATACGAGTGGCAAACGAGTGCGGAAAAAGCAAAAGATGAGATGCTTATATTTCTTTCTCTAATTAGAAGGTGTTGCATCACTATGGTTCACAAAGCTACCACCTAAGTCTGTAAACTGGTTCTCTGACTTGACCAAAAAGTTCAAGGAACAGTTCCGCTTGTATGCTACCAAATCCAAGGATGTTATAACACTTTCAGTAATGAAGCAGAATCCAGGGGAGTCCATTAAACCTTTTCTTAGTCGATTCAACGTTGCTTTGTCTGAACTAAGGAATCCAGAACCTCGCATAATCCTCTGTCTCTAATCAGCGCCATAGATGAGAGAAGCGAATTTGGTAGATGGATTAAAATGAAAGAACCAAACACGCTTGAGAAATTCTTTAAAAAGGTCGAGGAATACATGAGAGTATACAATAATCCTGTGCCTCTCCAGATTATTGATGCTAACCAGCCTCTTGAGGCTCCCAAAAATGTTGCTACTAAATACAATCAGAAGAATCCCGGAGGTCAGAAAAGAGGAACCAACGACAAAGATAATCGAAACGGCAAGAAGTCTCGCTTTTCCAATTCATCAGAGCTGATGCTTTTAAATGACACTTTTAAAAATATCTATCATGCTACAAAAGATTTTGAAGAATATGCGGAACCAAATCCGATAAGGGTAGGCGATAAAGCGGCAAGTTCGGAAAAGTTCTGTAGGTTCCACAACCAGCCTAGTCATATAACTAATGAATGCCGACACTTGAAGAACTTACCGAGGAACTGATCAGGAAAAACAGGCTACATCAGTATGTGAAAATTCCACAATCCTCAAACACTGCTCCGACTCTCCAAGGGGATAAGACATCAAGCAACGAAGCTCCTACTCAAAACAAATCGAAGCCATTCATCTACTTACAACTAGTGGTGCTCTAATTTCAGTGGCCCAGCACAAGCGTTCACCATCGTCACTTCTTTGTTTTCATGCTCTGCTTCATGTTTTACTTTACATTATACTACTTGTTATTCTCAAAACTTCATGTAGACAATTTGTAATATTTTGCTGGACATTAGCTGTGTGGCTAAGGGCATATCTACTTGAATAATTTCCTTGCTTGCAAAATTTTATGTTAAATCACAACTTGCTTAAAGGATGATTTCACATTGCAGGATATCTATTGAGTGCTTTTCCCTCAAAAATCTAATGAAATATAGCGATCCTAACAACGCTAGTTCAAGCGCCAGATGCTGTAGATATCAACATGCATAAATGGAAAAATAGGAGAGCACCGTCTTAAAAAAGTGAATGGAAAAAGTCACAAAAAGATTCAAACGATGAACAAGCGCCACGACAAAAAGTCGATAAGGCTGGAACTTTTATCGAAGAGGCACTTCCCCAAGTGGGAGGTTCAAAACCCCAATTCCTAAACTTGGATGACCTGCCAAGTCGGACGTCTAACAAAGGAGTTGGAGCCTACCTCGTGGAACGATACAACATCCGTCTTACTAATTTGTGTAGCATCTGATTATTTTGGGTGTGAAGAATGAGGAAGCTCATTTGCGTAGCATCTAATTATTTCAAGTGTGAAGAATGAGACAACTCATTTGCGTAGCATCTGATTATTTCGGGTGTGAAGAATGAGGAAGCTCATTTGCGTAGAATCTGATTATTTCGGGGGAGTAGAATGAGAAAACTTATTTGCGTAGCATCTAATTATTTTGGGTGTTAATAATGAGAAAAATTATTTGCGTATCATTTGATTATTTCGGGTGTGAAGAATGAGGAAGCTCATTTGCGTAGCATCTGCTTATTTTGGGTGTGAAGAATGAGAAACCTTATTTGTGTAGCATCTGATTATTTCAGGTGTAAAGAATGGGGAAGCTCATTTGCGCAGCATCTGATTATATCGGGTGTGAAGAATGAGGAAACTCAATTTCGTAGCGTCTGATTATATCTAGTGTGAAGAATGAGGAAGCTAACTTGTGTAGCATATGATTATTCCAGATATGAAGAATGAGGAAATTCATTTGCGTAGCATCTGAAATCTCAGATGTGAAGAATGACTCAATTCATTTGCGTAGCATCTGAAATCTCAGACGTGAAGAATGGCTCAATTCATTTGCGTAGCATCTGAAATCTCAAATGTGAAGAGTGACTCAATTCATTTTCGTAGCGTTTGACAATCTCAAATGTGAAGAATGACGGAATCCATTTGCATAGCATTTGATTATCTCAAATGTGAAGAGTGACAAGCCACCAATTAACTTGTGTAGTGTTTGAATATCTCTGATGCGACAAGTGTTGGACCTTAACCAATTAACTTACGTAGCGTCTGAATACCCCAGGCGCGACAACTATTAGATTTTAGCCCAAGAAAGGGCATGAAATTCAAAGTCCTTCCCAAGTGGGGACATAACAACAAATGTCCCTTCATAGGAATGACAACTCCTCTATTGTAGAGATTAACTATCCTAGATGAATTCCATAATGTCGATCCAGTTGGCAGGAGAAGACGAGCGTGGGGTTATAAACGACGTCTCCACAGTAGGGCATCCAATAAATTATCCGATGTCAGAACTAATTGACAAAGCAGACAAACATCAAGCCTTTTAAGTTCTTCTCACAGTAAAGAGTAATGATGATCTCTTAGGCTGGGCACAAATATCAAGAGCTTCTATAATGGAGAAGCATAATATAAGTCATAGATACATATTTCCTAAATGAGAAGTGTCGTACGCTACCATATAAGTCGATTAAAACAATGACGTTTGAAATCACAGATACGTATTTCCTAAATGAGAAGTGTCGTACACGAATTCGAATTAGAATATCGTGTTTGTGCGGATAAAAATAGTCCTATCAAACACTTTATTCGATTTAAAATACAATTCGTTATAATTCATTTTCTAGTAATTTAACTAATCCGCTATCGATATGGACGGTCGATGGTGAAGTATAAGTCCAAAATAGTATGTGTGCTTGTTTTAATTATAGAATAGGTGGCATGAAGCAATTCACACTCCGGTGCAATGTCAAAAATCGATGAGTTAAGTTGAAAATTCTGGCAAATCATCAGCAGTGCAAAAACACATTGGAATCCGAGATACCAAATCAAACAACATGAACATATGAACAAATCCAGATTGTAATCTATTCTGAAAATTCCGATTTAGGAAAAGTTCATCAGTTACAATGTTCACTTCGAAGCCCGCATTCTTCGCAAGCGAAAAATACAAGCTTCGAGGGGCAAATGTTAACCCCCCTCACTACAACAAAAACACCATATTACAACTTTAATTTTACAACGGTGGTAAAAGCACCGTTGTAATAAATTGTTTTTTACAACGGTGGTAAAAGCACTGTTGTATTAAATGGTTTTTTACAACGGTGGTAAAAGCACCGTTGTAATAAATGGTTTTTTACAACTGTCAATTCCCTAAAGTTGTAATAAACGTATTTTTAACAACTTTTTATTTTGTTAGTTGTAATAGATGCCCATTACAAACTTCATGTTTATAATATCTATATTTAATAACTAATTATATTAATATTTAATAATAATTAATTTTAAATACGGAATAACTAACATTAAATAATTAATAACAGATATAATAATAACTAATAAATAGTATTAATAATTTTAAATACAAAATAACTAGTAACATGTACATAGTAATTGATTTTTAATAATTGATATTCAATTATAACTAAGAAGAAATAAGTACTCTCTAATAATAGTTATTATTATAAGTAATATTTAATGTTTAAATAAAATATAACTCTCAAAAGTTCAAATTATTTAATATAATTTTTACTTATTAGTTCTGACTTATTATATTTGAATTTATATATTTGGATGAAATTTTCGTTATAATTTATAATTTCTAAATAATCCACTATTTAATGCTGTAATTTATAATATTAATAACAACTAATTTTTCTATTTCATGTATTAGAAACCTATTAAATATTAATAACAACTTATAGTTAAATTAGAAAGTTTTTTTTCGTTATTTGTCAAGATCATTCCAAGTTTAATAATTAATTTTTAATAATAAATAATTAAGAACTAACCATTAATATTAATAATTAAGAAGTAATAATCAAGAAGAAATATCTAATATTTAGCAATTAATTCTTGATAATTAGTAATTAAAATGTTTTTATTAGAAATTATAAAAACTTATTTCCAACGGATCTATTTTCTACCTGTTAATTCTGAATTATTACATTTGATTTTATAAATTTAGATGAACTTTAATTATAACCAATAAAAAATTGGCTTTTCCTTGCAAAGAATAAAACAATTAAAAAAACAAAACAAAAATCTGTTGCCCACTTAACACAAATGATGAAATTTGGGCGGGCGACCGAAATTTTGGCTCCAAAGCTTCTCACTTTCGTATTTCTCCTCATGTGGGCCGACCTCTCTTGCTCTTCTCTCACATCAATCCCCAATTTCATTCCTTTGGAAAAAAATGTCTTAACATCGATCCCTATCTTCTTCTTGCCGCCTCCTCCCTCATCATTTCAGTTCCATTATCCGCTTTGCTCCTCTACTTAAATCGATTCTTCTCTTTTAACCTCTCCAAGCTTTTCCTGGTCCTATCACTCTACCCTAGTTGCTCTTCTTCCTTTCTCGAGTGTGATTTCTCTTAGATCTATTTTGGTCCAGATCTATCGGAGCGGCTTTGATCTCCATCTATTGGAGCGGCTCGGCGCCGTCCAGATCTTCAAACGACTTTGATCGACTGCTAGTTCTTTGGATTCCGCTTTGTCTGGTGGTTGTTTGCAGTGGATTCTTTTCATCGTGTTGGCGAGGTAATGTTGATTTTCGCAGTAATTTTTGGGTTTCAAAATTGTCTGTGAGGTCGATGTTCAGTGGTTTGCGTCCCCTTGAGGGTGAATAGCATTTTTGTTTACGTTCTTTGGATCTGTTATCATTTGGTTTAAGGTGGTTGTTGCTGTTAGTGTGTCTGGTAGTGATGCTGCTCTTTGGAGCACTTGTCTGTGATTCTAAGTGATGCTTTTATTGAGCTTATGTAATATGCTTATGCCATTGGTATGGGTACATCATGGTTCAGCTTACCTATCATCGTACTGCCACAGCGATAGCTATAAGCTATGGTGGCAGTTTTGTTCATTGGTGTCTCTGATGTGTCTTTTTGTTCATTGGCAGTTTTGTTCATTGGTGTCAAAGACGCAATGCAATTTTGGGATGTGCTTCTGCCATCTATGCCTGGCAGTTTTGTTCATTGGCAGTTTTGTTCATTAGCAGTCTTATTGTTCATTGGCAGTTTCGGTTCTCTTGCTTTGCTGTTCAGTTAAATCTTGTTTCTATTGGTACATGTCTGAGAATCTATCTATGGAGGATGAAGTTATCCTATCAGGTATGCCATGTCTCTTGTCACTATCTGCTACAGTGTGTAACCGTGTATCTTTGAGCTATGTAATTGTTCACACCTTTCGCTATCCTTTACCTTTTGCGTAAAAAGTCAGTCTGAATTAATAAAAAAAGTAGTAGAACATAAGTTTATTAATGTAAGGATACATGAACACAGATGGAGAATAACATAGTGTCCAATAATTCAACCTTGTAGAGCGTTTACATATAGATTTGCATTGTTGAATCTGAAGGGAACTCAATTTTGACAAAAAAAGTGCTTAGGAATAAATGAAAATTATGGAAAGATAATATTTTTAAATATTTAAGTGCATGCTTAGTTGAAAGAAAGTAATAGTTGCTGTTAGGAACCATGAAAGGTAACTGTCTAAAATATAAAAACATTTCTATCGTTACGATGAAGCAAAATTTAATATTCGATAAGCATTTCTTTGCTTTGTCTTTGGATTACTATCACAAAATAGTGCATGTATGTTTCGTGCTAAGGATGTTTCTTATGTTGAGGATTTACGAAGCATTGTTGGTTTTTTTCCTTTTAAATTTTTTGTTGGTTTGAAAAAAAAATGACAGATTTTCCTAGCTATGAATAAGACTTGTGATTGGGTCGTTTGCTCTGGAATGAAAGACACGTCAGATTCTTTCAAAACAAATACAACAGCTATAATACGCAAGTTATAATATTATACATACATCTTATAAAAAAAATTGATTTTTTTTCGATACAAAAAAAAAAAGAAATGCAAAATATATATGCATTTGGGCATCACTGTACTCATGAATGAATGCACAGAGTAATAAGGATATTTGACGATGAGCATGATGTTGAAATGGATGATCGATTGGGGATGTTGGAGCATAAAGACTCGGTGCATGTCAGTGTGTATGTATATTTATACGAAAGTGTGTATGTAACTGAGTGTATTGAGTGATCAGTTTGTAGTGAGGAATGTATGTATTGTTATGACTATATTATGTAAAAGTGGGTTGTACGATAGTGGATCAGAAAGTTGTACTAATTCAAATATTGAAATAAAATATTTAATTGATTATTTCAGATCAGTGTAGTATCATTTTATTCAATATAAATATTTATTTTTATATGAAATGTAATGTATAACGAAACAAAAATCGTATTGTCATAATTAATTGTTGCAGGAATTACTACAACGGTGAAAAAAAGTTGTAATATGTACTACTACAAGAGTGCAAAAATGTTGTAATATGTATTCCTACAACTGTGGATAAAAGTTGTAAAATATACATATTACAACGGTGTTGCAACAGTGTAAAAACGTTGTAAAAGATATGAGTCTATTACAACTTCTTAATACACGACGGTTTGCCCTCCGTTGTAAAATGTATATTACAACGGTGTTTCACCGTTGTAATATGGTGTTTTTGTTGTAGTGCCTAAAATGGGGTTCAAATAATTGAAGTCAGAGGACTACAGATTGATTATGGTCTAAGCAGTGAACCGTATATGAAGCCCAATCATTAATGTGACATGAGATCATGTCGGGCAAGATAGGTCGCTCGAGCTTAGTCATTGGTAGGACACGAAACATACCGCATATGCTTCAAGATGCATGACGTTCAACTCATGCCGTAAGTTGTGGGCTTTAAACCGTTCAGACCATTCACCTGTTAGAATGATTCATGTTGCTATGCCATCTCATCTCATGCCACAAGCGGTTTAACCATGCCGTTTATAACTTCATGGCGCTAGGACCGTGTATAGCCAAGTCGCTGTGACCACGTCATTGAGTATCTTCATGTCGCATGTCGTTACCGTACAAACCATGTCATCTCAGCTATGATATGCAAACGAATCCAAATCAAGCCATGAATATCATATTGAAATTCATGTCGTCATTAATAAATCACTCAAACTATGAGCATGCATCAGTTGAGAAGAAGACTTCATTGGTTGTTAGTTTCACTACACAATGCCACGTGGCGCAGGACTACATGAGTATGTCACCCCAATTTCAGTGGAGTGGCCAAGTCGTTGAATGTGGAAATGTGGCCACAAATGAGTATACATATTGCATTAACAAATATGAGTTAGGAGTTGCCACGTCAACAATTCATCTAGCTCGTTCAATTCATAGACAAGCCGCAAGTCATACTAGGATTTCATGTCGCAGAGCACCATATGATCTATTACGCATAACGTGGGCAGACACATCTAACACATAGCGTATTAGCCATGTCAATGTACACCCAAGTTGCATGACACATTTTGAAATCTTGCCGCACAGTACTGAGGGCGTTGGAACATTTCCATGCCGCAAGCCAAGTATAATATATGGAAAAGGCTGAGCTGGTTGTCATTGCTTCAATTATACAAATGCCAAAGTGTTTGTACATGTAGTTATAATATGAATAGATTGTTCATCAAATGAGCAAAAGGACAAAATGGATCCATGACGTGGGATAAGCAGCTCACAGGGAAAAAGGAAAATCATTCAATTCGTTGTGTATAAATTAGCTTTTAATGGTATGGGCTATACAAC
The DNA here is from genome assembly GCA_030737875.1 of Allium sativum. Taxonomy (NCBI): domain Eukaryota; kingdom Viridiplantae; phylum Streptophyta; class Magnoliopsida; order Asparagales; family Amaryllidaceae; genus Allium; species Allium sativum. Next base: position 890,134,664 of record CM060926.1, on the reverse strand, counting down.
ATTAACGTACAAAAGTGGAACAATAGTGGACATGTGGCGCTTCCATGGGTTGTGAAGTAAAGCATGACGTTTAGGGAAAAAGGCATTATCCAATCCATTATAGCGGCATGAAGCCAAGCCGAAAGGTGTAAAAATCATGTCACTAAAACCACGACGTTATTATGCAAAGCTTAAATCATTCTCTCTGTAAGTAATTAAGCTAGATAACCCATGTCGTATATCCTTAGGACTAAACGATGTCATTATATAGGCCCTCAAATGCAACGAGAAGGTCGCTACTCAATTTGGAAATGCATGTCGCGGACTAGCTGCCAACAGTTGTAAAGTGCACACGTACGGTTGGCGCCAGCTGTACACACACTTATTTACGGGTTTGCCACTGCCTCTTTAAACACTGCTATAAATACCCCATACTCTATACATGAAAAAGGACCGAAAATTCTACCCTAAAGGGCCGTCGAATCATTTCTCCAACACTCCAAGCATCATTTCAAGCTCCATTAATGGCTTCCAAAGATCAAACAACTTCTCTCCAACATCAAGTGGATCTAATCTTCTCCAAACACCGTTAATTCTCTCTCAAGTTCAATCCAAGCTACCCTAATATCCGCTAATCCTCTCTAAATCTTAGATCTAACGCTAAATCGCCATGGAATCCATGAATATCGTTCAATTCTAAAGTGATCAAAGATTTATGCATTCACCATCACAAAGCAAGAGATCTCACCAATTACTTCGCAAGTTCATGTGAAACCTAGATCGTAAAGAGAGAGATGAACAATATGAGTGAATTCATGTATTTTGCAAACTTGAAAATGATAATGAAAACTCTTGTCAAAGTGGATGTAGATCTATTTTAGATCGAACCACGATAAAACTCTTGTGTTTTTACTTACTTTTTATGATCGTAGCTCCATTATCTACTTCATACCATTTGGTGAAGTACTGCTAAAGTACCTTTGGTATTTTAGACCAATTTTGGTTTAAACACTTGATGTTGAGTTCAATAGCAATTTTCAGTTGAACGATCAAGGCTTCATATTCTCAGTTATTGTTGGTAGATGAGAAGTTGAGTTTTATAGCATAAAAATTCGAACTTTCCTCAAGGGTAATAAGTACAACTTTGGCATTGCAACACTGGTTTTAGATGAACCATCCACGAATAATTCCCATTGAATGTTGAGAGGCTAATTTTCTTCTGGAGGACTCTCTTAGGGAATAATGAACTCTGCCAGGGCTTTTCCGAAGATGGCCGGACAGGAGACGAAAGTACGCTCGAATTGACTTAACTCAATATCCTATTTCAAAAGTAGCCTAGACAACTCAATTCATTGCAAGAACTGTCACAGCAGTTGGTCAGTGTAGACTTTGATTGGATGAGACTAAAAATACGGCCAAAGTTTCCGAGAAGAGATCAACAAGTAGTATGAAAGCTTTTCAAGCTTGGGATAGTTCTTTTCGGTGACTGTCAATCTCTTGCAAATGTAATAAATAGGCCGTTGGACTCGATCTTCTTCACACATTAGTGCCAAGTTAATTTCTTGCACAAAATAGTCAAATAGATAAAACTTTTCATAATTCACATGTTTTGATATTATAAGTGTCCACTCTAAGTGATTTGAGATGTCCTAGAATGCGATAATGCACTCAGTGTCCACACAAAGTTGCACTTCCGTTTCTTGAGCAAGTCTAAGAAGGGAATCGACTAATTGGTTGCTTTTGATATTAATCGAATTAGGTCACCACTTTCCCGTTTAAGCTTTGAACTTGTTTGATGTTTTGAGGGGCCTGGATCTCCCGAATAGCTTGGATTTTTTTCTGGATTTGCTTCGACTCCCCATGAATTGGCTATGAAACCCTACAATTTTCCCGGTGCAACACTGGAAGAGCATTTCAGGGGTTTGAGTTTCATGCCATATTTACAGAGAATATCGAACATTTACATAGGGTCATTGATATGTTTGTTTGACACCCATGTTTTTACGAGAATGTCATCTACATAGACCTCCATGGATCTCCCGATTTGTTCCTTGATCATTCAATTGACCAATCGCTGTTAAGTGTCTCCAGCATTCTTGAGACCGAAGGGCATGACAACTTATCGGTAGATCCCAAGATCATTGATGAATGAAGTATGCCCTTGATCTAGAAAGTACATAGGAATTTGATTGTAGCCTGAGTATGTGTCTAATAAGGAGAGAAGATGGTAACGTACAGTTGAATTAAAGAGTTTTTCGATTTTTGGAAGTGGGAAGCTATCTTTTGGCCAAGCTCTGTTCACGTCTGAGTAGTCAACACACGTTCTCCACTTCCCGTTTGATTTTCCGACCGATCCCGTGTTAGAGACCCATTCTGGATATAAGGCATCGAGGATAAAGCCATTATCAGGTAGCCTATCCACCTCCTTTTTAAGTTCCATCAATCTTTCTATTCCCAAGATATGGCACTGTTGGCATTTAATACATCGATGTTGGCATTTAATAAATCCACAAATTCTTCCTTTATTGCATGGTGGAGCTGTGATACAATCTTCAAGATCCAAGTCGGATCCGCGAGGTTGGCTGCAACGTCGATGGTTGGCTTAACTAAGGTGTCCCTTTCAGAATCAGGTTCTTCATCTTTTCATGGATTGGAAGAGATGGTAGTTGCGTCTGAGCGAGGCCTTAGACTCCAATGGTTCTATTGCCTTGTGGTTTTGGCACAATGGATTGATGCTGGGAATTTTCCCTTCTTTTTATTGATGGCGTCTTTCCATTCTGCAAGATAGCATGCTCTCGCGGCAGCTTAGTCCCTCTTGATGGTTTCTATCCCATTCTCTATTGGAAATTTCATGAATAGCGACCATGGTGCCATATAGACTCAAAATTCTACAAGGAAAGGAGTCCTAAAAAGTCGTTGTAAGGAGAAGCAATATTGATGACCACGAAGGTAAAGATCCCGACTTTCCTGCGATCTCCATCTCTAAGCTGGATCGACCACTCAACAGGACCAACTGGCCATTTGGAGGACCCTTTGAAGCCATGAACAGTGGCATGGCTTTATGTCTTTGGACTCTAGTCTCATTTGGTCGTAGGATGATTTAATGATGATATAAACGGAGCTCCCTAAGTCAATGAGGACCCTTCGGACATAGGCCTGACCTATCTGCATAGAGAATCTATGGTCGAATCTCAATCCGATAGCATCCCTCGCATGGAAAACTATGTCATCACACATATTCTTATGGAGTTTGTTCGGGACAGATTCGTTCTTTGTAGAGCATGATTCCAAGTCAGCACGCATGATTGAGTTGGTGTACTCCTCCATATGCCTGAAGCTTTCATTTGCGAGGTGAGGCCCGTTGCAAACGGTGTTAATCATGATACCCCCGTGAGAAGGTATATTTGTTGGAGATCTTCTCCACATCAGTAGATTCACTAGTGTTTGGCATCTTATACTGAATTGTATTGCTTATCTCTAAGTAGATTTTCTCTAACTCAGAGTTGAGCAGAGTGTAGACCTTATAAGTTGGATAACGATCGCACTTCTTTGGATTCTCAGGCTGCTGGTTGGTACAAGCATCTGGCTCACCGTTATTAGGCTCCGGATTGAATGGGACTATCCCTTTACCCTTGTTGGAATATTTTCCAACCTGTTTCCTTGGATGTTGTCTTGAAAAGTGCTCGGGTGTGGGTTGTGAGGATGGCCAGCCTAGGCTTTCGTATTTCTGCGTGCTTCTTTTTGGCATTGAAACTAGTTAGCCTTTTCATAGAAAGCCTCCAATGGCTTCGGCTGCTTTCTGTGGATTCAAGCTCTGAATTAGGTATTAGGAAGAATGCCCTTAGCAAGTTGAAACAAGTCGGTGCAAGGCTCTGGATCTTCGACTTTCGCTAGGGTGTTGTTGAAGCATTCAAGGTTGCTCTTAAGAGTTTCACCCGCGCGCTGGTAAATATTAGAGAGAGTCAGGGTGTCCTTTGGCCTTGTGACATGCATCCTGAATTGTTTCACCAACTTGGAAGTAAGATGGTCGAAGGTGGAAATGAATCTTACCAGGTGTGGGGAGAATCAGAGGAGAGTGAAGCCTTCATGAAAGACTAGGAAGATTTTGCATTTAATGGAGTCGGTGGCTCGACTTGAGTCCACATGCCACTCGTAGTAGTTTAGGAAATTATAGGGATCGGTCTTCACTGAGTAAGCCGTCCGTTGAGTCATATTGAAGCGTCGAGGCCATTTATTGTCATGGATGTCTCGAGTAAAGGGGTATGCCTCGTATTAGTTTCTCAAATGTTGGTGGTGTGCCCCCACATTTCTCTCGCGATCTTACAGACCATGTCAGTGAGAACAACAGGCTAGACCTCCACTGAACTCCAGGGGTCGAGGTTTATCTCGGGAGTTCAGGGCCATGTGCATCTTCTCCGATGGACATCAATATCATTTGTAGTAGGTCTTTATCCTCGATTTCTCTGTTCTGTTGAGTTTGATTGGTAGGAACTCGGGCCTGAATAGTTGCTGGACACATATGCGCCAAGTTCTAAGCGATAATTGGAAGGTTCTATCACAGAGGGGGGGTGGATACTTGTTCCTTCACCATCGTCGTTAGGAGCCAACCGAGAACGGTTGCGTTGATGCATTCCTTCACTTATAGTAACAGTAGTTTCATTGCCTCACCATTGCCATTTTTTTGACCCAGTCGAGAGCTTTTCGAAACATTCTATTGAGGATGAGTGTTTTATTAGCTTTGGGAAGAGCAATGTCACATTGAGCGTTTTATTAGAGTCATCGCATCAACTCGATGTTTTTTTCACTTGTTCGTTAAGCTGCCTCATCCTCTCTTCCAACTCCTTGTTAGGTTCCAAGAATTGGGTCTAAGTAACTGGAGCCTCGGGTTATAGAAGGTAGCGATTCCATGTCGACCGGATTTCCATTGGTTGGGGTTAAGGGGAATTTTCTATGTTAGGAGCGGTGGAAGTTCCAACCATAATGTTCTTTCCTTTTCTAACCATTGTAAGCAAACTTAGGTGGTAGTTCTAACGGAACTATGTAGCATTCTAGTTCGAAAAGGAATACGATTGGAAAGAGGTAAAGTTTCGAGTCTTCCAGCTCTCAGTGAAAGCACCAAAATGTTGATGTGTAAAATTGGTGCAACACCCAAAGATCTATGAGTTATCAAAAATAAAATTTTACGTAAGGAAAATATGCAAAAAGTATTGAACACAATATTTATATTGGTTCGGTTCGGGTTGAGCCTACGTCCATTTTAATGGGTTTCCAGATTTTATTCACTAATTAAGAAGTAAAATGGTGGACGTCATCATTACAAGTGATTATAATGATTAACTAAGTTATATTATTTCTTTTTATCAGGATTCTTTGATGTTTGAGAGTTCAAACCCTGAGAAGTAGGCAATTTCCTCTTCCCAAAGCTTTAAGATGCTTTAACGGTATCCAAGGTCAAGAATTTACTTCACAAGATGTCAAATCAACCAAATGCCAACTCTTTTCTTGCTATAAATCAAGGGGTATTTATAGGTAGTGAAGTAAGTGAGAGTTGGTAAGAAATGGGGCTCATATGCCATTTTCGTATCCTAGGCGTCATGCCGATCTCAGGGTTTGAACAACTCCTAAATTTTTAGCCAAATTGGTGCTCCACTTCCTTGAAACTTCGAGCTCTTCTCAAACCCATTTCGTAACTGCCTTTTCCCAACCCTATTTTGTACCAGCCTTGAGGTGGAAAATTTCATATCCTCCTTGAGATGCTCTTTTTTGTATCCCCTTAGCCTGGTTTCGTATCACATTTATTTTGTATCCCGAGTAGTTGAGACTTTGGGATATGAAATACACAACATGGGGATATGATACGAACTGGGAGAGTAGCAGAAGTGAGATACAAAATGTGGGTGAGGAGGAGTAGGAAAAAGTGGGAGAGACAAGGGATAAAAAATCTTGGGGATGAGGGATAAAAAAATCTCTAAATAAAGAAGGATATGAAATTTTGGAGAGGGGGAGTGATATGAATTTTTGAGGAATCTGTTTATTTTTTGTAGGGATGTCAAGGACCATAATCCAAGCTCTCGGGATACAAAATTCCATGAATTTGGGATGTCTTGAGGAACGTGATGAGTTGTAACGACCACACTTGCGTGACCTCCTCCAGGATTGAATCCCAAGTATCTTTGTGACACTTCAGGCTACTGAACCACACGGCGGGCTAAGTCGTGCGGGCACATATTGCTTTTGGGAACAAGGCCAAAATGCTAGTTAACAACAACATAGTTACCCCTCTCTCTTATTCTTAAGATTAAGCCCTACTCGGCCATTCCATTGTTGCGTAAAATCATTCCCTATGCACCACCCGACCGTCCTTACAACATCGTTCACCATGCGCCGTGTCTATAATCAGGTTCGCCACAAGTCAACCCTGTTGTGCCATTCGTCACAATCATGTTGCTATGTTCCCCATACACTAACCATAGCTTCCTTTCGAAGCACTCGACGTCTGAGCCTTTATTTGAAGAGTTTACTACTTTATCGTCCCATAACTTCCAAAATACAGTAGAACTTGTCAAACCAAGACCATTTGCACAATCATTAAACCTCCAGCTTCCTCCTCTATGGACCTCATGCCTATACAAGTCAACCTGATAGATCAGTACTGGTCCATAAGTTATGGAACGGTACTTGTCCATGTACTTAGCGAAATTATTGCAAGTAATTTCCAAGTTTTAACTTCATGTCAGTCCATCTCTTATCAGTCCATATTAGTCTCATGCCAGTCCTTCACTTAGAAAATTTTTCCAAGTAATATACCAAGTCCATTTGACCTTAAATTTTGCCTATGGCTCATAAATCTCCCTTGGAGTCCATGTTAAAAATATGGGAGCAAAATATCGCATCTCCATGGATCAGTACTAGCCCATAGGTCGTGGACCGATACAAGTCCATGTACTTGGTGTATTTTCCCCTAAACTTTTTGGGTGACTTCCCGCTGGCTTCTAAAGTCCGACATCCAATTTTCGCGTGATTTCAACTAACTTCGATCTGGTTATGCTCCAATCTTGATTTCAAGTCCTAATTTCAACAATCCTAAAACAAAAAAAATCAAGTATACCATCCAAACAATGATTTCAACTAATTAAACATCATACATATGAATCAACAATCATATATAAACACCCATATTTACCTAAAATGAGAAACAATCATTTATATGCATGTATCTAGTGTGTATCTACATGTTGATAAATCTACACTTAATATTCTAATCCATTTCACTAGGTATATTATCCCTATGATTTCAAAATTGAAACGAACATAAATAGGTTTTGTGTGATCTAACATGTAGATATGATAAAAATTTCTAAATTAAGCATATTACTTAATATAACCTAGTGTGTGACTAAAATCACTGATCAAATAAACGAATCTATGAAGATCAAATGTTAAAATGATTTTGGTAGCAAGGAAATGAATATATACAACCTCTAAATAATGTAACCAATGAAGAAATAATTTCACTGATGTGTTTATAAGAGATTAGAAGTGATTTATAATGTGTCTTAAGGTTTCAGGGGGAAGAACAATCACAGATCTTACGACTGGTTGAAAAATGAAGAGAAGAAGTTAACATAATCTCTCGGTTCCTACTAATATTATAGGCCATTAACCCTAACGGATGGCCTGGCCTAATCAGCCCATTAGCTGCAAACTAAATCTGCCCTGTAGTCCTGAAAATCTAACACTGCTATATCTCCTTAACCACTTAACCAAATCATTATTGTAACCACTCTAGGGAATGTTCAACTATCAAATCTTTCCGGTAGCACAAGTTTGGTCGTCTAATTATGCACCAGTCAAAAGATATAGCTAGACCAAGATAATTAAGGGTAAAATGGTCACAAAATGATCTAGCAAAAACCATATGTGTAAAACATTCAAACTAAAAATATATCAAAATATGAGAATGATATAACCTCTTGTGAATATTTTATGATCGTAATATGTAAAATATTGGTTGTTAAATTCTCCCCCTTTATGACATTCGCCCAGGAAATCTTAAAACAAACATCGTATCCTTCATCTCAACCATCCATGAGCAACCAAATTGGCATGAAATCTGGAATACAACAATTCACGCAAGCAATGTCCTGACCTAGCATGTAAAATTTTAATAGTACAAGATACAATGCTACAAGTAGATGCGGAAATGAGACATATCATCTTATGGGTTTTGGATATGCCTCACTTATACTCTCCTTCGTATCCCATATACAATCGCCATCATCCTCGCTCCACGGTATCTTACCCAGATTAACTACTATTGGCTAGCTTTTTGAACCAAGCCATCAAGATTGATACACGTGCTCCATCGGGTCTCAAATACAGAAGTTATCAAATCCAGGTCACACCAGCCATATGGATCGCGATCGCCCCCCCTCTTTGCGAGCCGTACCAGCTACCACGATTCGATCCAACTCAGAAGACACAATGATGGTCACAGACCGAGTCATCCCACGATCCGAGAGGCATGGATGTCGCGACACCTGTCCACAACGGCTAAATTGACAATTTCTTCATCAAGCTACGAACCAGTACGAGATCCTCGGGATGTGTGCACGTATGACCGCGATCCGTCTGTAGAAATCAGCTATAAATAGCCCAGAACTTGGCATTTTTGAGGATCTTTTGGAAATTAAGAGATCTGACTCCACCATTATTATATCTCCATTGTTTCTACTTAGAGTTATCCTGAAATCATTGGGAGAATCATAATTGTAAGAGTGAGATCGAATGAAACTATTGATTGTACTTGCATTCAGCATATAATCAATTACATATAAAGTGGACGTAGGCTCGTTAACGCCGAACGACTATAAATCTCGTGTTTTTTTACTTTTTCTTTATATTTTAGTTATAATTCTTCGTAGATCAGAACAACTCGGGTGTTAGACCCAATTTTGGATCTAACATTTTGGGGCTTTCACTGAGAACGAATTTTTAGTACATTGGATTCGTTGTTTGGATACTCAAGTCCGAAGAGAACAATCCAAAACTCCACTGTTTCAGTTTTTGAAAATTCCAGTGAAATTCAGATATCATGGCTGGAAAGAAGTCTAAGGAAGTACGAGCTTCGCAGGCGAACGAAGCTGAAAATGAAGCAATTGAAGAAAGTGTGCACGAGTAGCCCGAGGAGGAGGTCACGGATGGCCGAGAGGAGGGGGCGAACCGATCCTTGAGGGGATCGCGACTCAACCAACTGAAGGAGTTGCCACATGCTCCCATGATCTCGTCGCGAACCGTCCCCATAACACTTCCGCGATCCGATCCCAAGGGGGTGCTCCGAGTCATCGAGGTAAGGATCTTGCGATCCAAAAAGACAAGCAGACTACGACCCGACCCGAAAGGAGGTTATGGCTCGATCCTCCCATGCTGGTACATCTGCTCGACCCGGCATAAGCTCTTTACGTATAAGAGAAAATGTTGGCGACAAATTTGACCCTTCTGCCCCGGCTACTGAAGGAGATCTCTCTCGCATTATTGACATATGGGAAAGATTATTTGACGAGTTAGCTACTCAGAGGCAAGAGAGTTCAGTATTGCAATAGAATCTGACTGCTATGGATAGGCGAATTGATGACCTCATAAGGTAGAGGGTTTCCTCACCAACCCGTCTTCCTTCCCGAAACACACATCCTCGTCTGAGGAGCCCCGAAGAAATCGACGTTGGCCTCCGCTAGAAAGAGCTAAGAACATAGAGCAACTTCGATCTTGGGAAAAAGAAGTGCTTAACCAGGGAATTAGCAATCGTAACTTGAATGAACCTGCTTTACCGCTATGGAATGGAAATGTGGTTGAACCTGCTCAGAATCAACCCAATCCCCCCTCTCGTCTCTTAATTGACCTCGGCAACAGGGGGCAAGGAAGTTCTGCCCGAATCCCAGACTTTGTAGCTGCACGTCAAAGAAATGCTGAAGAAGCCCATTGGGCAAGAAGTGTCGAACCTGAGTCCACCTTGACCCGGGCAGATGTTGAAGCAATAATCAGAGAAAACATGATAGCTAGCCGAGGGTATAGGGATGAAGATTGGGGCATAGATCACAGTCATATGCCTTTTACGGATGATATATTGGAGGTCACATTCCCGAGACGTTTTAATATGCCGACAATGAATCGCTTTGCGGGCAAATCTGACCCAATCCAGCATCTGGTGCGATATTCCTGGTCTATGAATGCGGCCGCAGCAACAGACGAGATAAAGTGTAAGGCATTCCCTATATTTCTGGAAGATATGGCATTATGTGGTTTACCCGCTTGCCAGCCTGGTCGATATCCAGTTTCAGGGATTGAGTGAGAAGTTTGTGAACCAATTCCGCCTTCACGCTCAGAGAACTAAGAATGTGATTGAGCTGTCTCTTATTAAGCAGCGACCGGACGAAAGCTTAAGGTCGTACTTGGATTGTTTTAATTTAACAGTCACAGAAGTTAAAGATCCACATGAGAAAACTATGTTGATGGCCTTAATTGAAGGTGTCGATAAGGATACCGAGTTTGGAAGATATCTGGCTGGCAAACCACCTCCGACCAGAGAAATATTTTATGAAAAAGCTAGTGTCCGTTTACGACAGGAAGAGATATATGCTAATCGAAAAAGGAAGGCTACCGATAAGGAAGATATCCAGAGCAATGTGGCCATCAAGCAGATAAGACATAGCTCAGGAAAGGTTGAAGTCAATGTTGGGAATAAAAATCAAGGAAATGGTCGCCAACCGAGAAACAATAATAGTAATAATTGGAAGAGAAACCGAGGAAATGATTCTCAGAGAAGATCTCGACCCAGGCCATTTGAGAGTTTTATGCCGTTAAATGATACATTGGAGAATATCTTCTTGGATACCTATAATGTCCTTCCATACAAAAGGCCTCCCTCAAGAGAGTCGACAGATAAAGAGCGCGAAACTAGAAAGTTCTGTCTATTTCACCAAATCCATGGTCATTCCACAAATGAATGTCGTCATCTAAGAGGCTTGGTCGAGAGGCTACTTCGAGAAGGAAAACTCGATGAGTACAGGGTCACACCCAGAGACAGGGGGCAAGCCGCATCTGCTCTAAACCAAAATCAAAACCAGAATCAGAGCCAGCCTACTCCCCGGCTGACTGATCAGCAAAAAGGGAAGAACATCGTCATTAACACCATAGTAGGAGGGCTTCATCTGGCCGGGCATAGCTTTAGGGCAATGGACCAGTATGTCAATGCAGCTAAACAACCCCTCATGGCAGGAGAAGGCAGTAACCCTGAGGACATTGCTCCAGTCAAACAACAGAAGACAATGACTGATGACATCATCTTTCACGACAGAGATAGCATCGGCGTTCACTTCCCAACCGAAGATCCACTAGTAATCACAGCCGCAATTGGTCCGACCATAGTCCATAAAGTTCTGGTAGATAACGGAAGCTCAGTCAACATTTTGTTCAAGAAAACGTTCGACCAAATGAAACTTGAGCCGAAGGATTTAAAACCATGCGAAGGGTGGATACGTGGATTCAATGGAGCCTCAACTGCTCCAATGGGATATGTACAGTTGTCGGTAACCCTTGGGGAAGGGGAGCACCAGAGAGTAAGAATCCTTCCTTTTGTGGTTCTGCACGTTGAATCCCCATACAACGCATTTTTAGGCCGACCGGCCCTAGCAAAGTTCAGAACTTGTATAGCCCCTTAGTGTTTATTAATGAAGTTCCCGACTGAAGCTGGTATAGGTATAATAAGAGGAGATAAAGTCGTGGCCCGAGCATGCTACATTGCAGAGTTGAAGATGCTCTACAAAGGAAAAGATGTAGAGACCAAAGGCGCTTCCTCCCCGGCAAGGGAGGAAACGTTATAGCAACTAAAGAAAATAACTATGAGAGAGTCGCCCAGAGAATTGCCCGAGGACATAGATCCCAGAGAGGACGAAGATCCTAGGGGCAGAATGGCGACTCCCAATGAAACAACTGTGGATATTCCAATCGATGATGGAAACTCAGAGAAGGTCCTGAAGATTGGATCCCAGTTAGACCCTATTCGAGCCGGAGAGCTAACGGATTTCTTGAAAGCCAATTTAGATGTATTCGCTCGGACCCACTTAGATATGTGTGGGATATCTCCTTCGATCATGAGTCATTCACTAAGCATCAACCCGAAGCATCCTCATGTCAAACAGAAAAGGCGAATGCTTGGCCCGGAGAGGTCAGCTGCTTTGAAAGAGGAAGTTGAGAAATTGAGAAGTAATGGGTTCATTAGAGACTCAACATATCCAGATTGGATTTCCAACCCGGTCTTGGTAAAAAAGGCCAATGGAAAGTGGCGCACCTGTATTGACTTCTCGGACCTGTATAAAGCCTGCCCAAAGGACAGCTTTTCGTTGCCAAGAATTGACCAGCTGGTGGATTCGACAGCTGGCCACGAACTCCTCTCTTTCACGGATGCTTATTCGGGGTACAATCAGATCCCTATGCACGTCCCAAACCAAGAACACACAAGCTTCATTACAGATTTGGGATTGTATTGCTATGTAGTGATGCCTTTTGGCTTGAAGAACGCCGGTGCTACATATCAGCGATTGGTCAATAGGGTGTTTTACAACCAGATTGGGAAGACGATGGAGGTATACGTTGATGACATGTTAGTGAAGTCCAAACAATCATCCGACCATACTGCCGATTTAGCAGAAATATTTGAAATTCTCAGGAAGTATGGAATGAAATTAAATCCTTTGAAATGTTCATTTGGGGTAGCATCGGGAATTTTTTTAGGATTTATCATCAATTCGCGTGGGATCGAGATTAATCCAGACCAGATTGCAGCAATCCGGAATATTCAGAAACTTAGACAGATTAAAGATGTGCAAAGCCTCACAGGGAAAGTTGCGACATTGAGTAGATTTATCTCCAAAGCTACAAATAAATGTATCCCGTTCTTTGAATTAATAAAGTGAGGAAAGCGCAACTTCGAATGGACCCTTGATTGTATCGAAGCATTCCAGAATCTCTTGAATCATTTGGAAAAACCACCGATTTTGTCTAAACCCTTAGATCATGAAGAATTATTCTTGTATTTAGCGGTGTCATCCAATGCGATTAGTTCGGCTTTGGTTAGAGAAGAAGATAAGGTGCAAAGACCAGTATATTATGTGAGTAAGAAGTTGGCGGCAGCTGAGCGAAATTATCCAAGGATAGAAAAGCTTGTGTACGGTTTGTTGATTGCATCAAGGAAGCTTCGCCACTTTTTTCAAGCTCACCCGATTACTATATACACTGATCACCCGTTAAAACAAGTTCTTCAAAGGCCAGAGGCTTTGGGAAGATTACTTAAGTGGAACATTGAACTAAGTCGGTTCAATTTGAATTTTCAACCCCGGCGATCAATAAGGGGGCAAGTGCTGGCAGACGTCATAGAAGAGTTTACCATCCCAGAAGATGACACAATAAGCGAAGAAGTCAATCCGCTAAGGCTACTCCTCGATCCCAGTGCCTAGAAGTTGTTCAGTGACGGAGCAAAGAACGATAGATGATCTGATGCCGGAGTGGTGCTCGAAACTCCAGAAAACGACCGATATACTATGCTCTCAGATTGGAGTTCCGCGCCACTAACAACGACTCAGAATACGAAGCCCTAATTGCTGGTTTGAAACTCGCAAAGGAGTTGAAGATTCCGACGTTAGACATCTTTTGCGACTCCAAAATAGTTGTGAACCAGATCATAGGAAAATTCCAGGACAAAAGTCCTAGGCTGACATCATATTTAGAAAAAGTGAAAAAGTTGCTTGATGGTTTTGACCATCACACCATATCCCACATTCCTAGAGCAGAGAACCAAAAAGCAGATAAATTGGTGAAAATGGCCAGTTCTGATAGTCCTGAAATACAGAACTGGTCCCGATGGTAGTCTTACAGTCACCAAGTATAGATCAGATGGAAGTTGATATGGTACTAGATATTGAACCTGAAAGGGAGTCGTGGATGACTCCTTTGGAGAATTTCCTAATATATGGTACGCTCCCTACGAAGAAAAGTGAGAGGCGTGCAATAATTCGGAAGGCCTCTCGGTATGTGTTGCAAGAGGGAGTCCTGCATAGACAAGGATTTTCAATGCCACTCCTCCAGTGTATTGCCCACAGCGATATTCAGGGCGTATTGCAAGAAGTACATGAAGGCGAATGTGGAGATCACACGGGAGGCCAAACGTTGGCGAAGAAAATAATACGATATGGTTATTTCTGGCCAACCGTAAATAAGGATGCGGCCAAATACACGCGACTTTGTGACGCCTGCCAGAGATTTTCTAAGATCCATAGGGCCCCATCAAGCCAGCTGAAGATGGTGACGAGTCTGTGTCCCTTCGCTATGTGGGGAATTGATATCATTGGAAGCCTCCCCATAGCAAAGGGCGGAGCAAAATTCGCTATCGTAGCTGTGGATTATTTTACCAAATGGGTAGAAGCAGAACCATTAACCACAATAACAACCAAGCGAGTAATCAACTTCGTTGTTAGAAACATCATATGCCGATTTGGGATCCCAAGAATCATCATAACGGATAATGGAACTCAGTTTGACAGCACCGAGTTTAGAGATTTTTGCCGGAAATACCACATCGAGAAAAGGTAAACCTCTGTGGCACATCTGCAAGCGAACGACCAAGTGGAGGCAGCAAATAAAGTGATTAAATCCATCCCGAAGAAGAGATTGAAGCGGGCCAAGGCCATGCAGGTCGATGAATTGCCCTTGGCACTATGGGCCTACAGAACGACCTACAAATCGGCAATGGGCCATACACCATTTTCTCTCGCCTTTGGAACTGAAACGGTCATCCCGGTCGAGCTAGAAGTACCTTCTCACCGAGTCACCTATTACGACCCGATGACCAACAATGAGTTGCTCCTTGAATCCTTGGACACGATCGAAGAGAAGAGGGACGAAGCCGATTTACGTGCTTTAAGACATAAGCAGTAGATAGCTCGATATTACAACAAGAAAGTCCGAGCATGAACCTTTGAACCTGGAGACTTGGTTCTAAAACGTGTCTACCCATACTCAGTGCATATGGGTCCAAAATGGGAAGGACCATATTCCATCCTGCGAAGATTTGATAATGGAACCTTCAAACTAGCAACCATAGATGGAGACGAAATCCCCAGAGTGTGGAATGCCCAGCATTTGCGGCCTTACCTGACGTGAAATCGTCAGTTTCATTCTTTTGTTTTTAGGACTATGTAAAAAGGCACGACTTGCCTAGAATAGTCTGGTTACTTGAAAAAAAGATTATAAAGTGGACGTAGGTCATGATTCGACCGAACCACTATAAAAATATCATGTGTCATTTACCTTTACTGCACCATTACCTATTTGCTTTATCTCGATTAATATAAATTACTGTTGTTTTTTGAGTTTGTCACAGATTATGCAGCAATATTGGAACACCCAATGCACTGTGCCACAAGGTGAAAGAGGAACCATAATCGAGGACCACAAGGTACGGCAAAGTAAATCACCCCACGATCAAACTCTAACTCCCCAGAATCAGGAGAGAGTATAAAGGACGCGAAGATGACGTCTGCAATGCGTGAAGGTGCACCATGCTAAAACCGCCTTGCCACCACTCTAACCCACTGAAGGATCGAGAGAGTATAAAGGCGCCAGAGATTTAGCACCCACAGAATTTCTGCCCCGCTGAAGGATCGAAGAGCAGACCTGAAACGAGCTCGAACTCTAACCCGCTGAAGGATCGGGAGAGTATAAAATTGTTAGAAATTTAGCGCTAAAAGTATCCTTTCCCCCCCCCACCTCTCATAATAGGGGGCAACACACATGAGTTTAATCTATCATTAATAAGCCCTAGCCAGGCATCATATTAAATGATTGATTGGGGGCATATAAACACACATCACATCTCTACACAGAAATTTTAAAATTTTGCTAATGCAATACATGATTTAATTTTCGATTAATTATGGTTTAAATATTTGTGGCTAATGCGATAAATTAAAATTGCAGGTTCGCAAGTTTAGTTCCCCTATTTTTTATGTGACTGATCTGTCTTGAAGGGAAACTCCTGTTCATATCACGACAAGGATGAAAGTCAAGGTCGACCAAGACGAATCATCCCCTCATGCCGTTATGTTGGCTACTCATGAAGTTGCACAGAGATGCAAGGAACTTCGAATCACTACATTGTATATTAAATTAAAGGCAAAAAAAATCAATTTTTATTTACTAAGATGTAGGGATACAAGATAAGATAGCTAAACAAAAGTGAGGGTCATTCTCACAATTACATTTTCTGGCCAGTGGAAAGTCTAAAAATCCTAAGAACAAAATACGAACTAATATCTGCATCCTACTCATGCTTGGGGGGCTATTTTGGCTTCTTGCTCTTCTTCTTCTTCCCCGACTCCTCCTTATTAACATCCGAATGATCACCTTTTTTCCTCTTCCTCTTATCAACAAGACGCTCTAGCGAAGAACTAGAAGATTGAGAGGCGAGTTGTGAAGTTATTGATCGGGAGGAGAATCTTATGACTAACGCAGATTTGGGATCGATTTCAGAGATAGGGGGCACATATACTGGGTCATGTTCCCCTTTTATAAGAAGCAACTGCTTCTCTTCCTTAGCCTGTTTATCAGCCAAGGTTTCAACACCATCGCCCTTGACTTCATCCGTAATGAAACGTCATCCTCCTCATCACCGTGACCACCATCCGTGTCCTTCAAAGCAGCAATAACCTCGGCATCCGCAGGAACATCAGTACTGGATACCACAGGTGCCATGGTGACCTTGTTACCACCCTCAGCTCGCGTTGGAATCTCAGAAATTTCAGCATCCGTGCCTGAAGGGACATCAATTTTCTCCGCCTTTGCCTTCTCTTCTGCATCTTTCTCAATCAACTTGTCACCTGTATTATGAGAAGCAAAAGTTATTAACTTGAAGGAAAATGTGGTCTCCTTAAGGGACTGTTCCGCATGGCGACGACAAGTTATAACTACTTTGACAAATTGCGGGGAAAATATGGAAATACCTTTAGCTGACTTTTCATCCAGGTTTACAGCAGAAGCTCCGACAACTGGAGGAGTTGGGAGTAAAGGAATCAACGGGTCATCAGGACTATACTCCTCTACTTCAGAGGCTTTGGGTTCTGCCACTGAGCTAGAGCCTTCGTCAAGTTTGTTTTTTCCTTTGGCCTTAGTCTTCTCCCTTTCCACCTCTTCTTGGATTAGGCGTCTCCCCTCCTCCAAATCCTCGGGCTCTTTTCCTTTGAGGAGTCTCTGCATTAGCTGGCCTTCATCAATCTCATTGACCTTTAATCGTTGCTTCTCATCCTCGACAATTGCATCCCATATGTTGGCAAGAGTAACATGATAATCTGGGATCCAAGAAATATCCCGAGTTTTGATGACTTGGCCTAAGAAGTCGAATATCAACTCCCCAAAACCTTCTATTTCTTTTTCAGCTTCGGCAAGCTTGTCAGGAGTGGTGGAAGCCGATTTAAGAATGCTGTTAGCATTAGTCTCAGCAAGAACCACTCGCCCTTCAGCCTGAACAAGTTGGTCACTCAAGACCTCCTTTTCTTTCTCGGCAGCCGCAAGACTGTTTTTCAAGTCCGCTCTCTCCTTCTCCCAAGTAGCCTTCTCAGCATCAAAATGACTCTGCACTGTCCTAAAATCAGCATTGGCCATTCTAAGATCCTCTATTTCCTTTTTCAAAGATAATCGTTCTTGGCTGTTAGAATCTAGCTCGCTACGAAAACACTTCCTAGCTTCCTCCAATTCTGTCTTGTAGTTTTCTGCGTCTCGCTGAGGTAAAGCCAGACGGGCCTGCGAATCTTCTAAGTCTTTTTCCATTTTGCTCCTAGCCCTGTCATTATTCTCAATTCTCACCTTGGATCTGGCTGCGTCCGTTTCTAGGCGACGGATGGCATTTGAAAGGTTAACGGCGTGCTTCTTCATTACCTCGTACTGTTTGGCTACGTGGCACACATATCCTATCACCTCAGTATCCCAGTCCCCGGGAACCGGCTCAAGGTCCGGTACAAACATCATCCTCTCAAAGAAAATATCGGGGAATTCCTTGCGCAAGCGCGCCAATTTAGCCTGATTTTCGGGAATATGGATGGCATCTCGTGCAACGAGACTGTCGGAGTCGTGATCGTCAGGATAGACTAGAGATTCTTTTCCTTTCGCGATCTTGCCCTCATCTTTATTTTTGTCCTCTGACTCGCGCTATTTCTTCGAAGATTGGACGTGAGAAGGCGTACTTTTTGGAGGGGTTAAGTCCCTAGGAAGCTGCTTACCCTTAGCTGGTGGCAGTGGACGACTGTGAGGTTTCCCGAAACCATGCCTGGAAGGAGATCGGGATCGTGTAGAATAGGTTTGAGTAAGGTTGCGAGGCCGATAACTATCCCTTCCCCGACTATCACTACGAGCAGGATTTGGATTTGAATGAAGACTAGGTGTGCCTTCACGAAGGGAGCGATGAGAATAAGATCGTTTGTAAGTCATCTTGCCTACAAAAGAAACAAGTACACAATAAAACCTTGAATACTGTTGGTATAAAAGTGTGGGGTCAGACAGTGCATGTGATTGGTGCATCCCATATAATTCCCCCTAACAGACCAGGGCCCGAAGTTAGGCTTGTCAGGGTGGTTTCTCGTTCTTCAACCGGAGTATTTGTTTCCTCAAAGATAGGAAAAAATGGCTCCCCTTCGAAATCTTCCTATGTATATACATCGTTGGGTATAGGAATCTTGTTCAATTCTTTGAATAACTGCTCCTCTGTTAAATCATTGGGAGCGGCAGGCTCAACTGGTAGAGAGGCCCTTGAGGGGGAATCCCTCGGAGAGGCTAGGATTTCCTTAAGCTCGTCAGCACGAGCCTCACTCCCTCTATACACATTTAAATCTTCATCGTCCTGGTTAATCATCGGTGAAGGACTCTTATGAAGTTTAGTTGTCTATGCTGCCTGTGACGTTCCTTCTCCCTCGGTTGGGGGCACATATTTGTAAGTTTTGCCACCCGCGCCAAGTCCGAATCTTATATCCAAAAGGCGGTGCCTATGAAAATTCTCGTCAGTAATACATTTCTTGATCCTTAGGAAGTCATATTTGCTTTTGAGAAGAAGGGATAGTCGATTACTATACACTAAGCCTTCCGGAAAGGTGTGATCTGCATAGAGAAAAGAAGCATGTTAGCGCTTCGATTTCTTAAACAGGTTATTCATTCAAAGGTTTAAAATTTACTTGATTTAAGCCTTCTTCTCGCGCACCCAGCCTGTCGCTTTATATAGAACCAATCGGCCTTGGGATCCCCTATGTTACTGTAACCATCAGACAAGACCTTCCTATTGACTACCGACTCAAAGAAAGAAAAATTTGGGGTTGCTGTAGAATGATGCTTGAAAAGGTAATAGAACTTCAAGTCTTTAAACGTGAGCTCAGTTTGCAGGATTTCCGCATACGCGATGTATAAAGTGTATAGGGTTGCGTAGGCATTGGGATGAAGCTGCATTGGAGCAATACCCAATCGTTTTGAGGTTTCAATGACGATTGGAGGAAACGGAGGAATAGCGCCTACTCCACACATGAGTCGGCTGGCTGTCGTATACCCTTCCGGAGCCAGATGAGGTTTATCTTTGCTTCCAGGTGTTCTCACATCATCTCAGGGGATCCCGTGTTTCAAGCAGATTTTCTTAAGTTTTATGTCATCTAGTTTGAAAGCTAAAGAGTATTGAATTTCTCAATTTCTAGTGCACCAGGGATCTCATCGGGAGCTCAGTCATCCATTTCAGACTCCTCATCAAGCGAGGTACTCTCAGATGAATCCGATTTTGTTTCTGCCTCGTATTCGGATTCAGAGTCCTCACCCTCTGGATTAATTGGAAGAACCTCGGGGATGTGGTGCTCAGACATCTCGGGGTCCATCTCTGTTTCAGATCTTGAAGTAGAACGATTATCCGACATTACTGTTTAGGCGAGTAAATATGAGAAATAAGAATATAATTACCCGTCCCCCATGTGTGCAAGTGCAAGTGTGTGTTTGTGCATGCATAGGAAGAAAGCATAAAAGTTAACAAGATCATCGAGATATTAGTAGTTGTCCGTTGTTAAGTTATGCTGCTGATCGGTCCAGAAAGTTTGTCTTAAAGGACCTAAACCTAACTGTCCATTGGTGTATTAAGTTCAAGTTGTATTGTTTATTTAACAAGTAAATTGGGTCGCATGTATGATCGGATCGCGTGTCTCATTGGATAGCACATCTCCCCGGATCGTGAGTTGAGGATTGGATCGCGGAGCGCCATCGAATCGTGAAGCAAGGCTTGTAGCAGAAGTGCCAACTCATGAAGGAGCGTCGGATCGTGGAAATCAGAACAGATCGTGTTAACCTCTCACGATCCGCCCCGCACGCCACGATCCGATCCGATGACCCAAACGTGGGAACATCCATTTTATCCTCCTCGACCCGATCCACTGCTACTGCCACGACCCGATCTGCCTGCTCCCACTTTCCTATCTTCACCCTCCTTGCGACCCGAACCAAAGTCCTCCATCCACGAAACGATCCAGCACCTTCCTTTCTTCCCCTCCTCTTTACTCGCGAACTCGGGTGCCTAAACCCATCGCCACTGTCCTCCCAAAAGCCACCATTTTCACAAAATTTCTTCGTTTCACTGCTCAAATCGACGAGAACTCGAGTAAAACGAGATTAGGAACATGGGGATGTGTTTATGATATGATTACCTTTCTTAAAAAGTGAAGAAATATGATTTTTTTTTTCTCTTTTGAAATCGAAAAAGGTATGGGTTCGGTCAATGCTTCAAGCGGCTGAGCAAAGAAAGAAGAGAAGAAGGAATAGAGGTCGGGCTTATATAAGCGGATCCATGGCCTTTGGCCTTCCGTCTTTTGTCTTATTCGACCCGTGGGGGGTTAGCGGGCCGCGGATCCGAGCTCATCAGAAAAAGAGGAGGCCGATCCCTGGATCGACCCGCGATGGAAACTGGCCCATCATACCTCAAGACCACACGAAGATCGGTGCAGAATGAGCACCTCATATCGTGAACCGTGGACCGTGAAGGACCTGGGCGATCTGATCTGACAAACACTCATCAAAATGAAATTTCAAAAATATTCATGGAAATTAAAGAGTTTACCTAAAAATTTCGCAATGAAACCTCCAAAAGAGAAATTCTGGACAACCAAGGAAATGATCGAAGATTCAACTTGGTATTTATACTAATCGAGAGACACGACTTTTTGGAAACAGAAACGGTGCAATGCTACAGACACAACCTTTGCTTTGCATCGCTTCAGGAAAAGACAGTTCAGAAATTTCGAAGTATGTTCCATCCTCGATAAAACACACTTCGAGGGGGCAAAATGTTGGCTAGCTTTTTGAACCAAGCCATAAAGATTGATACACGTGCTCCATCGGGTCTCAAATACAGAAGTTATCAAATCCAGGTCACACCAGCCATACGGATCGCGATCGCCCCCCCCCCCCCCCCTCTATGAGCCGTACCAGCTACCACAATCCGATCCAACTCGGAAGACACAATGATGGCCACGGAACGAGTCATCTCATGCCCCGAGATGCATGGATCTCGCGACACTTGTCCACAACGGCTAATTTGACAATTTTTTCATCAAGCTACGAACCAGTACAAGATCCTCGGGATGTGTGCCACATATGACCGCGATCCGTCTGTAGAAATCAGCTATAAATAGCCCAGAACTTGGCATTTTTGAGGATCTTTTGGCAATTAAGAGATCTGACTCCATCATTATTACATCTCCATTGTTTCTACTTAGAGTTATCCTGAAATCATTGGGTGAATCATAATTGTAAGAGTGAGATCGAGTGAAACTATTGATTGTACTTACATTCAGCATATAATCAATTACATATAAAGTAGACGTAGGCTCGTTAACGCCAAACCACTATAAATCTCATGTGTTTTTTTTTTCTTTTTCTTTATATTTTAGTTATAATTCTTCGTAGATCAGAACAACTCGGGTGTTAGACACAATTTTGGATCTAACAACTACCTTTTCCTAAGCTTCTTCGCATCGTTTCTTATGAATCGAAGTGGATTGCGAGATCTTGAAACTTATGGTTTAACCTTCAAGTCTTCAAGCCGATCTGGCACCATAGTGATACCCGAGTCGTGCACAATCTTCCGTAGAGAAGATACATGAAACACATGTGCAAACTGACCATTTCCGAAGGTAGATCCACACCATATGCCAAATTCCTATGTTTTGGTGATCAAAAGTGATTCAATAAATCTTGAAGGCAATTAACTCTTCTTTCCAAACCTGACAACACTCCTAAGAGAAGAGATTTTAAAAATACCATTGCACTTACCAAGAATTCCAAATGTCATGTACTCTTAAACTGCATAGCTCTTCTAATGATCCTCAGTTGCTTTTATTCGCTGATAGATGATCTCTATCCTATATGAAGTCTCTAGAATCACCTCTAAGTCAAGTATCTGCTTCTCTCTTGCTTTTAGCCAACACAAAGGTTCATTAAAGGGTCTTTCATACAATGCTTTATAAGTGTTATACTGGTATTTGCTTGATAATTGTTGTTATAAGCGAACTTTACCAATTGGATGTGATCATCTCAAGACCCTCCGAAATCCAAGATATAAGCTCTAAGAAGATCTTCCAAAACTAAATTTACCCTCTCAATCTGTTCATCTATTTGAGGACGATAAGTTGTACCCAATTTGGATCCTTGCCCAGCATCTCTTGCATATTTCTCCAAAATCTACTTGTAAAAAAGGGATCTCTGTCACTTATGGTACACCATGGAATTATAAATTCCATTTCATATAAAATTCATCCAACTTCAATGCCCTCTGAGTAGACTTAACAGGTATGAATCGCATGCTCTTAGCCATGCGATTCACCATAACCTAAATACTGTTATAACCTGCTCTTTTCTTGGGTAATCGATCAACGAAGTCCATAAATATTTGTTCCTATTTCCATTTTGGAATCTATAATGATTGAAGCAACCCACCTGGCTTTTTTTTCTCAGCTTTTATGAAATAACATTTCATACACTTTGAGATGATGTGACACCATACGTCCGTTAGTATCACTCTTTATCAAAATGCATTAAGTTTCATGAAGCGTTATAGGTATACAGAAACATAAACATCACAAGATAGATATAAAATAACAGTGGAATTTAAAACTTTATTAAACAGAAAACATCGTGGTCCAAAAACCAGTTACATCATAAGTCTAAAATACAAAAAGCCCATTACAATATACGTCTTGTCAGAGAACATTAATATATAAAAAGCGTAGTCCCAAAATATGGCCATATCGGAGAAGACAGGAAATCAAAGTAGTATGTCTAAGAAGCTCCAAGCAGAATGAAAGATAGAATCATAATCAAGCCTGAGTATTCCCACCCTGAGAAACTGGGGGAATGGAAGAGAGAGAAAAAGAAACAAAATGGGTCAGACATAAAGTCTGGCGAGTCCAGTTACTTTTAGCGTATAAATAAGTAAAAGCATTATGGCAAGCATATAGCTAGATAAGAGAGATAATTGTACCATAAGGCAAGAATAACAGACTGAGCAGGATAAATAGAATAAACATGACAGAATATATTGCGCTTCCTAATTACTTTTCTCTACACCAATACTAGTATAAAAAGAACAGAATGAACTAGAACAAGATGATAGACTTAGGTGTACTTCTAGTGACGGGTTTTACCACCGACAATAATAACAGGTAGCCCAACAAAAATGATAGGTGTTACCCCCAATGATAATAACGGGCCCCTAAACAAGCAAGACTAGATGTACCCTAATTACTGCCCCAATCGATCGTCTTCCTATCGTGTAGATACCCTGTGCTGGCGCTGCGGTAGGATGTATCACTCCCTAAAGTGGCAACCCCGTTATTTTTAGGATGCACAACCATATCTACTGATGTCACAACGTCTTAATTTCCCCAAGAAAGTCAGACCCATGCACACACACATGACTTCGTTTGATTGCGCCATCAACACCTTTACACGAATGACCCCTTATAATTAGCACAGTAAGCATGCCTAGACCCCGACCCCAACCTAGTTCGGGGTTCCCCGCTTGATACCAAGATGGGCTAGTGACTGAAACGGGTCCCACACAACAGATGGTACAAGCTTCCCGCTAGGCTTGCATCCCTACTACTAGGATATTGACAGGTTATGCCTAACAGTTTAACAAGGTTGCATAACCCCCACATAAAAACAGGTTAATTTGTCGTGTTTATATATACATACATACATACTTACATATATATGTGTGTGTGTGTGTGTGTGTGTATGTGTGTGTCTGTGTGTAAAACCCGCCCCCACAGTTTTAACAAGCTTAACTTAACCCCCACTGATTCAAGCAAGTTTACTTAACCCCTACTCAATTTGACAGGTTCATGTAAGCCCCATGGATTTAAATAGGTTAAGTATTACAAGTTAACAAGTTATTATCATAATTCCATTTATGGTTGTTAATGGATAAGACCTCTCACATTAATTCTAGCACTTGTGGATGTTGGATATTTCGGGCGGTTCCGGGCAGAATTCTACCACAAGTTAGACTTAACCTCATGTCTTAGCACCATTACGTGTATATTTATGCACTAGACCCCTCACAAAAAATTAATCACTTGTGGACACTGGATTTGACGGGGGTTCCGGGCTGACTTCTGCTACAAGTGTAATCTAGTCTAAGTACGGTTACAGTTTCTAATTACTGTAAATCTATGCATGTTCATTATTAACCAATTTTTCATGTTTATCTAAGATTATACCCCTAATCCCAGTCCGATTCACAATACAAGTTTTGCCCTAAATTAAAGTTTTAGATCAAGGTATAAATTATGCCCAAATCCCAATCATGTTTTAATATAAGTTATGCCCAAAATTTATCATTCCCAACCGTTCCCAATTTCATGCGCTCGCATATTTCAGCGACAGGCCTAGGCTCGAAGGTAGCCTGGTTATAAAAATAAAAGGGAAAGAGGGAGAGATGAGAACAAGAATAGGCATAATAACAAGGCAGGATTATGATGACAGAAATAAGCACATTAACATGATAGACATACGGTGACATGATTAGCCGTAATGACAGAATAGACATAATAAAGACAGGCGTCCAAGAACTAAACAGAGGATCATGTGTATAAGTAATGGCAGATCTGTTTAGTTATGATTCAAGTTATTAACAGGCACAGTTTTAGATCCAACTTATAAACATGTCAAGATTACTACTAATTATTTATATCTAAAAATAGCATGAAATCACCGTGACTGGATCTAAAGAAATGAGAATCGACTGTTGATGTTGTAGCAAAGATTTTTGAATACGTATAAATTGTTGTTGCAGAAGAATAGGCTATTTTAATCTGGGTTGGGGCAGCACTTCGTTGTCTCCACTGTTTTTGGTGAATAAAACAATATAAATGAGGTCCTATATATAGCCTAATATAAACGAATCTAGTCAAGAAATGAGTGCACGTACATAGAAATGGATCTGCCCCAAATCTGGTTGGGGTCGACCTAGGGGTCGACACCCATGTTGTGGGGTCGACTCATAGGTCGACACCCATGGGGCATGTGGTCAACCCCTAACCGGTCGAATTCCCTCCTCTTCCCGCTCTTTGATTTTCGATAAATGGACATGATTTATTTATATTTATATTGCTTATATGTATACAAACTTCAAACCTTAATATCTTATTCATACGATGATCATTTTATGCAAACTCGCAGTCTATCTTAAGTAGAATTCCGAGACGAACACAATGATGTAATCCATTTGACTTAATTCCCAATATTAAATTAACTATTCTTTGGTTTATCATTAAAGTGTTCTTTAAACTTACAAGGTGTTACATTCTCCCCTACTTAAAGGATTTCGTCCCTGAAATCTCCAAATTAAGAAGAATGTATATCCTAACATCCATCATCCATCTACTCATCCACTAATAACAGGCATCAATTGTCCTTAAAGGATTTCTAATGCTTATATGAACATATGAAAAGGTGTGTGTATATGTCCTTATACTAATGCCAAAAATCTGGCGGTCCACTGATTCAGTTGACCTCCTTAATGCAATGCATGTTAGTGCACAATCATCCATTCAAATGCAACATCCATATGATGACACACCCATTTCCATCCATAAAAATAAAATAAAAATGCACATGCATCCATATGCAATATGAGAGTGTTTGAGCCGATCTACTTCCTAGTGTGTGTATATGCATCCACGAGCTACCACTAGCAAACACTTGCATCCATCAAATATAACATGTCTCAAACACGATTTTACACCCATTAGTTCCCTACCTAAAAGTCGAAGATTTGATCTATAGGATATACTAAATATATAAGCAAGTACTAATAAAAGCTTTGGAAAAAGAAGTTAGGAACATACCCTTGAAAAGAAAAGGATACGAAGCGTGAATCTTGTCTTCAATCTCCCAAGTTGCATTCTCGGGGTCTCCCCCCCATTGAACTTTCATCAACTTGACCTCTCGGTTGAGTAGCTTCTTAACCTCTGATCCAAGAATATGGGTAGGAACTCGTCTAACTGCCGCCTCCCGTTTTACCTCTACTTCCTCAGGCATACTCGGCTCAACTACTTATGCAGTATCATGCAAGCACTTCCGTAAATAAGAAACATGGAAAACATCATGAACACCGAACGGTCTCTCTGGTAGCTTTACTCTATAGGCCATTTGGCCAATTCTTTCTATTATGGGAAATGGCCCTACAAATAACGGTGCCAATTTCCCTATGGATCCAAAACGAACCACATTCCTCAAAGGTGATACCTTGATGAAAACCATGTCTCCTACTTCAAACTCAATATCGGTCCTTCTCTTATCTGCATAGGACTTCTACCTGTCCTGAGCTGCCTTCATGCGCCTTCGAATAAGATCAATTTTTCTGAAGTCTCTCTAACCATCTCAGGTCCAAGTAGAAGCCTTTTTGTAGACTCCAACCAACAAGTCAGTGATCTACAGGGTTGCCCATACAATGCCTCAATGGGTGCCATGCCAATACTAGCCTGATATATGTTGTTGTAGGCGAACTCTAACAAAGGATGATGCTCTTCCCAAGTCCCTTCGAAGTTTGGGATACACAATCTTAAAAGATCCTCAAGAACTCCATTCACCCTCTCCTTTTGTCCATCGGTCTGAGGGTAATAAGCGGTGCTCAAACACAACTGTGTACTTAATGCCTCTTGCAAGCTCCTCCAAAACTCACTGGTGAAAATGGGGTCATGATCAGTCACAATAATGGAAGGTACTCTATGTAGATGGGCTATCTCTTTACACCCAAATACTGGTGAAAAAGGGTGGTAAACTACTGCCAACCACGCTGTCGTCCTCTTACTCTTAACAGGAATGAAATGAGCACTCATAGTAAGCTTGTCAACTATAACCCAAATACTGGTGTTGCCTTTCCTCCATCTAGGCAAACCATCAATGAAATCCATAGAGACGTCTCCCATTTCCATTGTGGAACCTCCAAAGAATGAAGTAAACCACCAGGATTCATTTGCTCAGCCTTGACTTGCTAGCAGATCAAACATTGAGAAACAAACTCCGCTACATCTTTCTTCATCCCAGCCTAAAAGAAAACCCTCTTCATATCTCTCTTATCACCGCCTGGATGAATAGTCATCCTTGAATGACGGGCTTCCTCAAGGACCGTCTCCAACAAACTCCCAACTCGGGGAACACAAAGCCTTCCACGTCGCAACCACCCTCTATCATCCGTGGAATATCTACTAAGGTAACTGGAAGTCTCCCCTCTACTGAGCCTATCTAAAAAATATACTATCTATGGGTCCACTCGCTGCAAGTTCCTATCTGATCCAATAGAGTAGGTCACACCTCTAATGATGCCAATAAACCAGGTGTGAACTCGTTTGAAGGTCTAAAATCAAAAGTCGATATAAACTCAAAGCTCTGTCTCTCTACAAATAGAGGACTCGAGGTCATCCTCTGCCTACTCAGTGCGTCCGCTACCACATTACCCTTGTCAGGGGTATACGCAACTTCAAAATCATAGGACGCTAGGAAATCCATCCAACTTCGTTGGCTCAGATTGAGATCCTTCTGCGAGAACAAGTACTTGAGAGATTTATGATCGGTGTACAACTCGAACTTCTCTCCAAGTAGATAATGGCGCCAAGTCTTAAGCGCGAATACTATGGTGGCTAACTCTAAGTCATGGGTAGGGTAGTTCTTCTCACGAACTCTTAACTATCTACCTCCATTACATACTACCATTCCCTCTTGCATCAGAACCCGCACCAATCCCTATACCACATGCATTAGTATATACTGTGAACACCTTGTTCCCATTAGGCAAAGTAAAATCTGGGGTTGTTGCCAGAGGCCTCTTCAATTGCTGAAAGCATCCTCACAGTCTATACCCCAAGAAAATGTCAGATTCTTCTTCGTTAGCCTAGTGAGTGGGGCTGATATCTTTGCAAAGTCCTTAATGAACTTCCTATAATAGCCCGCCAAACCAAGAAAACTCCTCACCTCCCTTGCATTCTTTGGGATCTGCCAATCTTCATCTGCAACTACTTTCACGGGATCTACTGTTAACCCTTCCTTAGAGACAACATACCCTAGAAATCTCACTTCCTTTCACCAAAAATGACATTTGGTGAATTTCGCCTTAAGTTGGTGCGCACGGAGAGTTTTCAAAACATCCCTTAAATGTTGGGATGCTCTTCCTCGCTATTCGAGAAAATCAAGATGTCATCAACAAAGACTAGAAAAACTTATTTAGGAACTCTTGAAACACACCCCTAATCAGATCCACAAAAAAGGAGGGTGCATTCGTCAACCCAAAAGACATGACGAGCCAATCGAAAAAACCATCTGGAGTTCTAAAGGCATTGTTGTCTATACTGTTCTCAGCCACCCTCAATAGATGAAACCCCATGGTCAAGTCTAAGTGGGAGAAGGCAGATGTACCGACAAGCTGGTCAAACAGATCATCTATCCTTGGGAGTGGATGCTTATTTCTCATAGTGACCTTATTCAATTCCATGTAATCCACGCATAAGCAAAGCGAACCATCCGCCTTATTGGTGAATACTACTGGAGCACCCCATTCAGATATGCTTCGCCTAATAAACCATTTCTCAAGTATCTCGCTTACTTGCTTGCTGAGCATCCTCCTTTCTGTCGGAGCCATATAGCGCACAGGTAATGCAACTGGCTTTGCATTGTCCACTAAGTATATATGTAAATCAATATCGCACCTCAGAGGTAAGCCTTGAACCTCCTCAAAAACATCAGGATATTGTAGACTACTGGTACATCATAAATCATCGATAGATGCATCAAGAGACTCTAGGAAACTAAGCATGACAGATCCCTTAATGTCACAAGAAATCTCGAGTGTCCTCCCATGTCAAGTTAAAAGTCTAACGTACCCTCCTCTCACAATCTAGAATGGCACCATGCACGGCTAGTTAATCCATCCCTAGAATCAAACCATAGCCCATGAAACCAAGCACATATGTGTCACATTCAAACTCGATGCCCAACACAGATATTCTCAAACCCCAACAAATCATAGACAAATGAGCCATACCCCCAATGGGGTTTGAGACAACACGGGATCCAAAACCGTACTAGTACTTAGTGCAAAGACTCAACCATAAAATCGGATATAAAAGAATGTGAAGCTCCAAAATCAAAAAGAGTTCTAACTGGATGATTGGAAAGAGAAATCAAATCTTCAACAGAAATTTTCCTACCTCTATCTGGAGCACTGGACAAGAGAGTATGCACCTGTCCTCCAAAAGCTCCCGCCCTTTGACCTTGTCCTTGCTTCTTCAGGCACTCTTTAGAAAAGTGTCTGAGCTCTCCACAACTGAAACAAGCATTCTTCCTTCTTTTGCAGTCCTTGGCCAAGTGAAGCTCGCGTCCGCAATTATGGTACTTCCTCTTATCCTTAGCCTTGTCGTTCTTTCCTCCCTTCTTTTTTTGTTGTTGTCCTTTCTTGGGCAATACTTTCTTATTTTGTGATTCCTCCACCTTAGCTTCTTTCATTTTGGCTTTATCTTCCTCATTCAATGCCATATCAATGGGACTTTCAAAAGTTGCTCCTATTGGAATATGAGACATAGTTAACCTATGGAGGGGATCATTCAATCCTTTGGCAAACTGCAAAGCTTTCTTATGCGGGTTATCAACTAGCTCTAACCCAAACCTCGTCGGTTGATTGAATTTGTTAACACACTCTTTAACAGTCATGCCTCCTTGCTTGAGTTTCAGAATTAAAAAGAGTTCTAACAGGATGATTGGAAAGAGAAATCAAATGTTCAACAAAAACTTCCCTACCTCTATCCGGCACACCGACCACGAGAGCATGCATCTTCCCTATAGAAGATCCTGCCCTTTAGCTTTGTCCTTGCTTCTTCGAGCAATCCTTAATAAGGTGTCCGACCTCTCCACAATGGAAACAAGCATTCTTCCTTTTTTTGCAGTATTTGACCAAATGACCCTCGTGTCCACAATTATGACATTTCCTTTTATCTTGGGCATTGTCGTTCTTTCCACCCTTTTTTACTATTGTTGTTGTTGTCGTTCTTTCTTGGGCCACACTTTCTTGTTTTGTGTTTCGTCAATCTTAGCCTCTTTCTTTCCACCTTTATCTTCTTCGTGCATCAATGCCATATCAATGAGTTTCTCAAAAGTTGCTCCCATCGGAATATGAGACGTAGCCAACCCATGAAGGGGTTCATTCAATCCTCTAGCAAACCTCACAGCTTTCTTGTGCGGGGTATTCACGAGCTCCAAACCAAACCTCACCAATTGATTAAGTTTATTAGCATACTCTTTGACAGACATGCCCCCTTGCTTAAATGCCAAAAACCTTTCCATTTGCATACTTTGTTTGGCTTGAGAAAGAAACTTCATTTCGAATCTTTGTCCGAAATCATCGTAAGCCTCAACTGGATGCCCTGCTTGCATCACTTCCAACCAGAGTGAAGCCTCATCTTTCAGCTGCCAAATGACCAACTGAACTTCCTATGGTCATCAACCTAAAAAATCCCAAAAAAATGCTCCGTCTCTTTAAGCCAATTCCTTGCTTCTACAGAAGTCTCAGTTCCTCGGAATGGCTTTCCTCCTATATCACAGAAGTCCTTGCATATCTTGAAGAAATTATCCGTTCACGGAGGAGGAGGAGGAGGAGGATGAGGAACAGTGGCTACAGCCGGGAGAGGGGCGTCGGCTTGGCCTCCGTAGTCCTCGTAGCCTCAAGATACCTACAGAACCAAGCCGATATCGTAACGCCCTCGGGAAGAATTGGTTCCCCAGACATGCGGAAAAAGGAAAGAAAAGGGATTCAAACAAAGAATTGAAAGATATAGGGAATATGTTTTTCAAAACAGAGTTTTCTTTTGAAAATGCTTTCTTTTGAAACCTTTTTGGAAAAAAAACTTTTATCTGCTCTGGTAACCTTTAGCTCTGATACAAATGTGATACCCCACGTCCGTTAATGTCACTCTTTATCAGAATGCATTAAGTTTCGTGAAGCGTTATAGTTAATAGAAATAGGAGCATCACAAGATAAATATAAAATAACAGCGGAATTTAAAACTTTATTAAACAGAAAACATCGTGGTCCAAAACCTAGTTACATCATAAATTTTAAATATAGAAACCCATTACAATTTCTGTCTTGTTGCTAAAATCATCAGAGTATAGTAATATATAAAAAGCATAGTCCCAAAATATAACAATATCGGAGAAGACAGAAAATCAAAGTAGTACATCTAAGCAGCTTCAAGCAGAATGAAAGAGAGTATACTAATCAAGCCTAAGTATTCCCACCCTAAGAACCTTAGGAGAACGGAAGAGAGAGAAAAGGAAACAAAATGGGTCAGACATAAAAGTCTAGTGAGTCTAGTTACTTTTAGCATATAAATTAGTAAAAGTATCATGACAAGCATATAACTGGATGACAGAGATAACAGTATCATAAGGCAGGTATAACAGACTGAGCAGGATAAGCAGAATAAACATGTAGTATATATTGCGCTTCTCAAGTACTTTTCTCTGCACCAATACTAGTATAACAAGAACAGAATGATCCTAACTAGAACAAGATGATAGAATTAGGTACACTTCTAGTGACGGGTTTTACCCCCAACAATAATAACAGGTAGCCAAATAGAAATGGCAGGTGTTGCCCCAATGATAATAACGGACCCCAATCGATCGGCTCCCTATCCCGTAGATACTCTGTGCTAGCCCCACGGTAGGATGTATCATTCCTAAAGTGGAAACCCTGTTATTTTCAAGATGCACAATCATATCCACTGATGTCACATCGTCTTAATTTCCCTAAGAAACCCGGACCCATGCATGCACATGACTCCGTTGGAATGCACCATCAACACCCCCGCACAGTTGACCTCTTATAATCAGCTCAGTAAGCATGCCCAGACCCCGACCAAGTTCGGGGTTCCCCGTTTGATACCAAGATGGGTTACTGATTGAAACGAGTCCCACACAACAGATGATACAAGCTTCCCCCTAGGCTTGCATCCCCACTACTAGGATTTTGACAGGTTAAGCCTAACAGTTTTACAAGGTTGCATAACCCCCACATGTAAAACATGTTAAGTTTGTCAGGTTAATATATATAACCCGCCTCCACAGTTTTAACAAGATTAACTTAACCCCCACTGATTAAAGCAAATTTACTTAACCCCTACTCAGTTTGACAGGTTCATGTAATCCCCACATATTTAAACAGATTAAGTTTAAAGGTTAACAAGTTATTATCATATTTCCATTTATGGTTGTTAATGGACTAGACCTCTCACATTAAGTATACCACTTGTGGATGCTAGATATGCCGAGCGGTTCCGGGCAAACTTCTACCACAAGTCGGACTTAAACTCGCATCGTTACGTGTATATCTATGCACTAAACCCCTCACATTAAATTAACCACTTGTGGACACTGGATTTGCCAGGCGGTTCTGGGCAGACTTCTACCATAAGTGTAATCTAACCTCGTGTCTAAGTGCGGTTACAATTTGTAATTACTGTAAATCTAGGCATATTCATTATTAACCAATTTTTCATGTTTATCCAAGATTATGACCCAAATCCTAGTCTGATTCACAATACAAGTTATGCCCCGAATTAATGTTTTAGATCAAGGTATAACTTATGCCCAAATCCCAATCATGTTTTAATATAAGTTATGCCCCAAATTTATCATTCCCAAACATTCTCAATTTCGTATGCTCGGATATTTCAGCGATATGCCTAGGCTCGAAGGTAGCGTGGTTGTAAAAATAAAAAGGGAAAGAGGGAGAGAAGAGAACAAGAATATGCATACTAACAAGATAGGCTTATGATGACAAAAATAAGCATACTAACAGGATAGGCACATGGTGACATGATTAGGTATAATGATATAATAGACATAATAAAGACAGACACGTAAGAACTAAATAGAGGATCAGGTGTACAAGTAATGGCAGATTTATTTAGTTATGATTCAGGTTATTAACAGGCACAGTTTTAGATCCAACTTATAAACATGTCAAAATTATTATTAATTATTTTCATCTAAAAGTAACATGAACTCACTGTGATTGGATCTAAAGAACAGAGAATTGACTGTTGATGTTGTAGCAGAGATTCTTAAATACGTATGAATTGTTGTTGCAGAAGAGTAGGCTATTTTAATCTGAGTTGGGGCAACATCTCATTGTGTCCATTGCTTTTGGTGAATAAAACAATAGAAATGAGGTCCTATATATAGCCTGATATCAACGAATCTGGTTAAGAAATGAGTCCACGTACACAGAAACAGATCTACCCCAGATCCGGCTGGGGTTGACCCCAGCCGACCTAGGGGTCAACACCCCCGTTATGGGGTTGACCCATGTGTCGACACCCATGGGGCATGGGGTCGACACCTAACGGGACGAATTCCCTCCTCTTCCCGCTCTTTGATTTTTGATTTATGGGCATGATTTATTTATATTTATATTGCTTATATGTATACAAACTTCGAACCAAAAATCTTCTTCATACGATATCTGTTTTACGCAAACTCGGAGTCTATCTGAAGCAGAATTTCGAGACGAATGTAATGGTACAGTTCGTTTTACTTGATTCCCAATATTAAATTAAGTATTCTTTAGTTTAACATTATAGTGTTCTTTAAAATTACGGGGTGTTATAGATAAACTAGCCCACATTTGTCTTTGTACCTTCCCTGTTGTAAGTCCTTCTTATGTCCCGACAAATCTTATTACCTCTAGGATGAACATTCAGCCTAAAGTGACGACATTCCCTTAAAACCACCGCTCGAAGACCATCATCGTCTAGGACATACAATCGTCCATCTTTGCAAAGCAAACTATCTCGGACGATCTAATATCACTTCAAAACCTCGGAGTAGATTCTCATCTCGATCTCATCCAAAATCTCTACTAGCTTAGCGTCCCTCTTTTGGATAATTCCTAACCTTTCATTGTGAGAAGGTCTGATGGGAAAACTTGCTAACATTTCACTCTCCAACACACAATGAGGCCTGAAATCGTACCTCACTAAATAATCTAGTTGTTTCCACTCCAAAGACATAGCTCAAGCCAAGCGCGAATTATACTTAATGCATCCACCACTACATTACCTTTTCTTGAATTATAGGAAATAATGAAATCATCTAAGGCCAAGAACTCTAACCACTTCAATTATTGAGGGTTTTAAGATCCTGCCTAGAGAAAACGTATTTCAATGGCTTATGATCCGTAGATAGCTCAAACCTTTCTCCCAACAATTACTGCTACCACATCTTCAAAGCAAAGACAATTACCGTGAACTACAAATAAGGGATAGGGTAAATTCTCTTATGTGGCTTCAGTTGTCGACTAACATAAGCGACAACCATTTCTCTCTACATCAATACAACACTAAGCATCGTACCATAAGCATCCATGTACACAACCATTTCTTCATTCCCACTATGAATAAGCAATGTTGGTGTACTCCTCGATTTAGACCGACAAAAGCATGCTCGCATAGCACATCCTAATCAAAATCCCGATTCTTCTTCATTAAGTTAGTAAACGGGGATACTATCACTGAGAAATTCCAGATGGATCATCTATAATATCCAACTAGACCAAGGAAACTCTAAATATGTGTAGCATTCTTAGGTTGATTCTAATCTTAGATTGTGATATCTTTGCAGGATCTGTTGCTATCTTCTGTTTGGATACTACATGACCTAAGAATCTCACTTCTTCCTTGTAGGAGTGACACATAGAAAATTTTGCCTTTAGCCCATGCCTTCTCAATGCATTAAGCAAGAAACTTAAGCGAGTCTTGTGTTCCTCTTCCGTCCTCGAGTAGATAAGAATATCATCCACAAACACAAGTACAAACTGGTTCAGCTGATCTATGAATACTTTATTCACAAGATCCACAAAATAGTCTTCAATGCACTATCATTTATCACTATCAACGGATGAAATCACGTAGCTAATCGGAAAACAAATTTGCCTAATGCAACTGATCAAATAACTCATCAATCCTTGGTAATGGATACTTTTTCTTCTCAGCCACTTTATTCAGCTCGTGATAATCCACTCATAGTTCACTACAACAAATTGACCATATTACAACGGTAGAAAACCGTTGCAAATTACTTTTTACAATGGTGGAGCAAGCATCATATATTAAGAAGTTGTAATAGACTAAAATCTTTTACAACTGTTTTGCACCTTGCGACACCACTGTGATATGTATATTTTACATCTGTTTTCCACCGTTATAATAAAATTTATTACAACTGTTATACACTGTTGTGGTTATAATTTTTATAACTGTTTATAACCATTGTTATATATTTTATTACAACTATTATTTTATAGTTTTAATGTATCCACAAATTGTATACATATTACTACTAAAAGAATTCATTCCATAACATATTATCTACAATACTAAAGATATCAAACAAACTTAAAACATGAGACAAAACAATATATTGATTTTTTCAAACTCTCATCATCTTTCTACTTAATACGTTAAATTTATATATCATACAGACAGTTCGATAACATAGATGGATAGTAGCATAAGTTTGTAAAGCATCACACATGCATCAAACACAGAATTTCAGGTACATAATCTCTCAAGAGAAGCATTCAAGTCTATGATATTCATCCCATTAAAATCCTCTTGCAGATAAATTCCATATAAAAATCCCTTGAGTGCTGGTTTACTAAGTTCCATTATCTTTAACAACCAATTAGGAAACATTGTCAGAATATCAAGTATAATATATAATACTTCTGAAGATGTATGCCATTACTATAAATGCATATTTACACTTATTTTAGCAAAAATGTTGTATAATACTTCTGAAGATGAATGTCATTACTACAATTATGCATCTTATTTCTATCAGAAAACTACTTTCTAAAGTCAAGGCACTTAGTATAGGTCAGAGCATATGTCTCCTATTGACATAACTTTGTTGACTCTAAAACTTACCTTAATAATGTCTTCACAGATTTGGCATTTAACTTAAGAGTTCCCAGCATTTTTAAAGATTTGGCATTTAACTTAAGAGTGTCTTTTGATATCCTATATCACGGAGAACCTAAGACAAAACATTCAAGACCAGTTATTTAAATTGCTTTCCTTAGGATCATATCCAGTGCCCGTATAGATCAATAAACAAACAAATACAATGAATAAAATGGTTTATCATCATCTGACACTGTGACACACCTCTCTACAACTCAAGTTCAACTAGCAACTAAGTTGTGAAAAGCATAAAATTATATGTGATGCAGGCTGGGGTATATGTAAACTAATATTTCCATAAAACACTAAATAAACCTTTGACTATATTAAAATATTTTGTACATGGAAGGAAAACATATCATTTATAGTGGTTGTATAATTACCTTATGGTCAACAAAACCGGTAGCGGAAGGCTAATCAATCTTCAGCATTGTCATACCGAGTAGCTATGGTATATGCATGGGGCATTAGGAGGTCACATAGAATAAATCTGTATTTACACATGAATATTGGTACACATCATATGCAAAAAGTTTCAGAAGTCAAAATTTGTCAATTTTGGATGAGTAAACATGATTTTCTGGAAATAAAAAATAAAAAAGATCAACACAAGAGAATACCTTTTCGAGAATTTTTGCTAATGTCAATGTTATTTGGTGTGATGGAAATCTAAATAAGTTGGCACTCAGGTTTTTCAGAAGATATTTGTTTCCCACTGAAAGAACTCTATATTTGGCCTAAAATGAAAAGGAAAACAAAGCATTTGAACATAATTAGAAATCCGCAAAATACAAACAAATAAAGAAAAAAATTGTAGATCAAATGTCAATAATCTTTTATAACAATTCCCACACTGAACTAAAAAAGTACCGTTCCATTAACTTCCATGAGGCATACATTCGTGCATACAAATTAACATGGTTGTGAGAACAAAAAAGAACAAAATAATTGCCTGATAGCTAAAATGGAGGAAATCTAGTATGGTGACACTTTGTCGAGGCTTCGTAATCACTCAAAACCAACCTAAAGATCATATGCGAACAACATGTAGTTTAATACGAGCACACGCTCTGAGTACCTAACCAACTTTTCCTCTAATTTCTCTTCTATTTTTCCCCCTCGTTGAAACTATCGTTGCTACCTTCATACACACCTAAAACAGAACATCACTTGAATGCGTACACATGCCCAGTTAATTAGTAGATGCACCTATACTACACACACGACTATAAATAAATAAACTTATACACACACCACAAACATATTTCACTGCTCAACTAGCACACAAAGTGCGAATATGAAAATCATGTAATATAAATGCCAAAACTTTTTTTTCTTTTCCCTCCTCCTTTCTACTGCTGCTACAGCAACAGCTCTTCCATTATGACAACATCCATGCTGCCACTGCTGCTATTTTTCAGTACACATGCATTCATTTTCTTAACATGTATACAGGGCCGACCCAAGGTTATTTAATGCCCTAGCCAAACAAGCATGTATATTTGATTTTGTTGCCCTTCAATTCAACCAAAGAAAATATTGCTTTCTCACACAGCTTTTTGTTTCAGTTTTGATATCCTGAATTCTCCTTTTGGTTTAAGAATACAATGTGATATTAATTTCCATTGTTAAATACCATTATATTTTACAAATTATTAAAAAAAAACTTTTTTTTCAGTTAACAGAGGTCTAAAAAAACATAATTTTGTTCTTATATCCTTGATTTAAGTAATATATTGATGCTGAATGGAATTGGAAGTTAAGGAAAGTTAAATAATTGATATACGCTAAACAATAGAACATGAATCCCAATTTGCAACCATACAATCAAGTCAGGAACGGACTGACTTGTTAATCTCAGAGAGAAAAAGGCATTTCAAGTAACAATTTCATTTATTTTTACTCATATCGATATAGTTGGGGACCTGATTGACTAATCCAAGTTCTGATTTGGGGTTGCAATCTGAAATCAAAATTAGGGTTTGAATTTGGGAGATTGCAGGCTACAGCAAATCCATCAACAGATGCTGGAGCAGTCTCAATGAAGTTGCAATTGAGAGAGATGAGAGAACTTGCCTAATGTTGGAAACTGGAAGCATAAACTGACAAACTGGGATGCAAGTGAGGAAGACTGTAACGACACGGGTTTGCCCGGACCTCATCGATCGCAAAATCGACTAAGACCGTTCAAAACCCGAATACGTTAACTCTGGGAATACAACACATTAGAACGGCAACAGCAAACTTTTATAAAACATCATAATAATGTTACATCAGAGTACAGAATATCAGAGTACATCGAATAAAATTACAACGGAAGATAAATTACAGTAAATTAATACAATACACAGCGAAAATAAAATAACTAAGGTAGCAGAAGACAACTATGCTATGGACACAACTTTAGGCTTCGATCCAGGATTCTGCTAAAGATAAATATCTGCAAAAAGCTACTCGACTGCTCGTGTGAGAAAGATGGGCACCCGAGTTTGCCAGTGATACAAACTACAGGTCAGTCATGGGACTGGTATGAGAAATCTAACTTAACTAGTCTAATAATAAGGCTAATCACAGGACCACGCCGCTAACGCAGAACGGGTTTACTCCTTGCATTGCCAGTGCATAATTAAAAGTAAATCGTTAAACAATGCAATGCTTTTTGGAAAAATGAAACCATTATAAGACTCAAGTCCCATCACACAATGCAGCGCAAATCGGAGGATAGAGTTTTACCTTATAATGGTCAAAAGATGCTTGATACGATAAAATGGATTTGATATTATTATTAGTGTATATACGTTT
Source organism: Allium sativum (assembly GCA_030737875.1). Classification (NCBI taxonomy): domain Eukaryota; kingdom Viridiplantae; phylum Streptophyta; class Magnoliopsida; order Asparagales; family Amaryllidaceae; genus Allium; species Allium sativum. Next base: position 890,095,245 of record CM060926.1, on the reverse strand, counting down.
CAAAAACAGTTCAATCATAATGTATCAATCATAGACGGCATAGTACCCCATTCTACTATGTCACCATACTAATTCTACAATCAAAACCGCATGGTGTCGTATTGGAAGTTGGGTTTCCATCATGAGTCAAGGCTAGAAACAATCTCCTTACCGATTCGAGACACTCTAGCTAATGCCTCAGGATTCCCCGCAGTGAACCCCTGGATCTTGCAGGGCCGGTCCACACTTGCGGTTTGTGGATTGGCAATTCCTGAACACATGTTTCCCGGTCCTATAGGACCTAACATCCGAGGTGCCTTATTCCATCATCCACATAAGTAAAATGCCGGGCCGTGTAAAACCCAAACACCACTTCTAGCTAGAAAGAAACATGCTTCTCTCCCTGCATTCCCTTGCTCCGTTTTAGACTCAATCGGGTTGTGAGGCTCATGAAGCTACGTAATACACAAAGTTATGCTTATTCAAGCTGTGCTTTGATCATCAACCACAAGGCCTTCTTTTCAACAAAAGCCTTGATCCATGCATCTTAGCATGCTACATTGTCAATCCATACCATACCATTGATTCCTACCAATATATAACCTCTAAGCTCGTACGTCTCAGAGAAGGTGTTAAACACCAAACAGATATATATTTAGCAGAGATCAATGGATACCGTATAAAGGAATACAACGTCAGACATACAATCCATTTTCAAGTCCGTTCTGGGTCTAAACGAAACCGGAGGCACCTTATTCCTCGCATATCCGAACAATCAACAAGTAGTCTAGATGGCCACCATTGCAGCCCCTTTAAGGTAGCTACTCCAATCATGGGCGTCAATGGTAACTCATCCATTCGACGTGAAGATCGTCGGTCTTCAATCACCGTCTTCAACTCTTCGACTTAGATCGACGAATAATCATTTGAAATGAGATTGAACTTGGACTTTTCAAATGATCATCGTATATATATAATTTAAAATCATTTCTTATCGTTAATAGTATTTAATAACGATCTATCGCTATTTTTACTTATATAAAAATAGCTAAATTTAATTTAACGACGTTTCGGGTCAATGGGCGACCCTGGCGCTGTTTTTACTCAAATTTGTTTTACACGTTCCTCTAAATCTAACCGCTGGATTTTAACATAATTCATATCATTGAAAGATCTTCCCAAGGCGAACCAAACGATTTCATCTTTAGGAAAATCCGACGGTCGGATATTTCGGTATAACTATTTAAAGTTACGATTGTCGAATCGCGAACTACCGCGCACGATTCGTTTAATTATAATTTACATATATATACTTATATATAATTCCGTCATCCATTTCATTTCACTATATTTTGTTAACATCGAATATCCCTATTTTTGTATATAATATCAAGGTATAACATGGCACACAATAATGTTTATTTTATTTTAATTCACATACACATGCTATATCCAACAATGTATTTTTTTCTTCTTTCATCTTTCAATTTACACCAAATGTATATTTGGTTTTATTATTCCTTTTTAATGAAAACCCATTACTTAAAATGTAAATTTCTAATCCTTTTATTTACATAAAAAAAATGTAAATTTCTATTTCTATTTTATTTACATTGAGAAATGTAAACTTATATTTCAATATATTATTATATTGAAAATGTAACTTTTATTTCATATTCTATTTACATTGGAAAATGTGAATTCCTAATCATTCTTTTATTTCTTTTGTTTACATTGAAAAATGTAAATTCTTTTATTTACATATAAAAAATAAATATAATTTCGATTTCATCCTTATTTACATTGAAAAAATGTAAGTTTCTATATTTCACTAATTACATATAAAATGTAACTTCCTATTTTTCTTTTATTCTTCAATTCACACAAAAATGTATTTTTCGTGTATCATTCCAATTTAAAAAAAAATGAAGATTTTTGTGTCATTTTAATTTTCTAACAAAAATGCAATATATTTTGGTGTCAACCTCAATTCTACAAAAATGAATATATTTTTGTTTGCTTAATTTCAATGTAACAAAAATAATAACTTTGTTATTCTTTCAACGCAAAACAAAAATAATAATTTTGTTTATATCTTTCAATGCAAAACTAAAAATGATAATTTTGTGTCAAACTTTTCTTTAGAAGCAAAATGATGATCTTGTGTTTTAATCTTTTCACATGAAAATGTAAATTTCATATCTTTAATTCTTTTTAATGAAATCAAATTCAATAACATAAATTCAAGACGAAGTGGAGGCGACCATGACCAGAGAATTGAGAAGGATGCAAATCGCGTTTTTAGAAAGGCTTTTTTTTTGTTGTCCCAGGATAGTGCGTTGCCCTAGTCCATAGTCTCTTTCGACTATGCTACAGGCCGGGCCTACATGTATATACATGGAGATGTGAATGAGGAGAAAATATGCCTTTGATAATAAAGGTCTTATCTCATTTTTCTATTAATTTGAACTCATGGGTTAAGTTGACTTTACTTATCACCAAATTATTAGAATGTTGTCGCTCGCCATGAAAATTATATGCGTATGGTGTCATGTTCAGTGAATTATAGATGGGTATTAAACATACGAGGCACTTTGATAGAAGATATAAAGCATGTTTTACAGTTACAAAGTTCTAAAACCCCTTAAAAAATTAGTTATATGCACAATATATTGCAAATCTGAAATAGGAATAACTTAGACTTTTTAAAATAGCAGGCCAAAATTGATTAGTCTATGTTAATTTCATTTTAATCAATATAATTAAACTAATGTATATAACATAACATTCATGTTAAAAGGATTATGAATCTGTAATCCTAACATCCATTTTCATCACGTAAATTACCAAAACTTGTCCCTAAATTTATAAAACAAATATTGTGTCGGGCCTACCTACTGGGCTGATCTAGTTCCCTTTTTTAAATACTTTGCAAAGTTTACTATTAAAGCCTGTTTCCTCAGCATGCATCCAACTGGAATAGTTATTCGAGAAGTAACAACCATCTTAGGCTGCACAAAATGGAGATCAAATGGTACTTCATGTAACTATTATTCGCCTTCAACATTGCAAGTTACAGCAAAGCCTGAAATCATTTTCATCATTTGGCTATAAAATTCTTAGTATTTGCCTATCTAACATCATTCTATGTCCGTTCTGAGCTTTCCTCTCAACAACAGATAAATATAAACTAACAGTACTGCTAATAGCGCATAGCCATAAAATTCTCTAAACATTTATCCCCTAGCACTCCTCGCTCCGACACTTTCCTTCCTTAGTTGAAAAACAATAGCCACAAGAAGAAGAACAAATTATATACTATGAAAAAGGTTCGGTTTTTGTAAAAAAATACTGCATGCAACAGAAATCAATGCTTAAAATTGTCCAAATCTAATAGATATTATCCAATAACTCAATAGCAATGAATACCATTAGCAGTATGGTAAAAGAGTAGATCGATGTAAGTAAAACAAGTAAAAAAGACTTATCTTTTGGATTTAATTAACAAGAGAATGTTCTGTTTAAATCTTATTCCAGGGGAGAAGCATGAAGCCTTTGGACTCAATAAATAAAGAAACATTGTGTTCTCTGCTTCTTTCTTTCGAAGCAGTGCTGACGAAAGAATAGTGATAATTTAATATCTATGCGGGATTTAGGGGTTTTATTAGGTTTGGGTTTCGAAGTAGGGACTAAAATTAGAGCACTGCCAGCAGCAGCAAAGGAAGCGGTGAGAACCGCCGCTTTTTTCCTCCGCTGCAGTAGTGTGAACTCGGGTGTGAGGAAGGAGGGAAAGTGGGAAGAATCCACGCTTTTATTTTTGAGTGGGGATCCTAAACGGGAAACTGAACACCGTTTAGGAGTATTTAGGCCAAAAAAACAACATACTAAACGGAGAAATGATTCACATTTAGTAATTTTTGAAAATTTTATTTTTTTTTCCCACTCACTGCTGGGTGAATGGGGAGTATTACCATTCTTTTTGCTGCTCCTCACCTCTAAATTTCCACAACTGCTGGGTATGTTCTTAGGCAGGGAGTGAGAAGAGGGAGCGTTAATTAACTGTATTCGAAATTTTGGTTTGGAGCAGAAGGAAATTTGGATTTGGAGCCAACGATATTTTGCATATCTATACACTTAAATTAGGTCTAAGACTAAAATAAATAATCAAAAGATTCAATATCTATTTGTATTCGAAAAAACAAAAAATTACCTAATTATAAATTATTGATTATTCATTTAATAATTAATTATTAATTGTTAATTAACATTAATTACTAATTATTAAGATGAATTATTTCATATTTTAAATTAGTTATTAATATTTATTATTTTAATTAATTATTAGTTTTTATTATTATTTAATGACAATTTTTAAATTTTGATGTTTGTTTAAGTATTGAAGAAAAAGGCCTAAAAACATCAAGGCATGATAGTCAAAATTCAACAGTTAGTCCGAGAATATTAACAACTAAATGGTGATGACTGATATTATTTTCGGAGGCATGACCTATTCACAGACTTTATTTGATGCACGGAGTCTTCAAGCAGATCCAACATGTCGGCAATAAAAACGATGCTGGAAGGATCAATTCCTGACAACCCTTATCAGAAGTGATGGTGAAGCCTGGCTTCCCTTCCCATAATAAAGCAAAAATAATCACTAATTATTACTAATTCAGAATTAATTACTACTTATTAATTTCAAGTCATTAATTATTACTTATTACATCTTAATTATAATTAATTTTTTTTACTAAAAGTTAATTATTATGTATATATTAACAATTATAAATCATTAAATATTTAAAGAGCTTTGCCAAAAATATATACTAAATAGTAACAATTAAAAGAAAATTACTATTTATTAATCATCGTTTGTTAGAAACAAACATCTTTTATAATCGATGAAAGCACTTGTAGTAGACATCTATTGCAACTGGCTAGAAAGAACAGTTGTAATAAGCATCTTTTACAAGTTGCAAAAATAAAAAAGTTGTTGAAAACTAATCTATTACAACACTCTGAACAAAACAGTTGTAAAAACCTTTATTGCAACTGTCATTTTGTGACAGTTGTAAAGTTATAATATGGTGTTTTTTTGTGGATTTAATGAGCCATTCGCCTTAGTCATGAACATAACATGTGCACCCCGTTTGGATATGCTTCTTCGAAAGAATCCTTTCCTCTATAGGACCCTAACCTGCACTTTTAGCTCTTTTTACTCTCTCACCCCATCCATCTCAACGACATAATAATGGGTCTTGCTCCCTGTACCAAATCGATCCAAAATTCGATCTACTGATGCGGTGGAAATCCATCTACTTTGTCGAAGACATCTAGATAATCATAAAAAGTATGCGCTGATGAAAACCAATCCTTTGAAGTCCTAAGAGAATATAAATAGATGACCATTATACTATCCCTATGTAACCAGTCAAGCATAATCCGTTGTCCATCCGCTTTCCCATTCGTCATATTAAGCCACTCGCAGTCCACAATTTCCACTTATTTCCTAACCAGTTTATACCCAAGATAAACCCAAGCCACGCAAAGTTCAAGAAAAAGCAATGTCTAACATAGGTGCATCCATGACTTGATAAAACAAGACCACGACAAATCATACAAAGACTAGTTGACGCTCATATTGGGTTAGTCACAATCATGGACTCATCTAAAAGTTAAAGGAGCAAATCCAATCTACACAATAAATCACTACTGATAAAAGAATGTATAATACATGTACTAAATAAAACTCTAATAGAAACGTCCCTGATAGAAAGTATATCTTACACTGCGATGCTCTTTCCTTTTTCCTTAGTAATCATGCACTAGAGAAGGTAAGACTACATCCAAAGCATAATTCTTCACCACCTTCTTATCCATCATAGGTTCAAGATAATTCTTCTTTAAATGTCTAACCTTTCCACAATTTAAGCACCACTTCCCTGATGTCCTAGCTGGACACCTACTAGCATAGTGCCATAAGTGAAGCGGACAACCTCACTCATGTCTTTCTTCTTATTTGGCCCATCCTTGCCTTGCTGCTACTTCTACTTTCTTTTCTATTTTTTTATTACTGCAACCACCTGTATTTTTGTCAGTCAAATATTTAATTTAATTTATTTATTTTGAATATTATATTTGGAATATTAATGGATTTTAAATATTTAATTCGTTATTTAAACGAAGTTAAACATTATAATTTATATAAATATAAAATGAGCTCAAAATGGCCCTGTAGTTCGTAATATGGAGTTTTGAACATCAATGAAATATACAGGATCCGATATAAGTTAGATTTCTGTGAAACAAGAAACGTTAGAATCTTGTTGATGATAATTTTCATATAAAAGAGAAAAATCTAGATTTCGTGTTATAGTTTGTTAGGTATGGCCAAATCAAATTTTGAAATAGTCGCTATGGAAAATCATTATTTATAAGGCCTTTAAAATAGTGATTTTGCAAACGGACTCCGTTTTCGATGAAATTAGTTTCAATGGGACTGTATCGTTAAATTATTGTAAGAAAATCAAATTGTGTGGCAAACCGATGTCGTATGTGACCACGGCAGCCGTAAACGCCCGTTTATTTTATATAGCGTGTAATTAAATTAATTCAATTTAATAAATGGATATTTGAGTGTAACTGGAGCAGATGATCGAATTAAGCCACGAAACCAGTTCCGTGGAGTTTGTATCGTCGATTAGAGTCAGGATAGGTATATAGTTTGTTATTTTTGGGGACCGGGTAATTTGGTGTCCAAAATGGCATTGCAGTGCGTATAAAAGTAGCATACCAGGAAACAGTCTCAGAATGCAACGAAACTAGTGTCGTTGGGTTCGTATTAATTAATTATTATAGAAATTTCAATTTTTGTATCAACCGAACTTACCATTTGACCGTGGCAACGATAAACGTCTTAATCAATTCTATTATATTGGTCAATTCAGATAGGGGTAACTTTAAACGAATAAACGTCTGGCCAAATGAACTCCGATTTGGGCGAAACAAATTTTGTTGGATCCTTAAGGAAGAGGTCTAGCAAAATGTCAGGGTTTCAAATTTATTGGATTTTTTTTGTAATTTTAGGGATTTTAAATGCTTGATTTTTCATCGATATTTATAAAGGACTTTTCACAAACGACCTCAGAATTGGACGAAACCTGTCCCGTTGGGTCCGGAATATTTTTTTTATGCTAGGATGAGCATTTTTATCGGAAACAGAAGCCGTATGTGATTGGTTTTGAACGTTACTTCATGGTAAAGCTTAATTATTACTATTATATTCATTGGACACACTATAAATATGCCTGTTATGGTCAGCAGTCCTAAATTCTTTCTTTGGTAGTCAACTAAGACCTGAAACGCGCCTCCATGAATCAATGGCCAGCTTCTTCGATTGTTTTCCACCCCTTTTCTTTTAATCCACCAAGTATTTCACAAAATTTCCAACTAATAAAATGTTCAGTTCAGCGTGGCCTATCAGTTGACCGGTGCAGATCGCCGATGGTAGGGAAGGATGACCAGAATCAGTCCACAAGCAGTGGCGCGTCGAGAGGTTTTGGCGGCAAACAAGATCACCGAATGGGTCACGGTTGGGACTGGAGAAGTAGGAAGGTCTGACGCATGCTCTGGTTAATTCTGATCGACCTACGGTGTGCTATGTGGCAGTGGCGGTTGGCAAATTCGATCTTGCGAGGGTGAAAACTCGCGAGTACGAAGAAGAACAGAAGCACAGTTCTACGAACGATGGAAACAGAAGCCTGATTTCAAATTCTTAAGGGTCGGCCGGTGTTTTTAACTAAGGTGTAATTAGTTTATACTAAACATCATTAAGGAATTAATTTAATTACTTAAACTTATATACTTAAATTAATGCAGGCGTGCGGTATTTCTGGGTTCTAGCAGCATAACGCAAAGATGATGGAAAAGAAAGGATGTCATGACTAAAAACGATTAATTAAGAAGCAATTAACTAAGTTAATTGTTTAATTGAGGTTTTATTATTATAATTAAATCTTAAACTTATGATCTGTGTATAGAGAATTAAACAAAGGCACAGAACAGTGAAAGGAACGCGGGCAGTATATGAAGCAAAGGATCAGCCCGGTTTCCTTTTCCAGTAATTACCATAGGTGATTATTCAAACTAACATGTCAATAATAATAAGTATTTTAATCAAGAAGGATTAATCATTTTTAACCAAATCATGAGCAGAAATGGGCCTACTATTTAAAGCAGCGAAGACAAGATGGCAAGGGGCTGTTTTATATGGATCAGACTGGTTGAAAAAGAAAGGGAGTCTACCTAATTTCACGCTTAAAAAAAGTAACCTTTAAGAAAGATTAATTAAAGGAAATAACTAGTTTAATTTAAACTGGAACTAATATTTATAATTCATGTATATATTATCAGAACTGGACCAGAAAAGAGTTGTTGAAATCGCGGGAACGGGCCCAACATTCTGCAGCTTTCTTGAACAAAGTTGGAAATAGTTGAGACTTTTCATTAAAATAAACATCTGTTTAATTTAACCGAAATCATATCGCCTTAGCAACAATGAATCAAACCAACGTGAGTAAAACTCACTCAGTTCTTCCCATTTATATTTTATATAAATTAGGTTTTTATTTTGTGTGCTTTGATTGCTAATGGTTGATCGTTTGCTAGTTATATATATATATTTGTTGATTTAACTGATGAAATTAAACCGTTGTTTAATTTTAGTGAAACACCAAATCGTTATTTTAACGATTGGACCCAATGAAGGTAACTTACCTTATTGGTCGCGTTTATTTATAAACGTGTTTAATTGTTGAATTGTTTGTGAATTGTTTGATGTTAAATGGTTGTTATTTATTTTTATCAGTTAAATGAAATTGAATGATCTGATTTGAGCTAACCGATTTGAATACAGGGAAGAACAGGTTGGAGGGATCCAACGGAATTCCTCAAATATATTATTTATTTTCATATTGTCATATATGAACTGTCATGATTGGGTGATTGCTTTGATTAGTGATCATTGACTGGAAATTCAACCTGTGTTTTGTTTCAACCAATGGGCAATATTGGTTGGGTAATCAATAGTAAATGGCCTAAGAATAAATTGTTTTGTTTTATATTGATTTACCGTCAGGTGAATCGATAAAACCGAAGTTATAAAATTTATTTTATAACTGGATATAGATTTTGAAATATATTATTTGATTAGAAGTTTTAAAAGGAAATAAATATTTATTATTTATTCAATTAATTTATTATTAATTATTAATTGGTTTTATAAGGAAATCTTTGATGTTAATCAGATTTATTAATAAGTGAATAGAAATTAATCTAAAGAATTAAATTTGGATAATTGTTCTGTTAAGAAACAATTAATGGAATTATTTAAATTGATTATATTATTAATTAATTTAAAGGGAGAATAAATTGGAATGGGTTAACGAGATAACTGGGATTTGAGTTGACTAAACCGACTGTTTTAACTGGAATCGACTATTAAATTAGTTTGTTTCGAATTTACGCAATTTAATAGTTTAAAGAGTATTTGTTAAATTTTAATGAAGTTTTAAAAAGGATTTACTATTTATTTTAGTTAATAAAGGAATTAACTACTGAAGTTGTTAATGATTAATGTAAGTAATTATTTTAATTATTAATAATTTAGGGAATTAATTTTTAATTGAAATTCATTTAAAAAGTAATCAAAATTGTAATGAAATCAAGTTGAATGGTGAAAGGGGTGTATGAACAAGTTTTATATTTAAAACTCGAATTTGTAGAACGAAATTAAAAAAGGAATTCCAAGCGATTACAAGAGCTTGAAATAAATATTACTTAATTATTTGAAATAAGTCACAAGAAATTAAGATAAGAGGGTTTAGAATAAACCAGGGTTATACAGATGAGATTTAAAGTGTAAAAGCATCAATTTTACATTAGAGTTACTAAATAATGGGATTTAGTAAAATGGGAAATTGAGATAAGATTTCCAAAGGGAGGAATGGTTGAATAGATTTGAAAGGAGATTGGTAAAGGTGAATTTGGGCAAAGAAGTGGGTCGTAGAGTGGTATAACCAAATCTGAACTATAAAGGAATTTGTTTTAATGAGCTAGAGTTAAAAAGGTGTTGTGTATAAAAATTACTTAATTATAGAATTAAGAAAAGAAGGGTTAAATTCGAGAAAGAGATTTTCAAAAAAGGTAAGAAGGTTGTATGAAACCATATTTTGAATAGTTCAGTTAAATGGAATTTGAATTGTTATTAGAATAAAATAGTGGTTTTTGGATTACCATTTGTATCAACCTTAAGATATGAACGTTGTTGATCAAGGTCTGAGAGGTAATTAAAATACCCCAACTTGAACGACATCGGAACTATCTGAGGAGGATATGAGTTGGTAATGGTAAAAGGAGTTAGTAATAGTTTATTATTTCCATTATAGAAATAATAATGCAACGTGTAATGAAGATTTGGAAAATATATAATGAGGATTCCAAAGTGGAAAGGGGAAATAAAAAGGGTTGCATGAATTATAACGATATTGTCGAAGATTAAAAAGGAAATGTAAAAGATAAGTTTTATTCTATAAGAATAAGCATGGATTATAGTTTTCAAGTAATGAATAGAAGATATTTCATAACAGTGTTTTACGAGTAATGGGTTGAATTGATGTCCCAATATTATATAAGAATGTGGCTAATGTTTCGAAAGTGAAAATAGAAAACTGGATATGATATGGAATTTTTCTAAGAATAAAAATGAACTTGTTCAAAGAATAATCTTATAATAAATAAAGAAGCGAGAAAGCTATATTTATAATGTCGAATATTTAAGAGTTTTAAACTTACATTTGTTTTAAATTAAAAGGCCAATTGATGCTAAATATTGAGCCAATGAACTCATTGGATTTTCATGATTGAATCACTGTTTATTTTGATAGTTAAATAACCGACTATCAAATCTATCCAATATGATGGTTGGTACGGAAAGACCGGGATCGAATTTATATTCGGAAACCATTCCGACCAACAAATACGTAAAGATATCAGAAGATAATTGAGATGAAGCATTGAAGACTGTGGATTTTCATAAACGGAAGGACCACTAAAATTCTCTGCCTGGCAAGTAGAGATAAGCTGTGATTATGTCATGGTTGGAATCTACGGGTTGCAAGGACTTCTCGCTACTGATCCATAGGGTGATTCCTATATTGGATGCAGTAGGAGAGTGCCTTCGGTTCATCCTGTTCCTGGATGACTTGTATGGACGGATGTCTGATAGAGTATTTCCAAAGGGATCACGTACGTTGATTTCTTCAAACGTATCATAGTTGGTGGCGGAGAATCGCCGTTCTCTTAGCTTCCAACTAGAGTATTTTTGTGGACGTCAATTAGTGATATCTGACGGATCTGACGATGTGGCATTCAAAGTGAATGATGACCAGATGTTCAAAAGTTAATCTAAACCTCAAGCCTTATTAACCGGGAAATGACAAAAATCGGGCAGACAGCATGGTTATGTGGGTTGCTCCCATTAGGGTGTATAATCAGCTATCTAGAGAAATTCCTTTTGCTTTTTTAATCTATTTCGATGTTGTCCCCTTTCGGGAAACGGTGGTTTGAGCCCAACCGTTTTTGATATACATTCAATACACTCAAGCAAAATGAGTGGTCAGTCATGTGTGGGCCGGGTTGCAAGACGTTGTTGTTGAACTCGGTGTATTCGCCTCTAATGATACACTATCGGCAGGTGGTTCCATACTTTTTCATAGTCGGAATCCAATTTCCAATAAGCGCCCGCTGTTTTGATTGTATACTATATATGTGGAGCGCGAGATGCACATGTTCCGCTAGATTGATATTTACTTGTATTTAGACACTATTATAATATCAGAAAAGATATTGATTTCAAAAATGTTTGGGTTATCGTAAGGTAAATACCATCCGTATTTATGTGTGGATTTGGTCTTACGATTATCCTTTTCTTTCGAAAAGATTTTGAACTTTAAAATCAAGTTGGATGATACTGTAAACTTAGTGTGTTTTCCTCACTCTGGTTCACCAGACTGACCCGGAATGCTCGGGTTAGACTGGGGTGAATAGGTCCAGGTTATCAGATGCTGCGAAGTCCAGAGACGAGCTGGAGGTGTTCAGATGTAGGATATTATATAGCTACTATTCCGCTGTGTATTGTGTATGAGGACAGGTTATTATAACTGTCCAGATGTGTGACGTACTATGATGATTGTAAGTATTTTTAAAGCTCTCAATAAAGATTTATTTCTGTATTATACTTTGTTCCGTTGCGATGTGAGACTCTGATTCTGTGTGGTGTTGGTTCTTCTTCTTCTTCTATTCTAATATTTCTTTATTTCTTATCTCACCCTCTAGTTTCTTTCTAATAATGCTCCAGTATTTTTGGTGTTTGGAAGGTCGACATGAGGTATGGTAAATATATTTATGTTGATTTTCGGGGCCGAAAATCGTTGGGTCATTACAATTACCTCCGCCGCTCTGCTTTGCTTTGTTACCTCAACAACCTCACAAGCAACTCCCTCTTTCTTATTTGGCCCATCCTTGTCACAATTACCTCAACCACTTCGTCGCTATGCTCTTTCTGTTAACCGGCCTAAAGGTCTGGTTCCCAAAAGTACACAAGGAATGTTCGACTCAATGCGTCGCGTGACATTAAAGCCCGAATTATTGCCAAAACACCAATGATTCGAGAATAGGAAAAGTCGGATAAGCACGAGCTTCATAACTCCTCCAAACGATGCCTCTACCACCGTTTCGTATCCCTCACCAAATAAACTTTGGATCCCTCACTCCCTAGAGTTTTGACTCCCTCCGTTTCGTATCCAAATGCTTTGAACCCCTCAGTTTCTCTCTACCTCATTTCCGAAGCCACCACTCCCTCAGCTTCGTACCTGAATGACCTCAACACCTATAAGTCTCGAATCTCTCGTCAATAAACTTCGGACCACACACATAACACAAGCAACGTATCCCTTGGGATACGAGTTCATATCCCTTTTAGGGATATGAAAAACTCGTATCCCTTGGGGACACAAAATAACCATATCCCTTGAGGGATACGCCATTTCTTATCCTAAGGAATACGAATTTTGGATTCTTTAGGATACGAAATTTGTATCAAAAAAGAGGGATACATATTCTTCTAGGCATGCTAAGGGGGACTCGAAATTTGTGGTATCGCCTCCCAAGGATGAAAGTACGATGTGTGGTCCCCAATTCCTACTTTCACCCACCTAAACCTTCCACTGTAAATACCCCCTTGCTCACACTTCAAAGGGGTTGGATTTTTGCTGATTTGACATCTCTTAAGAGCTCCAAGAACTCATTAATGTTAGCCTAGTGCTTAAGGAAGAAAGCATAAAAACAACTTTTCCCAAGATTCATATATGACAATTATGACTCCAAATTACATGGAAATATTTGTAATCAAATGCCTAAATGATGTTCAAAGCTTGTAATCCATTGTTGTGAATAAAATATCAGCAAACTCCTTCAACGTGGACGTAGGCCCCTCACGGGACCGAACCATTATAAACTAGTGTGCCATTTAATACTTTTCTGCACTTAATTTCCCATACGAAATAATATTCTTATGTAACTAAGAATCCTTGGGTGTTACAATATTTTTTTCGTTGGCATTCTGGTGCTTTCACCGATAAAACTTAGACTCGCTCCTTTGTCACACATTTCCATCAATACTACGACACACGTTAAGTTTATTCTATAACATGTCGCCGAGTCCACTTACGATTGTTAAGCGGATAAAGAATCATATGCCCGGTCCCTATGCGGCAACTAACACTAGTACTTCTCAGCTACCTCAATCGGCAAAGAACCCGACCGAAATGGAATTTCTCCCTCCTGTGGACCCCGAAGCCACTGTAACTCAAGCACAGATTTACACGCTAAATAGGAATTATGAAACTAAGGATCTTGAACTTAATAAAGAATGGAAAAACAACATCGACCTCATGCATAAAATTCAACATAGTCAACGCCTCATCACTCAACTTCAACTTACTCGCAACAACGCCCAATCGCTGCGCAATGTTTCGGAAACCTCTTCTTCCGAGTCCCGGGGCCCATATCGAAGAAGGAGGTTCGGCCTCAGTAATAACGTCGTCGTTTGTTCTAATGCTCATAATAACGGCAACGACAACAAAAATGGAAACGGTGACAAAATCACCATCACTTACAAGGGGGATGCACCACCGTAATCACTCCCAGTTGGTTATCAATGATGAATCGGGTCCGAGTAACCGACCCCTTCCTCGATAGAACCCGACTGTCGCTGCTCAGAAGTTGGGGACCACACTCCCGGCAACCTAGCAGGCCTAGGTTCCAATGAATCGGAATGCACATCAGCCCACTCAACCTCATCAGCCATACAAAAACCAGGCAATCAACGTCGACAAAATTGATGAGGATGAGCCCAAAATGCATCACAGAAGGAGTCCACATAACAAAACTCCCAAAGTTCGCCGAAACCAATGGATTCTATAAGAAGATGTCTATCCAGCGTATCTCCCTGATATGATTCGAAGGATCATGAGAGATATGTGAGGGAACATCAACGACTCGTGGGAAACCCACTTGAGGCATAATCCTTTCACTATGGTTATGCATGAAACCAGTGGATTCCACAAGAAGATAAATGCCAATGACCGATCCTTGTGCCTTCATAAACCATTTCGAATGGCAGATGGACTCTAGTCGGGCCACCGGCATCATCAAATGCTTCTCAGTCTTCTTTGCAGGCACAACTTTGTTTTGGTTCCCTCGCTTTTCACTCCAATCTATCAACACTTTTGATAAGCTGGCCATGGAGTTGGTTAGGCAGTTCAGGATGCATGTTCCTACTCCGAAGAATTCCCTCACCGTCTCTATCCTTTATCAAGGCCCTACAGAATCCCTCAAGAGCTAACTCGAGCGGTTCAATACTACCCTCGCTGAGGTTGATGACACGGAACCCCGCATCGTCCTTTCCCAGTTTGCAAAAGGTGTCCTCCGTATCTCTGTGTTTGGAGCATGGATCAATAGAAAGCAACCTTAGACCTTAAAAGCTTTCTACGAGAAGGCCAAACGGTTCTTTGCCAAGAAGAAGCAAGGTGCAATCGATCTTCTCGGGGATGCCACTTCAACAACCCACACGTTAGCACCGTCGACGATAGTTTCAAAGGAAAGCCAAACCCGCGGTCGTAACAATAATCGTGCTCTCGCAGATCCCAAGAAGCACGACCGCTACCAAAATTACAAGAACTATACTCCGGTAAATCGAGATATGGAGATGATCTACTTAGAAACCTGTAATACTCTCCAATAGAAGAAGCCCAACGTTCAGGAATCCACCGACCACGAGAAAAACTCCAGTAAGTACTGCAGATTTCACGACATGTATGGGCACAGTACTAATGACTATCGCCACCTCAAGGACATGATAGAAAAACTCATCTACAAGAAATGCCTTGAACAGTACGTTTAGGATCGGGCTCCCCTCAAAGCAGCTACAGACCCTTCAATTCCCATAGTTCCAGCGCCTGCTAATGCGGCCCTAGGGCCGTCTAACCAGAGGTCACATGACATCGCGATCGATAATATTTGTAACGGACCTCATCCCACACACGATAGCTTTTGCAAGATGGAGGAGTATGTGACCTAAGAAGCTTGCTCTACTTTGAATGAATCTGTCCCCGCCAAGCTTTAGAAAACAACGTGGGACGATATTGTGTTCCGCATGAGAGAATCTACATGAATCAAGATCCCATCCATTGACCCTCTCGTCATCTTTTCCCAGATTGGAACATCTTTTGTCTGAAGAATTCTTATTTACTCAGGAAGCTCGATCAACATCATCTTCAAGACGGGATACAACCAAATGAAAATTGATGCCAAAGACTTGAAGTCCTACCACTCTACAATCCATTGCTTCAATGGATCCCCCAATCAAACAGTGGGCATGGTCGACCTCCCTGTAGAACTCAGAGAAGGAGATGAAAGATAGGTCCGAATTCTCAACTTTCTGGTCATCGAAGTCATTTCTCCATGCATTGTCTTCTTTGGACGTCCCTTCCTTGCAGAGTTCCGAGTCTGTATGTCACTATGGTCCCTTCTGATGAAGTTTCCATTAGAAAATGGGATCTACATAGTTAAAGAGGACTAAGCAGCGACAGGAGATTGTTACCTCATAGAATGGAAGAATGCGCGTAATAAGGACAAAGGAAAGATCATGCCTCCACCTTCCTGCGCTAAGACCGTCTCCGCATAGCAATCAAGGGCGCCTGAGTCCTGGCTCAAGAGCGACTGCCGCCTTTCCGATAATCTCGATCCAATGACAATGAAGATCCCGATTTCGAGAGGGCTACCCCAGTAGAACTGACGATGGATGTTCGGGTCGGCCTCAACGACCCGACAAATGTCTTGAAAGGTGGACCGCAACTCTACCACGCAATAAAGGACGATCCTGTGGAACTCTTAAAGACCAATCTCGGTGTGTTCACTTGGACCCAATACAACATGTTTGGCATCGACCTAACAATAGCTTGTCACAGGCTCACTATCAACCCTTGTCAACTTCCAATCAAAAAGATACATCAAATCTTGGGAATCGAAAGATCGACCGCATTTAAAAAGAAGGGGGACAACCTACTCTACAACGGTTTCTTCCGAGAGGCCTTCTACCTCAATGGGTCTCCAATCCATTCCTGGTCAAGAAAGCAAACGACAAGAGGTGAACGTGTTTCGACTTCTCATACTTGAACAAGGAATGCACTAAAGACAACTTCCCACTCCCAAAGATCGACCAGATGGTTGATTTAACTGCCTACTACTATCTCTTGTCCTTCATGGATGCATAATCAAGCTAAATCATATTACGGTGTACCTTCTGTACCAGGGTCATACTTCCTTCATAACCGACCTTGGGCTTTACTGCTATCTCGTCATGCCATTTGCACTTAGGAATGTTGGAGCCACCTATCAACTACTAATCAACCACATTTTCAAGGACCATATCGGGAGATCCACGAAGGTATACGTGGGTATCGAATGACCACGTCCGTGACCTCTTCGAGATGTTGGGTATCCTTCGCCAATACGGCATGAAACTCAATCTTGTGAAGTTCTCTTTAGGCGTTGCGTCGGGGATTTTTTTTTGGCTTTCATTGTCAATTCGCAGGGCATCGAAGTCAATCCAAATAAGATTAAAGCTCTCTAGGATATCCAAGCTCCTCGGAGAAACAAAGACATTCAGAGTTTAAACAGGAAGGTCGCGGCCCTAAGTTGATTCTTTTCCAAGGCTACTGACAAATGCATTCCCCTTTTCGACTTGCTTAGATAGGGGAAGCACAACTTCACATGGACAGCGGAGTGCGTTGCCGCATTCCAGGACCTCTCGAATCACTTAGAGAAACCACCTATCTTGCCCAAACCCATGGATCACGAGGACTTATACAATTATTTGGCTGTTTCTACGCACGCAATTAGCTCTGCGCTCGGCCATATTGAGGATCATGTCCAACGACCCATGTACTACATCAGCAAGAGGTTGATAGGGGCAGAAAATAATTATCCAAAGCTTGAAAAGTTAGCCTACTGTCCATTGATTTCCTCCTAGAAGCTATGACCATACTTCCAATCTCATCCCATCAAAGTCTACACCGACCAGCCGCTACGACAAGACGTGCAGCGACATGAGATGTCTGGAAAACTTCTGAAATGGAACATAGAACGGAGCCAATTCGAGATCACATTCATTCCTCATCGAGCCATCCTCTGGCAAGCCCTTTCCGATTTCATAATGGAGTTTACCATTCCAGAAGATCCTCCTTCGGAAGACATCAAAACTCAATACATTCAATGGAACAGTTCGTGAATGGATCCTCCAACAATCGGTGTTCCGGTGCTGGAGTAGTGCTTATCACTCCTGAGTAACACTTGTATGTTATGATTTGAAGCTTAACTTTCCTTCTACCAATAACGACGCAGAGTATGAAGCCTTGACCGCCGTACTTAGAATTGCAATCGAGCTTAACATCCAGGCTATCCAGATCTATTCTGACTAGCATCTCATCGTCCGACAAGTGCAGGGAGAGTACCAACCAAGAGGGAATGAATAGCCCCATACATGGCCCTGGTTCGTGAGCTTCTCACCAACCACGACCACTACGTCATTACCCAATTTCCCTGGGAATACAAAAAGAGAAAGTTGAGTCTTTAGCCAAACTGGGAAGCTTCTATGATGCGCAGCTAATGGGACTCGCCCTGGTCGAAGTGATCGACTCTCCAAGAATCGATCGGATGTAGACTAGTTCGGTAGAAACGATGGAGACCGAGCTCGAGTCTGCAGCATGAAATCCTCCCCGGGCGCTACAAGGACAGACGAGCACTCACCCGTAAATCTTCTCGCTACGTTATTCTAGATGGAATGCTCTACCAAAGAGTATTCCTTGTTCCATTACTATGGTGTGTAGTCCACAACGACGTCGACCGTGGCTGCTGGATGTGCATGAAGGTGCAGTGACCACACCGAGGGGCAGATCAAAGGAACTTCTCAGATATGGCCTACACTTAACCAAGATGCTGCAGACCAAGCCCGTAAGTGCGATAGGTGCCAAAGGTTCTCTAATATTCCAAGTGCCCCCGCCTATTGAGCTAACGCAAATGGTAAGTCCTTGGTCATTTTACATGTAGGGAATTGATATCATAAGAATCCTTCTAATGGCCAGGGGAGGAGCCCGATATGTTATCATTGTAGTTGATTTCTTCATTAAATGGGTAGAAGCTAAAGCACTTGTCGCGATCACTACCAAGAAGGTAATCAACTTCATCGTCCAAAATACTATCACTCGATAAGGCGTTCCCTAAGCTACCATCTTTGACAATGGGAACCAATTTGAGAGCGTTGAGTTCTAGACTTTCTGTCGACTGCACAACATCGAAAAAAAAAGATTTTCAGCAGTGGCCCATCCTCAAGCCAATAGGCAGGTCGAGGCTGTCAAGAAAGTGATCAAGTCCATCATCAAGAATTGTCTAGAAAAAGCCGGAGGCTTGTGGGCAGATGAGCTCCCTCTGGCCCTACCAGACCACCCACAAGTCAGCGATCGGTCACATCTTTTTTCTCTCGCCAACGGATTTGAAGTCATCATTCCCATTGAGCTAAAGCTTCAATCTCATCGAGTTACTTATTATGATCCTAAGACCAATCAAGGCTTACTCCTGGAATCACTTGAATTGCTCATAGAGAGAAAAGGAACGAAGCTGAACTTAGAGTCATCGCTCAACGCGAACGATTCGCTTGATACTTCAATTCTAAAGTCCATCTCAAGGACCTCAACATCAGCTACCTCATTTTGAAACGAATTTTTCCCACATCGACTGGTCTCAGTCCTCGCTAAGAAGATTCGTACATCATACGACAGAGGCTCGGAGATGGAACCATAGAGCTAGCGACCATTGATGGTGCCGAACACCCGAAGGTATGGAACAGTGAAAACATTCACCGCTACTTCACATAACTTAGTGTATAGACTTACCGCTTTCCAAAAATGTTTTGTTTTATTTAAATTCAAGGCATTGTAACGGCTATTACTGTCAAAGTTATTAGTAAAGATAGTGTTTAGTTTGTTGTGCTCTTTGTGTTTTTACTTTCTACATAATATGTTTGATCGACCATCATAACTAGCTTGCACACACAAAGACCAAACATCGGATCGGCACCCCGAGCACAGGAACCGGTACCGCCACTCAAGTCTCGAATCAACGACAAGACCAAGTATAAATAACACCATTCGAGTCTCGAATCAATGACGAGATCGAGTATAAATAACACCACTTGAGTCTCAAACTAATGACGGGACCGAGTATAAATAACACCACATGAGACTCGAATCAATGACGAGACCATGTATAAATAACCCCGTTCTCAAGCCTCCGGGCTTGAAGGTAGCCTATCAGCCAAGTAAGTGTGATATCGACTAGTACTATGGCTCCATCGACCCCACCGGGTCAGGATCCGGGCACTATTTGGCGAATCAATGACGCCCTCTAAACCTAACCTGGATGAAACGACGGGTGAGTCTAAAGGATGAATCCACGACATCCCTGCCATCTCACAACTTATGACCAACGACCTCCGGGAGATCCCAAGAGAGAAGGCACTGAACCTGAACTTTGCATGACTCAGGACTCCTGACCAAAGGAAAACCCGAGAGCGGAGCCAACACATAACCTCCGCACATCTGAGGCACCCCCAGGACAGAGTCTCCGGTCACGTTTTCTTAAGTGTAACGACAATTATGCTTGTGCAAGTATAGGAAACTGGAAAACGTAAGACGAACATTTGAACACTTAACATAAAATGCGATGTAAGAAAATTTAACTAACACTTTCATTTACATAAAAAAGCAAACTACATGTCTAAATTTCTTTCTTTTTAATGACAATGTATACATGAAAACCACACCATTCCTCCAAAAGCGAGGGTCGTACTCGTGTATCCTATCGGTCTACATAAACAAAAATGCATTTATACAATGATCACTTGGGAAGTTCACCCTCCTCTACGTCGTCCTTCTCTTGCGCTTTCTCCTCCTCCTGGCTCTTACTCTTCGGTCTCGTCTTCTTGCTAAAGTCATCGCTTGAGGGATTTTTGCCTTTCCTTTCCTTCTTCCTGGAGCTGCTACATTTTCTCCCTTTCCTCCCTTCGGCCGGGGGAGTCAACATGAGGCTTGCAGTTGGATACTTTCATCTTCTTCGTTGCTGCTCAAAATCTTCGTGACCTCCTCGCCTCCGGGCAAGACCTGTTTTAGCATCTTTAGAGGAGGGGCCTCAGTAGGAAGACCCAGTATCGCCGGCGTACCTTCGACTATCTTCTGGCCAACCCTCGTAACTAATTTCTGCAGTGTCGCCTTGCCCACCTTAATATTTTTATCCTCCTCCTCCGGTAACCGCTTGTATGTGTCATCTGCTTTCTTCTTAGAGGCCTCAAGCCTGGCCTTTTAATTTGCTTCTTCCTGTTTCCTAGCCATGGTCCCTTATCCTCCCGAACCTTATCAGAGGCCTCTTGCTCGACCTTTTTCCTAGCCTCGACAAGTGCTGCCTACCGAGCCAACTCATTGTCCACCTTCTTCTGCTCCTGTTCCTCGGCCTCGACACGCAACTTAGACTGTTGCTCCTTAAATAAGTAACGCATCGTATGCTCGCTTACCTCCAAAGTCTCAGTCGCCTTGCCTGCCTGTCTGTCTCTTCCTATCATGGACCTCAGATATGCTATATCAACTTTAGAAAGAGTGATCTCTTGGCCACCCGCACCGGCTTCCTCTTGAATCATTGCATCCTTGCTTGGCTTAGACCCAATAGTGGATGCTTTTTTTTTCGGCTCGAAGATCCTGCTTCCTTTCGAGTTCCGTTTTCTTTCCACCTCTGGCAATGGCAGGTCAGAATATTGCACAATCGGCAGGAAGCATGCCCACCCAACGAAGTCGATCCTGATCCAAAACGCTCTTGGTAGAATTAGCCTTGGCCGGATGGCCAACTAAAACTCAAGACGCTGTTGATATACAGTGTCTGTAGATGCAACAGGATTCTCTGTCACACAAGAACAAAGTCAGTCTAAGTTATCAGATCGACGTTTTTCAAACTCAAGGCAATTGGGAGTACTTACATCCTTCCAACCATCTCCTCACAAACCCAAGAGGCCAGCGCATGAAGAACCAGTCATGTGTATACCCACTCAACTTGGGACACTTCTCATCAAAGAACTTAGTGTCGGGCAAAGCTTCTAAAAAGTACTAAGACGATGCAACATTGGCTCTCCTCTTTAATTGAAAAAGATACTAGATGTCCTCTCCGGTGATTTCTCGCTGCAGGTACTCTCTGTAGAGAATGCAGGTACCTTAAAGTAAAGCATACGCATTGAGATGGAGTTGCAATGGCGCAAGGCGAAAATAGTCCAGTATATCCCGGATGAAGTTGTTAGAAGGGTGCTTGCTCCCAGAAATGCACGTTTGCCTATTCAAAACAGTATACCCATCTGAGGATGCGTGATCCTTATCGCCTTTCTTGGGCAGAAGAGCATCTCCCTAGGGAATGCCGAACCGCATCGCCATGCGCCTCACCGCCGTCTCATCCATATGCGATGGTACCAATTCTGGCGGCTCCTTGTGTATAACCACGCCGGTCATCATATCCAGCGCCACCAAAGTGCTTCCCTCGATGACATCTACATTCTCTTCCCCTTTATGCTCACCTCTAGTCATTCCAAACCTTCCCCGCACCAGCAACTCCACTGAATGCTCGATCAACGATTGTTGCTCTTCTGGATGTACTCTGCCATCGGGCGCTCTCAGCGAGCCCATTAATTGGGAAGGAGTGGTCTCTCTAGAGGTATCAAGCTTGCTACTCCCGAGCTAACCCCGCTAGTTGAACCCGATGGGGACAGTGATTGTCATGAAGCAACGGCTTCTAGAGTCTGCTGTGTTTTTGATCTTGTTTCCATTTGCTAACTATACTTCCACTATACTTGCATTAGATATCACATTGTATAACTCGTACCCCTCGTGTTGGTGTAAACTAACATGTATGTATAGTGCGGTGATGTGCTAACGCAGTTACAACTCGAAACTTGGGACATGCCGACGATCACAAGTATTTAAGACTGTAACCACCATCGTCATCAACCACACCAGATTCGCATTGAGTCGCGACTATGTTATGACTAAAGCTGAGAAAACATGTTCAATAGATCGACAGTCCAGTCAAAGCCCAATTGTGTCCTATGTGCCAGGTTGATTTATCGACTAAATAACGGTTAACATAAGCATCGGCTAAGTCGTACAAGCACTACAAAAGCAATGTGAATCCTAAGGTAGCGATTCGAGAAATTGAAATCTCGGAAAAAGAGCACAAAATGTCTCAGAGATGGGGTTCGAATTCCTCTATGACAACAGAGAGCTTCGCATCCCGCTTTGGGTTACAAAATTTCATATCCCCTTAGGGATACGAAATTTCTTTCCCCCAATAGAGGGATGCGAATTTCGCCAATTCGGATCCTAATCTTTCGACCCCCCGCCTTTTCTTCTCCAAAATCCTTCTCCTCCCACTCTCCTTCCTCGCTAGTCATAAGCCTGAACTCAGGCACCTCATTCAAGCCCAAACCATTAAGTAGATCTCGATTTATATCCAAAAAATGCTCAGAAGCCTCTCGAAATTTGATTTCGAGGCCAAGAGTACAATGTGTTTCGAATCAACATCAAGATCGACTACAAGGTCAATCTAATGGCCATAGACGCCTCATGCTAAAGCCCAACCCCATATCAATGACCAAGATCAACATCAGGGCCCCACCTTTTTGTTAATATTCAAAGCACTTGAAGTCATGGTGTTCAATTTTCTAGAGTCACGAATTCAGGAAAAATAAAGGAAGAGGGGAGATAGAAAGAGGAAGCTCGAACTTATATGGTGGAATTTTTATGCTAGGCCTGGTTGCTGTTTCGTATCCCCCTTGGGGAAATGAAACCTCGTATCCTAATGGGCTATGAAATTTCATATCCCATTGGGGCACGAGATTTCATATCCCTACGTATGGATACGAAGATCTCGTACCCCCTACGCTGGGTACGAAATTTTAAAAGAAAAGAAAAAAGTAATAAAATAATCATATATATAAATATATACGTGAGCATCTACATATATATATATATACGTGAATATATATAACATACACATATATTGTGATGTAATGTGTGTGAGTTTATGTGTGATTATATGCGCATGCGCATGTCTACATTGCGTAAGTGTATGTTTTCACATACGATTCTCCTGCATTTCCAACGATCAAACATTTGCTAACAAGTACTCATAAGCATTCATATTCACATATGAATTTACTTTCTGTTTCATTTTCATATTCCAAGTTGCCTTACACAAAACCACGCAAAAAAAAAACATGTTAGCATACGCGCAACATCTTATCGACAACAACCTGTTTACGTTACAACATAAATAGGAGTCGACGACTAACGTTTACATTTATGAGTTAATAGGAAGTAGGAGATCCAACAAAAATATTCTTTCAACTCAAAGCGCATCATGTCAAGACAAAACGTACATTGGTGGGAAAATGTTAACCTGGATTTTGATCTGATTCCCGAAAGTACACAAGGCATGCCCAACTTGACACATCGCGTGACATTAAAGCCCAGAGTGTCGCCATAACACCAGTGATTCAAGAACAAGAAAAGTCCAGCGAGCACGAGCTTCACAACTCCTCCAAATGGTGCCGCTACCACCATTTCATATCCCTCACCAAATAAACTTCGGATCCCTCACTCCCCAGGAGTTTCGACTCCCTCCATTTTGCACCCAAATGCTTTGAACCCCTCGGTTTCCCTCTATCTCGTATCCAAAGCCACGACTCCCTCCGCTTCATACCTGAATGACCTCAACACCTGCAAGTCTCGACCCTTCGTCACTAAACCTTAGACCCCGCACATAACATAAGCAACGTAGACCTTAGGATACGAGTTCATATCGACGAAAAACTTGCATCCCATTGGGATACAAAATGACCGCATTCCTTGAGGAATACACCATTTGGTATCCCAAAATAGGGATTCAGATTATTTTGGGCGTGCTAAAGGGAGTCAAAATTTGCAATATTGCCTCCCAAGGATACAAAAATATGTTGTGTGGTCCCCAATTTCACCTACTCCCACCTAACCCTTCCACTATAAATCCCCCCTTGCTCACATCTCAAAGAGGTTGGATTTTTACTAATTTGACATCTCTCAAGAGGTCTAAGAACTCATTAATGGCAGCCTAGTGCTTGAGGAAGAAGAAGCACAAAAACCACTTTTTCTCAAGATTCATATCTGATAATTATGACTCCAAATTACATGAAATACTTGTAGTCAAATGCCTAAATGATGTTCATAGCTTGTAATCCATTATTGTGAATAAAATATCAACGAACTCGTTCAAAGTGGATGTAGGTATTTCACGAGACCGAACCACTATAAATCTACTGTCATTTACTGCTTTTCTGCACTTAATTTTCCATGTGAAACGATTACGACATTTTTTCTCATCAACGGTATTTGTACCAAATAAAACTCTAGTAGAAACGTCTCTAATAAAAAGTATATCTTACACTGCGATGTTCTTTCCCTTTTCCTTAGTAATCGTGCACTAGAATAGGTAGGAACTACATCCAAAGCATAATCCTTCACCACCTGCTTATCCTTTATAGTTTCTGGATAATCCTTGTATAGATGTCCAACCTTGTCATAATTAAAGCATCACTTCCCTGCTTTCTTAGCTGGACAGTGCTCTAAGTAAAGAGGACAAATCACTCATGTCTTTCTTCCTATTTGGCCCATCCTTGCCTTGCTGCTACTTCCTCTTTCTGTTTTATTTCTTTTTGTTGCCTCTGTCACTTTGCTTGGCTTTGGTGCCTCAACAACCTTACAAGTAGTTTTTATGGGAACATACCCTAAGGGCATTGTCAATGAATTTGTTGAACTGGTCCTCGATATGATCTATATGCTTCTCTTTAATTTCTCTTCCAATCCCATAATGAACTTCTCGTTCTTCTAATAAGGGGATTCGATGAAAGAACATCCATATTTGGAGAGGCTTTCTAATTTAGCGACATATTCTAAGACTGTGTTATCCCCTTATTTTAGCTCAGCAAATTTCTTAAATAAAATAGACATATGATCGTAGGAATAAACTTATTTTCGAATCTAGACTCAAATGTTATCCCAAGTAATCTGATCCTCTGGGCTAATAAGAATGATAGCATTCCACCAACTCATGGCTCTACGCTAAAGCTGTTGAAAGCAAGATTCCTTTTTATAACATTGTCAATCCCTAATTATTTAAAAGTACGAGCATAAGTATCCAAACACTCTTGGACCTTAATACCACACTCAAACCTATTGAGCGGCTTACCTCCCAAAGTAGAGAAATACTTACATAGCATGGCAAATTCCATTCTTGATGACGTTACAGGAGCACTACCACCTCCTTCTACTACTCTAGATATAGGTCGAAGTCTTCCCAACATCGATGCCATCATGACATCGAACATAGCTTCATAGTCTAGAGTTCCCATCCCCGATCCACCTTCCCCAACTACCCTTGATGTAGAATTTTTCTTAGTTGTGTTTCTGATAGCTCGACTCATCGTGGATACGTAAAAAGAATAGTCATCCCAACTCAAGAAATGAAGCAACGTTGCTCAAGTGCAAACCACAACATATACTGCTATATCATATATATTTTGCAACACATGTCTATCTTATGCGTACATGTCCTAATTCTTTGGTTAAATCATATAGCTAAAGCTCATATACCAAATATGATGACCACCCCATACCACTTACAAGTAAATAAGTAAAATAGCATGTTGGAGCATGCCAAGCTGATATAGACCGACTATCGTGAGTGGTAATAAAAACAAACCCTATCATATATTTCAAAGCGCAAGGATAAGGTATAACAAGAAATAAAGGCAATAATGTATGAGAGATGATAATATATTAAAAAGTTGAAAAATTATGAAATAACAAAGAGTGATGTACATAAAATTCAACAATATCTGAATACATGTCATCCTTACTACAATCTCTTAAAGTACATTCGTAACATTGGAAAGAATACATATACAATAAAGTATACTTATAGTGTAACACCCCGTAAAATTCATAAGTGTTAATAAATAAATAAATAAATAAAAACAAGCAATTAAATGATATGGCTGGAAAATGAGATTTTGCATCTTTAGGAATTTGACTACGAAACTCTTTTATTTAGATTCATGGTGAAATTCTGCATTGTTTTCATATATAATATGCTGAAAACGTTTAATGTATGAAAAATTATTAATAAATGAATTTGGACAGTGCGTTAAATATATATAATCATGTGAATATTATATATATTGATCAAGTTATAAATTAAAAATGAAAAGAGGGAACTTCAAATTTTGAATTTGAAATAAGATCTAGGGGACAACGTATATTGGATATATGGAAATGAATGAAGAAAACTAAGAACATAATTAATAAAATAAACAGCTCAGCAATGCCGCTTAATTGGGCGTTCCAGCTCCGAAGGGGTCAACCGCTCCCTCTTAAGGGGTGTCGACCTCTAGGCGGCTGGAAGGCCCTATAGCCTACTTGGATAAGGGTTTTCTAAGAACTTAGATTTATAATGAAGCATCAGATTAAATTTTATTAATCCAACGACTCATGCTCACACGAGAACATATAAAAAAAAGCTCATACCACACACTAAAAACCCTAATCATTCTACATCTCTGCCTCTATGCTACTTCTCCACTATTGTTAAATTCCAAAGAAAAATAAGAATAGGGTAATGGTTTCTTCTACTTTTCTAACTCTATTCTAATTCTCTCTCTATTCTAATTTACCTAAGTTTAGAATTCTAGAATTTAGCATAAACATATATGTAAAAGATTAATGTATGTCTCTTATATATATACAGTTAGGAGGATAATCAGAGCTCGCTTAAACGTTAAGAATCGTTGTAGATCTTGCAATTCTACCACATCTCCACCTAATTTATGAGTGGAATCTAGTTTTTCTACAAGGCGTATTCATGTATTTAATAGTTTTACATATGAATTGATATGCCTAAGAAGATTTGGATACTCAATAATATGAACAAGAAAATTCAAATCTTCTATCATGTAATAACGTACGAATTTGTCATGATAAATTTGGTTTGTGAAATTGTGGTTTTTGTACTGGATTAAAAGTAAACATGAGTGTTATAATTTATATTTTATGTGATTCACCTTTATTATCATAGGTTGTATCATAAAAAGGTCTCGATTTGAATGTTTCATGGTTTGAATTGGGTATGGATCCTACGTTGGATCTAAACGCATTCACAATTTAAATAAGTCAAAGGTAAACATTTTTAGGTGCATAACACTAAACCAGGTGAATTGGGTGTAATATGAAGTATAAACATACGTATATAGATGTATGTAACGCTTTATGTTAATTCTGTATTGAAATCATTTCCACATGCCTAGAATACAAGTTGTAATTGTTATGTATATATGTTTTCCATTCACTGCTGTTTGTTATATGTTCGTTATGCCATCATGCCTTTGTAGTAGTGGTAAAAATATGGAAAATCTAACTTGTACGCCTCAAATTGGATAAAATGACAAATTGCCACCTAGTTAGAACGTCTCCCCATTTATACAAGTATTTACGTTAATTAGGCGCTATTATTATTTTACTGATATAAACGTAATTAACGTTGTATGGGCATAATAAATGCGATTAAGTTAGAATTCGAACTTGCAATGTCCCCTTAACAAATACACACATATATATTTGTTTGCTTGTGTGTGCATATATATAGAATGACTTTAATTATTTAAATAAGTGACACATGGACACGAGGTTAGTTGTCATTTGTGGCAGAAGCCTACCCGGAATTGACCGGCAAATCCAGCAACCACAAGTAGGCCCAACTAATACGAGATGTCTAGGTGCCATGGGTCATTCATAAACTTAGTACACTAGACACGAGGTTAAACTGACTTGTAGTAGACTTGATCAGAGCCTGTATCATCGACTTTGAAGGAGTTTGGGAGCAGCACCTACCGCTTGTGGAGTTCACGTATAATAATAGTTTTCAAGTGATTGGGATGGCCCCTTTCGAAGTGCTATACGGGTGGTCATGTAAATCGCCGACTTGTTGGTGGGAAACTACCAATAAGGTTCTGGTCCACGGAAAAGATATCTTTGATTAGACAGAGAATGAAGGCATCCCAAGACCGTTAGTAATCGTATGTCGATAAGCGAAGGAGGGAACTTGAGTTTAATGTTGGAGACTTGGTGTTTGTAAAAGTATCCCCTCTTAAGAAGACTATTTGGTTTGGAAAGACTGGGAAGTTGGCTCCCAGATTTATTGGGCCTTTTAATGTCATCGAGAAGATAGGATATTTTACATGTGGAGTGGATCTGCCAGAGCGTCTATCGGGAATCCATATTGTTTTTCATGTATCCCATCTAAGGAAATGCCTTTATGATTCTGCTATCAGACCTGAGCTTGACGAAATTAGGGACATACATAAACTCAAGTTGGAGTCTAGTGTGCCCCGTGCCACTTCAAGGATTGTAGAGCACGGAATCAAGAGACTCCATAATAAAATTGTTCGCCTCGTCCGAGTACAATGGGGAAATGACCCGGTGGAAAGCACATGGGAGACCGAGTACAAGATGAGACAGACTCATCCAGAGCTTTTCACAGGTAAAAAATAATTTCCTCAAAATATCGTTTATGGATGCATCGTGATTTCTAGATTGGATGTTAGGAAATGGATGCGACACCATTGCACCAAGCACTCATGTAGAAATATATGCATATTTAGGTCGTTTGCATACATATTGCATCACTTATTACACTTACATGCTAGAACTCACTTAGTGGGTCTGCAGTTCATAATCAATGTGAGTTATGGATGCTTATGAATGAATTATAAATAACATGGGTGTACCATATGGATGTTTCGAACGAGTTGTATTTTTCACCCCTCAAACAGATTACTGGACGAAATCCATTTTAATGGAGGGAGAATGTAATACCCCGTAAAATTCATAAGTATTAATAAATAAATAAACAACTAATTAAAAACAAGCAATTAAATGATATGGTCGGAAAAATGAGATTTTACAGCTTTAGGAATTTGGCTGTGGAACTTTTTTATTTGGATCCATGGCGAAATTCTGAATCGTTTTCATATATAATATGCAGAAAACGTTAGTTTATAAAAAAGTTATGAACAAATGAATTTGGATAGTGTGTGCAGAATATGTGTATATATATATAATCATGTGAATATTATATATATTTTCCAAATTATAAATTAATAATCAAAAGAAGGAAATTCAAATTTTGAATTTGAGATAAGATATAGAGGACATCGTATATTGGATATATGGAAACCAATGAAGCAAATTAAGAACGTAATTAATAAAATAAGTACCTCAGCAATGCAGCTTAGTTGGGTGTTCCTTCCCCGAAGGTGTCGACCACTCCCCCTTAAGGGGTGTCGACCATTGATCTACCGTTAGGCGGCTGGAAGGCCCAATCAGCCAACGTGAATAAGGGTTTTCTAAGAGGTTATATTTATATAGAAGGCTCAGATTAAATTTTATTCATTTGGCAGCTCTTGCTCACACAAGCAAGTATAAATATCCCCTCATACCACATACTAGAAACCCTAATCATTCTATGTCTCTGCCTCAATGTTGCTTCTCCACCATTGCTAAATTCTGGAGAAAAATAAGAATAAGGTAATGGTTTGTTTTACTTTTCTAACTCTATTCTAAATTCTCTCTATTCTAATTTACATAAGTTTAAAATTATGGAACTTAGCATAAACATATATGTATAGGATTCTAATGTATGTCTCTTATATGTATATAATTAGGAGGATAATCAGAGCAACTTTAACGTTAAGAATCGTTGTAGATCTTGCAATTCTACCGCATCTCCGCCTAATATGTGAGTGGAACCTAGTTTTTCTTAAAGGCATATTCATGTTTTTAATAGTTTATCATATGAATTGATATGCCTAAGAAGATTTGGATACTGGATAATATGAACATGAAAATTCGTAAATCTTCTATCTTGTAATTACGTATGAAATTGTCATGATAAATTGGGTTTGTGGAATTGTGGTTTTCGTATTGGATTAAAAGTAAATATAAGTATTGTAATTTATATTTTATGTGATTCACCTTTATTATCATTAGAATATATCATAAAAAGGTTTGGATTTGAATGTTTCATGGTTTGAATTGGGTATGATCCTATGTTGGATTTAAACGCATTCTCAATTGAAATAAGTCAAAAGTAAACATTTTTAGGTGCGTAATACCAAACCAGGTGAATTAGGTATTGTATGACTTATAAACATACGTATGTAGGTGTATGTAATGCTCTATTTTAATTTAGTATTTAGGATACAAGTTGTAATTGTTATGTATTTATGTTTTCCATTCACTACTATTTGTTATATGTTCATTACGCCATCATGCCTATGTAGTAGCGGCAAAAATATGGAAAATCTAACTTGTATGCCTCGACTTGGATAAATTGACAATTTGCCACCTTGTTTGAATGTTTTCCCGTTTATACGAATGTTTACGTCAATTAGGAGCTATTATTATTTTACTTATATAAATGTAATTAACGTTGTATAGGCATAACAAAATGTGATTAAGTTAGAATTCGAGTTTGAAATGTCCCTTTAACAAATATAAATATATATTTATTTGCTTGTGTGTGAGTATATAAAGAATGGCTTTAAATATATAAAAAAGTGACAGATGGACACGAGGTCAGTTGCCATTTGTGGTAGAAGCCTGCCCGAAACTGTCCGGCAAATCCAGCAACCACAAGTAGGCCCAACTAATGTGAGATGTCTAGGTGCCATGGGCCATTCATAAATTTAGTACACTAGACACGTGGTTAAACCGACTTGTAGTAGAAGCCTGCCCGGAACCAACCGGCTTATCCAACATCTACTGGTATACGGTTTAATGTGAGAGGTTTAGTGTGTGTGTGTGTGTATGCGTATATATAACTATATATAAGTCTGATGTGTAAAAAAAAAGGTTTACTATGCCTTATGAAGGTCTTAAGTGGATGACTCGCTTTTTTATCTAGTTTGGGTCTTAAGTGGTTAGGACTAGGATCCCCCCGAAGGTTTATTCCTCGGAGAGGAACCAAAGTCATGGGACCCACCTTTATTAGAATTAAGTTAGCTCTTTGGGTCCTCCTTCTTTAAAAGTGGTTAGGCATAAAATGGTAATGGAGTAGGGTAGTTCATGGGGATGTCCACTTCCTCTGGAAGCTTGTAAGGGCTTAACTATGACAAGTTGGTAATTGAAAGGGTATGTGGTCATTGCATGCTCACCAACCGTCTAAGGGAAGTCTTAAGCGACATTGTTGTCCAACTGGGTAATATCAGTTAAGTAGTAGCGTTCTCATTACTACTTCTCATATTACAAATGAGAGAATAGACTTAAGAATTTTGACGTACTAGGACAGGGTCTGAAAGGGTTAGGGCTCCGCCTCAAGGTTATAAGAGATCGTAAGAGCCCACCCTTAATAGGGCCATAAGTAACCGAGAATGCCACCTCGTTGGGTCTTTACCCTAGAGACACTAATGGGCGATTGACTTGGACATCCACCCCCATTGGTTAAAAACTTCATGTTTGTTGCGTGCTACGTAGACATACCTTGACATATGCAACCTGCTAAAAGTATAGGGTGTGGAAATTAAGTAAAACTATATTTCAGTCACACGGAACTTTATGTTCTGACCCCCTCTCCTTAACATCCAATAGGTCAGTAGATGGGGTAAAGCTATGGATGAAGTCATGATTGAAGACGATGGAGAAGATGAAGTTATTATGACATTACTAGCAGTTTTTGCTTTACTAGTTTTGGAATCATATGAACTATTTGATGTGCCTATTGAACAAATGTAACTGACTGTGTATTTCTATGGTTTTGAAATAAATGTACATTTTATTTTAGGTATTATACTTTCTCTTTCCGCTGTGTGAGTTATCCATTCGAAGTATAAGTCATTATTATCTACGCAATTGTAATCCTTATTGGAACCAACGACCTGTTTAGAATGACTCTAAGTTTCGATGGGCCTTTTCTAGGTCAAAATTTAGGCCCATTCCGGGAGGGTAGTTAAATATAGCTCCTCCTATCTCATCTCCAGCTCGACATTCTCATAACCTGACCTACTATCTAGTCTTCTCATCAACATTGAAACACCCTACACTTATTAACGTTACCCAAAGTAGGATCCCGCTTAAGGAAGTGAATCATTATAGGTATAAAGACACAGAGAACATCATATAGACTAAGGTTCACAAGACATAAACAATTATAACACAACGGAAAAGGCAATTTAAAATAGCAAAATTGCGTTTTATTTCAGAAACAAATACAATGTCTCATGAAAGGAAATCTCAGTCATAAAATATCAGAGTACATAAACAATATTCCTCAAATAGTCATAGGTAGAACTGAATCATGGAAAAGAAATAAAAGAAATCAATACATCTAATGTAAAGACAACCCTCCAAGATAGAGTCTATTGAACAATCTGAACTGTGCACTTCCACCCTACAAGCCTTAGGGGTGGGGGAAGAAAAAGCAAAGAAGGAAGGAAAATGCGTTAGACATAAAGGTAACTACATATAATATGTATTCACATATTAAAAGAAACAGCCCGCTTCTCTTTTGCGGAATTACACAAAACGTGGTGCAATTGTGTGTTAAATAGACTTTATGGCCCAATAAAAAATAACTTAATCATATGTATTTACAGCTAGTATGAGAAATAAAACATGGCAGATTTGTCTCAACTTTCATAAATTCGAGGAAACAGCACGCATTCTTTTATTTCCTTAATCATACAACTTAGGCCCATTCATATTTCGAGGCCTATTTGGATTTCAAGAAATATCGAGCTTCTATCTCATGATAATTACACACAGGCAAATTTACAAACATATAAACTGTAAGTTACATGAGATTTATATGCTATAATTATACATTAACATTGCTTTCTTATATTTATATACATCTGACAGTATAACGTGCTTGCTACAAGCATTCAGTCACGCAATTCATATAAACAACAATTTTACATTGAGAATCAATGCCCAAACTACAAACATATACATACATTAACAAAAACTAAGTCATACTTGCTTAAAATCGTATATATTTTTATCTATTATACAAGACTTTTATATATATATATATACATATATATATATATATATATATATATATGAGGAAGGTTCGGCTCCTCCTCTTATTTTGCACGTGAGATTCCCCCTAAATCACAGCCGCACATCCACCTTTTGTTTTATATTGTGTAGTGGAAAGAGAGAGAAAGAATAATATTGTGTAGTGGAAAGAGAGAGAAAGAAAGGTGGATGTGCGGCTGTGATTCAGGGGGAATCTCACGTGCAAAATAAGAGGAGGAGCTGAACCTTCCTCTCTCTCTCTCTCTCTCTCTCTCTATATATATATATATATATATATATATATATATATATATATATATATATATATATATATATATATAGACACACATGGACACAAAAATTGCATGCAAAACATCCTCATATGCATTTCAATATGTTTTTATAAAGTATGTAAATAATAAAAAGTCACACTTGCATTTTTCTTTCGTCACTTCATTTTAGTATACTCTATTGCACTGCCTAGCCAAGTAGCAGATTGCCAACCATTGAGCCATGCATCTAACTTGTATCATTCTAAACAACGCTAGTTAAAATGCATATAGGTTCAAGCTAATGGCTTCAAAAGCCTAATAGTGTACATGTAAAACTATTACATCCAGTATACATATAAAACTAACTAAAAATCCATTTGTTCATTTATTTATATTTTACATTGTCTACAATAATATATATTATTATTATGATAGTGCTTTTTTATTTAAATGCATTCTTGCAACACGCATATGACAACCTAATGGGTATATACATGTGTAGGTTGGTCCAACAACTAGCATGAGTCATGAAATCAATTAGGTGTATATAACACCAAAATGAACATCTTGGGTTAAAGGCCATTTAGGTCCAGGTGTTTCAGATATATTTCAATACAGGTCTAATCTAGAACATATACATATGCAGGTTGTAATAAATTTTGTGTGAATATGTTGGTCTTTGTGATATATGTAACTATTACAAAGTACGCTTATACAAGTATACAACATTTATATTAACTATTGATTTAAATACCATCTACTGGAATTATTATCAAAGGGACAATTGCATATTGGCTTAACAACCTACATGATAATCAACAAATGTTTATTTGTATAGTCAAATTTGTAAGGCAGCCTTGTACTAACCCATAGGAATCCATAATGAGAGACATATGCACATATTTTATAAAATGTATGCTAGTTGATATATATATATATACACACGTATGTGTCTGTATGTATATAACATTATTCTAGTCACTGAGCACATTTTAAAATTGTGTGCAACTAGAGAAGATAAATTGCAGAACATTTTAGTAGTATGCTTACGTTAACCTTTCAGGCAAGTAGCTTTGTAGCAAGTGAAGTAATACGGCAATTTATGAGTCAAGGTACATTAAATTTGTAGCATGCATAAACTATAGTAGGTGTAGCTGAAAATCATATTTGCAGAGTCCTTATTTCTATACATATAAGTAGTTTATTAAAATGAGATGAATTTCTATACATATAAGTAGTTCATTAAAATGAGATGAATTTATTCATCATGCAGTTATATAGTCTATTCAATAGCAATCTTATTGGCTTTCAGTTTCATATCCATATTTACTCAACTTAGTACAAGAATCAGCATCCACGTCTTACACATAGTTCAATAGTTATATAATCATGTTGTTAAATATTGCATACTTCTATATGAACATGTCTAAAGTGTACATATTTGTAAAGGGGTTAAAACATATAAATAAATACATATCTATAATAGTTAACCTACTATAGCTGAATAGATTTCCATATGAAATTTTTTATGGCAAATATATAACAATATTATGTGCAAATCTAAGCAGCTGGACATGCAAATCATATTTGCAGTAAGACTTCCATTAATTTGCATACAAGAGAGGTATTTATATGGATCCATGCTGCAATACTTGAATTAGCTTTTACAAAACCAATTCAACATTCAGATACAAGAATGTATATCCAAACAGTGAGAAAGCCTAAAATAGATCAAATATGTTTTACCTTTCAAAGTTCAATTGCAGCATAAATATATATATACATATATATATATATATACATATACATATATATACATACATATAAATATATATATATATATATAAGAAGAACGAGCAATCCATTTTGTTAAATTTGGTGATACAAAATCACAAATTGATTGGAGCTCAATTTGCAAAGAATGGAAAGTAAATATTTTTATAATAGGAATGCATTAATTGCATTTGATGAGATGGCAGAGAAATAAATGAAGGGATTAATTTCTTCCATCTATGCTAAAGAAACAGATTGATTTACTTCCTATGTTTGCACATTTGTTGTTATGATAATTTGCCTCCATTATATTATTACCATATGCTGGTAATTTAATTGATGACTCACATAGATTTGCACTGGCTATATATTGAGGGGTAGACTTTAGTGTAAACCCATCCTGGCCTGGAGCCAGTGATCCTTAATGGCGTCTCTTCTTGTTAAACCTGATTGAGGTTTGGATATGTAAACTCTTATTTTGTAATCTCTTGTATTCTCTCATGTGGAATAAAATCTCTCTTTGTTGAACTGGACGTACACTATCTGGAGGATAGTGGAACCAGTATAAATATTGTGTATCTCTTTGTTTCTCTGCTATAGTTATTTACTATTTTGTTGATGTAATAGAATAATTGCTACCAGATTAGATTGGTGTTCAATTGGAAAATCTAGATCCTACTTATTATTCTTCCGCAACGGCGCAATTTTTCACAATAGTTTGGTATCAGAGCGAGGCGATTTGTTTTAAATTGTGCATCAATTATTTCTACAAAGGTTGGTAGATTCAGTGGTGATTATGCTATTACTATTTTGGAGAAAAGGAGACTTTGGTGGAGGAAATTATGTTGAGAGTGAAGAGCGTTCCAATCTGGGAACTTTGACGTGATATGGAGTTTACCGTGTTGAAGGGGCTATTGGATTTGGGAAGTTTTGATCATGTTTCTGATAGGGGTCTTCATGTTGATGATGCTCGAGGGATCCAAGATGATCAGGAAAGGAGCTCAGATCAAGTGATAGACGGGTGTCGAGACAGAGATCATTGTGGTTTAGACAGGGGTCTTCACGTTGATGATGCTCGAGGGATCCGCAGTGATCGAGGAAGGAGCTCAGATCAAGTGGTAGACGGGTGTCGATGTGTATTGCAAGCACTTTTAGACCATTGGTTTATGCGTGGTGCAGCTCATGGTGTTAGATGCGCCTTTTGCAGGCGGTGGGTGAAGCTTGTTATGGTTTTGATTAAGTGGCAAGAGAGAGATTTTTTGGCGATTGAGAGAATAATTGTTTGGTTTTGGTGGTGTTGAGATTACTTTGTTATTTTGGATATTTGCAACTTTTGTTGGCGGGCGGGGACGTAGTCTAAGCTCGTTAACAATTGTGTGATGGAGGGTAGCTTTGCTGGAACCCATTTGGTAAATATTCATTTTTTGGTGTATCTCGTTGTGAGATTTTGATTGAAGGTGGAGTTCTGTTGAAGAGTTTTATGACGTGAAGAGAATTTGATTGGAGATGGGGTGTTGCAGATATGTGATTTTGCATTAAGGTGGAGTGTTAAATTTGGTGATACAAAATCACAAATTGATTGGAGCAAATTTGCAAAAAATGGGAAGTAAATATTTTTATAATAGGAATGCATTAATTGCATTTGATGAGATGGCAGAGAAATAAATGAAGGGGTTAATTTCTTCCATCTATGCTAAAGAAACAGATTGATTTACTTCCTATGTTTGCACATTTGTTGTTATGATAATTTGCCTCAATTATATTATTACCATGTGCTGGTAATTTAATTGATGACTCACATAGATTTGCACTGGCTATATATTGAGGGGTAGACTTTAGTGTAAACCCATCCTGGCCTGGAGCCAGTGATCCTTAATGGCGTCTCTTCTTGTTAAACCTGACTGAGGTTTGGATATGTAAACTCTTATTTTGTAATCTCTTGTATTCTCTCATGTGGAATAAAATCTCTCTCTGTTGAACTGGACGTACACTATCTGGAGGATAGTGGAACCAGTATAAATATTGTGTATCTCTTTGTTTCTCTGCTATAGTTATTTACTATTTTGTTGATGTAATAGAATAATTGCTACCAGATTAGATTGGTGTTCAATTAGAAAATCTAGATCCTACTTATTATTCTTCCGCAAAGGCGCAATTTTTCACAACAGTTTGGAATCAGAGCGAGGCGATTTGTTTTAAATTGTGCATCAATTATTTCTACAAAGGTTGGTAGATTCAGTGGTGATTATGCTATTACTATTTTGGAGAAAAGGAGACTTTGGTGGAGGAGATTATGTTGAGAGTGAAGAGCGTTCTAATCTGGGAACATTGACGTGATATGGAGTTTACCTGTTGAAGGGGCTATTGGATTTGGGAAGTTTTGATCATGTTTCTGACAGGGGTCTTCATGTTGATGATGCTCGAGGGATCCAAGATGATGAGGAAAGGAGCTCAGATCAAGTGATAGACGGGTGTCGAGACAGATATCATTGTGGTTTAGACAGGGGTCTTCACGTTGATGATGCTCGAGGGATCCGGAGTGATCGAGGAAGGAGCTCAGATCAAGTGGTAGACGGGTGTC
Organism: Allium sativum; assembly: GCA_030737875.1. NCBI lineage: Eukaryota > Viridiplantae > Streptophyta > Magnoliopsida > Asparagales > Amaryllidaceae > Allium > Allium sativum. The sequence goes on along the minus strand of CM060926.1, from coordinate 890,056,768 downwards.
GATGTGTATTGCAAGCACTTTTAGACCATTGGTTTATGCGTGGTGCACCTCATGGTGTTAGATGCGCCTTTTGCAGGGAATCTTGTTATGGTTTTGATTAAGTGGCAAGAGAGAGATTTTTTGGCGATTGAGAGAATAATTGTTTGGTCTTGGTGGTGTTGAGATTACTTTGGTGTCTGCCTCCTTTGTTATTTTGGATATTTGCAACTTTTGTTGGCGGGCGGGGACGTAGTCTGAGCTCGTTAACAATTGTGTGATGGAGGGTAGCTTTGCTGGAACCCATTTGGTAAATATTCATTTTTTGGTGTATCTCGTTGTGAGATTTTGATTGAAGGTGGAGTTCTGTTGAAGAGTTTTATGATGTGAAGAGAATTTGATTGGAGATGGGGTGTTGAAGATATGTGATTTTGCATCAAGGTGGAGTGTTAAATTTGGTGATAAAAAATCACAAATTGATTGGAGAAATTTTGCAAAAAATGGAAAGTAAATATTTTTATAATAGGAATGCATTAATTGCATTTGATGAGATGGCAGAGAAATAAATGAAGGGATTAATTTCTTCCATCTATGCTAAAGAAACAGATTGATTTACTTCCTATGTTTGCACATTTGTTGTTATGATAATTTGCCTCCATTATATTATTACCATATGCTGGTAATTTAATTGATGACTCACATAGATTTGCACTGGCTATATATTGAGGGGTAGACTTTAGTGTAAACCCATCCTGGCCTGGAGCCAGTGATCCTTAATGGCGTCTCTTCTTGTTAAACCTGATTGAGGTTTGGATATGTAAACTCTTATTTTGTAATCTCTTGTATTCTCTCATGTGGAATAAAATCTCTCTCTGTTGAACTGGACGTACACTATCTGGAGGATAGTGGAACCAGTATAAATATTGTGTATCTCTTTGTTTCTCTGCTATAGTTATTTACTATTTTGTTGATGTAATAGAATAATTGCTACCAGATTAGATTGGCGTTCAATTGGAAAATCTAGATCCTACTTATTATTCTTCCGCAAAGGCGCAATTTTTCACAACAGTTTGGTATCAGAGCGAGGCGATTTGTTTTAAATTGTGCATCAATTATTTCTACAAAGGTTGGTAGATTCAGTGGTGATTATGCTATTACTATTTTGGAGAAAAGGAGACTTTGGTGGAGGAGATTATGTTGAGAGTGAAGAGCGTTCCAATCTGGTAACTTTGACGTGATATGGAGTTTACCGTGTTGAAGGGGCTATTGGATTTGGGAAGTTTTGATCATGTTTCTGACAGGGGTCTTCATGTTGATGATGCTCGAGGGATCCAAGATGATCAGGAAAGGAGCTCAGATCAAGTGATAGACGGGTGTCGAGACAGAGATCATTGTGGTTTAGATAGGGGTCTTCACGTTGATGATGCTCGAGGGATCCGAAGTGATCGAGGAAGGAGCTCAGATCAAGTGGTAGATGGGTGTCGATGTGTATTGCAAGCACTTTTAGACCATTGGTTTATGCGTGGTGCAGCTCATGGTGTTAGATGCGCCTTTTGCAGGCGGTGGGTGAAGCTTGTTATGGTTTTGATTAAGTGGCAAGAGAGAGATTTTTTGGCGATTGAGAGAATAATTGTTTGGTCTTGGTGGTGTTGAGATTACTTTGGTGTCTGCCTTCTTTGTTATTTTGGGTATTTGCAACTTTTGTTGGTGGGCGGGGACGTAGTCTGAGCTCGTTAACAATTGTGTGATGGAGGGTAGCTTTGCTGGAACCCATTTGGTAAATATTCATTTTTTGGTGTATCTCGTTGTGAGATTTTGATTGAAGGTGGAGTTCTGTTGAAGAGTTTTATGACGTGAAGAGAATTTGATTGGAGATGGGGTGTTGCAGATATGTGATTTTGCATCAAGGTGGAGTGTTAAATTTGGTGATACAAAATCACAAATTGATTGGAGCAAATTTGCAAAGAATGGAAAGTAAATATTTTTATAATAGGAATGCATTAATTGCATTTGATGAGATGGCAGAGAAATAAATGAAGGGATTAATTTCTTCCATCTATGTTAAAGAAACAGATTGATTTACTTCCTATGTTTGCGCATTTGTTGTTATGATAATTTTCCTCCATTATATTATTACCATATGTTGGTAATTTAATTGATGATTCACATAGATTTGCACTGGCTATATATTGAGGGGTAGACTTTAGTGTAAACTCATCCTGGCCTGGAGCCAGTGATCCTCAATGGCGTCTCTTCTTGTTAAACCTGATTGAAGTTTGGATATGTAAACTCTTATTTTGTAATCTCTTGTATTCTCTCATGTGGAATAAAATCTCTCTCTGTTGAACTGGACGTACACTATCTGGAGGATAGTGGAACTAGTATAAATATTGTGTGTCCCTTTGTTTCTTTGCTATAGTTATTTACTATTTTGTTGATGTAATAGAATAATTGCTACCAGATTAGATTGGTGTTCAATTGGCAAATCTAGATCCTACTTATTATTCTTCCACAAATGTGCAATTTTGCACAACACATTTACATATTTATATCAAAGAAGAAATATATAAATTATAAGTGCTCTTACTTACCGGTATACTATATATGTGTTATAAGTTATTTTCATTAAGACTATACAGAAACATACATCTATCACAAAGATAAAATAATGAAACTCAATTTATCTTAAGAGATATTCTACAGAGTCTCATAAATTAAAACTTTGCTACAAGATTTTTTAATCTTTCAAAAAAAAATGATTTTTTTTCAAATAACAACATACTTGCATTAGAAAACAATTCAAAATTCAGATGTAATTACGTAAAAGAATTGTTAGCTTATGTAAACATATATCATTAATAGTGTAGGTGTTTATAACAGATTGATATTCATCATAGTATGTCAAGCCAAGTTCATAACCTCAATCAACATACAACTTAATGTTCTGCAATGATTCAAAATCATTCAAATATTTACTTGAACATCAATAATAATCACTTAGATTCACATCATAAAATGTCTCAGGCAATCAAATCCAAAAGGTTCTTATCATTTTGTTCAATAAAAAAAAATCTGGTTTTTGATCTAAGTCAAAATTATAACAGAGTCACAATAATATTCCAACAATCAAGCATCTTCGATTCTAAGATTCACAGAGTTCACATATTCTAATAGATCCAAACACAAATTTAAACACACATGTTACACATATTTAACAAATTAATCACATGTTCATTGTTTAACACTGTAGGATTATGTAATAGATAAACATATTTAATATCTAATATTAACTCTTGTTTATAATGAAACAATTTTCATTTCAGAAATAAATCTATACAACAGTAAACAATCCTAATTTATATCACTTTAAAATTAAATTCTTGCATCTAGTTCTCAACGCTTTCGGTTATTCAAGAAATCAAACACACAAACCAAAATCTTAGTTCAAAATACTATTTTTCTCAAGCCATGGCTCTGATATCACTATTGGGTTTTATCGATCTAATTGGAACCAGATTTTATAATTTTAAAATTTTATAAAACTAGATCTATGCAAAAGATTTGTAAATCGATTTTTTTTTATGAATTTGTGGTTTTCCAAATCCATGAATTCGAAGAAGCCTGCAACGGTTTGAATCGTTAACGCTATTGGTGGCGTCTCCATAGGTATCTACGTAAACGCCAATTCGATCGTTATATGAATTGAATCAAAAGGGCAAATCAAGTACTATCCTTAGCCGACATGCTTTTCTTCAAGCCCTTTTTATTATTTGTTTCTTCTATGTATTTTAAAAGGGAAAGTTTATTTCCTTTTAAAACAAACGAGAAGGAAAATTAGGGTCTAACAAAATTTAGTCGGTCATACCATTTCAATATCAACGGTTTTGGTATTTAATCGAAGAATGGTTCTCCCCTCTTTAACATTCTAATTGTGTGACCCTATAGGCTACTACAACATTGGAAATAATTTTAAATCATATTTAAATTTATAAATAATGAGCAACATCTAGTAATACATCGCTATTTTATAATAAAATTAACGTTTTGATATAACCTTTTCTGTGACCAGTGGCTCAATGTAATTTAATCCTTTTATCCAATATATACAGGCACAGAACGTATCATCCTCTTTATAATTTAATCCTTTTATCTTTATTGATGAGTAGATTATATAAAACAAATCAATATTTGAGCACGGCCAAGCATTTTATAATCAACCTCAGTCAAGAGGCCCATGGATATCACTATTTATACTATAGGGTTAAATTCCATCTAGATCATTCACATTATTTAATCGAATCGAAATGTATCTGATAATAACCTTTATTGTAACACCCCGCCTCCGCTAGGGTCACTCGCAAAGGAATGCACTAGCTTTAGAGGGGCATTATTGGTAAACATGCACAGAAATATCACAAGACAGAACATATATAAATAGCGGAAATAAAATCAAACTTTCATAACATGAATAAATAAGGTCTAAAGCCTTTTACATCAGAGTACATCAAAACCTGTCTTGCCATAGTAAAGAAGCATAAAGACTTTTTAATAAATTATTCCCCAAGTAAAACGGTAAAGTAGCCATAGCCAAGAGAAGTCCAAGCCATCCATGATGACCTTCAAGCAGAAGAAGTCCGAACTGAACAGCATTGTTTCCTCCCTGAAACCTGGGGGGGAAACGGAAGAAAAGAGGCGAAACAAAACGGGTCAGTCAAAAAGACTGAGTAAGTCCTATCTACTTCCAGTATAAAAACAGGTAAATGTAACATGACATGCATAAACTGAAAGTAAACATAAGGATAACTATAAGATAGGTAAACCAGGGTAGCCGGTTGAACTACTGCGGCCAGGTAAACTAAGGTATCAAGATAAACTACGGTGTTATGATAAGTCAAGGTATCACATCGTCGGATTTCTATCGAGTACATTATCCCAAGGTATCTACCCCGTCTGACATCCCACGGTATATTCTCCCTAGTTCTAACATGTATATTTGCTCTGCACCTCTCGTACTAGTATCCCAACCCGCGTCACGTGTTAACCATGAATGTCCCTTGCCCAATGTCATGTAATGGTCCATGTCAACCTAATATATCGCATATATAGGTCACTCAAATCATATGTTTCTTTTCATGTATATAAGTTCAGTCCTTCGCCGTACCTCGTACGGGCTTCCTCATGTCGTATTATCCTTGAAATCGTTTGGACTGTCACCCTTGTTCTAGCTAGGCTCTCCCATATGAATCATCGTTTGAACTACTAGGACTTACGCCACCTAGCACCACTAGGGATTACGCTTACCTATTGCACGCTTTCGTATTTCGGTTTGGGTTAAACCACCTAGGCCACTAGGGATTACGCTAACCCTCAACCGCGCCCTTTTCCCCACGTATTCATCGTGAATCGTTTTTCTATAACTGTATGCACGTGTATCACATCGTGCCATCCGAATCCTGTCACAGGGCAAACCAGGAAATACAGGACTCGGTCGGGAGCTTTAGATTTATCTGCCGATGCAGATACTAAGGTCTGCTTTTCTACACGTGGCTATGGTCCCACGAGACCCCTCCCTCAACTAGTGAAAGGCAACACAAGAGAAAATCTTGCATGAGAACTACACTCCGGTCAGCCCACATCCTACGACCTACCTCACCCATAATTAGATAGCAAATTATGGTCTGTTGGGTGTCCCCTGCCTTTCCGTACGTACACGCTTGACTCAAGATGGTAGATGATCGACGAACTTGCTATCTCGGGCACCTTATGTATTCGCCGACTCACTGCTATCCACCCCAGTCTTTAGGTCGCTCGCATAGCAACCAAGGCATATTCTTGGTTCTTCTACCGCAGACCTCAACCTCTCGTGAGCCTAGTATAATGACCTGGCAGCTCACAGAGGGATCCCAAGAATATCCTCACGTTCCCCGAAGCCGCTGCTTCGTTACCCAGTTCGTTGGAGCCTTTATCTAAATCAGATAGCCTGCTCCTACACGCATACTTAAACGTATCGGGTTACTAATCTATCTAAGAAATGGTTCAAATTTCTTTGACTAAGAATTATTACTTAGTTTCCCTTAACTAAGGTTTACCACTTAGCCTTATTTCCATAATCCTTGTTAACTATGGTTATTTACCTAATCCTCCGAATTAGGGTTTATCTAATGGGTTAAGTGTCACTTAAGTTCATAACTTAGCCCGTCTACAACCCACATAAAAATTGGCTAAGTATCCGAGTCGAAGACTTAACCCTACAAACCATGTGTTAAGTTGGCTAAGTATATCAAGCAATCCATGACTTAACCTCGTCTAATTATCATTTTAGATTGGTTAAGTATATGTTAATTTGACCTTATCAAATTACCGAGTCAAATCGGTCAAGCGTATTCGAAACGATTCGTGACTTAGCCTTATCATGTTTTCACGTTAGATTGGTTAAGTATAGGTTAACTTAACCTCATCAAATTAACGAGTTAGATTGGTTAAGTATAGGTCACTTAACCTCATCAAATCATCGTGTTAAATTAGTTAAGTGTTTAACTTAACCCCATTAAACTACCAAGTGGAGTTGGTTAAGCATGGGTTACTTGACCTCATTGAATTACCAAGTTTAAATTGGTTAAGTGTTTAGCTTAACCCCATCGAATTACCGTGTTTAGATTAGTTAAGTGTGGATTACTTAACCCCATCTAATTACCGTGGTTCAGTTAGTTAAGTCTTAATTACTTAACCTTATCACGTTATCGTGTTGGATTGATTAAGTGTTGGTTAGCTTAATCCCGTCCACTAGTCGTAAAAATGGTCAACTGTTATTAAGCAAATCAAGTTACTTAACCCACCCAAGCTTATCATGTTTTGTTAAGTATCATTAGCCTAATCAAATTACTTAACCCATTTGTCCATATCATATTTGGTTAAGCCTCATTAATCAAATTAACTTAACCCTATTATGTGGCATTAATTTAATTAATGCACCCTCAACCTCTCACATTAGACCTTGTTGTGGTTACTAGTTAAGCCGGGCGGGTCCGGGTAGATTTACACCACAACCTAGTCTAACCTCGGGTCTTAAGCGCGACATGACCAACTTCTCACATTGGGTCCTATTGTTTGCAACTACTAGTTAGGCCGGTCGGTTCCGGGTAGTTTTACGTTGCAAACTCAACCCAACCTCGAGTTGGCCACACTCATATTATCTAAGTTCATCATGTTTCCAAAACACGTTACAAGTCTTTCGAGCATTTGGGTAGACCTAACTTAATAGGTAAATTCCCAAAGGGTAGACCTAACTTAATAGGTAAATTCCCAAGCTCATGTTTTTATGCATACTTACATGCCAACTTCCATGTTATCCTTCAAGTCACATTTTCAAGTATAAACACATGTCATATTCAAGTTAAGATTTTGCGACATGTTCATGTTTATCTAACTACCCAAAATCGTGTTTTCCCAACGCAAGCAAAGCGAGTTAACATAGTAAGGATGCTATGCCACATATTGGTCTCAAAACATGCATGATGCCAAAAAGGGCTTGGCTTCCACATGCATAACATCATAAAGAAATTGACCATGAACATGCATAGTGTCATAAGGTAATTTGGCCACAAACATGCATATTATCACGAAAAGGGTTTGGCCATAAACATGCATAATCTCATAAAAGACTTGGCCACAAACTTTCATGATAGCATAAAGGGGTTTGGGTTCATAAACATGCATAAGCCCCAAAATCTAGTCTTAGCCAAGGTTTCACAAGTAAAATGGTTCCTAAAGGTTCATGCTAGCATTTCATGCATAAAGATCCAAACTTGCAAGTTAAGCTAGGTTATGCATAGCGTGAGAGGCATGATTAAGTCACTCACATGGCCTAAGATCATAAACATGAACACAAGAGGCAAGGTAAGGTTCATATATGTTCGCATAATCATGTTTGGCCTCATTTTATCCCATGTCAACATTAAAATACCGTTTTGACCCAAAAGTAGCTAGAACTTACTTAGGCAAGGCTTAGGAAAGGGATCATGCATCATTTTGACGAAGAAAGGTGGCTCCTTTGATGAAGATCCGTCATGAAACTCGCATAACAACGTTGATTTGGCCTCCATTTGGTGTAGCAAGCTTGCATCTTTTGATTTGAACTTGATTTGCGTGCATAGGCTCTAGGGATTTGAGATGGAGGCCATGAGAGTAGAAATTTGGCCATAGTTTAGTTACATGAGTGAATAATGAGGGTTTAGGGGTAGGTTTAGGGTCTTTTTATAGGGATTAGGATAGTTTTAGGCCCTTAGATTAACCCTAGGACCATCCTGAACCGTCAGATTTCAAACCAGGCCCAAAAACCTAGCCAAGATAGCAAATAGGTGCACCAGATCAAAATCAGCCGACAGGGCAAGTCGACAGCCCTGTCGACATGCATGTCGACATGCCTGTCGACATGCCTGTCGACATGCCTGTCGACTTGTCTGGGCGGGAATTTTCCCGCCTGGCCCCATTTCTGCACGTTTCGAAATTCAAATTTTCCGAAAACTTCTTTGGGCCTTAACCGGGTCATACGGACTCCGATTTTCGAAAACTCGGACTCTATTTCGCGTATTTTTCCGAGACGAACGCAATGGCATAGCCCGTTTTACTTGATTCAGAATTTAAAATTAAATTCTGCCTTGATTCTCGTTTTAACATGTTATTGCAATACGGGTTGTTACATTCTCCCCACCTTTTAGGATTTCGTCCCCGAAATCTCCAAGTTAGGAAGAACATATCCTACCATCCATCATCCATCTACTCAAAACATCATCCACAAGCAACCATTGTCCTTAGATGATTTCTAATGCCGTATGAATACATGCAAAATGTGTGTGTACATGTTCCTTAGCTAATGCTAATGATCAGGCCTGAATAATCTTTCTAATGCAAAATATGTATAGTGCCATGAATCCAACATGTATGCAAATAGTCCTAGTCATATAGATACTATATGCGTGCACAAACATTCATCCATATGCAACGTCCGCATGGTAACACATTCAATTTTATCCATAAACAAGTATAAATACTCGTGCATATGCAGTATGAAATGTGACCGAGTCGAGCTAATATTTAATGTAAATTCGCGCATCCACGAGCAACCACTTGCAACCACTTGCAACCATATCAATCATAACATGTTTCAAATACATGTTTACATCCATAGGGTTCTACCTAGGATTCCCTGAAACAGGGTCGGGAAGATAAACAAGACAAACTCCTTATGGGGTTTGTAACAGAAAATAGGACCGAGAGGATGTCCACAAAAGATAGCCTACAAGTAAGCTCTACAGAAAACAGGGATCAAGGATATACTCCCAAAAAGAGATATCATGTGCGTATCTAGCCTTTGATCATCAAAGTCGTCTTTTAACTTCGCGATTTTGTAGCTTCTTATTCCTATTTCCATAACATGAGCTGGAACTCATTTCTTCGTCGCCTCTCGTTCCACTTGCTCTTATTCTTTCCCTAGTATACTTGGCTCAACCATATCTACGTACTCAAGCCAGCTCTCCAAAATTCACTAGTGAATTCTGGATCTCGTTCCATAATGTATTCCATGTAGAAGAACTTTCTCTCGAAAGTAAACATGTTACCGTGCGCACTTACTAGAGTAATCCCCATAACCCATACATAATCGAACTAAACCATCCGTCTTATTGGCGAACACCATTCGATCGGGTTTCTAATCTCCAACAAAGGCATCTAGGGATTCTAAATAACTGATCATGACAGAACCCAAAAGGTTACACGAGACTTCGAGGGTATTACCAAGAGTCTAACTACCCTCCTATCAAAACCGAGAGTGGCACCCCTTACTGGATAACCACTTTACCCCTAGAATTCATCCATAGCTTCCAAAAACATGGGCACTCTCGAATCCAAACGAGTCATGAATAAATGGACCGATCCTCTAACAAGATTTGGGACAAAATGGGATCCTCTTCTATGCTAGTACTAAGGTGCAGAGACTCAACTGTCCAAGCAGACTTAAATGATATGATGCTCAAGGCAAAGTCTGGACGGGAGAAAAGAAAAGCTAAACCTTTAACAAGATCGTTACCCTCCTTCTGAGGTACCCTAGAAATGAGAGCATACTATTGCCCTCCGAATGATCTTGTCCCTGTTCCATGATACTTAACTATCCGTCCCGTTTCACCATGCCAAAGGTACTCTCTCGTCATGGGTTTCATTGTTCATCTTTCTCCCTCCTTTTAGGACTCAGCCATACCAACATGTTGCTTATTCCTGAGCTCGTATCCTTTATCCTTGTTCTTACTATCCTTTCATGCATAACTCTGCAACGGTCTCTCGAGAATCACCTCCATCGTACGGGAAACACTTACGCAGCTAGAAAGACTAGTCGCAGTCAAAACCACTGTGACTACAGATGGAGGAAGAAAGGAAAAGAGATTCAATCAAGGAAACAAGGATGATGCTAATGGCCTTTGGGGAATAGCCTTTTTCTTTTTAAAAGAAAATTTTCTTGAAAAATGCTTCTTTGTAAACGGTTTTTCAAATAATTTTCAGAAGGTCTTTAAAAACTTTTGCCCAGTCTGGTAACCTTCTGCTCTGATACCAAATGTAACACCCCGCCTCCGCTAGGGTCACTCGCAAAGGAATGCACTAGCTTTAGAGGGGCATTATTGGTAAACATGCACAGAAATATCACAAGACAGAACATATATAAATAGCGGAAATAAAATCAAACTTTCATAACATGAATAAATAAGGTCTAAAGCCTTTTACATCAGAGTACATCAAAACCTGTCTTGCCATAGTAAAGAAGCATAAAGACTTTTTAATAAATTATTCCCCAAGTAAAACGGTAAAGTAGCCATAGCCAAGAGAAGTCCAAGCCATCCATGATGACCTTCAAGCAGAAGAAGTCCGAACTGAACAGCATTGTTTCCTCCCTGAAACCTGGGGGGGGGAAACGGAAGAAAAGAGGCGAAACAAAACGGGTCAGTCAAAAAGACTGAGTAAGTCCTATCTACTTCCAGTATAAAAACAGGTAAATGTAACATGACATGCATAAACTGAAAGTAAACATAAGGATAACTATAAGATAGGTAAACCAGGGTAGCCGGTTGAACTACTGCGGCCAGGTAAACTAAGGTATCAAGATAAACTACGGTGTTATGATAAGTCAAGGTATCACATCGTCGGATTTCTATCGAGTACATTATCCCAAGGTATCTACCCCGTCTGACATCCCACGGTATATTCTCCCTAGTTCTAACATGTATATTTGCTCTGCACCTCTCGTACTAGTATCCCAACCCGCGTCACGTGTTAACCATGAATGTCCCTTGCCCAATGTCATGTAATGGTCCATGTCAACCTAATATATCGCATATATAGGTCACTCAAATCATATGTTTCTTTTCATGTATATAAGTTCAGTCCTTCGCCGTACCTCGTACGGGCTTCCTCATGTCGTATTATCCTTGAAATCGTTTGGACTGTCACCCTTGTTCTAGCTAGGCTCTCCCATATGAATCATCGTTTGAACTACTAGGACTTACGCCACCTAGCACCACTAGGGATTACGCTTACCTATTGCACGCTTTCGTATTTCGGTTTGGGTTAAACCACCTAGGCCACTAGGGATTACGCTAACCCTCAACCGCGCCCTTTTCCCCACGTATTCATCGTGAATCGTTTTTCTATAACTGTATGCACGTGTATCACATCGTGCCATCCGAATCCTGTTACAGGGCAAACCAGGAAATACAGGACTCGGTCGGGAGCTTTAGATTTATCTGCCGATGCAGATACTAAGGTCTGCTTTTCTACACGTGGCTATGGTCCCACGAGACCCCTCCCTCAACTAGTGAAAGGCAACACAAGAGAAAATCTTGCATGAGAACTACACTCCGGTCAGCCCACATCCTACGACCTACCTCACCCATAATTAGATAGCAAATTATGGTCTGTTGGGTGTCCCCTGCCTTTCCGTACGTACACGCTTGACTCAAGATGGTAGATGATCGACGAACTTGCTATCTCGGGCACCTTATGTATTCGCCGACTCACTGCTATCCACCCCAGTCTTTAGGTCGCTCGCATAGCAACCAAGGCATATTCTTGGTTCTTCTACCGCAGACCTCAACCTCTCGTGAGCCTAGTATAATGACCTGGCAGCTCACAGAGGGATCCCAAGAATATCCTCACGTTCCCCGAAGCCGCTGCTTCGTTACCCAGTTCGTTGGAGCCTTTATCTAAATCAGATAGCCTGCTCCTACACGCATACTTAAACGTATCGGGTTACTAATCTATCTAAGAAATGGTTCAAATTTCTTTGACTAAGAATTATTACTTAGTTTCCCTTAACTAAGGTTTACCACTTAGCCTTATTTCCATAATCCTTGTTAACTATGGTTATTTACCTAATCCTCCGAATTAGGGTTTATCTAATGGGTTAAGTGTCACTTAAGTTCATAACTTAGCCCGTCTACAACCCACATAAAAATTGGCTAAGTATCCGAGTCGAAGACTTAACCCTACAAACCATGTGTTAAGTTGGCTAAGTATATCAAGCAATCCATGACTTAACCTCGTCTAATTATCATTTTAGATTGGTTAAGTATATGTTAATTTGACCTTATCAAATTACCGAGTCAAATCGGTCAAGCGTATTCGAAACGATTCGTGACTTAGCCTTATCATGTTTTCACGTTAGATTGGTTAAGTATAGGTTAACTTAACCTCATCAAATTAACGAGTTAGATTGGTTAAGTATAGGTCACTTAACCTCATCAAATCATCGTGTTAAATTAGTTAAGTGTTTAACTTAACCCCATTAAACTACCAAGTGGAGTTGGTTAAGCATGGGTTACTTGACCTCATTGAATTACCAAGTTTAAATTGGTTAAGTGTTTAGCTTAACCCCATCGAATTACCGTGTTTAGATTAGTTAAGTGTGGATTACTTAACCCCATCTAATTACCGTGGTTCAGTTAGTTAAGTCTTAATTACTTAACCTTATCACGTTATCGTGTTGGATTGATTAAGTGTTGGTTAGCTTAATCCCGTCCACTAGTCGTAAAAATGGTCAACTGTTATTAAGCAAATCAAGTTACTTAACCCACCCAAGCTTATCATGTTTTGTTAAGTATCATTAGCCTAATCAAATTACTTAACCCATTTGTCCATATCATATTTGGTTAAGCCTCATTAATCAAATTAACTTAACCCTATTATGTGGCATTAATTTAATTAATGCACCCTCAACCTCTCACATTAGACCTTGTTGTGGTTACTAGTTAAGCCGGGCGGGTCCGGGTAGATTTACACCACAACCTAGTCTAACCTCGGGTCTTAAGCGCGACATGACCAACTTCTCACATTGGGTCCTATTGTTTGCAACTACTAGTTAGGCCGGTCGGTTCCGGGTAGTTTTACGTTGCAAACTCAACCCAACCTCGAGTTGGCCACACTCATATTATCTAAGTTCATCATGTTTCCAAAACACGTTACAAGTCTTTCGAGCATTTGGGTAGACCTAACTTAATAGGTAAATTCCCAAAGGGTAGACCTAACTTAATAGGTAAATTCCCAAGCTCATGTTTTTATGCATACTTACATGCCAACTTCCATGTTATCCTTCAAGTCACATTTTCAAGTATAAACACATGTCATATTCAAGTTAAGATTTTGCGACATGTTCATGTTTATCTAACTACCCAAAATCGTGTTTTCCCAACGCAAGCAAAGCGAGTTAACATAGTAAGGATGCTATGCCACATATTGGTCTCAAAACATGCATGATGCCAAAAAGGGCTTGGCTTCCACATGCATAACATCATAAAGAAATTGACCATGAACATGCATAGTGTCATAAGGTAATTTGGCCACAAACATGCATATTATCACGAAAAGGGTTTGGCCATAAACATGCATAATCTCATAAAAGACTTGGCCACAAACTTTCATGATAGCATAAAGGGGTTTGGGTTCATAAACATGCATAAGCCCCAAAATCTAGTCTTAGCCAAGGTTTCACAAGTAAAATGGTTCCTAAAGGTTCATGCTAGCATTTCATGCATAAAGATCCAAACTTGCAAGTTAAGCTAGGTTATGCATAGCGTTAGAGGCATGATTAAGTCACTCACATGGCCTAAGATCATAAACATGAACACAAGAGGCAAGGTAAGGTTCATATATGTTCGCATAATCATGTTTGGCCTCATTTTATCCCATGTCAACATTAAAATACCGTTTTGACCCAAAAGTAGCTAGAACTTACTTAGGCAAGGCTTAGGAAAGGGATCATGCATCATTTTGACGAAGAAAGGTGGCTCCTTTGATGAAGATCCGTCATGAAACTCGCATAACAACGTTGATTTGGCCTCCATTTGGTGTAGCAAGCTTGCATCTTTTGATTTGAACTTGATTTGAGTGCATAGGCTCTAGGGATTTGAGATGGAGGCCATGAGAGTAGAAATTTGGCCATAGTTTAGTTACATGAGTGAATAATGAGGGTTTAGGGGTAGGTTTAGGGTCTTTTTATAGGGATTAGGATAGTTTTAGGCCCTTAGATTAACCCTAGGACCATCCTGAACCGTCAGATTTCAAACCAGGCCCAAAAACCTAGCCAAGATAGCAAATAGGTGCACCAGATCAAAATCAGCCGACAGGGCAAGTCGACAGCCCTGTCGACATGCATGTCGACATGCCTGTCGACATGCCTGTCGACATGCCTGTCGACTTGTCTGGGCGGGAATTTTCCCGCCTGGCCCCATTTCTGCACGTTTCGAAATTCAAATTTTCCGAAAACTTCTTTGGGCCTTAACCGGGTCATACGGACTCCGATTTTCGAAAACTCGGACTCTATTTCGCGTATTTTTCCGAGACGAACGCAATGGCATAGCCCGTTTTACTTGATTCAGAATTTAAAATTAAATTCTGCCTTGATTCTCGTTTTAACATGTTATTGCAATACGGGTTGTTACATTTATCATGTACACAATTAAAAGTAACTTTTGATGATATCAAAACAAAAATATCCTCGAATAAAACATATAATGATTTCAGGTCTCAGGACCATTACGTCACTGTCTATTATATCCATGAAGTTTTCTCATGTTGGGTCGACCCAATACACTATTCTCTAATATGTATTTATGCATTGACATTAATATCACTTATATTAATGATCAATGAGATATGATCATCAGTCAATCAACATACTAGTCTCAATTTTTTATTGTTGTCCTATATACAATAAAACTTGACTAAGGTTATTCAATAATTATAATACTTTTTGTTATAATATATAATCTCATGTTTAAGTTACTTACTTGAAACTGTATAATTATGCATTATTATTCTAAGTACTTCTATTATGTTAATATTTATATTTAGCAGTAAATATAACATAACATAATCTTTTATTCAAGATAAAATATAACATCAACAATGTTATTAATCTCATCAAATGGAATTCCTCTAGGGCATAAACTCTAACACATATAACCTTTTAAATCGTATGTCTCAAGAAAGGTGTTAAGCAAAGAGATAACTTCTTCGCCACCAACAGAAATATGTTTAATAAAAAACAACTACACATTACATAATACAATGTCAGACTTACATCTATACAAGTCCATTCTGGGTCTGACCGAAACTGAAGGCATCTTATTCCTCGTCCTATAAAGCAGAGATGTCCTTGCAAATTGAAAATTCTCTAAATATGTCTGGATGTGCCACCACAATATGTATCTCAATACTGGAGCATCCCAGTGAAGAGAAAATAAGCAAGCCAATCCTTTCGATGTGAAGATTTTCGGCCTTCAACATTATCTTCAAATATCTTCCATTATGTCTTATTTTTATTTGGAATGGTATTCAGACCTAAGTTTGATCTTGAACTTTTCAAATAACAACCGCTCTTTTAAAACAATATGGGAATATAGGATTTTCTAAGTCTCTTGCCCAGTTTGATTAGTTAATTAAAACCATAACATGGAAATCATTCATTTCAATATCCCACTTTAAAACATATCCTTTTTAAATCAAAGATTGTTAAAAATCTTAATTAATATTCATTAGTTCTCCAGTTCCTTTTCATTTCCAAAATAAAATCATTAAGTATTTCTCCATTCGCTTTTTAAAAGATCTTAATTCATTTCATAAACTTCTCTTTCAAACTTATCTTTTTAAATCAAAGATAATTAAACTTCAAAAATCGTAATAATTATTTATTAGATTTTTATCACCATTTATTATTTTCTTAATATCTTTTCCTTCCTTTTTAAAAATTATCACACCTCATCTTCATTAACCATTAAAAGATCTTAAACCTTTTTAAATATTCTCAAACCATAACTTAGGTAGGTTAAAGAATAATGTTATGTAAGACACCAATCACAGCAAACCCAAAACCAATTCATAACTTAGTCTTAGTGGGTTATATAAAGAATAATGTTATTTAAGACATCATTCACTACAAACCCAAAACCAATTCATATTAAATATAATATTTATGTAGAAATTATATTAACTTATATTCAATACAAATTCTCGTAACCAACAAATACTATACATGCAATAATGATATAAATATCTTTCAGATTCCTCAAATAATATCCTTCTAAACTTCAATATCCAGTATTCGAGGATTCTTTCCATCCAAATCAATTCGTCCAAATCGGGAACGCTTTGCCTTAATCAAAAAGATTTATCCATATATATCTTCTATTCTTGAATTCCAAATCATACTCGATCTTGGTTTAAAGAATGATGTAATTTAAAACACCCTTCGCAATAAACCCAACACCAATTGAATATTATTTATATTAGCTTACATTCAATACTCATCCTTAAATCAATAAATAATATAAGTGGAATAATGGTACGAAATAACTTTCAAATTCCTAGAATAGTAAAATTTGAAATACGAGTTAAATAAAATTTATTTCGATTAACTTTTCAATATCCACATAACCAATTTATTTTGAGTATATAAAAATTAAACAGAAACTTATCAGCATATTCTTAATATCAGTTTCCGTATTCAACATATACTATAAGCGAAATAATGGTATAAATATCTTTACAATTCCTTGAATATTATAAATTTCATCTTTGGATCTTAATACCAATTATATGGAGATTATTTCCGTTCAATTTCAGATAAACCATTTTATTTGAAAACTTTTTAAATTTTTAAGTAAAGTTGAACTTGATTAAAACCAATTTTGTTCAATTGTTTAAAACTTCCAAAAAAAATTATTAATCATTTTAAAATAGTTACTTGAGTTATAGATGACACCAATGAGTCTAAAACCTTTAAATAAACCAATTTCGGAAATATTGTAATAACGCTACAAAAAGCGCTGCAAATAAGCCTATGTTAGCTAGTTTAGTAAAAATGACTTATATATTATCCAAAACTTCACTCTATTAATTCAAGTCATTTTTAAATGATTTATAATGATTTTACAAAAAAATCCATATTTTTATTTATTTAAAATAGTCGTTTCCTGTTATGATCGACGAATTACACTTATAACGACCTTTTCAAAAATAGTTTTACACATAACTTGAAATCTACTTATCAAATTTTAAAAATTCCTTTTTCCATTTAAAAAAATATTATCATTAGAAATCAAACGCTTTTAGTTTTGAAGAAACCTGATTAAGTTTGCTTCGGTTTTGAGCGTTTGAAGTTTTAAATGAAGTTTGCGAACTACCACAGCGCAACTAGTCCTATTCAGACTAAATTTAAATTTAAATTTAAATTCAAATTCAAAACTCATCTAATTTACTTCCAATATGATGAAAATATTTATAAATCTCATTTGAAAAATATTTTTCAAATTTTAGCCTTAAAATTCAAATTTCATATTAAATGAAATTATAATGTTATTTTGAAATTAAAATAACATTATTTTTCATAATTTATACTTCTAAACTCAAACTTTCCTTATATCCATAAAAAATTAAGGTAAGATAGTTTGAATAATAAAGTTGAGTTCTCAACCTTATTTATATATCAAACTAGACTTCACTTTTCGAAGTTATCATTCACAATTGATTTCAAAATTGAACAGGCCATTTATACTTGAAATTTTTTTCAGTTAATTTTCCACCTATACAAAAGTCTTTCATAGATATCTTAATTTCACTTCTGAATCATTTCGGATTTTAAATTTTAACTTTTATTTTCAACCATTCTTTAAGTGAATATAATATTCATTTAAATAACCTGAAACTTATTATATACCCATATATTTCCATATATGTCGGTGTAACTTGTATAGTGTACATATTACCATGACTAATATCAACATCAATATCCATATCCATAACATTTATTCATCCATCATGCATATAGTTTACAATAATATATGTATGTAAGCATTTGTCAATAACGCTAGGAGGAAGGAAGAAGAGGCTTGGAAGCCATATCTGCCAGGCTTAGGAAGAAAGGGCAAGAAGTAAATGAAGTGGAATGAATGAAATGAAGAAGGAGGGCCTTCTCTTATAAGAATGGGGAGCTAAGGGATGGGTGACATGTAAGTGGACATGTGTCTTCCATCCTTGCATTCCTTAACATGGAAGGAAGGTTTTCCTTAGGAAGGTATTATCTTAGGCATGTATTGTTACTACAAAATTTCGGCATTGAAACCTAAGAAAAGTGAAGGGGTATCGTAATGGACCGATACCGAAGCATAAGCATGGAGAGTGCTCAAACGATACCGAAGCATAAGCCTAAAGAGTTCTCGATCGATACCGAAGCATTAGGATGTAGAAGTGAGGTCGTTACCAAAGCAAAGACTTATGAATGAAGCCAATACAAGCATGGCTGACAAAATGAACTCGAAGCAATAGCAGGGAATCGATACTAGGATAGCTGATTGATACCCAAGATTCAAAGGAAGATAGCACTGAAATAGTGACTTTGTATGCTATCGGCACCAACGTGAAGGAGCAAACAGCTTGGTGCCAACACCTAGGAAAGAGAAAAATAAAGTCACGTTACTAATACGAACATGCGTAAGCAATTGGCTTGGTTACGATATCGGATAATAAGGATAGATGCATAAAATCCAATATCAAGGAGAGCAAGGTTAAAGCATGAAAACGACACCGAGAGTAGATACACAAGCTTGGAGACCATACTAAAACCAAATGCATAAAAGAAAAAGCACGAGACCAATATGAGAGCAAACAAAGTGCTATCGAAACCAATAGGCTTGGTATCAATACCGTTACCAAAGGCGACCCCAAAATTACAAAGGAGAGAGCATAAATGCAGTACCCAGAAGCCGCTGAAGTAGGCCGATACCAAGACATTGCTACCAAAGCCACGAATATCGAAACCAGAAATCACAAAAAGTAGACCAACACCGAAGCTCATGACCATAAAGATGGCTTGTTATTAGAGGATTGATGCGGAACCGAAGCTTCCCACCTGATCGCTACGAAAGGGGGGCCATATCTTCTATAAATAAGACCACATGAGTCACGTGTTAGGGTACTTCTCCTTATTCTAAAATCTTGTACTCATTTCTAAGAGATAAAACCCTAATTTTGAAATCGATTTGGGGATTTCTCTAGTAATCTTCTATGTAAACTATTAAATGATCAATAAAAGAGATACTTAGCACTTACCACCAACTACATTTGTCTTTCATCCATTAATTCGAATTCAAACATTTAACTTGGAAATAATTACCGAACCGTCCCTAATGAGCCAACTACATCCAACTTGTGTCGAGTTTATGAAGCCCTTATCCCAAGATAACGTTTGATCCTTAAGTCTCGTAAGTGTGATACTCACCTCATAAAGCAAGAGTAACTACTCTTCGGACCTAGGACCTTGATATCTAGGAAACAGTAAATTAAGTTGAGCTTTGAGGAATTAGATTACCCCTAGGTCCATAACCTTAACCCTGTATTCTAGTGTTGGCGATATATATTGTTAACAAGTTTAAATTCCTATGCTTGCTCATAGATTTTCAATTCTGTATGCCATTGAAACTATATGAAAAATATGTAGATATATTTCGATATCAACCTTAAGCTAACTTTTGACAATTCCGAACAAACGACGACAAAATCCGACGATGTTTGTTTAATAAATGTTTGATATAACTTAACGGCTTTGAAAATAATTATTTTATTAAATAACCTTCATTAAATGCTTATATTAAATCAATACAAACCATAATAAATATAATTTTACTTTTACGTATTAACATAATTGATTTTTGACAAAAGCGGCTACATTTTTGTTAAAGCATTTCACCGTTACATTTTATAGTTTTGGACAACTATTTTTATTTATTAAACTATATTCAGAATCCAACTTAAAATCCTTAAATTAACATTCTCAAATGTTTAAATCAACTTAGAATGGTTAAGTTATAAAATCCCGCTTTTGACAAAAAATTAATATTTGACAAAAAGCGGTTTTGACAAAAGTTGACATATTTTGTCAATATAATTTATATTCTCAAATAACTTTCCTTGCCCTTTAAAATAAATTATTTTATAGTTTAAAAAACTATATTACATTAATTTCAAAAACTCAAATTAAATTTACATTTAAGTCAAGCTATAATATCATGTTTTTGATTTTTTTTTTGATAAAAAGACCCGTTTGACAAAAAAAAACTATTGTTTTGACAAAACCAATATGAATATCAAATTTAGACTATTATATCTTTGAAAACAAATTATTAATTCAAACCTTTTGAATTAATTTAAATTAAATTGGGTTCATACATACATACATATATATAGTGGCTTCCTTTCTCTCTCCAATGGAGAGAGGAAAGGTGATCCATAGGAAAAACTTCTTTACCATTCGAAACCGCTAGGTTTCCATCAATAAAAAAATTCATTGATTGTAAGGATCTTCAGATCCCCATCAATCTTCGGTAATCCACTGCAAAGTCCCCAATCTTATTATCAACAAATTTTGCTTCTATCAAATAGATTTGAATGGAAGCAAAGCTATGCGATTCACTAGGGATCAGGCATCAAAAGAATCGTGGGTTTGATGTTAATATTTGGAACAAAGGCATCTAAAATTCGGATCTCGTTCTCCCTAAACCGGTCCTTTTCCGTGAATCGCGTATTCATTACTACGGGTCGATCTGCAAAGGGTATGGTCAGGGACGTAACTGCCCTTATTTTGGGGTGGGCAGTTGCCCAGGTCAACAATTGAGCTCTTCCTCATTTACAAATTACACGGCATCTTCAAAAAAAAAAGAAAAAAAAGCAAACTGCTTCATTTAATTCCTCTTCCTTATTTATGCGGCAATTGGCATCTTCAAATTTAAAAAAAAAACACAAACACGAATCGACTATCACGACATCGCTGGAAATTGGAATCACAGACCGACTGCTGCTTCTTCAACAACCGACTGCCTCGCCTCACCTGCTCTCACGAAATCGAAGTGAGTTGATTACAGTCCTCTTCTTTTTTTGATTTAAAATAAGAAATGTTGTGTGTATTATGTAATTAAATCAAGCTTTTGCTGCCTAGATTTCGTTAATTAGGTCATGTATGTTTACATACTGTAAATTAGGGATTTTGTTAATTTGGTATCCTAATAATGAAAATTGATATTCTCATATCCTAATATAAAATTTGTTTTACTGTTTGAAGCTATATGAAACACGAATCGACTATGAAATTGATCAAGACATCATTATGCAATAAAATGGGTGATAGTCTTCTCGGAAATCATATGATAACATATATTGAAAGAGAGATAGGCAGAAATATCGATATTGATACAATTATGGATGAATTTGATTTTCGTGAAGTTCGTAAAGTATGACTTAAGTAAAATGATTAGCAGTACATGTTATTTTGGGTGCAAATGTTTGTAATATTTTTGTTTGTAAATATACTTAAACTCAGTTAATTTTGGTTATTTCGATATGTATCAATGTGATAAATTTATGTGTTTTTTTTTCTGATCACTTGTATATTTTGTCCACCCCAAGTTAAATTTCAAGTTATGTCCCTGGGTAAGGTGATCTATGATGCTTTCATATGGTAAGATTTGAGTGTCTATTTATTTCTACTTGAAAGCCGTATAATTCCCATAAAAAAATTTGGGCTTATTTCTATTAGGGGACCATTACCGTACCGACTTATATGGTAATAGAAAAAATCATACCATTACCAACCAAAGAAATCGGTTGCCAACAATTCAGTTTATGGTTAGTAATGGTTGGTAGAGTTCAGTAATTAGTTTTATCATTTAATAATATGAGATCGTTTTATTTACAATATTTCACGTTAAAATATTAAAAATTAAAGTTGGTTTTTTTGTTATTATATTATTATTTATCTAACTTATTTTACGCAGTCGAACATGCAAGAAAATAATATGGATGAACAAAAATACTGTATAAATTATATTGTTTCTAAAATATTTGATAAAATTGCTTTCAATCTTGTATCGTAATAGTATTTTCTTAGGTATTTTATTAAATCATTACATATTGGAAGTTCAATGTTATGTAATAAGCATATACGATGAAATATAAGAATATACATATACATTCTCTAAGATATGTGGTAGGTTTGGTAATTATCATTATTAACGCTCAATTACTACTACCGTACCGCATATTATTATATGATTTGGTATACCGTACCAATCAAATCGGTCACCAAATGTTCGGTACCACTTCTGGTTGGTAATGGTTAGTAAGTGGTATTTAAGGAAGGAACTCCACTTAACGATCTTTGCTTTTTCAAATACTGGTTTCCAATTTCATGTCTATCCCTTTTATGAAGTTGAAAATTATGATTTAGAAATTATTTCAAAATTTCGTTTGGTCCACAAAAACTAAATGAAAATTGTTCATATAATCAAAAGATTCGTGAGTGCTGGATTTCACTAGCCCTCCGCCGTCCTCTTCGATTGATCTAAACTTGTAATGGAAGTGGCACTGGTAGTTTTACACTTGATGCACAACAAATTATGTGGGTCATATTAGCATAAAAACTGGAAGTTATATTTTCGAAAGAAACTATAGGTTTTGTTATGACATCACTTTAAAAAATCTGTACTGGCAATTACTAAGTTTAGTGATGGATAAACTCATTTTCTTCCACTTTTACTGTGTACCCTTATTTGCGTTTGGGAAACAATGCTACAGAGTGATTTTCTCGAAAATGTGGTGGAAATGGTCTTCGCAGTTTAACATTTGATTTGGAAAATGTTTCAACGTGGGGCGTATTTGTAGGATATTGGCATTTAAACAATGAGGAAAGTGGTTTTAGTGGAACTGACTGGTAACTATTTACAATATTGAGATAATTCAGGTGTAGCACTTTGGCAACTAGAAGCCATACCAATACAATGAACAAACTATTGAAGTTTGTAATCAACAGAAAGGAATGTGGTTTTAACTGGCCAAACAAGGAGCAATTTATTTTGGTAATTGAAGTGCAGCGGGATTGCGAGTATGGATCTGGAGCAGTTGACTTCATCATAGGTCTATCTTCATTTTCTTTAATGTATTTTGTGTTTTTTTTTCTTCTATTTATGCATGTTTGGTTAGGTTTTACTCAGGTTAGTATGCTAACCTTACTTTGCACTTTTCTTGAAGTTAACAAAAGCGTATCAATTTTAAATATATATATATATATATATATATATATATATATATATATATATATATATATATGAATGATCCGCTAGACCTCTTGCGCTACACCTTTTGCTCCCCCTGATTTCCAACCACACGTTTTGGTTTAAATAATATTACCTTCTCTTTCTTTCCATTACCCTATAATATTCAAGTATTATTTAAATCTAAACATGTGGCTAGAAATCAGGGGAAGCAAAAGGTGTAGCACAAGAGGTGTAGCAGATCATTCCATATATATATATATATATATATATATATATATATATATATATATATATATATATATATATATATATATACATATAGTGGCAGATCAGAAGGGGAACAATGATAGATTACTAGCAAAAAGAAAAGCCAAAACACAAATGTGGAAAACTTTCTCTTGTTAATCCCTTGCTAATTAGGAAGGGGTCACCGACAGATTATAGACAGGTTACCCATAAAAATATCTTAAATAAAAAATATTCTTTCATAAATGTCATGCTAAATAGCAAGGTTTTATCGTTGGATGCTTACAAATAATAATTTGTAAGAAAATTTACACATTGATAAATAAATTTTAAATTATTTCAAAATTAGAATTTTAAATTAAGTGAAATGACGGAAAATGGTTGGAGAATTCACGTAAAAATCCGTCGTAAAATTTTGACATAGATATCATCTTGAAATTTAACAATCACCCGGATCCACACAGATATCATCGTAAAATCCGTCGCTAAGACTTATATAGCGATGAATTACCGGTGGGTTACGCCATTGCGAAATCAGCTTTCTCTTGTAATGAATATTTGTGCAATTTAATTTCTCTTCAGTGTGCTAATCATTATTATTTGTAGGAAAATAATTCATATGTGAAGAACAAGTCCATTATCACGAACGAAGTGGTGTAGTAAAGCTATAATAAGAAAGTCACTATTCGAATTAATATGCAAACTAGATTCGTGTGCATGAGGAATTAAGCAATTATGTAAGCCATCATCTTGAAGTTTCAAAATATAGTATTCCTATAAGAATAAGTTTTAAATAAACATTATTGATTTTCATTTCATGAGATTTAATGTAAATACTACAAATACTTGGAAAAATAAAAAACTACTATTTACACAATTATTTGAACGTTCTTAAAAGAATTCCAAAAATACATAAAAATATACTTTTAGCCATGAAAACATACAGCTGAATTTAGGTTAAGTGTTCAAAAAATAATATAAAGGAAATTTATTTACAAAATAAAAAAATAAGGGGGTCACTAAAAAATTTTTTTGCTTGGTTTTCTGGCAAATGGAATTGTACCGACCTGTGAAGCATTTAGCATCCTTACCTCGCAACATACTACACTAACGACTTTCGGACCGATCCGCCATTTTTGTAATTGCCTCATACAACGGTTCACAAAAGGCTTTGGCGTCCTATCCCTTGGTAAGTCTGGACAACAACCTGATTAGTTGTCACTGACAATAAAAGGTCTCGAACATTACGAACACCACCATTTTGCTTTATCAGTAGGCTACTAGGAAACCTTTGATTAAAAAAGTGTGGGTTTACTTATATAAAGATGTAATGATTTAGTAGTGTTACACCTAAAAGTTCGACAATGATGTTTTTCTATCAATAACATAACTACACAACAAGTACCTCATGTCTTTCATTGCCCCATGAAAAAGGTGTCACCATTTAACAATATCATTTTATGCACATGCCACCTTAGCAAGTCTTCGATATTGAGTGCTAATTGCCCACCATTCATGACATTTAAGGGTTAGGCTCTTCGATTTCAGCAACTATAAATATAGGTCTAATGTTGAATTTTGATTTCTTGCACATAATATTTTCTTTTATATCAAGCTCTTGTAATTGAATATGAGCAATCAAATTAGTATCCACAAGTTGTAGATACTAATCAAGCCGCTTTATATCTTGTATCATTTTACTTTATGTGCAACATATCCCATAATCTCTTCATATTACATTTTTTAAACATGTTACTAGTGGGTTAGATAGCTAATATATATTTCAACATATAATTCAAAGATTTGCTAGAAATTTATCCAGCCTTGCCATGATAAAAGGGTGCCTCCTCTAAAAAGCTCTCTGCTTTCATCACTTCTCTTCTCCTTAAGCAACTACTCTACTTAAAATTATACCTTGCAAAGTGATGGTGAAAAAAGGCCAATAATTCAAATGATCATAACACCTATGTAGCACTAGAGCTAACACTGTAAGCTACATTTTAGAGCTTGGGTAATGATATCTTGCTTGATTGGGACAACAAGCTCGCTAGCAATGGGCAGATTGCTTGAGATTTGAACAGACTTGGAGTTGGAGAAGGATGTCCAAGAAATAATTAATTAGGGTCTAGCAGTTTCAACTATAGTGGACTAGACCCCATCCTGACCAATGTCACCGTACCTTTAAGATCACACACGATGCTGATGAGAGGATCGTGTTGAGACTAGCGCATTTAATGCTCCGCTATCGCCCCCTGTAAACTTGCTATATCCCATAGCCAATTACTACAGCTAAGCCTTTCTCAAATATCCTCTAATATAGCTTTTCCACTTTAAGCTCTTCTATTCCCGATATATCTATTTTCGATATATTACACTACTCTGGCTATATTTTTGATTAAAGAAATGAACTAAAGAATGACATTTATACATTGTAAAAATTATGAAATTTGGTTTCTTAATTTAATTTTTTAATACATATTTTTAGAGATAAGAATACTCTAATATTCTATTAAAATTATTTTAGTTAAATAGAAGTTTATGTTCGTTACAGATATGTGCTCATGTTTTTATTTAAAATTAAGAATGTACTCATTATTGTTAAATTGAGATTAGAATTTCACTTAATTATCATGTGTTAACGATATTTTTTGTCAACACCGAAAGTGGATCAACGGGGACAAATCTTAAGGGAAAATCAGGTGGATTGGTTCTCTTCCCCGATCGACCTTAGTGGGGAATTGGGAAGCTAGGGCTCTAAGTCGCAGGCTCACTGAGGATTACATGATTGGATTTTGACTCAGTGATCGAGGTTTGATCGCCATTCGAGGGTGTTGATGGATGCAAACTCAGACTTCTCTATAGAATGGATAATGAACAATGACTATTGCAATTAAAGAAATAAAAGTACACACTTACAGAGCAATTTTCTCAGGAGGTTCTCCTTTCATTAAGCTTTTAATGGAAATACACAGATGTCATAGAGTGGAACTCTCCATTGATGTCATTTTCTAAGTTGCTTTCGCGAATACGAAAAGTAAGAGAAAAGTCCCCTCTCTAATGTGACCTTTGGGGTCTTATTTATAGTGGTTCAGGACCCCTCGCGTCGGTGGGCTGTTGGACCCGCATGAGTCTCTATTGGTTGTTTGATTCTTGGCTTTGGGTTCTTGACCTTCAGCCGCTTTTGACATATTCGATCATAATCCCTGGATGATGCTTGAATTCTCGAAAGTTTTTCCTGAATGTAGGCATGCGAACATGAGCTTTCGGATGTAGGCTCTCGGTTTTACCATGAGTACTTAGAGGGGCTGAACCTTGTGGTGTATGTTGGTAGCTGCCGGATCGAAACCGCTACCGGTTTCAGTACTAGGTAGCCTAGTACGGGTAGCCTGCATCCTTCTCGGGTCTCGGATAGCCCTTCGATAGGGCCTTTATGGTAGCCTGTATTCTTGGAGGGTGGACTTTCAACATTCATGCGGTAGATGCTCCGAAAGTAGATTCTGGGTGGCCTTCCTGTCCTTTCGGTTTGGGGCCTTCGATGCTTCCGTCTTCGGGTGTATCGACATTCGAGAAGGTCGTTATCGAAAATTCCTTTGGGCTTTGTCAGTCAGGTTTATTGTTTATGGCTTGATTTCAGACTATGTTAGCTTCTTTATTACGAGAATTTCTTCTAGGTTGGGGATGTCGGAGAAATCTTGCTGGGTTGACCCTAGCGGATTAATCCCATTGGTCACCTCTTGTAGCTTTCGTGATCCTTTCCTTTAGGAGGGTTTCGGTTGACGTAGTTTCTCGGGTTACTCGACACCATTTACTGCCTGCCTGCTTCGATGTTAATTTTGGTAGTAACATTTACCCCCTTCCCCCGGTGAAGAGGTGTTTTCGACTTTTCAAGTCAAACCTCTGCCTATTTCGAAATGTCATGTCAGACTCTTTTGGTCTTCCCCAATCAGAAGCATTGATTGGCTTTCATCTATAGGGCCCGGATTGATCTTGAAATTTGAACATAAACCCTTCATCCTCATCGCTCCCGTCTTTCATCTGCAAATTAAATTCTTGGACAAGATTACTGTTCTCATAAAAGAAAATGCTCAAATCCCCCTCTTTCATGAAGACTCGAGCTTGATTACTCGAGAGTATTTTCACATTTCATATAAATTGCAGTCCTAATTATGCGTCAAAATTAACATGATGGTTAATTTGGGTTATGCTCGTTTATAAAGATAGGTCCAGGTGCTAATCTTAACGTCACTCCTGAAAGGACTATAACGTTATCAGGATTGTCACCTTCTGTAATTATGTCGGTTTTGCTTAGGTCTTTAAGACATTCATATTGGGCACAATTGTACGTTAGTTAAGTTATGAAAAAGGCGTGATTCCTCCTGCATCCCCCATCTGGGATTGATTTGGGCTTCTGCCTGCTTGATCTCTGTTAATCGAGGTGTAATCGCATTTAATAATATTGATAATGCTAGTGGTATACGCATTTGTTTAAGAGATACTCGTACTGATCTTATTATTATGAAATGATGTTACCTAGCAGAATCATGTCTCATAAAAGCCCTGTTAAGGAGAAGGTTAAGGATTCCAAGGTTCCCTGTCCTAAGAAGGCATTTGCGCCCAAGCCGTCCTTGATTATATCTCAGCAGTCTTGGGACGCCATATTGGACGATTTTGGCATAGTGGGAGTGGAGGCCAATGTTGTTGCTTCTCCAAACTTCCTAAAGAATTCTCCAGAAGGCTTCTTTGCGTATTCGGCTATTCATATTTGGCATGGGGGTTTTCTTCCTTTTCCCCCTTTTCTTCATAAGCTTTTGGTGGATATGAATGTTGCTCCCTGTGACGACCGAGAATTTCGCTCTATCCGAATCAGTCGTTAAATCGATCTGGACCGTTCGAAACCCCTAATCGTTTGAGAACAGGACAAATCAGAACACAAACAGAAGAACATTTCATTGCT
The DNA here is from genome assembly GCA_030737875.1 of Allium sativum. NCBI lineage: Eukaryota > Viridiplantae > Streptophyta > Magnoliopsida > Asparagales > Amaryllidaceae > Allium > Allium sativum. Next base: position 890,027,953 of record CM060926.1, on the reverse strand, counting down.
ATTACAACAATTCCATCAGATACAAGAATATACAGAGTATAATTGAATAAATTACATTCGATAAATATATGAGATTAACAATAAATTACATAGCAGCGGAAAATAATACAAAGCACAACTGAAGGTGATATACGGATACAGAGCTTTCCGGATATCATTCCAGCTGCAAACCAGGATCCTGTGAATATAAATCTGCAAAACCAAAACTACTAGCTGCCCGTGCGGAAAATAGGGGCACCCAGAGTTTAGGTTAAATCAATAAACTCCAGGTCAGTCATGTGACTGGTGTGAGAACTAAAACAGTTATTAATATTGGTTTTAAAGTTAGGTGAATCAAGGGACCACGCCGTATAACACGGAACGGGTTTCCTCCCAAGAATACCAGTGCATAGAACAAACATCGCAATGCTAAATAAAGAAAAATGAAGTTGTTATAAGACCCAGGTCCCATCACACAATGCAACGCAAGCCGGAGGATAGGGTTTTCCCTTATAACAACCAAAGCATGCTTGATACGTTTAAAACACATTATTTGATACTATTATAGGTGTATAGTGTCAAAACAATTTCAATCATAAATATCAATCATAAACGGCATAGCTACCATCTACTATGTCGCCATACTAGTTCTACAATTAAAACCGCAATATCATGTATTGGAAATTGGATTCCGTCATGAGCCGAGGCAAGGGGCAAGCTCCTCTCCGCTTCGAGACACTCTAGCAAATGCCTCAGGACTACACACTCTGGGCAACCCTGGGATCCTCCAAGACCGGTCCTCTCTTACGTTTGAGGATTAATTATTCCTGAACACACGTTTCCCGGCCCTATAGGACTTATAATCGAGGCGCCTCGCATCCAAACCACAAGGTGAAAAGTATATAAATGTCAGGGTTGGTAGGTCACTGACACCACCCATAGCTAGAAAGAAACGTCATGCACTCCTTGGGTCCTCATCCCGTTTTTGACTCATACCGAGGTGTGAGGCTCGCGAATTCACGTTATACACAAAGCTGCCACGTAGGCCGTGCTTTGATCATCAACCACAAGACTTTGCTTTTCAACAGAAGCCTTGATCCATGCAACTCAGCATGCCACACAGGCAATTCATGCCACGCGATTGATATTTATCGATATATAACCTCTAAGCTCGTACGTCTCAGAGAAGGGCGTTAAGCAAGAGAATAAATTCTCCGCCGCCAAACAGATATATATTTAACAGAAAACAATCAACACAGAATAAAATCCAATGTCAGACACACAATCCATTTACAAGTTCGTTCTGGGTCTGAACGAAGCCGGAGGCACTTTCCTCGCATATCCATCGATCTCCATGTACGTCTGGACGACCACCAACTGATTCCCTCATCTTAGGTGTACAGCCCAATCAAGATCATCAGCAATCACCCAAACGATGTGAAGACTTCCGGTCTTCAACCACCGTCTTCATCTTCGACTTATCGTCGATTTGGTTATTCAGAATGGGTATAAACCCGGTTTTTCCGAACAACCCGCGTATATTAAAACAAATGTTACACAAACACAACATACGCCTCATTCCAATCTAGGATATTCTTTTATTCCCAAAATCACATTCCTAGGGGAAAGGTTCCCATTAATTTTATCCAAGATAAATTCTTTAAAATTTATCCTTTAATCTTCCTTTGGATGTCATTTCAAACCAAATTATGGTTTTCTAAACTAGTCAGATTAGCGAACCACACCGAAGTAATTATTTATTTTATTTCCCAATCCCAACCTATTCATCCCATGAAGCAAAACTGGTAATACTCCATATCTAACACCACGGTGTTATCGGTAAAATTAGTTACCATTTCACGTTCAAATCTGATTAAAGATTTAACTATCGCTTTGGAGTAAAACTGGTGATACTCCATTCTCGCTCATTTGCCAAATTTGATAATTTAAATTATCAATTCACATTACAATCTAATTGCAGATTCAATAAAACTCCTTTTACTCGGTTAAAGAACTAGTGTCCTTTAAAACACAGTTCACGATAAACCCATGAATCAATTCTATTTAAACCCATTTCAAATCCAGTTTATTTATTTAAAAATAAATGGGTTTTAATTTCAGTTCAAAACTAGTTCATTTCGATAAAAATCTATTTTTATCTTTTCAAATATGGAGTTTTTCATCCCAATTTTTCCCAACTCATTTCTTATGATTTTACACAAATTATTGATATTTTTAATAATTTTATCAAGGCCCGTACAGTCGATTTCCATCAACGGCCATCGAACTGCACTTACAGCGACCTTTTTCAAATTTGATTTGGACGTATCTCCAAATCCAACCGTTAGATTTCAAATTTCAAATATTCGTTAGAAAGCTCTTTTCAATATGAAACCAACGGTTCCGGTTTTAGGAGAATCCGACGGTCGGATCTCCCGTAATGTCCGTTTGAAATAAATGGTCGAAATTCACGAACTGCCGTGGCGCGGCGCGTTCTATTCAGGCCATTATATTATATATATATATATCATACATATTTCGTCGATTTCTATTTAAAACAAAATTTATAGATAGTTTTAAATTTGTTTCAAAAACATTTCAACTTCCATTTCAATTCAAATCAAAATTGAATTCTTCCTTATAAATTCGTTTTAAAAATTCATTTTTATTCAATTCAAATTTCAATTCAATTTGAATTCATTTCAATTCGGTTTCAATTCAATTCGAATTCGTTTTCAATTCAATTCGAATTCGTTTTCTATTCAATTCAATTTAAATTCGTTTTCTATTTAATTCAATTCCAATTCGTTTTCTATTTAATTCAATTCAAATTCGTTTTCTATTCGATTTGAATTCAATTCGTTTTCTATTCAATTCAATTCAATTCAAATTCGTTTTCTAATCAATTTAAATCAAATTTCATTTCAAAATATTCGATTTCGAAATCACTTTTCAATATTCAATTTAAAATGAATAAAATCGATGTAAATATCGTTCACGTTAAAATGGCGTCAATCTAATCAACACGGCTTCATATATTTCTATTTTCAAATATTCTATTTCAAATATTTCTTTTTCAAATATTTTCTATTTTTAAAATATTTCGTTCAACACATGACTAATCTCAATGGATGAGTACTGTCAACACATGAACCTTTATTTTATATTGATAATGATGTAAATTTTATTATTAAAATATTTCGTTCAACACATGACTAATCTCAACGGATGAGTATGGTCAACACATGAACCTTTATTTTATAATATTCTTTATTTTCTAAATTGGAATGAGGCTCAATCAATCACCATATAATATTAATTATATGGATTTTCATACATCACACGTATATAATAGCATTGAAAAATAATCAACCATCAACCAAAGTGCACTACACTGTATAAGCATCAAATGTAGATATCTAACGCTTATAACAGCCTGTCAATCAATCGATCGACATATTTAATCAATCAGGATGAGTGAACTTCAAATTTCATCCCAACACCCGTGTGGGGTTTCAAACAATCAAATACAGATTTTATTTGTGTAGTTGAGTGATGTGTAAAATTTTATCATCCCAATCAATGTCCTTCAAATAGGTGTACATAAACAAACCGTCCGGTTTGTAAATGAATATTTATTTATTCACATTCACGTTAAAAATTATATTTTTAACGATAAAATATTTTATTTCAACACATGAATTTCTATTCAGTTCATTTACACAATAAAAATGATATTTTTATTTTTTCTAACATATTTTAGAAAATTTCGGCGGCATAACGGTACGATACTAGAAACGGAACAAGGCCTAGCCTTATCCCTGGTCTAGTGAAGGCCCACGCCATTCACACATCAATCAAATCCATTCCATTTCACCAAACAATTCAATTCAAACTAAATAATCTAACCAACTACACAGCCAAACAAACAAGTCCATGGTCTGTGGACGATTGTGTCGGATGCTACTAAACACTGTCTGCATCCTAGTATATATATATAACTAGAAAAGAAATTGAAGAGTGAGAAGTTCTCACCGAAAGCTATCCAATACCACGACTCTTCATTTATAAAAATCTTCGCCATTCTCGCCCTTTGTCGCTTTCGTTGCCCGTAGCCACTATATATATAAAAATCACATTTTTATATTGCTATTCAATATATAAAAATCGAATTTTTACTTTGCTATTCAATATATAAAAATCGAATTTTTACTATGCTATTCAATATATAAAAATCGAATTTTTACTATGCTATTCAATATATAAAAATCGAATTTTTACTTTGCTATTTTTACTATGCTATTCAATATATAAAAATCGAATTTTTACTTTGCTATTCAATATATAAAAATCGAATTTTTACTTCGCTATTCAATATATAAAAATCGAATTTTTACTTCGCTGTTACATATAAAGATTTCGCCTTTTCAATTAAAAAGATTTCGCCTTTTCAAATTCATCATTATAAAAATCACATTTTTATTTTGCTACACATATAAAGATGATATTTCTAATATTCCTATCATGTAAAAATTATATTTTTAATTCTCTACATAAACAAAAAACATATTTTTACATCTTCTACAAAACAAAGATTATATTTTTATTATCGCCACTATATAAAAGCTATATTTTTAAGTTGCTAATTTATATATATAAAAAAAAGCTACCTTTCATGTGTATAAAAATCCTATCTTTACATCTATAAAAATCAAACCTTTTTGTATTTCAAAATCTAAGCTTTTCCTAAATTAAAAATCTAGTTTTTTTCCAGTTTTTAAACACAAGAAAAATCAGTTTATATTATCTAAACAATTCAAAAGATGAGTAAAGGCTCACCGGAGGATTGGCGGTCGGAAGGGGGTCAGCCCAGGTGGCGGCTGCGGCTCAGGAGGGGGTTGGTGGCGCGTTGGGGGTCGGTGCAGGCGGTTGCGGTGGTGGGCGGAGCAGCAGAGGGCAGGGGGGTTTCATCGATCGAATCGTCGATTTGAGGGGGGGGGAAAGGATCGCTCTCTGGCGCGAGAAGGGGGGGTTTCATCGTGGGCGCGCCACCTGAAGCGGCGGCGCGGTGATCATCGGGGAGGGCGGCGGCTCCTCCCCCTGCTTCGTCGCCTTCTTTTTTTTTCCTTTTCGTTTTTTTTCCTTTCTGTAAAATGAAATCAGGGGGGCCAATTTGAAGAAGATATAGGGGAGGAGAGAGAGAGGGATAGGTTATTATATTTTTTTATTAATTTTAAATTCAAAAAGTTGACTTTTACATACGACCTCTAAACGAGGCCCACCGCCTGTCGCCCATAGCGTATTACCCCCATTCTGAACACAATGGGATATGTACCGTAAGTTGATTCGATCGTTTCGATCAGTTTTCATCAAAATCTACATATAACTCTATATATTGAATTTGAACGCGCATTTCAATTTACCGGGGTCACATACGAACTCTATAAATCCCAGAAAAATATTTTCTAGCTTCGTATTGATGATACGGTCCTAACAAAACTAGTTTCGTTGAATTCTGAGACCGTTGGAAAAATGGCCAATTTCCAGTCGATTAAAATCAACTAAAACTGGTCAAACACGTTTTCCTTTGCCACGCTTACATATTGATTCGAAAAATTATGAAAATTGGAATCCAGCAATAATTTGACATCACGGATCCAACAAAAGTGGTTTCGTCAAAATCCGAGGTCGTTTGCAAAATTTCCATTTTTAAGGGCCTGAATTCCATAGCGACTATTCAGAATTTTCAACTGGACATATCTTTTGATCCCCGCTATGAAATTTCGATTTTTTGGATTCGTTGGAAAGATATTCTCAATTAGATCCTATTATTTTTTGTTTCACTAAAATCCGGTTTATTTTGCACCCGGTACATTCAATTAAAGTTTGAAATCGAATTTTCGAACTACCGCGCCATTTTCAATTCTATTTATAATTATATATAATTATTTATATTCTAACGACGACGCATATAAATATATACGTTCTAATTATATTCAAAATAAATTTCTCGTCGATATTATTTAAAATAATTCAATTTAAATATTTAAAATTCGCTAAAATCACCAAGATAAATTTTTTAAACTGGTTCAGAAATTTCCGGGTTATTACACTCCTATTCAACTTTCGCCAAACACATACACGACCCTTTTGTGCAAGTAGGCTTTGGCGCTTGCTTCGGGTCAAAGTTCTTTAAGTCCTAACCTTCTCCGCCACATGATCCGGTTCTCTAAGTCCTCAGAATTGCCAATCTGGAGGGCCAACCCGATTAAGAGGTTGATCATTGATGTTATCAATAAAACTAGGCCATGGAAGACCAATATTTCCTTGTCCAGTGTCCACTCTCTCCATGTTGCAGAACCTCCTTCCAAAGATGTGATTTTGACTCCGGAGGAGGCTCAAGTGGTCAATGTCATCTTTAAGGTACCGGTAAAGCATATGTGTAGGTTGTTTCTTCTGAATGTCGATAGACTCCGCGAGTATGGTTTACTTCCTCCTGGCCAGAAGATATTGGGGCAACCCCCCATTCAATTTCCTGGTCCAAAAGGACTGTTGCTGGGTTCTGATGTGTTTAATGTAGGGTCTCCTCTCCGCCCAAGTACTTTTAGATAGGAACAATCCGTTTGTCTTGGCAATCTCTGCCATCTTTTTTTGTTGTTGTTATATTTTCTAATTCATCCTTCCCTCTACTTAGGATCCTCAGTTTCTCAGGATACCACTATCAGTGCTGCTTATAACTGGGCCAGCGCCCTGGCCGTGAAGAGGCTTGCTCAAACTGCCATCGACCCCCCATTGAAGAAATCCAAGTGTGATGAGTCAGATAGCTCTTCGAAAGATAATGTCGTTACTCCAAGAACAAAGCGTACTTTTGACCCTTCTGTTATTGTTGTCGAACATATAGTAAATGTTAATGCTTCCTCAGGAGCTTCTCCAAAAGGTAAATCTACGGGTGATCCTACCCCTCTCGATGATGTCGATGAGGTGGATGAGGGAAGGATCGATCTTTCGGCACCATCTTCCTCTCGGTATGTTTCTCGTCCTACACCTCCTTCGCCTGCCTTGGATTTTTAGAAGCTTGTGGAATCGTTCCTTTTTTTCCCTGAAGTAGCGGATATTGCCTCAACTTCTACTACCTTGAGCCCAATAGATCTCTACAGACAACAAATCAAGGATTTCCTCTTGGTATTATATGCATGCTCACCCTTCTCTCTTTTCTCTCTCTTTCTATTTTATCTTTAACTTATTCTTCTTCTTTAGATGATGAAAACTCGGTATGTCTCCCGAGGGCCAGCTTCCACTTTGACGACCGAGGTCAATATTTTAAGGGAAGAGAATAAGGTGCTGGCAGATAAAGTGGATGCTTTGCAACGGGAGCGGACAGAGGGAGATAATGAACGCAAGGAGTTAGTGACTTCATTAGAGAAGGTGAGGAAGGTCAACGAGGAGTTGGCGAAGACCTTTTGGCACATAAAACGGAACAGGAGATGGATTATGCCACTGAGATGGATAAGATGAGCACCCGGCTTGCCATTGTAAAGAGGATTATTTACGAAGCTTCGATAGGATTTCAAAATTTTTAAATGTCCACCTCGATAATATCGCTACTTAGTATTACAAGGACGCTCTCCTCCTTGCCTTTTCAGAAAATTATGAAAGACTTTCAGAATTTAGCTTTACTTCAATTACCCCCTTATCAGAGACAGAGTCCTAAAGAAAATCGAGTAGGTGAAATGGGAGCATAGGATCACCTTGACCGATAAAATAGATCCTGCGTCACTGTAGTTTATTGATGAGTTTGTTGAAGATTATGAGGAAGATGGAGGGGAGTTCAATACAGCAGACCGAGAGGCAGGAGGTCATATGGACCAAGCAGATGAGTCCAGAAGAGGTGCTGGAGAATCTACCCATACCTCTCGAGAGCTGGCCCTGGAAGACGAAAGCTCTTTGGGCTCCAGGAAAAGGACGGGTCCTAGTCATTCTGATGTTGATGTCACACAGGTATGGCTTTTGCTTTCGAGGTGTCTTTATCTCTCCTCGGGTTTCATTAACAATTGATTTTCCCATGTTACAACTATCCTCTGTTTCTCTAAAGACTTGAATTGCAGTTATATTTTGGACTCTTTGTTTTAGAATTTTGAGGAAAAACTCAAGAAGCTTGGTTTAGCGCAGCCGATTTTAACATGGGATGTTGAATGTTGTTGTATTAAGTATATGTTCTCTTGTGGTTTTTTTATTGATTAGTGTTGATTTTATGATTCTCGGTAGTGTGTGGTGTCATGATATTGTGCTAGTGTGAACGTGGTACCTATAATGTGCATGAACCAATAAATGCAATGTGATTATTTTTTCTTTTGGAAGTAAAATGTAGTTAACACACACTAAATGTTTGCGATTTTCATATTACAATGTTTCAGATTGTTTGTGGCTAGGAGGATTCGTTTTAGACCCCTTCTTCACAATTTAGGGAGGAAAGTTTGAACGCCGCCAGTGGCAGAGATATTTTTAGCGACGCTCCTCTGTCAGGATACAAAAAGATGTATTACCTCCAGAAGGTGACAATCACAAACTTCAAGGAACAAGTGACTTATTTGGAAAAGCAATTGAAAGAGAAAGACGAGGCTATGCGCAGTTTACAACGTAGGTTAGCAATGAGATCCTCCGAAAGCTCAGACGCGGTGGTTGGTAGATTATATCAACAAATCGATAAGTTAGAGGATAAGTTGAAGAAAGCTAAAGAGGATTGTGCTTCTCTAGAGTTCGCTTTGCAAAACCCTGATTCGGAATGAACGATTTCTATTGCATGTTTGGGGTGTGGAAATTTTATTTCTTAGAACAAAGACTATGTCTAAGTAATGGCTTGTACCGCGATTTTTGGTGGAACTGACCGTGTGTCACACGATATTCTCTTTTTTTATCGCTTTTGTTAGAAACAATATTATCGTGTTCCAGAGGCGTTGCAATGAATGGAAACCTACCAGTATTGCGCGTCGATAAGGAAATTTCTTCTTGAAACAATGTCCTTGAAATATTTCTAATGAAAAATCACCTAGAAAAAATAAAGGAATAGTCGCTCATAGGATGTTATTGAAACCATTCCAATCTTCTCCCCGATTGCTCTTTGAACTGATATTATGATATGACGTCGTTTTTCAGAGTTGTATAAAGAATTAATATATTGAAAAGGAGAACGACTAATAGACGTATAGGTTAAAAGTACCTCCCCGAGAGTTTATGAGCCCACCTTTGCTGGAAAACCTTGAGCCCTTACTTGAATTCCAGAGAAGGGCAAGAGATTCCTTCTTGTTTGAATCAGGAATTGGAGTGGCTCCACATTTGGTGGTGATTTTTTGCAGGATTGTCCCAGGTTGTGGTATGATAGACTGTCGGATTGCTTTAGAACTTTGTCGAGAAACCGATTAGACTTAGATTCAGACATTAATATGTAGGGATCGGAACCCCTTCTGGTTTCTGCAAAGAGCTGAGCAGATCCATATTTGGACATTAACATGTAGGCGTCCGGAACCCCTTCCGGCTTCTATAAAGGGCTGAACGGACCCCTATTTGGGTATTAATATGTATGCGGCTGGAACCCCTTCTGTCTTTTGTAAAGAACTGAATGGACCCAGATTCGGGTATTGATATGTAGGTGACCGGAACCCCCTTCGGTATTAATGAAGTGCCGAATTACCCAGATTCGAGAATTTAGCATAGTAGACTGGAACCACCTCCGACATTAAAGAAGCAAGTATCCCCTTTGGATTTGATTTGGGAAGCAGAGGTTGTACGTGCTTCTTGAGCCTCCCCTTGGGTTTTCGATGTCAAATCAGAGGATGTATGTGCTTTGTTGGCCACTCTCTGGGAATGTGCGTCTGGAGCGCTTGGCTAGCTCATCCACAAGCAGGGCCCAAGGACTTACCCGACCTCCCTCTAGGAGGTGCCTTATCCTGACCATCGTAGGCGATGCTAAGGGCTTAGAAACTTAGATAGGGACATCGTAGACATAGAGCTAAGGCTTACTCTTTTGACGCTCTATAAGGCCATCGTAGGCACTGACAGAGGCTTATACGCCACCACCTCCAAGGGGTACCCTATCCTGACCATCGTAGGCGATGATAGGGGCTTTCGTTCCCTTCTACGGGTAACGCGGAACCTAAGCAATGGTCGGATGTGCTCTTCTGCGAGCAGAGGTAGGACGTGCTTAGTTCTAGCAGAGGCAGGGCATACTATTCTGCAAGCAAACGCAGGGCGTGCTAATTTTAGATACATCACCACGACCATTTCTGGTGTGAAACGACAGCTTATGCTTTTGATGCTTTAATCCCGCCCCCTCTGATTTGGGCATGGAGAATGACTAACACACCATCCCCCTCCGGGGGATTCCTCGCCCCGGCCAATTTGGCGATGATAAGGGATTTAATCCGTTGATGATTGGACCATTTTTGGGTTTTCCTTTTAAAATTCTAAGGGATGGGCTTTCCGGATATTGGCACATGTGTATGAATCCTTTTCCAAATGATTTTCTCAAACTCTCTCGATTTTTCGATGAACTCTCGTAATTGGCCTTGACTGATGAATTTGACGATGGCTTCCCCTAGAGTTCTGTAGTGATTAGTCTCGTGTCCATTCATCAAGTGGAAATGACAATAAGATCCTCCTGTCTTTCTTTCATATTTAGGCCTCTTCTTCGTGTTGGTCCAATAGTCGAGTTCGTGTTTAGTTAGGAAGTAAAATTCTCCCTCGAAGTAGTGAGATGGTGTTCATAGGATATCTTTGACGGACACTTTCCTTTTCGCTGATGGGGTCTAATCCTCATGTGGATAATCCCAGTTGTGGTTCCTATAATTTCGTCCTCTTTTTCCAAAACATTTCGGAATCGAGTTGGCATCTCTTTAGTCCATTTTCGGTGAAGTGGTTGAAATCGTCCATTATTTCGTATTCGAGCGTCATTCCCTTAACTTGCCTGTAGAGAGCATCCTTTAAGTGGGGGAAAACGCTATTGTCCTCTGATGTAGATCTGCTGGGTGGGAAGGCAATGGTTTGTCCTATGGGGGAGGAGTTGTTGTTCGCCATCTCGTAAGCATGTAGTCCCATTTTATTCTTCTTCTTTATTACTCGCAAAGCCTTTGCTCTTAACTCTTGCTCCTCCAATACCCTACGGCTGGTGATTCTCGACTTATCCGCTCGAGATCTTGAAAGCCTTCATCTAGGTTTCTTGCTCATAACTTTACTTGTTCAAAGCTAGTCCGATCCAAGACTGAACAACATAGGTAGATATGGGGCTCCTAACCGCAAGGTTGGAGGTTCAGGCCCCTCCCTCTAGCGCCAAAATGTTAGCGATATTTTTCGTCAACACCGGAAGTGGATCAACGGGGACAAATCTTAAGGTAAAATCAGGTGGATTGGTTCTCTTCCCCGATCGACCTTAGTAGGGAATTAGGATGCTAGGGCTCTAAGTCGCATGCTCATTGAGGATTACCAGATCGGATCTAGACTCAGTGATCGAGGTTTGATCGCCATTCGAGGGTGTTGATGGATGCAAACTTAGACTTCTCTGTATAATGGATAATGAACAATAACTATTGCAATTAGAGAAATAAAAGTACACACCTGCAGAACAATTTTCTTAAGAAGTTCTCTTTTCATTAAGCTTTTAATTGAAATACACATATGTCATAGATTGGAATTCTCCATTGATGTTATTTTCTAAGTTGCTTTTACCGATACAAAAAGTAAGAGAAAAGTCCCCTCTCTAATGTGACCTTTGGGGTCTTATTTATAGTGGTTGAGGACCCCTCTCGTCGGAGGAACCCACATGGGTCTCTATTGGTTGTTTGATTCTTGGCTTTGGGTGCATGACCTTCGGCCGCTTTTGACATATTTGATCATAATCCCTGGATGATGCTTGAATTCTCGAAAGCAGCTCCTGAATGTAGGATTGCGGGCATGAGCTTTCGAGTATAGGCTCTCAGTTTTACTGTGAGTGCTTAGAGGGGCTCAACCTCATGGTGTATACTAGTAGCTTCTGAATCGAAACCGCTACGGATTTCGATACTAGGTAGCCTAGTACAGGTAGCCTGTATCCTACTCGGGTCTTGGCTAGCCCTTCGGTAGGGCCTTTATGGTAGCCTATATTCTTAGAGGGTAGACTTTCGGCATTCATGCGGTAGATGCTCCGAAATTAGATTCTGGGTGGCCTTCTCGTCCTTTCGGTTTGGGGCCTTCGATGCTTCCGTCTTCGGGTGTATCGGCATTCGGGCAGGTCGTTATTGCAGATTCCTTTGGGCTTTATCTGTCAGGTTTATTGTTTCTGGCTTACTTGATTTCAAATTATGTTAGCTTCTTTATTACGAAAATTTCTTTCAGGTTAGGGCTCTCGGAGAGATCTTGCCGGGTTGACCCTAACGGATTAATCCCTCTGGTCACCTCTTGTAGCTTTCGTGACCCTTTCCTTTAGGAGGGTTTCGGTTGAAGTAGTTTCTCGGGTTACTCGACACCCCTTCACTGTCTGCCTGCTTTGATGTTAATTTTGGTAGTAACATCATGTATATTTTCATAAAAACATTTAGAACGAGTTATGTGTGCTATTTTAATGTCATTCACTCTATCCCTCTATTTCCTTGCTTTATCCCTGCTATTACGTTTTGGACTCCACCGTATTGAATCTGTTAAGCCCTTTAACTGTACAGGTTGTCACTATGCTCGATTGTTCTCTCTAGCCATAGTGATGCACATACAATGCATGATCAAAATTTTGTGCAAGATATTCGTGTACCCTAACGTACCCTATATCAAGGAGCTCAGGCTATGAGTTTCTTCTGCTCCATAGAAAAGATATTGTAACTTTGACCGCTTTTCGGCTACGGACAATTGGTGTGAATGGTTGTTTGAGCACTTTAGTGTAGATAGGCGAGCCAACATCAATATTTTGCAGTGTGTTCTTGGACCTAGAGGAAAAACCCAGTGTTCGAAATAAACTTGGTTTCTTAAGGAAACATTGGTTATGTAACAAATTTAATTTTCGTATTTAGAAAATGCCAAAATAAATGGGTAATATAGTCTAGACTTGTCAAATATGCAATTTAGAGAATTATAGAAATTTTATTGTAAAGAAAAATCTTGAAAAATAGAGCATAGAAGAAAAATCTAGAAAAAGAAAAGTTTTGATGCTTTGCTATGTTATAAAGTTTCTTTCCTATAGTCTCTCCCTCTTTCTCTTAAAAATATTCAACAAAGTGGTATCAGAGCTATAAGGTCCTTTCAACAACCAAATGAAGAGGTTGAAGATCGTAAAAGATGGTGAATGCGGCACTCCATTACAGGTTCCAATGCTTAACAAGATCAATTATTATAATTGGAGTCTAAGGATGATGACCCTCCTTGGAGAACATGGTGTATGGGAGATAGTTGAGAAAGACTACACAAAACAAGAAGACTAACATATGCTATTTCAGACTCATAGGGATAGGTTGAAAAACTCATGGATGAGAGACAAGTAGAATCTCTGTCTAATCCATTAAGCATTGGATGATGACACTTTCGAGAAGGTTTCAGGATTGAAGTCGGTAAAAGAAGCATGGGAGAAGCTTCAAACATCTTACATGGGACCTGATCAAGTCAAATAGGTATGTCTTGAAACTTTAAGAGGAGAATTTGAAACCTTGCACATGAAAGATGGTTAACTTGTTTCTGATTACTTCTCAAGAGTTCTAGTTGTTACTGATAATTTAAAAAAGAAATGGTTTGAAGTTAGATGGTGTAAGAATTATGGAGAAGATCATTAGATCATATTCGAAGTTTGAGCAAATTATCACCATCATTGAAGAAACAAAAAACTTAGAGACCACGTCCTTAGGGGAACTTTTAGGCTCATTGCAAGCTTATAAAGAAAAGAAAAGGAAAAATGAAGAGAAAGTGGAGAATGTTCTTAAGATACAGATTGACTCAAAAAAGAAAATATTCGAAGCCAACAAAGATGGAGTCATGGTAAGAATGAGGAAGAGATCGGGGATATGGAGATGGACAAGATTAGAGGTCTAACAATGAAAATAACAATAAAACTATAATCAAAGAGGAGAAAGCTCAACTAGAGGTAATGAGAGTGGAAACTCAAATTCAAGGTATGATAAGTCACACATTAAGTGCTATAATTGTGAGAAACTTGGACATTATGCTTTTGAATGTAGAGCACAAAGAAATAGTAAAGTTGAAGAGAAGACCAATTACGTTGAAGAAAGAACTACAGAAGATTATACATTACTACCGGCCCACAAAGAAAATGAAAAGTGGAGTACAATCAATGGTACCTAGATAGCAACACAAGCAACCATATATGCAGAAGAAAAAAAATAAGTTTGTTGAGCTTGATGAATCGATGGAGGACAACTTGCCATTTGGAGATGAATCAAAGGTACCGGTGAAAGGAAAAGGAAAGTTTAATATCCAATTGAAGAATAGAGAGCATCAATTTATTTCTAATGTTTACTATGTGCCAAACATGAAGAGCAACATCTTGAGTCTAGGACAACCTTAGAGAACGGTTATGATATCCGAATAAATGATAATAACCTTCCACTAAAAGATAGTGGAAGTTACCTCATTATTAAGGTACCAATTTCAAGAAATAGAATGTTTGTGCTCAACATTCGACATGATATCGTTTAATGTCGTAAGGCGTATTATAAAGATGCCCCTTAGCTTTGGCATCTTTGTTTCGGATATCTTAACTTTAGAGGTGTAACACCCCATAATTCTATAACATTAAGTTTCGCAAATTAAAGTATAATTAAATTTTAAAATAAGAAACAAGGGAAACGGGTTGCGCCATTGCGTTTGTCTCGAAATTCTACTTGGAGATGAGTCCGAGTTTTCGAGAAACGGAGTCCGTATGAGGGAGATATGACCCTCCGAAGTTTCAAGGATTTCAGAACAGAAAAACAGCTCGAATTCGAATTCGAAATTCGAATTCAAACCCCAGCGCAGACTGGGCGGGAATTTTCCTGCCCAGGACCAAGTCGACCTGGGGGTCGACACTATGGTCGACCTCCCAGGGACCAGGTCGACCCTGTGGTCGACCTGGGGGTCGACCTGGTGCTGAAACCCGGTTTTGAGCCTGGGTTCATTCTGATGTTTCTGGTCTCCTTTTTAGTCTAGATTCGTCCGCCTAATCCTATATAAACAGCCCCCCTAGCCCCATTCTCTTTACACCATTTTATTCTCTCCTTATGCTTCCTCTGGAATAATTGAAATAAATAAATTAAAATAAAACACAAAGACTATTCTTGAAGACTACGGCTAGGAATTGCATATTGGAGATTCAAATAAAGTTAAAGCATCAAGAAGGGAAGCAAAGGCTAATTCAACGGCTTCGAGCAACGTCGCGCGAATCATAGCAAATCACCTCAACATTATCTTATTATCCTTTTCTAAAACCGATCAATGTAAGTCAGTTACTTTTTAGATTTGAATGCCTCGATCTATTTGTGACATGTAACTAAATGGATATGAGAATATGCCTAATCCTTTCGTTTGAATCGGTGCTTGTATATGCCTCTGGATCTGATTCTCGATTATGGCCTAGAACTTATTGTGGCAATTTTTCAATGACTATGATTATGGGACTTTTTGCCTAAGACTATGACTATGAAACCATGGCCCATGAAACTATTGCCTATGACTACGAACATGAAACTATTGCTTATGACTACGAACATGAAACTATTGCCTATGACTACGAACATGAAACTATTGCCTATGACTACCAACATAAGACTACGCCTATGACTATGAACATAAGACTATTGCCTATGACTAAGATTCATAACTATGAGACTATGACTATGAATATTGTGGTTAATTGCCTAGGACTATTTTGTGGTTAATTGCCTAAGACTATTGTGGTTAATTGCCTATGACTATTATGGTTAGTTGCTTATGCCCATAACATTATAGTTACACATCATGATTGTATACCGAACTAGCATTATGTTGGATCAAATCACCTATGTCTCCCTTGATTTTGTTGGATCTTATACTTAGGGTGTAATTTGCTTAGTTTATTCCGGTTCTCTATTATGTACACCAAACCCACTGGATCCATTATCTTTGTATTTGTGTATTTTGGTTCGCTTTTTCATGCCTATTCTCTTATGTCAATTCTCGTGCTTATCCCATGTTCCTTTTGTTAGTTCATTTCATGAGTACCTAGAAACTTGTGAAATCATGTTATACGTACGACTACGGTGGGGGAATTTGGGCGTAGCTTAATTAAGATGATTTGGCATAACAAATATGTTAGCATAATCTGAATTGGCTATAATAGTAAATATTACATGCATATTAGACTTGGGCATGAAATGGTAAATTTTTTAATTGACCGCAAAGTATGTAATTGGCATGTAAGCCAAGTTTGGATATAAACTATAAACTAGAATATTAAATCTAGTTTTGCATGAACTGATTTAATTTGGCATAAACTGCAAGTTGGGTTAATTGATAGGTAAATCAAGATTTGAGCCTAGAATATAGGTATGTTTGTGGGCATGACAAATAAATATGATATAGGCCAAATTTGTTTAAAAGAGTTGTTAGCAATTTACATATGGACAAAAAGGATAAATATGTAAATCTAGGAAAGACAAGTATGCCTAACCCGAGGTTAGATTGAGTTACGGTATAAGACTGCCCAGAACCACCCGACAAATCTAGCAACCGTAACAATACCTATCTAATGTGGGTGGTTAGAGCATTGAGCCCAAAAAGGACCCGAGGTTAGACTGAGTTGCGGTGTAAATCTGCCCAGAACCGACCGGCACATCCAGTAACCGCAACAATATTTGTCTAATGTGAGTGGTTGGTACTTTAAATGAATAATTTAAAGCTAAGAAACAGTTAAGCTAGAATGGGAGGGTTAAGTCCATAGGAACACTTAACCAACTTAACATGTTAACAAGACAAGACTTGTAGGGGTTAAATAACCGTTATAACATGTTGACTAGACAAGTGGGTGAGGTTAAGAAAAGGTTTAACCATTATAACATGTTAACTAGACTAGAAGATGGGGTTAAGTAAAATACACTTAGCCAATTTAAAATGTTAACTAGACTAGAAGGTGGAGTTAAGTAAACTTAGAACACTTAGCCATCATAGTGTGACAAATGAACAAGGTTAAGTTAAAACATGAAGGGACAATACTTAACCATTAGAACATGCGAATTAAACATATGTTAGGGTTAAGTTAACTAAGGGAACACTTAACCAATACAAGATGAAGGGGTGGGGTTAAGTAATAAGAAATACTTAACCAATATAACTTGATTTGTGGTAGGGTTAAGTCAACATGAACTACTGATAACACTTAACCAGTTTAACATGACAAATGAATGGGTTAAGCTAACTTGAATTGACTAATGACACTTAACCAATCCAACTTGACGAGAAAGAGAACTAAGTAGTAAACCTTAGTTAAGAGGACTATGTTGTAAACCTTAGTTAAGAAAACGACAGTTCAGGAAACTAAGTAGTAAACCTTAGTTAAGGGAACTAAGTAGTAAACCTTAGTAGAATACGAGAAGGAGCGAAAGTCCATCTGATCTTAAAGAAGGCTCCAACGAACTGGGTTACGAAGATGCGGCTTCGAGGGGACGTGAGGGTACTCTTGGCATCCCTCTTTGAGGCTGCTGATGATCCGCCCGGGCTCATAGAGGTTAAGGTCTGCGTTAGAATAACCAAGGGTATGCCTTGGTTGCAATATAAGGCAACCTAAAGACTAGGATGGACCAGCGTGATTCAGCGAGACCAGTAGCCCTGTGATAACAACTCGTCGTCTACCTACCATCTTTAGTCAATCGAGATACGTGAAGCGGAAAGGCGGAGAACTCCAAAAGACCATATACTTGCTATCTAGTTATGGTTGCAGATGGCCATAGGTTAGTGGAGCCTACGGGGGCCTGCGTATAGTTCTCATTTTTCAAGGTGTGCCTTTCATTAGTTGAGGGAGGGGTCAGGTGGGACCATAGCCACTAGAAAAATAGACCTTAGCATCTGCATCGGCAGATATCTGAAAGCTCTCGACCAAGTTCCGTGTTTCTTGATTTGCCCTGCCACGAGACTAGGGTCGCACATACGGAGGACATGTGCATTTAGACAGCGATAACGATTCACGACACATACGTGGGAAAAGTCTGGGAACATATACTGCTCTAGGTAGTGTGTCCTAGACTAGAGGGCATCGTTCAGTAGGTAGGATAATCCCTAGTTGGACCTAGGTCCCGTAAACCCTAAAATCCGAGAAACGTTCAATAGGTAGCATAAACCCCTGTAGCCCTGGGTAGCGAAAACCCTGGTTGGATCTTGAATGTGCTCGATAGAAAACCCTAGGTTAGACCTAGGTAATAAATAATAGATGTACACCTGAAACAACCACAATTGCGGGGATTGGGATCACGTATCTGTTCTTATCAGTTTATACAGATTACTAGTTAGGTGGTGCGGGGATATAGAAATTAGAATAACAACGTAGTGGCGAAGCATAGAAAGTATAGAAGTGCATCCAGTTTATCTTACCTTATCATATCTTGTGCTAACCTTATGATTCTCATCATCATGGTGTAGTCTTGTATTCAGTTAATTCATGCCATGTTGCTTTTTACCTGTTCACATGTTGAAAGTTACTGAACTTTATGTCTGACTCTGTTTTCTTTCACTTTCTTGTCTTCCATTCCCCCTAGGTTCGCAGGGAGGGAATATTACTACTTAGCCTAGTTTTCTTTCCAAGCTAAAGATTAGTCGAAGTTTTGCTTGGATTCTCTTTTCCATTGCTATGGATGGCTCACGCTACATTGGGGAATATAAATGTTATTTTATGATTCTTTATTTTGTAAGACATATATCCTGGTATTGGAAAATAATTGTTGTACAAACTATTTGATCAATAAAGTAAAGTTCTATTTTCCACTGTTTTAATTTTGTCTGTCTTGTAATTTATCAGTATCTTTTACCTATAACTCTCCACCGAAGTTAAGGCATTCCCTTTGTGAGTGACCTTAACGGATGTGGGCTGTTACAAGAAGACTAAAATTTCTCTCCAAGAAGGAAATGTTAAGGGTATTACCTTGCATAAGTCATCCCAATCAAGCGTGTGAAGGAAGTTTAATTGGAAAGCAGTCCAAACTAGAATTTCCAAATGAGTCATACTCAAGGGCTAAGAAACATTAGAACTCCTATATGCAAATGTGTGGGGGTCGATCAAGCCAAGATCACCGGGTAAGAGTAACTATTTCCTTGTCTTCATTGATGATTTTTTTAGAAAATAATAGGAGTAACTTTTAAAGGAGAAATTAGAGGTGTTTGAGGACTTCAGGAAGTTCAAAGCTCATGCTGAGAAGGAAAGTGGTCTTATGATAAAAGCCATGAGATCTGATTGTGGAGGAGAGTTCACACCAATATAATTTCAGAAGTATTTTGAAGAAAATGGAATTCCAGAGCAACTAACAGTGCGTAGATCCCCTTAACAAAGAGGAGTAATAGAAAGGAAGAATAAGACAATCCTTGAAATGGCGAGGAACATACTCAAAAGTAAGAGGCTACTAAAGAAATTTTAGGTGGAAGCTATGACATGTGCGGTTTATCTATCAAAATGGTCTTCAAAGAGAAGTTCGTGGAGGAAGACACCACAAGAAACATGGAGCGGAAGGAAACCTGGCATTTCTCATCTAAGAGTTTTTGGAAGCATAGGTCATGTATACATACCAAATGAGAAGCAATGAAAATGGGGTGACAAAAATGAGAAATACATTTTAATTGGTATTGACACAAACTCCAAAATTTATAAACTTTAAAATCTTGATATAAAGAAGATAATAATTAGATGAGATGTTGTATTCGATGAAGAAGTAGAATGGGATTGGAGGTCGCATGTGGAAAATTACAACTTCTTTCCATATTTTGAAGGAGATGAAATACAACAGTCAAGGACCGCACAATCAAGAGAAGAGTTCACTTCCCCACTAGCTTCACCAATGACAAGCTATGTGACACCCCATGTCCATTAATGTCACTCATTAAGGGAATTCATTAAGTTTCGTGAAGCGTTATAGGTAAATAAGAGCATAATAGCACAAGACAGACATGTAAAATAACAGCGGAATAAATAAATTTATTTAAATCAAAACATCATGGTACCAAATACTGAGTTTACATAATAAGTAACTAATTACATTAATAATCTGTCTTGCCAAAAATATCAGAGTTCAAAAGCATAAAACCACATTTCCCTTGTAAAGCCATAAGAGAGTTGACGAGAAGTCAAAGCAATACATCTATATCCAAAATCCAAGCTAAGCTGAAAGAATCCAAATCAACTCTAACCACTTCCACCTTGAGAACCTGGACGGGGGGGGGGGGGGGGAGGGGAGGGCAGGGAACGGAAGAGAGAGAAGAGGAAACAAGAAGGGTCAGACATAAAGTCTAACGAGTCCAATTACTTTTAAATATAAATAAATAGAAGTACCATGGCAGGTATATAAAACTTAAAGAACAAGATAATAGTAACAATAACAAGTGTGAACTGAGCAAGATAAGATGAACATGATATATTGCGCTTCTTAAATACATTTCTCTGCACCGCGTAGATACTAGTATATAAGAAATAGAATGATCCTTATTAATACCATTCCATTACATTTTCTTGATTATTAGGTGACTCGGGTTAATAGCACTCAAGACTTATACGCGCATCGTACCCATTTACTTTCCCATGAGTTCACCTAATACAATATATGAAGCTATCTCTCAATATTGAGATACACCCCATGGTAACCCACTCGCATGGTCTCCACCGTAGTGAACGCAGTCCCTCATCCTACGTCGGAGTGACGTACGGATCTCTATATAACAATGTTACGTTCCGCATATATCTGTTATTACTATGCTACATAAGCGTACGGACTGCCACCATCAATCAAATCGGATTCCTTATTGGAATAACGCCCTCTAGTCTATGATACACCACTCAGAGAAGATATGCATGTATTGTAACGACCTGGCATTTTGACCGCTCCAAGTCGGTAATTAAACCAACTCGAACCGTTCAAAACGAAAAATTGTTATTGCTTATGAACTTGAAATATAGATCATCACAGAATCACAGACACAGAACATAGAATATCTCACAGCGGAAGAGAAATTTATACAATGTTACAAAATCCT
Source organism: Allium sativum (assembly GCA_030737875.1). Lineage (NCBI taxonomy): Eukaryota > Viridiplantae > Streptophyta > Magnoliopsida > Asparagales > Amaryllidaceae > Allium > Allium sativum. Next base: position 890,006,770 of record CM060926.1, on the reverse strand, counting down.
TTAAATTTACATAATATCAGAGTACATGATAAATATAGAAACAGCGGAAGACTGAATATAGAACCATACTAATATTCGGTAATGAACAGAGATAGGCATAACTGCATATGACATGGTAGATAGATGGCTGGATCTCCAACGAACCTCAAGCTCTAACAAATATATTTCCAAGCTGAATTACTCGATCTGACTCGGGCATTTTGCAAGAAATAAACAACAAAATACACGAGTCAGGACTAACAGTCTCATCTAAGTGAATTAACTCAAATGAAGTGTTCACTGAAATGTACAATAACTTAAAGGATGTTTGGGATTTCCATCCTTTAAGGATCCGCGAAACTAATATCTATATAATAATAAGCTATTATTGTAATGTCTAGTCAGTAAAGTAAACATAATGAAAATAGCGTAAGCGGGATTACATTTTTACCCTTACACCGTTTATAATATCGTAGTCTATACAGTACCGTAAACCCACCCTAACACAGATGGCATCAGAGGGCACTCCATAGGTATGATACAAATCAAACTCGTATGGGGCTCGCTAGGGTAAATGACAAGGCACTCGAGGCAATACCAGGGTAGGATTCTACCAATTGCACTCCCGGACCGGTGGTAACGCATAGCAGCCACTACCGCCCACCTCGGAACACACAACCAAATCAAAAGGGCCCTAATCATCATCATAGTCATAGAAATAGTATCGGAGAAGTGCGTCCGATCATAGGTGCTACCTCTATTAGTCACGGTATAGCTCCTGTTTTAGTCATTTTAATTCTGACCCAAAGGTCAGGGCTATTTCGTCGTCGTTCATCTTCTTCAATCCAGTAGTAGCTTCCAAGTCATCATATTTCGTTCTAAATACGTCATAACGTATACAGTTGTTAAAGTGGTATCGACACTGACCGAGAGTATGCCACTTGTTGACTACGACCTCTTTAACAACCAACGCTTACCTTTTCCACATCGGTTAGTTCTTTTATATTTCACAAAGGTTCGCTTTCATATCCCAAAGTATCATATTTTGTTTCGAACCAAATTTATATTCAAAAATGTAGAATATAATTTCATATCAACGTATTTCGATCATTCCAAACCGATTATTTTCAAAGCTAGAATATAATTCCATATCCTTATATTATAATCATATAATATTTCAAAAATCAACTTATATTCAAAATAGAATATAATTTATATCCAAGGTTATACTAATCTCAAAACCGATTTATGTTCAAAAATCCCTTCATATTCAAAAAGAATATATATTCCATAACCCATTTTAAATTCCTTAGGAGATAAATTTATATGAGGATAGGATATAATTCACATTTCCATATAAAAATCGGTTAAAGATCGATACATGCTCAAAGAGGATATAACTTAAATCTCAACTCCATTTGAAACAATGGTTTGAATCCAAACACCTTTCATTCGGAAGAAAATTTTCGATCATTTCATACTTATGGAAAAATAGATGCTTATAAGAAAAATCTTTATAAAATAAATAAATATATATACGTAGAATATATTGGTTAAAATGAATAAGGAAATTTAAAATATTAATTGTACATAAATCAAAGGTTTACTAGAAAATTTTACATAATAAAATATAAAAAAAGTATATTTATAACAAGGTAGTTTACAGGTAAACGTTAAATAATAAATTAAAAGAAAGAATAATTTATTTGAAATCAATAGCGTAAATATATATATGATAAAATTCTTTAACCATAATCATTCCTTTCTTCCGAACTTCAAGTACTTGAACCAATACCCGTCTCAAATGGAGTCACATAGTTCAATCTCTTGTTTCAATGCCATTCCAACAACCTTTCAATTCAATGAATTCAAACCCATATTTGTATTCAATTTAAAGCAACTCAGAGTCTCCTCGATTTACTTTATTCCAATTAAATTCCATGAGAAATTTATCACATTCAAAACCACACCATTTATTTGAAAAATTCCAAATCATATTCAAAACCCAAATTTGAGAATTTCCAATTGTTCGAGATAATTTCATTAACCCCCTTTTTTTTAACATTCCCAGTTCAGATTTTTATAGCAAAAGGCTTTATCGAATATCGAAACACTTCTTATTAATAAAATCTCCAATCCCAAATATTTAAAATCATTTAACCGACCAATGTCCATATATAATTTTCTATCCTATGGCCAAGTGAGATTAAATTTAATTTCTCGATATTTCAGGGATGGATCTATCATTTCAATCCAAATCAGGGTCACAAATGTTTATCATTTCAATCTGTGTTCTTAATTTATTCGAATCTCGGATATGTATCATTTCAACCCGCATCCCAAATCGATTCGAATATACAGGGGTTCAAGTATGTATCATTTCAACCCGAAATGTTTCTAATCTAGGGGGGCTTGCATGATGAGAAAATAATCATAACATGTCGGACATACATCCATATTGTGTCACATAATATAGTAGTGTGTGTCGCACGTGCACAATCACGAAGCAAAAAAATTCTAGAGCAACTAACATTTCATTCAACATTTCAAGTCTTTAATTCACTAAATGAAAATATTAGTCTATGAGTGAGTAGAAACTCACCTTTCACTGTACGAAATGGAGACACAAGTGTACAGATCTAAATTTATCTCGAGTGATTATATCAAGTACGATGACTTCGAATGGAAACAAGGACAAAGAGCTCGGCTTTCCTGGAAATGGGCACGACCGCAAGCCATGACATGAACGAGAGCCGCCACCACAATCAAACCAAAGCAAAAATCAAAATCGGTATTTACAAGTATGACATGCATACTGAATATTCAAAAATTCCAACTAAAACTCACCAGCCTGAATCGAGTGGACGGACAACCGACAGTAAACTCAAACTCGAGATAGAATCCAACTCCCAATCAAAACAGTAAGCTCCAAACCAACAGTAGTAGCCTTTCAGGCATTTCTACAAGCATTTGAAGTGCTTAATACAAAGGTTGATAGACAAATGGTTTTTTTTCTTAAGGGATGGACTTAATCACGGCGATGTACAGCCTGACAAATGCTGTCGAAGGGTCGAAGTCGCCTGGAAGAGGTTGTGGTGTTGGTTGCAACAACCTCGTCAGTTTGTTCTTTCCCCTCCTTTTTATGCTTGAACCAGCTGCGAACAAGGGAAGCTTCGACCAATCCAAGTGAGGCCGAAGGTCAGGTGGACTGGTTGGTGCGCGGTTCTCTTAGGCGACGATGGGACCTACGAACTGAAGCAACATTCTTCAGTGATAAAGGAGAGAGAAGGCAGCGGCTTCAGAGACACTGGCTTGCGCTAGGTAGGTCAGACACAGGCAATCGCGCGCGCGACAAAGGGAAAGGTTCGAGGATGCTCGAGTTAGTCAATTGTGAAGCGGAGGAGGCTGAACTATCGATGGTCGTAGGAAGTACTAGTTGGAGATGAGGATCTCGACCATTATTTCTCTGATTGATTTTAAAATAGGAAAGAGGAACGGTGGATTTTACCGAGGAAGGATGGACTGCATTAGTTTTTTTTTCTTAGGAGACCGAGAATAAAAAGTAGATCTGAGAAAATTTCAAAATATTAAACCGTGAAGGAGAAGAGTGGTTTCAGAAAAGGGGAGACACGTGGAGGACACATGGTAAAAGGTTGTATACGTGTTTGTTTGTAAATAAAAATTTCTTTTCTTATGTAAATCTTGTTCACAAGTCATACTAAAACGTACACAAGGAAATACAGTATACAAACAAGGATTTACCTCCTACAAATGTCGTTAGATTTGCGCGTTGTTGAACTAACATAAAAGATTTGGGAAAAATAGTGTGGTTCTTGTAATTTCATCTAATGTTTTTTTTCTTAGTTCAGATTTCGCCTAAATTCCGACACTACTTAATTGTTGGCGGCTTATTTAATTGTTTAACTAATTTTATAGCGAACGGAATTATACATTTACGTTATATATTCATTTCGATTGCTATGGTATTAAATCCAAGCTTTAAAACAATACTTTACAAATAATAAATTTCACATTTGTTTTCAATTAAACAAGTTCTAAATTTTCTTATCGTATTAAATTTATACTTCCAAATACTTACATACCTTTTCAAATTTATATTTGAAACTCGAATTCAAAAATTTCGATTTAAGCCGAAGTCTCTGGTCCTAACTTGAATTATATTTATAAATATTCATTCAAACATTAAATTTTAATTAACTTCGTATATTTAAACGTCGAAATTATCGGTTCGTTACATTCTCTCCCACTTAGCGCTTTTCGTCCTCGAAAAGGAACGTCGTATAGATTTACACATATAACATATATAGTTATACATATACTTTTCTTAGTTTAAAAGCGTATTTAGAAAGAAAATTAAGTTATAGAATTTTAAAACTCAAAATTTTCTAACACCCGGATTTACGTAAAATTTCGGCAGCATCTCCCCTGCACGGTTCGCTCGGGAAAATTTCTCCGTACACAAAAACAAAAAAATACAAAATATACATCTCATCTATATGATGAGGCATCCCAAAATAGGGAACCAAAACAAAAACAACCCAAAAGCGGAAAAAAATGCGAGCTACGTACCTTTTTATAGCGTTTTAATGCATATTTTCTTATTTTTCTTAGCATTCAGCGCAAGAGCAAGCTCCACGAGCAAAGCATGTCATTGCAACCTACTAAAATCTCAACAAACAAAATGAGAATCATGAAAATGTATAATATACATAACCATAGGCAACACAACATACACTAACATTGCATAGTACAAGCAATGAAAATGAAACAAAAAAATTTCCATATCAATTGGCTACATTCTCATACATAAAGCTTTGCATTCTATTTGCATTTCATTCCTTGTCATTTACATTATTTATACAGAATTTGTTAAATTAATTCTCATTTCAATTCACAAAATCTATTGCAATTTGCAAATCATTCAAATACTTGTTCCCTTTTTGTTACATCCAATTAGTTTGTCAATCATGTTGTTTTACATTTAGTTTACCAAACATTCAATTACTTTTTTTTTTTCATTTTATAGTGTCCAATTTATTTTGGCATTGATGTTTCATATACATACTTGTTAAGTGTAGTTTTTTTTTCTTTTACGGCAGTTTTTTTTTTTTTTTTTTTTTTTTAGTTTTTTTTTTCGTGTAGTTTTTTTTCAGTGTACTGCTGCTGCTATTGTAGCAGTTTTCTTTCTTGGTTATATCAGAGATTTTATACCGGAAATGGTGACAGAAAACAAAACAACAACAAGGTTTTTCAAACATACAAACATCCCTTATGAAGATTTGATATGATTTCCTCATTCTTGACTAAAAAAATCACATAGCCTCCTATACTAGTCATTGAATTCCCAAATATCCATCAAATTGTAATTGGCTACAAGCATGTCACTGGCTTTACTTTCCATGTTATACATATTTAAGGCTCATAATTTTGGGGTTCATCAAGCTTTCCCATTTCAATTGCACAAAATATAACTACAAAACTACAAAAACTACTGCTCCAATTTACAAGTATTCACCCTCACATCATGAATACTGCCAGCAGCTACAGCTGGAATAAACAATCAGGAAATAAGCACTTTGCATCCAGTTGGAGGGTCTATTTACTAAGGGATTTGAATAGGTAAAGGATTTTTTTTAAAGCTTTTCCTAAATACATAGTTCAATTGAATTACAAGTATTTAATACTTCAGTTACAACTTCTCTGGCTTGAGGGGATCTATAATAATACTTCTCATTTTGGATGATAACTTGTTCGAAGCAAGCTCTATATAAGTTATATGTAGTGCATTTATTTCCTACAGTGGGAAGCACTCCGGTCAAATTAGTTGTCGTCTCGCTTATTTATTAAAATGTTGACTCATATCATTTATCACATATATTCAACTTATGATTACAAATGAAAATAGGAAAACTTTTTCCAAAATATATAATATATGTAGTTTCTTACATGATTAACATGTCACTTAAACCAAATTTTACTTTATAATTTCTCTTTTCATTTTAAAGTCCATTTCATTTCAAGCAAGAATCAACCTTCCCATTATTAAGGGTATATTCTTTTAAGTTCATGCTTACTTACAATTTAATATTCTCATATGTATACATTTTTCATTATACGTTTCAAATATTCACAAAATAGTTTAAGTATCAATTCAACGTCTCAACTGGAAATATATTTTAATCTCACTTTCGAAACCTGAAAATAAATATTGATGATGCTGCAGTCATCGCCATAATCAATTTCAAGTGACTAGAATGTGATTTTTTTGCATCTATCTAGTACATCTAGGATTTATTACATACGCTGGCCAGGCGTATATTTGAAATCTTGACATACCAAGATAGTCCAATCTTGACGTTCAATTAAACACTTGGAATTCTTATTTTTTTAAAATCGAAGATATATACTAATTTTTAAATATATGCATATAAGACAAAATAATATATCTTAGAACATTTCTTAATATAAGATTTCAAATAGGGAAATTTATACCTCCCCACTTATTTCCTTTGTCAATTTTTTTTTTTTTTTTTACAAACGTTTATTTATTTATATTATCTTAAATTCTTCAATGGAAAATAAAATAAAGTGTTATTCTCAAAATATATAATATAGGATTTCTCTTATAGCAATATTGTTTCCAAAACTTTAAGTTGAATGTTTGCTTACTTTATGAAATCCAAGTCACTATTCATATCAAATTAATTTTTCTTCGGATACCCAACCATTTATTTACCAGGAAATCAATTTAAATTAACAAACTTTAAAATTCCAAACTATTACACTTATCATATTATTATTTTAGAGTTTTAACCAAGTCGTTTTATTTTCAACTTTAATTTACAAGTCTTACTTGTATAAAATTTCATTAACATAACCTTATAAGTTCATAAATGTTTAACCATTATAATCTTCTTAATATAAGGCTATAAATTCTCATATAACCCATTACTATTAGATTTCCAATTTAATATATTCAATACAACTTAAGTGTTTAACAATTAGTTGTTTATTCAAGTTTTACATTCAATTCTCATGCATCTATTAAATTTGATCAAGCTAAGTTGGAACACAAGCTAGAAATTGGACGAACGGACGAACAAAAATGGATTTTATCAAGAATAGATTAACCTAAACCCAAGAATTTTGGAATTTTGGAAGCGACAAATTCTATATTTCCTAAGATGGGACAAAGCATGATAATCACTTAGATTCTAAAATCCTACCTTCTGAGGGATCTATACAAAGGGATGAGTTTTGAAGGAATGAGAGATTTAGAACAAGGATATGTTTTTAAAACGAGGCTAAAATTCTCAAACCATTTTCATATATACACATAAAAATCCTTTTAAAATCTTTTTAAAAAAATCATTTAAAACTATTTTTATTTTAATTTATTTTCAAAATGCGCTCTCTCAGAAATGATTCTAAGACAATCTCACCCATTCTAAAGTATTTCTACTCTATCTATAGTGGGTGTTTCAACCTCATAAGCTAAGCTTTGTTTAACCTGGCTCCGATACCAACTGTAACGACCTGGCATTTTGACCGCTCCAAGTCGGTAATTAAACCAACTCGAACCGTTCAAAACGACAAATTGTTATTGCTTATGAACTTGAAATATAAATCATCACAGAATCACAGACACAGAACATAGAATATCTCACAGCGGAATTTTTTTTATACAATGTTACAAAATCCTTTAAATTTACATAATATCAGAGTATATGATAAATATAGAAACAACGGAAGACTGAATATAGAACCATACTAATATTTGGTAATGAACAGAGATGGGCATAACTGCATATGACATGGTAGATAGATGGCTGGATCTCCAACGAACCTCAAGCTCTAACAAAATTATTTCCAAGCTGAATTACTCGATCTGACTCGGGCATTTTGCAAGGAATAAACAACAAAATACACGAGTCAGGACTAACAGTCTCATTTAAGTGAATTAACTCAAATGAAGTGTTCACTGAAATGTACAATAACTTAAAGGATGTTTGGGATTTCCATCCTTTAAGGATCCGCGAAACTAATATCTATATAATAATACGCTATTATTGTAATGTCTAGTCAGTAAAGTAAACATAATGAAAATAGCGTAAGCGGGATTACATTTTTACCCTTACACCGTTTATAATATCGTAGTCTATACAGTACCGTAAACCCACCCTAACACGGATGGCATCAGAGGGCACTCCATAGGTACGATACAAATCAAACTCGTATGGGGCTCGCTAGGGTAAATGACAAGGCACTCGAGGCAATACCAGGGTAGGATTCTACCAATTGCACTCCCGGACCGGTGGTAACGCATAACAGCCACTACCGCCCACCTCGGAACACACTCCCAAATCAAAAGGGCCCTAATCATCATCATAGTCATAGAAATAGTATCGGAGAAGTGTGTCCGATCAGAGGTGCTACCTCTATTAGTCACGGTATAGCTCCTGTTTTAGTCATTTGAATTCTGACCCAAAGGTCAGGGCTATTTCGTCATCGTTCATCTTCTTCAATCCAGTAGTAGCCTCCAAGTCATCATATTTCGTTCTAAATACGTCATAACGTAATCAGTTGTTAAAGTGGTATCGACACTGATAGAGAGTATGCCACTTGTCGACTCCGGCCTCTTTAATAACCAACGCTTACCTTTTCCACATCGGTCAGTTCTTTTATATTTCACAAAGGTTCGCTTTCATATCCCAAAATATCATATTTTGTTTCGAACCAAATTTATATTCAAAAATGTAGAATATAATTTCATATCAACGTATTTCGATCATTCCAAACCGATTATATTCAAAGCTAGAATATAATTCCATATCCTTATATTATAATCATATAATATTTCAAAAATCAACTTATATTCAAAATAGAATATAATTTATATCCAAGGTTATACTTATCTCAAAACCGATTTATGTTCAAAAATCCCGTCATATTCAAAAAGAATATATATTCCATAACCCATTTTAAATTCCTTAGGAGATAAATTTATATGCGGATAGGATATAATTCACATTTCCATATAAAAATCGGTTAAAGATCGATTCATGCTCAAAGAGGATATAACTTAAATCTCAACTCCATTTAAAACAATGGTTTAAATCCAAACACCTTTCATTCGGAAGAAAATTTTCGATCATTTCATACTTATGGAAAAATAGATGCTTATAAGAAAAATCTTTATAAAATAAATAAATAAATATATATATATATATGTAGAATATATTGGTTAAAATGAATAAGGAAATTTAAAATATTAATTTTACATAAATCAAAGGTTTACTAGAAAATTTTACATAATAAAATATAAAGAAAGTATATTTATAACAAGGTAGTTTACAGGTAAACGTTAAATAATAAATTTAAAGAAAGAATAATTTATTTGAAATCAATAGCGTAAATATATATATAATAAAATTCTTTAACCATAATCATTCCTTTCTTCCGAACTTCAGTACTTGAACCAATACCCGTCTCAAATGGAGTCACATAGTTTAATCTCTTGTTTCAACGCCATTCCAACAACCTTTCAATTCAAAAAATTCAAACCCATATTCGTATTCAATTTAAAGCAACTCAGAGTCTCCTCGATTTACTTTATTCCAATTAAATTCCATGAGAAATTTATCACATTCAAAACCACACCATTTATTTGAAAAATTCCAAATCATATTCAAAACCTAAATTTGAGAATTTCCAATTGTTCGAGATAATTTCATTAACCTCTTTTTTAACATTCCCAGTTCAGATTTTTATAGAAAAAGGCTTTATCGAATATCGACACACTTCTTATTAATAAAATCTCCAATCCCAAATATTTAAAATCATATAACCGACCGATGTCCATATATAATTTTCTATCTTATGGCCAAGTGAGATAAAATTTAATTTCTCGATATTTCAGGGATGGATCTATCATTTCAATCCAAATCAGGGTCACAAATGTTTATCATTTCAATCTGTGTTCTTAATTTATTCGAATCTCGGATATGTATCATTTCAACCCGCATCCCAAATCGATTCGAATATACAGGGGTTCAAGTATGTATCATTTCAACCCGAAATGTTTCTAATCTAAGGGGGGGCTTGCATGATGAGAAAATAATCATAACATGTCGGACATACATCCATATTGTGTCACATAATATAGTAGTGTGTGTCGCACGTGCACAATCACGAAGCAAACAAATTCTAGAGCAACTAACATTTCATTCAACATTTCAAGTCTTTAATTCACTAAATGAAAATATTAGTCTGTGAGTGAGTAGAAACTCACCTTTCACTGTACGAAATGGCGACACAAGTGTACAGATCTAAATTTATCTCGAGTGATTATATCAAGTACGATGACTTCGAATGGAAACAAGGACAAAGAGCTCGGCTTTCCTGGAAACGGGCACGACCGCAAGCCATGACATGAACGAGAGCCACCACCACAATCAAACCAAAGCAAAAATCAAAATCGGTATTTACAAGTATGACATGCATACTGAATATTCGAAAATTCCAACTAAAACTCACCAGCCTGAATCGAGTGGACGGATAACCGATAGTAAACTCAAACTCGAGATAGAATCCAACTCCCAATCAAAACAGTAAGCTCCAAACCAATAGTAGTAGCCTTTCAGGCATTTCTACAAGCATTTGAAGTGCTTAATACAAAGGTTGATAGACAAATGGTTTTTTTTCTTAAGGGATGGACTTAATCACGGCGATGTACAGCCTGACAAATGCTGTCGAAGGGTCGAAGTCGCTTGGAAGAGGTTGTGGTGTTGGTTGCAACAACCTCGTCAGTTTGTTCTTTCCACTCCTTTTTATGCTTGAACCAGCTGCGAACAAGGGAAGCTTCGACCAATCGAAGTGAGGCCGAAGGTCAGGTGGACTAGTTGGTGCGCGGTGCTCCCAGGCGACGATGGGACCTACGAACTGAAGCAACATTCTTCAGTGATAAAGGAGAGAAAAGGCAGCGGCTTCAGAGACACTGGCTTGCGCTAGGTAGGTCAGACACAGGCAATCACGCGCGCGACAAAGGGAAAGGTTCGAGGATGCTCGAGTTAGTCAATTGTGAAGCGGAGGAGGCTGAACTATCGATGGTCGTAGGAAGTACTAGTTGGAGATGAGGATCTCGACCATTATTTCTCTGATTGATTTTAAAATAGGAAAGAGGAACGGTGGATTTTACCGAGGAATGATGGACTGCATTAATTTTTTTTCTTAGGAGACCGAGAATAAAAAGTAGATCTGAGAAAATTTCAAAATATTAAACCGTGAAGGAGAAGAGTGGTTTCAGAAAAGGTGAGACGCGTGGAGGACACATGGTAAAAGGTTGTATACGTGTTTGTTTGTAAATAAAAATTTCTTTTCTTATGTAAATCTTGTTCACAAGTCATACTAAAACGTACACAAGGAAATACAGTATACAAACAAGGATTTACCTCCTACAAATGTCGTTAGATTTGCGCGTTGTTGAACTAACATTAAAGATTTGGGAAAAATAGCGTGGTTCTTGTAATTTCATCTAATGCTTTTTTTTTCTTAGTTCAGATTTCACCTAAATTCCGACACTACTTAATTGTTGGCGGCTTATTTAATTGTTTAACTAATTTTATAGCGAACGGAATTATACATTTACGTTATATATTCATTTCGATTGCTAAGGTATTAAATCCAAGCTTTAAAACAATACTTTACAAATAATAAATTTCACATTTGTTTTCAATTAAACAAGTTCTAAATTTTCTTATCGTATTAAATTTATACTTTCGAATACTTACATACCTTTTTAAATCTATTACTTGCAATGGAAAGCAGAAACCAAACGTTTATTTGCTTGACACGTGTTTTACTTAGACGGGAAACAAAATACGCTATCCTCTTTTGTTTCTTTCTCCCGTTTTCAATTCCTGAACCGATTTTCCAGTTCCCAAATCACATCCGTTACCTTTTCGCTCCTACTCAAAAAAGATCTGCTTCAAATTCATTTTCTGACTGACCGTCTACAATCTCTGACGAAGTCCGATCTTCTACCTAAATCCATTGCGGTGCAAAAGTTGGAGGATACACATCCCCTTCTGTTCCTTTCCCACGTTTTCAATTCCTTAACCGCTTTACCAATTCCCAAATCACATCCATTACCTTTCGTTCTTACTTTCTTACTAAAAACCGATCTCCTTCAAATTCCTTTTCCGACTGACCGTCTACGATTTCTGACAAAGTCGGATCTTATACCCTAAATCTACTGCGACCCAAGAGTTGGGGAATACACTTTTGTACTGATTGCGGCAAGATCTTCAATACTTTATGTGCTCAAGGGCTGGATCACTGGAAGAGAAACCAAAAGCCCTGTAATGGTATGACTATTTTATCTTAATCCACTCAAAAGCCTAATTATTTACAGTTTTTATCACATATTTTGGATGAGCTTCTATATGTTTTGTTTCTGAATTTTCAAATCGGATGCTCAAAATTTGGGTATTAAGAAGAAGAAATTTCCAAATTTGGGTATTAAGAAGAAAAAATTTGGGTGCTTTTGGCGACGCACTAAATTTATTTGAAACTAAATAGACTGTTTCATCCTTGCATCTTTTTGTATGTATGTAATGATAAAATTTTTAATGTTCTATCAAACATCGTAGCTTCTTAATTTTCTCTGTTCACACGTGTCAAACTTTGTAAAACATCATTATACACCTCACTTTAAGGGGTCAATCATTGTTTAGTTATGTCGTATTTATCATATTCATTTCATAAAAAAGGTATCTCTTATTGATTAGATTTTTGCAAATTAACCGCTGTTGTTATGGTTAGTACTAAATTATTATGTTTTATTGATCGTAAATTGGTATTTTTGGCTAATTTAAAATTTTGAATTCATGATTCATTTCTATCTACATTGGTTCCTTTTATGGATGCAATCCCTCTATCGTGATCAAACATTATAGAAGTAGTTGGATTGAACTTCTGCTATAAATTTGGATATGGAGAGGAAACAATCGCAAAGTAATAAAAGAGAATGGTGTATTTATAATTTAAAAAAAAAAAAAATCCTGGAAAGTTTGGTTTCTTCTTGATAAGCAAATGAAAATTTTGGACGATTGCAAAGCTGCTTATGAAAAATGGATGTCTTTCACATTATAAATCCTTTCTTCATATTTGCTGACGAAATACTTGAAAAATGAGCTTTTAAATGATTGCAGCTACTTTCATTTTTTCAAACAACGCTACGGATTTAAGAAATTAATACAGCAATATACCACCTTTTGTGATGAAAGCTAATTTTGATAATGTCACAATTTGAAGGAAACCCGAGAATTTAATCACATAATGATTTTCAAAATGATTACTATATATATGTTTTATATTTGGACCTATATACATTTCACAGCAGTTTTTTAATATATCATATATTTGCTACATATAAAATACCAGACGAATGATTTTATTGTACATATTTTGAGCAATGAAGTTTAGAGATAGAAATTTTGATTTTTGTTGAAATTGAACTTTCACAGGAAAATCAAAAGTTTAATAACATTGATTAGATTTGTTATGTTTGGGGCCATGATTAGTCATTTTCTCATGTCCTGTGAAAGTGGATAATATCATGTTTGGTTAATCTGATCCAACGTCTGGTGTAACTTCTTGGTTGAGTGCATTTATCCATGGAAATTTCTGTAAATAAGATAAAATTACACTGATATAATTCATCATAGGAGGCAACTAGGATACAAAGTACAAATTAGTCCATTAATTTAGGTGAAGATTTTCTCTTTTTCATTCAATCTCTTCCAAATTTGCTTTTAGTTCAGTATGATAAAGGTGATGATAGGCATATCGTTGAATAATACATGTATAATATATAATTTAGTTGCTAATAGAAATTTTAATAATAAATCGTATATTCCTGAATCATAATTTCTGCACTATAAGCAGTGAATGTACAAGTGATAGAGGTCTACTACTATTTTTTTATGTACATAAGTTTTCAAATATTTTTAACATATTAAAATTCTTAATCTTGAAGTCAAGGGCTACTAGCTCTACCAGTTAGTGTTATGGCGCTCTAGGCTTAGGTTCTAGAGGTCATCGGCTCGAATCCTTTGAGGTATTAAAGTGAATGATCTATTTGATATAATCATCGCTCTTGCTATCAAATAAAAGTTTGTAATCAACAGAATGCTAATATATTAGGTTTAAACTTTAGCAGATGTCAATCTTTCAGACAGTACCACCGTGGTCGCATGAACAGTTTTGGTCACTTACTACTGAAGATAGGACTGGATTCATTATACCAAAATATTGATTTTTTTAGTTCATTTGTTGAATACTGACCTTTTATGTAATGTATGAAGAGCTTTGGGTTGGCTGAAGGTGCTGCTGCAAAGTAGTATTTTATATTATTATTTGTTGTCGTGACTTAATAATGGATCTAAATATATAGAGGCAGAAAAAGGGAAAAAAATCCCTCAAAGATCTGCGTATTCAACGGAACATATTTCAGATCGAAATAATATATATTTTAGGCTAATTTGTGGTACATGGTATATATGCAGAACTAAACTTCTATAACGTATATCAGTTATTAAATTTTATTCGTGGTGCATATTACATATGTTGAATCAAACTACTAGGAAGTGTATTAGTTAATTTTGTTTTTTTGTTTTATACTGCATATTTTTGGATTATTTCTCATATTTCTTTTCATTAGGGTACGTACAATTAGTTTGACTCAAATTTCCATGTCTTACATTTGTTATCCTGTAAATTGCTGTTCTACGTTTAGGTTATATATACAGTAGGATATGATTATGTTACCAAATAATTGGATGGTAGGCCTATTAATCCCTTTTTCACTTCTAAGACATTGTCTCATAATATTATATTTTCATGATTGTATTGACCTGAATTTGGTCTCATTCGTGTTACAATCGGCGAAGGAGTTCTTGCACTTTGAAATGATAGCGATCTGGTGGACTGATTGTTCTTTGTCATGGCACTAAATATGGGTATGCTGGGCACCAATGATCAAATTGACTAGCAACTTCTACATTCACTTAGCTATAGGGAAGTTAAAACAAAGGTTTAAGCTCTTACCATGTTCTTTATCAGCCGGTTAAATGAAAACTTAATTTTGTACAAATGCTGATAAATGCAACCGTATGTTGCACCATAATGACCGAACAAAGGGTGGAGGATCTTGAAAATCTTCCACCGATTTTCCTGCTTACCATGCCCCATGTTTTATGATAATCTATCGACTTCCCAATTTTTATAGTACTAAATGTTACATACATGCATTATAATAGAATAATTTATGAAGTCTACTTATGTGTTTTAACATTTGAGAAAATATTTTGTTACACAATTCATTCTTCTTTTCACCGTTTTACTCCATTCCACTTATATATGCCTCTAAGTTACATTTAATTGTCCAGATAAACTAATAAAAGTCTAATTTATTTCCAGCTCGATGCCATGAGTGGTTGTCTAGGTTACAAGAAATTATACAAATTATATACTTACTGTAAACAGTGGAATGACAATTAATAAAGTCATCTCCATAAGTTTGTTTAGTAACGACAATTGTCCAGCATACCTTTTGCCGAGGCTGCATGCTTTGGTTATGGAATTCATTATTATTATAGAAACATGTTACTTCCTTCTTTTTGTTGAATCTTATGTAGAAGTGGTTGTCATTACTTTTTAACTATGTGTGTACCATCTATCTATTACTTATACCGGAAAGGAGAATCCATGCACTTCTCCAATCAACACGTGGCAACAGACAAAATTTTAAAGTATTTCCGTTTTTAAAACTGTTTCCATTTGCTCACGGTTTCTTCTTCTCAATCGCTTCTTCTCAATCCCACTACCTGTCTTATTCATCTACTCTAAAAAACAAAGGACAATGAAAATCGAACAAACTGAAAGAAATAAGAAATTAGAAGATGAGTTAGGCGAAGTGGTTATTCAGCAGCCGACGGTACTATAAACCTCGACTATGTTAAATTTTCAATCCCAGATTACTGATATTTTTTCAATTTTCATCTGCTTGATGTTTTTGATTCGGTGTGATGTGTTAATTCCGAAAACGAAATCATGCTCTTCATTCATTTTCATCTCAGATCTACTTAGAAGAATCAGTCACATCTAACCATTGTTCGCCTTTCTTCCATACGAATTTCTTCAATCAACTTAATATTGAAACACTAAAAAGGGTTGACAGTTTCAACGTAATACGAATAGTTGATGTAGCTTTGAACGACATACTATTGGACGAGATCGGATTACCAATGCTTTCTCTCCTTCAATTATTTGTAAGATTTCAGACTAAACTGTCCTAATTAGTATGGGTCCCTCTATTTGGTTCGGTAGCCATTACAGTGTTTCCCAAATGCAACGTAAATGATTGGGTATAATGGGTTGATTGATTTATAGCTATTATGTATCTTTCATGCAAACTGCTGATTATCATCTGCAACAGATTAAAGCATTTGCAGATCAGACAAAAAATGTAAATTCCTAATTTCCTACATATATAATATTTTTCAATGATTTGGATTTTGTTATAGTTGTGGATGAAGCTATGGTCATGCATTCACTTGATGTTGCTTATGAATTTGAGACATTTGGTTTATATTAATGTCCTAACTGAGTAATATTAGATTGCACCTGATGTATGACCCATAGGTTAATTTTGGATGTACGCTGCTTCTGAAAACTTCCCACCTTCACATTAAATGTCTTAAAATTTTTAACTTTTCACAATTTATTATTCTTAGTTCTTTGTTCTCCATATCTTAACCTTGAAGTTGGTGACCTCCTTTCCACAAGCCCAAACCAAAATTTCTCACACAATTCGATGCTATTTTTCCGTACCCTAATCGGTTGAAGCTTTTTGTTGTGGCTTCTATAGGTTTGTCATCATATTCAATCCAATTCCTTATTAATTATTTCATTTTCAACAGAGATATTGTATGCCCATGTTCTTTAAGAAACAACATTTCCATCATGTATGCTATAACTCATTTCTATCTATATGCACCAATATATAATATGCATAAGAATTCTCTATGTATTTTATAGTTAGATGACACTTTAGGTCTATATATGCAGCTTTCAATAACACGACAGTGAGGGAATAAACTGTATCGACTGAAAAACAAAATGGGAAGTTAATTTATGGCATTGTTTAAATGGCACTAATAATGCATATGTTTCATTATTTTGAGAAATTAATTGAAAAAACGACACATGTCATTGAAATTGTAGTTTGAGAATTTTGGTTTTAGTTTGAAGTTGTGTTTTATTTACCATTATCATAATCCATATGTGAATATTAGCCTTAACTTTTTTTTTTTTTTTTTGGTTTAAAATCAGAGAGTGGTCCTATCAAATGTCCATACAACAGTTTATTGATTCTAAGCTATAACAGGTGATGATCATCACTATGATGACAAAGTAAAAAAAGACAGATGTAAAAGGAACCATGCAGCAGAGCATTACGTAGAAGCATAAAAGAGATCATGGCCAGGGAATGGGAGCGCGGTATTGAGCGCTTTTGTTAGTACAGAGCAAAAGTAGAGGTGCATATAGGAGATGGGGCAGGCAAGCTATCACGGCACATTGAAGCACATCATTCAAGAAGCTGCTGATGGATCAGCCATCTAAATATGACTGTAGTAATATAGCAGGCTAGAGGCATTGAATTTGCGAGCAAGTACTGCATTAAATGACTAATTTGCAGACCTTAGCGAAATGGTGCTGAGAGAGTGCAATAGATGTGTTGTAGGAGTTGCAAATAGAGAGGCAAGCCTGTATATGTGTTTTATTCAGCTATTATCATAGTGACTTAAGCAATATTTATGATCCATTTGAATCGACTAAAATACGTAGCTTTTTGACATTTTAGAAGCTAAACCCAATACATTTTAGCTTTTAAAATTCAAAACATGACTTATATAAGTCGATCCAAATGGACTTTTAACTAAAGCGATTAGAATATAATGAACAGGCAATCCTAACGCCTGATGAAGATTGATGCAGCGACCCGATATATGAGTGGGTAAGGCAATAGAACTGAGCAAGCGAGGCAGAGTGCAGCAAGACAAGGCAGCAGCAGAAGGTGAATGGAGTGACAATAAAACTGGAGCTTAAATTAATAAAGATGTTGCAGGAAATGATGTGCTTACCAAAGTGCTGCCTGCAACAAAGGCGAGATGCATGGAGCGCTGTTTACTGAATATTGTAATTGTAGTGACGACAACGCAGTTATGAGGTTTATTGTTGGCCGGCTTAAACAAAAGTAAATGAAAATAACCCACACTATTGCATGCGTACATACATATAAGAGGTGGTGTAACTCAATTGAACATGGAATGATAGTAAATATATTAAACTTATAACAATTAAGAAATCAAAAGATGACTGATTCGGTGTAATGTGTTAAGTACGAAAACAAAATCATGCTCTTCATTCATTTTCAACTTAGATCTACTTATTCTACTTTAATGACAGATAAATAAGAATAATGTGCTATTTTTTTCATGCGCTGTTTCTCCATGTAACCATATCCAACTCCTGCATGCGTTCTTATCATCTAATGATTTCCTATTCCATTATTACTCTTAGATGACCGTGCTTTTCTTGGAAGAACAACTGGTTTTGGGTGAGGCTGTGACTGCCAGGTATAATTTAATTTCGTTCTAACTGTCAGGTACAATTTTAATTTTGTCACCATTTATTTACTCATCAATTTTTAATCATTCTCATAAGAGAATGCATGATTATCTTATTCTATTTAACATTCTTCATTCTTGATCATTTAATTCCCAAACAAATATACTTTTAACTATTTTAATGTACTTATCGTACTGCATATAAAGGAAAGAATGCATGAAGGTTAATTTTGTTTTTATACACGCAAGTTGGTTGCTGAAATGTTAACTCACGTGCAAACAAAAATAGGCACCTGCTGAGGTTACATATCTCTCTTTTTTTTCTTTTTCTTAAGTGATAACCATACTAAAAAGCTGAAACGTATATATTGGTTCTTCATGACTACCTTTTATTTTGAAGTTTACAATTTTCTTTCGTGGAACACTACCTATCCATCTACCATCCAAATCATTGGTCTTGATCTGGAGCAAGTAATTGGTAGAAAAATATACCGTATGGAAAATGCAAATTATAATTAAGTTATAAGTTTGAGACAATTTTCTTCACTAAACAGTAAAACAACACACGCATATATGCACTTATGCATAAAATATATAGTCTCTTAAGATAGTAGCATTAGGTATGTATTGTAAGGAATTGCATATCCAATGGATCTGTTATACTTTATAAACATAACCGTTTTTAGTGTCATGGAGTACAACAGTTTCGTTTAGCCTATTTATCAATGTTTTACTTCACTGTACGACAATATAGTTATTAGACATCTGTGAGAAATTGAACGATGCAAGCGACGGGAAAACTTTATTGCCGGGTTGGGTTGATTCAAATCTTGAATTTACTTTAGGTAAAAAAGTACAGTCTACTACTAATATATTTCTATCCTGCGAACAAGGATTCATATTTACACACATTGATACCGATATTATTTTTCTGTCATAATTTTGTAGACAAGTTAAGCGTTTCTATTATAGGTAACGTTACTTCAAAACATTTCAGCTTGATGTCCTACGTTTCTTTTCAATTAAATGGTTATGCTTATCAACAGTTGCTTTTTAGTAACTTCTTATTTTGTACCACTATGGAGTTATCTCAATATTTATGAAAACTCCTGCGCCAGGTAGGAAAATAGGTGAAGTACATAATTTAAGGAATATCATAAATGATTTAGATTTGCTTTATAATTTTTGCATCAATTAATGATATTAAGCCTATTAACACTGTTTTTGATGCAAAGTGTTTGATGAGGAAAAGATTTTGTGATGCCTCTCAGTGTATGCTAATATCAGGATGTGGTCATTCAAGATCCTTTCTGGTCTTTTAGAGAAATCAACATTCTGCGTCCAATACAAGGATGAATAGAACCAATTTGTTGTAGAAGATATGTCATCAATGGTTCTCAATAAAATGAGAGAAATTGACGAAGCACACCTTGGTTCCTCGATCAAGAAAGGTACATATATTGACTCATTGAACAGGTTGCGAAAGAGAAAAGTGAACTCTTTCCTGTACTGCTAAGACCATAATCTATATTGACCCATTGAACAAGGGCATTGGTTTTTTATTCAAACATAAGTAGGGCTAGGTTCGAAGAGCTAAACATGGACCTATTCAGAAAGTGCATTGTCCCAGTCAACAAAGGTTTTAGTGATACCAAGATGGACAAAAGCAGCACAGGTGGTTTCCACTGGAGTTCCGAAAGCGCAGAAGTTGCTGCAAGACTTCTTTAATGGAAACGAGTTATGTAAGAGCATCAACCACTATGAAATAGTTGCTTATGGTGCAAATATGCAAGCAGCTATTCTCTTTGGAGGGGGTATATAAAAGGTGCAAGATTTGCTGCTTCTTGATGTCAGTCTTCTGTCCACAGGGCTTGAGACGGTTGTTTCATCACTATCTTACTTTGAAGAAGCACTACCATTTTGACCAAGAAGGAACAAGTTTCTCTACTTACTCTAATAACCAAGCAAGAGTTTTGATCCAAGTGTATGAAGGAAAAAGAAGAACAGGGACAATAAATTGCTTGGAAAGTTTCAGCTTTCAGGCATCCCACCTGCACGTCTCTTGGTGTACAACTGATCAGAATCTGCTTTGACATTAAGGCCAATAGCAACATGAATGCTTCAACTTAAGAAAAAACCGCAAGTAAAAAGAACAAGGACATGATTGCCAACAAGGGTAGACTGAGCATGGAGCAGATTGAAAAGATGGTTTTTGGCAGGCAGGTACAAGTCTGAAGACGAGGAGCATAAGAAGACGATTGAGGCCAGGAACACTTTGGAAACTATGAGGCCGTTCGCAGCGTTTTGTTTCCACGCTGAATTTGCCGTTCGCGTCCGGCGCGTACGACGCGTCGGACGCGAACGGAAAACTCCACGCCCAAATGGAACGACTGATGGAAGTTGGAAAACAAACCGTTGGCGTCCAACGCGTCCGACGCCAACGGCTTCTTTTTCAACTTCCCTCCTCCTCTTATATATTATAACTTTCTTCATTCTTCCCTTCAACATCATATTCCTTCCTTTCTTCTTCGTCTCAATCTTATTCTTCAACTAAACTAATGTCTGCCTCTGATTCTTCCTCCGATTTCGACGATTTGCTTGATCTCTACGGGATTTCACTCATCCAGGATGCTAGTAGAAATCATATGACGAGAATACATACTTCAGAGTTTACCGGCTTAGCTTGGGTTAACGAAATTTTGAATGGTCATCAAAACCGTTGTCAAAATAATTTTCGGATGAAAAGACTTTGTTTCTACTCAATATGTGAAAAATTGGAACAGCATGGTCTCGCTTCTAGACCAGAAATGCATGTCATCGAAATGGTTGGAATATTCGTTTATACAATGGCTACAGGGCTTTCAAATAGACAACTTAGTGAAAGATTTCAACGATCAGGTAGCACTATTTCCGTTTGTTTTCATGATGTACTAAACGCTTTTCAGTCACTCGCTGCTGTTATAATAAGACCAACGGAACAACAATTTAATACTGTTCCACAGCACATCAGATCTTCTTCCCGGTATTATCCGTATTTCAGAAATTGTATTGGTGCTATAGATGGTACGCACGTATCTGCACATTTACCCCGTGATCAAATTGCCCCGTATATCGGAAGAAAAGGTTTTGCAACCCAAAATATATTAGCGGTTTGTGATTTCGATTTACAGTTTACGTATGTGATGGCTGGTTGGGAAGGGACTGCACATGATAGTAGAATTTTTAATGCTGTTACAAACGATAGAAACTCTAACTTTCCTACACCTCCAGATGGACAATATTATTTGGTTGATTCGGGCTATCCACTACAGACCGGATATTTACCACCATATCGAAATATGAGGTATCATATTCCGCATTTCCATGCAGGGACGGAACCATGGGGGGGGGGGGGGGGGGGGGGGCAAGTGGGGGCGGCGGCCCCCCCTTGATTTTAAAATTATAAAAAAAAAATTTTGTTTACCCCTTTGGTACCAAAGTAACCATTTTTAAGGCATTTTTATTAGTATTTATGCAATATTTTTGTCTAAAACTTAACAATATGAAACATTATTGGTTGAAATTATGATAAATTCAGGATAAACTGGTATAAAAAAAAAAATTTTTGGCCCCCCCTTCGAATCCGCCCCCCGCTGAGCGGATTCCTGGTTCCGTCCCTGTTTCCATGAAACCATGAATCAACCAAAGTCGGCCAATGAAGTGTTTAATTTCTATCATTCGAGCTTACGGATGGCCGTAGAAAGAACATTTGGTAATTGGATTTTTTTTTTACAATTCTCAATAAGATGCCTACATATAAGTTTCGAACTCAAGTCAAAGTTGTCGTAGCTACAATGGCCTTACACAACTTCATACGCAAATATAATAGTGGTGACCCAGATTTTATGGCTTTTGATGATGATCCTGAAAAAATCCCCGATGAGTACTTGACGGAATATTATACTATGAGAAATACGACGAATAGAGGCACTGAGCCGGTGCATCGAGATGGACATCAAGAGATGTCATTAGTTCGAGATTCCATTAGAGATGGGTTGGTTGCTGCTGGTCTGCACTGATTTTTCTTTTTATTTGTAGTTGTATTTGTACTTGTATTTGTAGCTGTATTTGTACTTGTATTTGTAACTGTATTTGTGTTCGTATTCGACATATCATATTTATTTATCTTTATTTCAAAAATACCACGCTCAAATGCCACGCTCAAATACCACGCTCAAATACCCCGTTCGCAGCTAAAAACACAATTCCCCGTTGCTACAGTACCACGCTCAAATGCCACGCTCAAATACCCCGTTCCCGTTCGCAAAGAACGCACCCTATGCGTATAACATAAGGAATGCCATCACGGATGAGAACATTGCATCAGAGTTGGATGCAAAGGACAACAAGAAGATAGAAGGTTTTGCTGATTAGGTGGTTCAGTGGTTGGATGGTAATCAAACTGTTGAGGCGGACGAGTTTATAAAGATAGAATGAAAAAACTAGGAAGTTTACAGCTCCATAATTGCTAAGATGTATCAAGGAAATGTTATATGTCTATGTTATATGTTATAAATATAAAATAAATTAAAAAAAATCCATGTTTTAGATTTTATCATTTATTTAGAAAAAAATGTTATTCAGGTAGCTTTTCACATTTGTAGTTTCTAATTGACAGTAATCTAAAGTTGGACATATCTATAGACGTTACAAAATTATTACGTTTGCTTCCTGTATGCGGAAAGAATAAAGATTTTTTTTTTTTTTTTTTTTGTTTCTAGCTTTAAAAATTGCTCTTGGTAACCAAACCATATACTAGAATAGAAAATCGGTTGCCCATATATTGATTACACCACTGGTTTGGGTACTTTTGTTCAATAGGATAGACGTAGCTGATCATTTCTGACTTATATATATGTATTTATATGTATATGTCTGTGTAGAATTGTTAGCGCGATTTAGTCTTTTTTTTACGTGTTCATTAGCGTACAATAAAATGTTTTTGTGATTTACATCTGTTTTTTTTCTTCTATTTCCTGATTCATATACAACTATTTTATCTATCTTCTCGCAATTAGCTATCGTTTTATGTTTACCCAACCATTTTATTTGTTGAGCACAAGAAAATTAACAGTTATAACCCAAGTTTGTACGTCCTATTGGCATCATAGGTGGAGCACTTGCCCGATGA
Source organism: Allium sativum (assembly GCA_030737875.1). NCBI lineage: Eukaryota > Viridiplantae > Streptophyta > Magnoliopsida > Asparagales > Amaryllidaceae > Allium > Allium sativum. The sequence goes on along the minus strand of CM060926.1, from coordinate 889,982,908 downwards.
ACTTGATAGAAAAATGACACTCTAATTCATCTCATAAGCAGGCTCATAGATCAGAGCGAAATAACGTGGAATGGGGACTTCAAACTAAACTAAAAAAAAGCTTGGTGGTAGTCAGCAGGTATATTTTTGTGTGTTCACAAGAATGCAAAGAAAAATGATTGTTTGTTTTGCAATTTTAATAACGTAATTATATTGTTAATTGTTAATGGTTTTTATCGTCAACATTTGTTTTATTAAAGTTTGGTTTTGAAAATTATAGTCAATTGCTATTTGAATAGTTCTATTAATATTATTTATTATTATTTTCGACTATGGTATTATTTTTACATTTGATTTCTAGGATAGGTGTTTTATGTTTTGGTTGTACATATTCTGTAAAGGTCATTGGGATGTTTTATTTGGTAGATTGTGGCCTAATAGGTATTTAGTATAGGTTTTTGTTTTAGCTTTTTGAAGCACAGGAAAGTTTAACTAGCGTTCAAAGAAATTGCTAGAAAACAATATATCATAAAAAGGTTGTTTGGAGGTTCAACGCAATCTACAGGTGTATAAGTAATTATCTCTATTTCAGTTTTAAATTATTTTAGTAATAATTAGTTAGGAAATTGATTAACAATTGTTTCTTCCACTCTCATTTTTCCGTCATGGGAAAAGGTAACAGCTTTATAGTAAAAGAAAACTTCCACTTCGGACTTCATTTCTATATATATATATATATATATATATATATATATATATATATATGAAAAGTCTAAAAGAACATAAAATAAAACACAAAAAATCTGAACAATTGGATCTACCCATGAATTACACCTTACACATAAAGACAAACAAATGTTGTGGTCAAGATTTTGTGTATATAAATTTGTGTGTAATTTTGTGTCTCAATAGCCGCTCCCATATATATATATATATATATATATATATATATATATATATATATATATATATATATATATTGTCGGAACCGGAGTACAAAATTCACACCAGGGCATCTTTATTATTGACAAGTTAGAATTATTTCTTCTTAGTACTATTGAATTTTCATAAGCTGCAACTTCTATCAAGTAAGATCTCATTTTTGATCTCATAGGAAATCTGACCTAACATACACGAAAATTCTTAGATTTGATTTCAAAAACCAAACAATGATCCAGATTCAGTTTACACTAGCATTGCTTGGATGTCGTAACTATTTGGACACAATATTTCACATTTATGCATGTATACAATTCATCCACTCACTCTACTACATATTATTTACATAATCCAAATATCTTAATCGCTGCATGTCTCTGTAAATCTTTTACGTAAGCATTGTACACTAACCTACTTATTGTGTTTAGCAACATTGATTAAATATAAATTTTTAGTATTACTTTGAACTTTTAACTAGGTTACAGCTAACAATCTGTTAAATTACCTTCTTCAAATTGTTTAAGCTATACTAGCTCTTCAGGTTTGAAATTATTTGATTGTTTTCAGTTTCAAAGTTTAACGCGTAGAACAATAAGCATCACAAATAGTTTAAAATAAAATAGCTATAGAATTAAATATTAACCGCAATATTCTGTTATTGACAAATTCACACACTATATATTATAGGATATTCTTAACGCTAACATTTTCAAATTATACAACTGCCCGTATGCGTAGCACGGGCTGCGCACTAGTTTATATTTGAAACTCGAATTCAAAAATTTTGATTTAAGCCGAAGTCTCAGGTCCTAACTTGAATTATATTTATAAATATTCATTCAAACATTAAATTTTAATTAACTTCGTATATTTAAACGTCGAAATTATCGGTTCGTTACATGTATCTAGAATGTCCCACGTATGTACTATAAGTGTTGCTCAATGCCTCAATCGCACGTCCTCTAATGTGCACTGAGTTCCGTGGAAGGGCGATATAAGAAATACGGAACTCGGTCGGGAGCTTTTCCATATCTGTACAGGCCTGTCTTTAAAGAGCCTCTATATATAGATATATCTAGGGTCTGTTTTCGTGGTGGCTATGGCCCCACCTCGGCCCCTCCGTCAACTAGTAAAGACTATAAGAGCTAAGTGACCGTCCATAATAACAACCAATCTAAACATCCATGTGGCGTCTACACTCAACCACATACCTCGATAGTGAAAGGTGAAATGATATTTTGGGTTTAGCTCTAGTCTTTTCGCATCCCACTGGCTGTCGATGATGGATATCCGACGGTCTACTCTCCTTGTTGGTCGCGACCCTCTCTACCTCCTCGTGAGGCAACCGTCGAACCACCCTGGTGTCACCTCGTCACAGCATTATGACTGCATAGCTACATCTGCAGTCAAGGCCCACCCACTTAGTAGTTACGCGCAGACCCAACCTCTACGAGTACAGCCTAAGACATCTGTCACCGCACAGAGGACTACTAGGAGCACGTTACGTACTTCAGGAAGCCGCGTGCTTCCCCTTTCCATTCCTTTGGAGCCGTCATAACAATCAGATGAATGTGCGCTCCCCTTGTGTCTTATAACACCTCGATGATCTACCCCGTTGGGTTATTCACCCTCAAACGTACGGACTGGTCCAAGCGCCTTTCTTTAATATGTTGTTAGATCCTATGTTTAAACATTCTTTTATGCGCTTGCCTCACCTCACCGAGTTTCCATTTAACTTGGTTATTCCTATTCATATTGAATACTTATTCCAATTTACCAAGTTTCTTTTGCTTATTAATTTCAATCATAAAACTTAATCCATTTAAGTTTATTAATAAGCCCACAACTTGTTATTCTCTAGATTGTGTCCCAAGGTTTGTAATCAACAATTTATTTTATATTCTTGCTTGGCTACATCATTACAATAACATGTTTTCCTTAAAATGTTATTAAGTATATCTCAATTCACATGTTTACTAATTAACATGTCACTTACCATTTATGATTAAATATAACTTATTTATTTTACAAGTTTTCCTCATTCTTTTCTCATTTAATCATAAATTCAATTTACACTGTCACTACAACTTATCGTTGTTTACTTAGCAGATTATTACGCTTATCTAATTCTATCATTTCTAAAAGTTATGCTTACTCTACAAGGGTGTCTTTAATTACACAATTTTATTATATTTTCCACCGGTTATGTATACCACTAGATGTCTTTAATTACATAATCTTATTGAGTTAAGTTCGTGGGCCTATATGTAAATATTACTCACCCCCTCTATTTTACTTAACCCACCCACTACCCATCCAATTTTACTTAACCCTAACTTAAATTCATAATCATACAATCCTTATGGATTAAATTATGTTAAGTAGTCCAATTCATTACCATGTCCAATTATGGTTATAATGGGCTAGACCTCCCACATCAGGCCTACAACGTGTGGATGCTGGATATGCCGGTCGGGTCCGGGCAGTCTTATTCCACAGTTGGGTCTAATCTCGTGTCTTAGCCCAATTCGTATTTGCACACTTAGACCTCTCACATTAGGTTCAACATTAGTGGCTGCTGGATATGCCAGTCGGGATCGGGCAGACATCCACCACTAATGCAACCTGACCTCGTATCATAACTGCATTTATAGTTCCTAATTGTAATTACTAGACATTCCATTTTTATCCAAATCTATCTATGTCAATATAGGTGATTATTTATCCTTTTTCCCCATATTTAATTATATGCCCAATTCACTATTCAAATCATAGACTTTTACACTCCTTTTCAATTCACCTTTTAATTATGCACCATATGCTCTTTTTCCCAAGTTATAAGTCAAGGCATATACATATATATGTTATGCACAAACCCAAATTTACATATTTTCCAAGTTATGTCCCTAGTCCATATTCACCCATTTCAATACAAGTTATCCCCAAATCCATATTCGCATATTTTCCAATCTATGCCTAAAATTCATGTTAACATACGTCCCAATTTATGCCCCAAATCAGTACTTACACATGTCCCAATTTATGCTCAAATTATATTTTCCAATGTATGCCAAAATTTTATATTCATATTATCCAACACAATATATGCCCCCAAATTCATATTCGTATATTTCCAAATTTTATGCCCAAATTCAGATCCATATTTTCCAATACCAGTTATGCCCCAAATTATGCCTTTCCCAATCGTTCCCAATTTCGCATGTTCGCATTTTTTAGCGTTAGACTAGGCTCGAAGGTAGCCTGGCTATATAAAAATAAAAAGGGAAAAAGAGGGAGAGAAGAGAATCAAGAATAGGCATAATAATGAATCAATAATAAAATGATAGAAATAGACATAAACTGAATAGGCATATTATAACAAGATTTAACATGGTGGCGATATGAACATATAAAAGTAGATCTAATAATTATGTCATAATAAAATTGATTATGCACCGATTCAAGATCCAATTTTTACATGCATATCAAGATTACTATTTAAATATTCAGATCTAAAAAATAACATGAACTCACCGTAAATAGATCTAAGGAAATGGATCCAAATTACTGCGAATAACATGTTGAATAAGTTGTTGTAGCCATCACTGAATTTGTTGTAGCAATCGTTGAATTTGTATAATGTTTGCTGAATTAGATTTGGAGTAGATTAGGCCATTCAATCTTCGTTACAGCGGAGCTTCACCATCATCATTGTTTTTAGATGAATAAAACATAGGTCTAGGGCCCTTTGTATTGCTTAGGATTCACGAATCTAGCTCCAAAATTTTCCAGGTTCAGAAAAGAAGTTTCCAGAGCCACGGGTAGGTCGACCCCCCTTCAGGTGGGTCTCGACCCCTAGGTCGACCCCCCTTCATGGGTGTCTACCCCCATGAGCCTAAGTCGACCCCTAGGTCGACCTAGCAAGGTCTCGGGTCGACTTCAAAATGACGGCCCTCTCTCGATTTACGCGCCGGATTTCTGGTTTTGCTGTTTTTTTGAATATTTTTGAATTTTATATGTGTATATATCTTTCCTATATGCATACAAACTTCAAACCTCAATAACTTCTTCATACGGTTTACAGCAATGATACAGAGACTAGTATGGATCTTGTGTGATGACTGATGATGCCGCTTTACCTCTTAGCATAATACTTGTATAATTATGTTGGTTTACAGTTTGCTCTGATCGCTTTTGTACTTGTACCCACATTACTCTCTATGTGTGTTGTATGATGTATCTTAAACTCTGTGATGATTGTATTTTGGACCACCAACTGGGTATGTCAGTTGGATATATACTGTTATCTATTAATTAACCGGCTGTGTAGCCACGCGCTACATATCCGTTTGCTCTAAAAAAAACTTCTTCATACGGTGTCTGATTTATGCAAACCAGGTGTTAATTTTGACCAACGTTCCGAGACTGACGCAATGGCGCAGTCCGTTTTACTTACTTCTGAATATTTAATTAAGTTTCCTTAATTCATTGTTAATAGTGTATTTAATACTAATTATTCTCTAATTCATCATCTTTAGCATTGTTAAAATTTTAGGGTGTTACATTCTCCCTTACTCAAAGGATTTCGTCCCCAAAATCTCTAAGTTAAGAAGGTCGTATATCCTAACATCCAACAATCATACATCCATCTAGCAATCACAGGCATCCATTGTCCTTAAGGAATTTCTAATGCTTTTATGAACATACGTAATAGTGTGTGTATATGTCCTTAAACTATTGCGAAAGATCAGGCGGTCTACTAATTCAATTGACCTCCTTGATGCAATGTATGTTTGTGTCATGCAACCAAAATGTATGTAGATCATCCTAATCCATGTAAGTTCCATATGTGTGCACAATCATCCATCCACATGCAACATCAATGTAACGATAATCCATAAAAATTTAAAATGTACACACATCAATATGCAATATGTAAGTGATTGAGCCGATCTAGTGCCTATTGTGTGTGTATATGCATCCACGGGCAATTACTAACAACCACTTGCATCCATCAAACATAACATGTCTCAAACACATGTTTACACTCATTAGTTTTCTACCTAAAGACTCGATCGATAGGAGATATTCAAACGATAGATACAAGTATTAATTCGAAGTTTGGAAAAAGAAGTTGAGGACATATCCTCGAAAAGGAAAGGATATGAAGCGCGAATCTTGTATTCAGCCTCCCAAGTAGCGTTCTCGTGACCCTTTCCCCATTGCACTCTTACTAGGTTCACTTCTTTGTTGCATAATTTCTTAACCTCTGATCCAAGTATGCAAGTCGGAACTCGTCCTATCATTGCTTCCTTCTCTACTTTCATTTCCTCTCGCAAGTTTGGCTCCACTACCTCGAACTCTATACATTTTTTTTGCCTTTTGAATGAATAGTCATCCTAGAATGACGGGCTTCCTCATGGACTATCTTCAATAGGTTTTCCATCCTGATATGATTCACCTATCAAACCTCTTCTCAAGTTGCTCCCCTACTTGCTTATCAAGTTCCCTCTTTTTTTTAGAAGTCACATGTCGCAAATCATCAATAGATATATCAAGAGGCTCTAGGAGACTAAGCATGACAGACCTTTTTGGGGTCATAAGAAATCTCGATAGTCTTTCTATGGCAAGTCAGAAGTCTAACGAACTTCCTCTCTCAATCTAGAATGGCCCAGTACATGGTTAACCCATCCATCCTAGAATCAAACCGTATCATATGAAATCAAGAACATATGCAACGCAATCAAACTCGATACCTAACATAGAGATTCTCAAACCCCGACAAATCATTGATAAATGAACCGTACCTCCACTGGGGTTCGAGGCAATAATGGGATCCAAAACCATACTAGTATCTAGGTGCAGATACTCAACTAAAGGATCAGATATAAAAGAATGCAAAGCGCCAGGTAAAGAATTCTAATAGGATGATCAGAAATTGAAATCAATCCTTTGATGGAAACTTTCCTACCCTTATCCTGTCCACCAACTATGAGAATATTAGCTTGCCCCTAGAAGTTCCTGTCCTCTGGCCTTGTCTTTGTCTCTTCAGGCACTCCTTAATGAGGTGTCCTGCATTACCAAATTGGTAACAAATGCCTTTTCTCTTTCTGCAATCCTTTTCCAGATGACCCACCATTCCGAAATTATGGTATTTCCTCTTTTCGACTTTAGGCTGTGCTCCTTAGCCTCAACTCCCTTACTCTCCTTTTTACCATCCTTGTGCAACATGCTAACAAATCTCTTTAAACTGCCTCCATCGCACAGAAATCCTTACGAGCGTTGGGAACTTCTTTGCCCTTCGAAATGTATCGTAGTTTTAACATGCCTGTGGAACCATGCCGAATTAGGGACATCCTTTCGAGAGGAAACGGTTCCCCGATCAAAAAGGAAAAGAAATCAAGCGGAGAATTGAGGAGATATTTATGGCATTGGGAAATATGCTTTTCAAAAACAGACTTTTTATTTTAAAATACTTTGTTTTTCAGACCTTTTTGAAAACCATTTTCAAAATACTTTATCCGATCTTATAACCATATGCTCTGATACCAAATGTGACACCCCACGTCCGTTAATGTCACTCACTAAGGGAATGCATTAAGTTTCATGAAGCGTTATAGGTAAATAAGAACATAATAGCACAAGACAGACGTGTAAAATAGCAGCAGAATTAAAAACTTTATTTAAATCAAAACATCATGGTCCCAAATATTAAGTTTATATCATAAGTAACTAATTACAATAATAATTTGTCTTGCCAAAAATATCAGAGATCAAAAGTATAAAACCACATTTCCTTTCAAAGCCATACGAGAGTTGATGAGAAGTCAGAGCAGTACATCCATATCCAAAATCCAAGCTAAGCTGAAAGAATCCAAATTAACTCTAAGCACCTCCACCCTGAGAACCTTTGGTTGGGGGGGGGGGGGGAGAGGGGGAAACAAAAGAGAGAAGAGGAAACAAAAAGGGTCAGACATAAAGTCTGGCGAGTCCAGTTACTTTTAAATATAAATAAATAGAAGTATCATGGCAGGTATATAAAACTGGAAGAACAAGATAATAGTAACAATAACAAGTGTGAATTGAGCAAGATAAGATGAACATGATATATTGCGCTTCTTAAATACATTTCTCTGCACCGCGCAGATACTAGTATATCAGAAATAGAATGATCCCTATTAATACCGTTCCATTACATTTTCTTGATTATTAGGTGACTCGGGTTAATAGCACTCAAGACTTATATGCGCATCGTACCCACTTACTTTCCCATTGATTCACCTAATACAATATATGTAGCTATCTCTCAATATTGAGATACACCCCATGGTAACCCACTCGCACAGTCTCCACCTTAGTGAATGCAGTCCCTCATCCTACATCGGAGTGACGTACGGATCTCTATATAACAATGTTACGTTCCGCATATATCTGTCATTACTATGCTACATAAGCGTACAGACTGCCACCATCGATCGAATCAGATTCCTTATCGGAATAATGCGCTCTAGTCTACGATACACCACTCAGAGCAGATATGCATGTATCTAGACTGTCCCACGTATGTACTGTAAGTGTAGCTCGATGCCTCAATCGCACGTCCTCTAATGTGCACCGAGTTCCGTGAAAGGGCGATTCAAGAAACACGGAACTCAGTCGGGAGCTTTTCCATATCTGTAAGGGCCTATCTATAAAAAGTCTCTATTTACAGATATACCAAGGGTCTGTTTTCGTGGTGGCTATGGCCCCACCTCGGGCCCTCCCTCAACTAGTAAAGAGTACAAAAGCAAAGCGACCGCCCCTAATAACAACCATGTAGTGTCTACCCTCAACCCCGTACCTCGATTGTGAAAGGAGAAATGATATCTTTGGTTTAGCTCTAGTCTTTTCGCATCCCGCTAGTTGTCGATGACAGATATTCGATGGTCTACTATCCTTATTGGTCGTGACCCTCTCTACTCCTCATGAGGCAACTGTCGAATCACCCTGGTGACACCTCGTCACAACATTCTGACTGCATAGCTACATCTGCAGTCAAGGCCCACCCACCTAGTAGTTACGTGCAGACCAAACCTCTGCGAGTACAGCAAAATACATCTGTCATCGCACAGAGGACTACTAGGAGCACCTTATGTACTTCAGGAAGCCGCGTGCTCCCCCTTCCCATTCCTTTGGAGCCATCATAACAATCAGATGAATGTGCGCTACCCTCATGTCTTATAACACCTCGATGATCTTTACCATTGGGTTATTCACCCTCAAACGTACGGACTGGTCCAAGCGCCTTTCTTTAATATGTTGTTAGACCCTATGTCTAAACATTCTTTTACGCGCTTGCCTTACCTCACGGGTTTCCATTTACCTTGGTTATTCCCATTCATATTGAATTCTTATTCCAATTTACCAAGTTTCTCTTGCTTATTAATTTCAATCATATAACTTAATCCATTTAAGTTTGTTAATAAGCCCACAACATGTTATTCTCTAGATCATGACCCAAGGTCTGTAATCCACAATCTATTTTATATTCTTGCTTGGCTACATCATTACAATAACATGTTCTCCTTAAAACATTATTAAGTATATCTCAATTCACATGTTTCCTAATTAACACGTCACTTACCATTTATGATTAAATATAACTTATTTATTTTACAAGTTTTCCTCATTCTTTCCTCGTTTAATCATAAATTCAATTTACATTGTCACTACAACTTATCCTTGTTTACATTAGCAGATTATCACGCATATCTAATTCTATCATTTCTACAAATTATGCTTACCAAACAAGGGTGTCTTTAATTACATAACTTTATTATATTTTCCACTGGTTATGTATACCACTAGGTGTCTTTAGTTACATAACCTTATTAGGTTTAGTTCGTGGGCCTATATGTAAATATTATCCACCCCCTCTATTTTACTTAACCCACCCACTACCCATCCAATTTTACTTAACCCTAACTTAAGTTCATAATCATACAATCCTTATGGATTAAATTAGGTTAAGTAGTCCAATTCGTTACCATGTCCAATTATGGTTATAATGGGCTAGACCTTCCACATTAGGCCTACAACGTGTGGATGCTGGATATGCCGGTCGGGTCCGGGCAGTCTTATTCCACAGTTGGGTCTAACCTCGTGTCTTATCCCGATTCGTATTTGCACACTTAGACCTCTCACATTAGGTTCAACATTAGTGGCTGCTGGATATGTCGGTCGGGTCTGGGCAGACTTCCACTACTAATGCAAACCTAACCTCGTGTCATAACTGCATTTACAATTTCTAATTGTAATTACTAGACATTCCATTTTTATCTAAATCTACCTATGTCAATATAGGTGATTATTTCTCTTTTTTCCCCATATTTAATTATATGCCCAATTCACTATTCAAATCATAGACTTTTACACCCCTTTTCAATTCACCTTTTAATTATGCACAATATGCTCTTTTTCCCAAGTTATAAGTCAAGGCATATATATATATATATATATATATATATATATATATAATGCACAAACCCAAATCTACATATTTTCTAAGTTATGCCCCTAGTCCATATTCACCCATTTCAATACAAGTTATACCCAAATCCATATTCGCATATTTTCCAATGTATGCCTAAAATTCATATTCACATACGTTCCAATTTATGTCCCAAATCAGTACTTACACATGTCCTAATTTATGCTCAAATTATATTTTCCAACGTGTGCCTAAATTCATATTCATATTATCCAACACAATATATGCCCCCAAATTCATATTCGTATATTTTCCAAATTTTATGCTCAAATTTAGATCCATATTTTCCAATACCAATTATGCCCCAAATTATGTCTTTCCCAAACGTTCCCAATTTCGCATGTTCGCATTTTCAGCGTTAGGCTTAGGATCGAAGGTAGCCTGGCTATATAAAAATACAAAGAAAAAAAGAGGGGGAGAAGAGAATCAAGAATAGGCATAATAATGAATCAACAATAAACTAATAGAAATAGGCATAAACTGAAATGACATATTATGACAAGATTCAACATGGTGGCGATACAAACATATAAAAGCAGATCTAATAATTATGTCATAATAATACTGATTAGGCACCGATTAAAGATCCAACTTTTATATACATATCAAGATTACTATTTAAATATTCAGATTTAAAAAATAACATGAAATCACAGTGAATAGGTCTAAGGAAATGGATCCAAATTACTGTGAATAACATGTTGAATAAGTTGTTGTAACCATCGCTGAATTTGTTGTAGTAATCGTTGAATTTTTATAACGTTTGCTGAATTAGATTTGGAGTAGATTAGGCCATTCAATCTTCATTGCATCGGAGCTTCACCTCCACCATTGTTTTTAGATAAATAAAACATAGGTCTAGGGACCTTTATATATATATTCGGGTTTATGAATCTAGCTCCAAAATTATCCAAGCTCAGAAAAGAAGTTTCTAGAGCCACGGGTAGGTCGACCCCCCTTCAGGTGGGTCGACCCCTAATTCGACCCCCCTTCTTGGGTGTCGACCCCGGGGTCGAACCCTAGGTCGACCCAGCAGGATCTCGGGTAGACTTCAACATGTCGGCCCTTTCTTGATTTGCGCGTTGGATTTCTGTTTTTGCTGATTTTTGAACATTTTAGAATTTTATGTGTATATATCTTTCCTATATGCATACAAACTTCAAACCTCAATAACTTATTCATACGGTGTCCGATTTACACACACCAGGTGTCTATTTTGACCAAAATCCGAGATAGACGCAATGGCCTAGTCCATTTTACATAGTTCTGAATATTTAATTAAGTTTTCATTAATTAATTGTTAACAGTGTATTTTACACTAATTATTCTATAATTCATCATCTTTAGCATCGTTAAAATTTCAGGGTGTTACAAGCTATCATGAAGATAAGAGTACAAATGAAAGGTTTTCTCGCTTTATATGCCTTCAAGAAATTTATGCGGTAAAAAAAATCAAGGTAATTTTACTCAATTTTGTATATTTACGGATTGTGAGCTTATAAACTTCCAAGAAGCTTTGAAAAAAAGAAGTTGGAGAAATGCCATGGACAAATAAATAAAGGTGATGAAGAAAAATGACACATGGGAGTTAACTTCATTTCCAAAAGGACACAAGGCATTGGTGCCAATGGGTGTACAAAGTAAAGAAAAATTCCAAAAGAGAAATTCCAAAAGAGATGTTGAAAGATACAATGAAAGATTGGTGGCAAAAAGCTACAGTCAAAGAGCTGACATTGACTATGATGTGGTATTTGCTCCAATTGTTCGACTAGAAACTGTTAGATAAATAATTTCATTAGTTGCCAATTTTTTTTTGAAAGATACATCAAATGGATGTGAAATCTGTCTTTCCAAATGGAGTTCCTGAAGAATAAGTTTACATCGAGAAGTCACAAGGCTATAGAGTCAAAAGAGAAGAAAATAAGGTCTTGAAGCAAAACAAGGCACTTTACGGGTTGACAAAAGCTCCAAGAGCTTTGAATGCTCGAATTGATTAGTACCTCCAAGAAAGAAACTTCATTAAATGTCCATATGAGCATGCACTCTATATCTAAATACAAAATCGTTGAACATTGATTGTATGTTTGTATGTGAATGATTTGATCTTCATGGGTAGCAATCTAGACATTTTCATAAGTTTAATACAGAGATGATGAAGGAGTTTGAGATGACTGTTATTGGGTTCATGTCTTATTACCTCGGCATTGAAGTAAAACAAAAGGATAAAGGCATCCTAATCAATCAAGAATGCTATGCTAAAGAAGTATTCATAAAGTTCAAGATGGATGACTCTAACCCAGTTTGCACGAAAATTAACTATGGAGTTAAATTGTCAAGCCATGAGCAAGGAGTAAAGATATACTATGCACGCTTGCAATATTTAACATGCACAGGACCCATCATTCTATATATGACAGGAATTGTGAGTCGATGCACGGAGAATCCAACAACAACTCATTTGTAGGCGAAAAAGAGGATTCTTTGCTATGTTAAAAGGCAACAAACTTTGGTTTGTACTACTCTGTTTCTGGTAATTTCGAGCTTGTTGGATTTAGCGATAGCCATTGTAGTGGAGATATGGATGACCCAAAAAGCACAAGTAGTTTTGTGTTATGCATGAGAGACACAACTTTCACATGGAAATCGAAAAACAACCAATTGCCACTCTTTCCACAAGCAAAGCAGAGCATATATCTGACTACTTCCTATTTTTCCATGCAATTTGGTTAAAGAACCTGCTAAAGGAGTTGAATTTTCCATGAAAGGAGCCGAACAAGATTTTTAACAAGTCAGCAATTGCTTTTGAAAAGAATCCAGTTTTCCATGATCGATGACAGCATATTGATACATGCTATTACTACATTAAGGAGTGTTTCACCAAAAGGAAAGCGCAACTAGAGTATATGAAGTCTAATGATCAAATAGATGATATTTTCACAAGCCTCCCGAGCATGAAGACTTTATCAGGTTGAGGAATCTGCAAGGAGTAATAAATACTAATTTACAAGGGATGTTGAAAATAAACTTAGGTTTTTAACGAAACATTGATTATGTAGCGAATTTAATTTTTTCATTTAGGAAATGCCAAAATAAATGGTAATAAAATCTAGACTAATCAAATATGTAATTTAGTCTAAAAAATGCTTTATTAGAAAAAATCTAGAAAAATAGCGGATGGAACATAAATCTAGCAAAATAAAAGTCTAAATTCTTTACTATGTTATAAATTGAAATGTGCTCTATCATTTGCAATATCAAGAAAGATATAAACATCAATAAAAAGAGGTTTTCAATAATATAAAGTTTCTTTCTTACATTCTGTCCCTGTTTCTCCTAAAATATTCCACACCCGAACCTTAGTCTCATGGGTGGCATGACCAAAATTCTAGGCTACCTTATATATAGAAGACCTCCTACCCTAATCCATCATCATTGTTCACTATCATCGTATTAACGCAACTAATCCCCATCTTCAACTGTAACAACCCAGATTTTTAATCGGTTAGTTCTGAATATTTAAAACTTGTTTTAAATTTTGGATTTAAAATATAAATGGGCTTTTATATGGAATTTATTGATTAAATAAGTAGAGTACGATTTCATTTCGAATAAATCGAATTATTATAACATGGGAATGTGAAATAATTGAAGTAAGTTAAAAATAAATCGAAATGATTTTAACAATTTATACAAATTCTAGTTGAATTAAAATTAAGTTAGTAAAGTTTTTAAAACGAAAGTTTAAGTGATTTCGTTTATTATTGAAAATCGACCCGTTAAAAATGCAATTTTTCGAATGACCTCTGATTTCAACTAAACTAATATTATTAAATCCGCAACAGTTTGTTATTACAAGATTTCAAGGTTCATGCCAATCGAAGTTGTTATGTGAGTGTGCGCGGTTTAAATGCATACCAATTAACGATCTAATATTTAAAATGTCATTTTATTTCAAATAGTACTGGAATTCGATGATACCTGTTTCATTGGGTCTGCAACATCAAACTATAGCAAGATGTAAATTTTCATCGCGATCAGGTTTAATATGTGATCATACGAATTAAAAACGTTTAAACAAAACATATGCGTGATTATAATTGAATATAAAATTAAATTTCTACACTTTATAACATCTCTAACCCCATCAATCCTCGTCCGTTCTTTTTCTCATTCAAAATCATAAATGAAATTAAGCCGCCTCCATTCATATTCTTCAGTAATTTAAAAGAATTCAAATATGTCACAGAATCCTTCGATTTTGGATTCATTGGGAAGGTAGGCTCGAGAGCTTTGATTTAGTATTAAGCATTGAGAGGTGTGGTGTAACACCCCGTAAAAATTCATAAGTATAAATAAATAAATAAAAATAAGCAATTAAAAATTAGGGTTGGAAAATGATTTTTTGCATCTTTAAGAATTTGGTTACGATATTCTTTTATTTGGATTCGTGGCGAAATTCTACATCGTTTTCATATATAAAATGTTGAAAACCATTAATGTATGAAGAAGTTATGGACAAATGAATTTAGACCGTAAACGCAGAACAAATATATATAGATATATATATATATATATAATTAAATGGATAATATATATATATATGTGTGTGTGTGTGTGTGTCCAGGTTAATTCAAAATAAAGAGGGGGACTCAAATTTTGAATTAGAGATAAGATCTGGGGGACAACATATATTGCGTATATGGAAAAAGATTAGGCAATTTAAGAATGTATTAAATCAAATAAACAGCTCAGCAGCGCAGCCTTATTGGGCATTCCTGCCCGGAAGGAGTCGATCTCCCCCCTTAAGGCTTGTTGACCGTCGGTCGACTACTAGGGGTCGACCGCTCGGCGATCGGACAACCCATTATATCTAGCTGGTTAGGTTTTTATTTTTTAGGGATATATATAAATAAAAGGTTTGTATTAATTCTAATTGATCTAACGGTTTATGCTCACACGGGCAACTATATATAACCCCTCCTATTACACTATGAAAACCCTAATCATTCTCCATCTTTGCCTCCATCATGCCTCTCTTCCATTGCTAAATTCCAAGGAACAGGTTAATGTTTTCTTCTAATTATCCAACTCTATTTTTAACCTCTCTCTTTTGTAATTCACGTACGTTTAGTATTCTTGAATTTGGCATAAACACAAACACACACACACACACACACACACACACACACATATATATATATATATATGTATAATCTTGGATAGAAATGGCGACCTCTCCCATCCTTCCTGAAACCCTAGGGGAAAACGAAGACGAAGGTGAAGGTGGCTGGCAGGAGGTTGGTCGGAAAGGCAAGCAAACGTTTGCTGAAATCCTAAGACAGTCCCCTCGAACTCCACCATGGCCAAATAGGCCAAACCCTAGCCCATGGGCCGAAGCTTCAGATGTCAAATTCCAGATCTCAGGCGATCTACAATACTTTGAACCACTCCAGATGGGCGACGTTAAATATCAGGTTATAGACGAGATTGTCTATGCCAAATCGAATAAAATATGGCAAAACTCAATCCTCGTGTACATGACAAGTAAGAGACCTTATTTTGTGCATTTCAATGCTTATATCAAACGTATGTGGAAACCCAAAGGGGCATGGGATGTGTATCCCAGATAAAACGGGTTCTTCCTAATCAAATTTCAACTGAATGAAGACTATGAAAAGATTTTGAAGGGAGGACCGTGGTTCATGGATAGTAAAATCATTTTTATGCGAAAATGGAAAGCTGATTTCAATTTTGAAGAAGTCATGTTGACCTCCTATCCAATTTGGGTGAAATTCCCAAATCTGAATCTTGCGTTGTGGAACACAAGATGCATTAGTAAGGTAGCTAGTATCATTGGAAAACCGCTAGAAATTGATGAAAATACAAAGCAAGTGTAGAAAATCGGTTATGCAAAAGTGCTAGTTGAAATTAATGCTGATTCTGAACTTCCTAAATTTATCAAGGCCTATGACAAAAATAATAACATATATGACCAGGTAGTGGAATACGAGTTTGTCCCTCCCAAATGCTTGACTTGCAAATGTTTTGGGCATTCAGTTAAATACTGTACATCAAAACAACCTGAGGATTGGGTTAGGAAAACAAAAACCACTGAAGCAAGCACGTCCAAAAAACCAGCTTCACCAAAAAGTACTGTACAGCCTGAAGCTGGTGCAACTACCACTACAGCTAGTCCTATTCAAGTACCTCCTCCGTCGAATGAGGAGGAATCTGGATCATCTGAAGCATCTCATAAAGATCCAAACCAAAGTCTGGCACAGGTTCAGGCAGTGGTGGTTGACTCATATCCAGATGATCAGAATGTGGCTCCACTGCAAAGGAGGTGGAGGATAAGGAACCAAGCTCGCTGGATGAAATTCAGAATCTAGAAATCCAGATTGATGATGAGTCTGAAGAGGAAAGCAATGAGGAAACAAAAGTTAACAATTTCACAATGGCAAATGAAAAATATGAAGAACAATTCAAACATAAAGGAAAGAGAACATCTCACACAAAGGCTTTGGTTGGCACTGCTCCAGTTACCAGGAGCCAGGCAACAAAGTCTTAATGTCTATCCTATGCTGGAACGTGAGGGGTCTAAATAATGACACTCGTCAATTAGACCTCTATAACTTCAGGGACAAGTATAAGCCCTCTATTGTAGCAGTACTTGAAAATAAATTTACTCATGAAAATTTAGAGTACTTTAAGTATAAAATGGGTGACTCATGGAATACCATTGATAATTTAAGTTCGTCACAAAGAGATCATATTGCCATATTTTGGGGCATTACATCATGGAAATGTAACTCAATCAATAGTGATGACCAACAAGTTACAATTTGTGCTCAAAACTTTGGTGGCTTGGAGTTATATGTTTCATTCATATATGCAAGTAACCTTGCCTCTGAAAGAACAACTTTATGGAATAATTTAACTACAATTTCTAAAACTATGCATTCTCCATGGCTAGTACCGGGAGACTTCAATGCAGTTCTTAGAACAAGTGAAAAGAAAGGTCGACTTACCCTCAAGCTTTCCCAGGTTTCAGAATTCAACAACTGTGTATTGGCTAGTGGATTATCTGAGCTACCCCATTCAGGTCTGCAGTTCACATGGAGAAGCGGTGAGGCCAAGAAAATCACATCAAGACTTGATCGCGCCCTTGCAAATTCACACTTGTTAAACCAGATCTATGGTCTTAATGCTACTGTCTTAGCCTCTTTTACCAGTGACCACTCCCCTTTGTTAATCACTTTCAATAATTCCACTAACCCAAAGGTAAAACCATTTCGATACACCAATCATTGGCATCTTGTTCAGGTGTATGATGAAGCAGTTAATTTCCAGTATTTGACATCTCAGAAGGAAATGACATGTACATACTGGTTATGTTACTCAAGCAATGCAAAAAAAATCTCAAAAACTGGAACAAGATCAGCCCTAAAGAAGGCGATCACATCCAAAGCATTCAAGCCCAATTAGAGCACATACAGGGGTTGTTAGACAATGACCCACTTAATGAAGGACTTAACAATGGTTTTTATGAATTACAACGAAGCCTTAAGACTACTCTAGAGCTCAAAGCATTGGAGATTAAACAAAAAGCCAAGGAAAAATGGCTGACACAGGGAGACGAATGCACTAAATTTTTCTATACTAAAATGTCACTAAGGAAACACTATAACAATCTGCTTAATTGTCTCAATGAACAGGGTGACTCTCAACAGCACATCAAACAACTTGAAGACACTGCAATTTCCTACTACACTGAGCTATTCAATGGCAACTATGAAGAAAACTTACCCCACATTGAGTGTAGAAGGTAGGTCAATGCCGAGGGGAGGCTGATGCTCGGTGGCAAGATTGACATGAGGGGACTACAGGCTGTTGTCTTCTTGATCCACAATGACTCCAGTTCAGGGCCTGATGGAATGAGGGCATCCTTCTTCAAACTGCATTGGGAAAACCTGAAACATCACTTGTTAGCAGCTTATCAAGAAGCATTGGATACAGGTGAATTCATCAGAGAAATTAATCACACATTTGTATCCCTAATCCCCTAAGTTCAAAACCAAGGCAGAATATAAGATTATAGGCCTATTGCTTGTTGTAATGTGGTATACAAAATCTTGAGCAAAACAATTTGCAACAGATTGAATAAAGTGCTTCCTGAACCGATTTCACAATGTCAAAGTGCATTTATCAAAGGCAGATTTATATCAGAAAACTCTCTCTTGGCTCATGAGCTGGTTAGAGAATTCAATAAGAAGAGTGCAGACAAGCTTTGCCTAAAAATTGACTTGCACAAGGCTTATGATAGAGTTAATAGAAGATTCATCATTCACATGCTAGCCTCAATGGGGGTACCAGATAATCTTATCAAACTGATTGAATTCTGCCTAATTAAATACCCCAACTTTCTATGTCCTAATCAATGGGGTTCCAAAGGGGTTCATTCTAGCTCCAGAGGCATCAGACAAGGGGATCCCCTTACCCCCTATCTATTTGCAGTTGAAATGGAACGATTTACACTGCAAATGGAGCTTGCAACTGAGAGAAATGAAATTGTGCCAGTCTACAGCCACCAGCCTAAGGTCACCCATCTTATTTATGCAGATGACTTGTTAGTTGTGTTTAAGGTCTCACACACAACAATTAACCAATTGAAATGCATTTTCCAAAATTTAGAGAAGTGGGTGGGGCTTAAAGTTAATGAACTTAAAACCAAGTGCTATTTTAATAAGTTCTGCAATCACAAACAATAATACTTATCAGACATTGGGGTGCAAGAAAGCTCACTTCTAGTTAAGTATTTGGGAGTGCCACTCTCTAACAATACTATAAATGATGCTGAATGTGGCAAGTTAGCGGATAATATTAGAGATAAATTGCAAGGTTGGAGGTCAAAATTGTTGTCTTTTGCAGGCAGAGTTGAACTAGTTCACACAGTAATCACATCTAAAATAAGGTAATGGCTGTAGATCTTTCAAATTCCTGACTGTTCCATTGCCAAAATCAATTCAGTGTGTGCTAATTTTATTTGGAAAGGGGGTTTGCACAAAATCAGCTACAAGTTGCTTTGTAGACCTAAGAAAGAGGGAGGGGTTGGAATTAAAAACCTATTTTCACTGGAAAAGGCCTATGGGCTTAAAATTGCCTGGAAAATGCTCTCCTCTAATAATTTATGGGCTGTATGGATGAGAGCCCGGTATATGAAGACAAATTTCTGGACTGCAAGCATTGATAACAATGCCTCTGTGATATGGAAGAATTGCATGAAACTCAGGAATGAACTCAAACCATATATACAACGTGAAATTGCTAATGGTGTCAACACAGATCTTTGGAGAGACCCATGGCTAAATGGCCAAAGCTTAATAGATAGGCTAGGCTGGGATAGCTATTCGGCATATGGGGCACCTAATGTGATAGTTAGCTCTGTTATCTCAAATTTTAACTGGCAATGCAGTAATAATTTGGTAGATCGCAATTTCAATGAAGAAATTACATCATTGCCTATACACTCTGAATGAAATGAAGACATATGGAGATGGCGAAATGGTAATTTTAGGCTTGGGTGTGTATGAGAGAGTATCAGGACGATCCACCCTACTATACACTGGAGCAATGTGGTCTGGACTCGATCCACCCCACCAAAAATGGCAAAGACCCTATACAAGGCCATTCTAGGCAGGTTGCCTACCAAGGGAAGACTATGTAGTTGGGGGATAATAGAGGAGGACAGATGTGTGCTGTGTAACAGACAACCTGAAACACACAATCACTTGTTTTTCGAGTGTAGTTTTAGCAGATGATTGTGGGATATACAAAAGCTAAAGTGCTTCAATTCAAACAAAAGTGGCAATTTGGAGGAAGAAATTGAGTACCTGAACGATGGAAGTCACATGTCGAAGTTGATGGTAGAGCTTGACAAGATTTGCTTCACAGCCACAGTGTGGTAGACATGGCGAGAACGCAATTCCCGTTCTTTCAAGAAAAAAAGCAGAGATGTATTAGTCAACGTAGCTATTGTTAATAGAGAAATTGCAATGGTGATTGGAAGGATTAGCAAGAAGCTACTTACCAGTGCAACGGAACAAGAACGATTGCTATTGGGGAGGTGGAGCTGGAAGGAAGCGACCGGAGAAAGGTTACGAGAGAATTTACGTCCACCATGACTGAACCCTAATTTTGCTTTTGTGCTTTTCCTGAGAATGTTTGAAGACGCTAAAAGGTTCCTGTTGGAAGCTTATGTAAAATACCCGTACTCTATAAACGGGCTGTAATTTGGGTCGAGCTGGCTTTTGGGCTATAATAAAGATTTAACCCATTTTCAATATATATATATATATATATAAATGTATGTATGTATGTATGTGTATGTATGTATGTATGTATGAGATTCTAATACATGTCTCTTATATATAATTAAGAGGATTATTGGAGCATGCTTGAACATAAAGAATCATTGTAGAACTTGATCTACCACATATTTCTCTCTATTGCGCATAGATCTGTGAGTGGAATATGGTTTACTTAAGGCATATTCATGCTTTTAATAGTTTGTCATGTGAATAGATATGCCTAGGGGGATTTGGATATTCGATAATGTAAACATTAAAACCCCCAAATCCTCTATGTTGTAATAGTGTATGAATTGTCATGATTATTTGGGTTTTGTGGACTTTTAGTTTTGATATTGGAATAAAGATGAAAAAGGGTGTTGCTACTATTAATTATATTTTTCGTAATTCACCTTTATTATCATTTAATTGTAACCTAAATGCATTCACATTTGAAATCGGTCAAATGTAAACATTTTTATGTATAACACCAAAAATGGTTAATTGGGAGAAATATGAATTATAAACATACATGTGTAAGTGTATGTAATACTCTATTTTTAATTCAGTATTGAAATTATTTCTACATGCCTAGGATGCAAGTTGTAATTGTTATGTATGTATATTTTCCATTCACTACTAATTGTTATATTGTCATTATGCCATCATGCCTATGTTGTAGCAGTAAAAATATGGAAAATCTAACTTGTATACCCTAAATTGGACAAAATGACAATTTCCATCTCATTGGAACATTTCCCTGTTTATATGAATGTTTGCATTAATTAAGCGATATTATTACTATATTTATATAAATGTAACAAATGTAATTGACGTTGTATTAGCGTAACAAATACAGTTAGGTTAGATTCAAATTTTGAAATGTCCCCATAATAAATATATGTTTGGTTGCTTGTGTGTGCGTATATATAGAATGGCTTTAAATATATATTAATAGTGACACATAGACACGAGGTTAGTTGCCATTTATGGTAGAAGCCTGCCCGGAACCGACCGGCAAATCCAGCAACCATAGGTAGGCCCCGCTAATGTGAGATGTCTAGATGTCATAGGCCATTCATAAATTTAGTACACTAGACACGAGGTTAAACCAACTTGTAGTAGAAATTTGCCCGGAAACGACCGACATATCCAGCATCTACAGGTTTGCTACGCCTTGAGAAGGTCTCAAGTGGATGACTCACCTTTTTTTATCTTGTTTGGGTCTCAAGTGGTTGGACTAGGATCCCTATGAATGTTTATTCCTTGGAGAGGAACCAAAGTCATGTGACCCACCCTTATTAGACTTGAGGTAGGTCTTTGGGACCTTCTCTAAAAGTGGTTAGGCATAAAACGATAACGGAGTAGGGTAGTTCACGAGGATGTCCACTTCCTCTACAAGCCTGTAAGGGCTCAACTAGGGAAAGACTCTAAGTTAGTAAGATATGTGGCCATTTCATGCTCACCAACTATCTAAGGGAAGTATTAAGCGACATAGGTGTCATACCGGGTAATATCAGTTAAGTAGTAACGTTCGCAATACTACTTCTCATATTACAAATAAGAGAATACAATTAAGAACTTTAACGTACTAGGATGGGGTTTGAAAGGGATAGGGGTCCACCTCAGGCTTGTAAGAGACCATAATTATCCACATTTAGTAGGGCCATAAGTGACCGAGAATGCCACCTCCTTGGGTCTTTACCCTAAAAACACTAATGGGCGATTGACTTGGATATCCGCCCCATTGGTTAGAAAATTGGTGTTTGTTGTGTGCTGCGTAGACATACCTTGACATATGTAAACTGCTAAAAATATGGACATTAAGTAACACTATATTTCAGTCACACAGAACATTATATTCAAACCCCTCTCGCTAACATCCGATAGGTCAATAGATGTGGTAAAAGCCATGAATGAAGTCATGATTGAAGCCGATGAAGAAGACGAAGTTGTTATGTTATTATTAGCAGTTACTGCTTTACTTCTTTTGGAAACTCATGAGAATGAACTATTTGATGTACCCACTGAACAGATGTAGCTGTGACTATTGTATTTCTATGGTTTTGAAATAAATGGTACATCTTATTTTTAGTATTATATTTTCTCTTTATGTTGTGTGAGATTTCCATTCAAAGTAGTTATGTATATATATATTTGTGCAAATGTAATCCTTGCAGGAATCAATGACCCGTTTAGAATGGCTCTAAGTTTCTATGGGCCTTTCCTGGGTCAAAAATTAGGACCACTTTGGGAGGGTTGTTACATTTATTATCAGAGCCTAGGTTACTCGATTATAAGGGAAATATACATATAAGAGGCATATTTGTGTATTGAAAAAGATTTTTCAAACTATATACGTAATATATATTTACCCCAATAAGCATATGCATTTATGCTAGGCATCTTTATCGTTTTCTTCCCTTTCAGCTCAAATTACTATCTTAGGAGCATCCACTAAAGGATTCTTCCTTTTCTTTTCAGATAGTAGCTAGAATGGCTGAAAATCCAGCTGAGCAGGGTAAACAAGCAGGCCCAGATAATTGCCAGAACGGTTTCAACATCATCTCTGTACTGTTGAACAGGTCCATGTTTCTAATCCTGCCCTTGCAGCTCCTGCCATTGAGGTTGCCTTTGATTTTTCTCGCTTTAGTAATACATTTACGAATCTTGGAGGGAAATCATTTTTTGGAAAGGAAGGCTTTGCTAGTGCCCAATATTGGGTTATGGACTGTGAAAGAATCTTTGAGGCTAGTTCTTGGCCCGATGAATTAAAAAGGATAGCGGCTTGGCATATGAAGGATGAAGCCCTTGAATGGTGGAATCTAATATCAATAGAGAATGAAGGTCGGATCCTTACATGGGCCGAATTCAGGACCCATTTTGGGGCAAAAAATTTTCCAAGGGCAGAAATGACTATTCAACTAGGGAAATTCATCCACCTCAAGCAAGGAAGATTGAGCCTCCAAGAGTACATACCCAAATTCATCGAGTTGTAACCTTGGAAGAGGATTGGTAGACACCCCTATGAACAAAGCCCTTAGGTTTGTTAAAGGGCTGAACACCCCATTGAAGGAAACCCTATTAGCCTAAGTAACATTGGGGGCAACTTTTGAGACTCTAGTTGAGACCGCTACCCTTTGCACAGCTGGAAGGTCCAAGTAGGATAATGAGGGTGAAAAGGAGAAGCTCCAATAATAAAAGAAGAAGAATGGTGGAAAAACAAGAAGAAGAACAAATTCAAAAAGGATGCAAAGACTAGCACGAGGTGCAACCGCAAGGGCCATGAGGCTAAGGATTATAGGACCTCGTTGGAAAAAAAAAGAGTTTAAGGGAAAATGTTACAACTGCCATGAAGAAGGACACATGTCCAAAGACTTCCCAAAGCCCAAAGTTGTCAAGAGTGGCCAGAACTATGCAATGGAAACAACGCACTTCAATGCCGACCCCCAGGAGACCAAGGGCAGCCTTCACTCGAAGGTCTAACCTCTGTTTTAGGAAATTTAGCATACACCTTGCTTGATTCTAGAGCGACCCATTCTTTTATCTCCTAGTGATTAGTAATCTGTTGAATCTTTCCATATCTATCTCTGATAGTCCGATAGAGGTGGCCAACCCTATCGGAGCATCTAAGTATCATGAGCTATTGTGTAAAGACTTAGTATAAGAGGTCGATGATGTCGAGTTCAATTACGAAGCATATGCATTGGATTTTGTGGGGTATGATCTTATCCTAGGTATGTACTGGTTATCGTTTTATGGGGTCATCCTAGATAGCGACAAGAGACTCGTTCAAATTAGGAGCCGAGGAGGACGCAGCCTAAATTTTCCTTGTAATGTTAGAAACAAGGACAAAGCCTTATTATATTCCTTGTCTCCTAGTTCTGAAGGACCAACTTCGGTCCGTATAGTTTGTGAGCTCTTGGATGTTTTGAGGAAGTCACGGGACTTCCACAAAATAGTGAAAACTCTTTTCGTATTGACCTAGAGAAAGACGCTACACCTATAGAACTACCCTTAAGGCATATGGCGCCCAAGGAAAGAAGGGAGTTAGTTTTTAGAGTTGTTACAAAAAGGTTTCATTCGTCAAAGCACCTTAGAATGGGGTGCATCTGTTGTACTCGCCATCAAAGCAGATGGATCTTTGTGTGGACTATAGGGAACTTAATAAATTGAAAAAGAAAAATAGGTACCCTTTACCAAGAATCGATGAACTTTTTGATCACTTGGGAGGAGCCCGAGTATTTTTCCCAACTAGACCTTGCTACGTGATTTCACCAGTTAAGAATTGTGTAGGACAACAAGGACAAAACTACGTTTAGGACGCTGGACGGATTATTCCATTGGTAAGTTATGCTCTTCAGATTAATGAATGCACCCTCTTTCTTTGTTGACCTCATGAGTAGAATGTTTAGGGGCATTCAAATAAAGTGGTAGTAGTCTTCGTAGATGATATCCTACTATTTTCAAAAGATCATAAGGAGCATGAAAAACACTTAAGACATGTGTTAGGGTTGATAGCTAAATTCTCGAAGTGCCATTTTTGGAGGGAAGAAGTAAGATTTTTGGGACATATTGTGTCAAGCGAAGGCATGGCCGTAGACCCCGTGGAATCAGGGCAATCAAGGAATGGAGGACATCTCGAAATGCTACGGAGGTAAGAAGTTTCCTTGGATTGGCTGGGTATTATAGATAATTCATTAAAGACTTCGCAAAGATTGCTACTCCATTAACCCAATTGACAAGAAAGAATTTTGTGTTCGCTTGGAGTAATAAAAGGGATATAGCCTTTAATAAATTAAAGGAAGCATTAACTAGCACACCAATCCTAATTATACCTGATGGTTCAAAATTGTTCACCGTTTACACCAATGCATGTGGGACTGGTTTAGGAGCTGTCCTTATGCAAGAAGGAAGAGTAATTATATATGCTAGTAGACATTTAAGGATCTAGAGAAAATATATCCACTACATGACCTTGAGGTTAGCCGCTGTAGTGTTCGCCCCTAAGATGTGGAGGCATTACCTTTTAGGGGAGAAATTTGAACTCTTTACTAACCATAAACCCTTAAAGTATTTATTTTCCCAACATGACTTAAACTTGACACAACAAAGATGGATGGAATATATTGCCTCATTTGACTTTACGATTCAGTATACCTCAGGCAAGGGAAATGTTGTGGAAGATGCTTTAAGCAGGAAACATGCGATTTGAATGCGATCTCAGAATGGAAACAATTAGTGTTTCTCTCTAATTTTAATTTGCAACCCTCACCAACCACTTATAATGGTTTTCTTGGGGCTATGATAATTAGACCTACCCTAAGGGAAAGAGTCAAAAATGCACAAGACCTTAACGAGGATTTGAGGAGCATTAAAGAAAAAGTGTTAAAGAAAGAGGCCTTTCCTCATTCCGGTAGGTATTCAATCGGCAATGATGGGAGTTTACTATGGAATGGTTGACTTCATGTTCCTAGAGATGAAGGGTTGAGGAAAGAAATCAAAGTGGAGTGCCATAGGTCAAAATTGACCATACACCCCGGTGGGGATAGAATATACAAAGATATGAAGAGAAATCTCCATAGGGAAGGAATGAAGAGAGATGTAGCCGTGTACGTGGCCAAATGCTTGACGTGCCAAAAAGTCAAAGGGGATC
Organism: Allium sativum; assembly: GCA_030737875.1. Taxonomy (NCBI): domain Eukaryota; kingdom Viridiplantae; phylum Streptophyta; class Magnoliopsida; order Asparagales; family Amaryllidaceae; genus Allium; species Allium sativum. The sequence continues at coordinate 889,956,459 of CM060926.1, read as the reverse complement.
AAGGGAAGCCCAGAGGACTGTTACTACCTTTAGAGATCACCACGTGGAAGTGGGAACATATTTCCATAGACTTGTAGAAAGTCTTCCCTGAAGTCAAAAAGGGAATGAAGCCATTTGGGTTGTGGTAGATCGTTTAAGCAAAAGCACCCATTTTATACCAGTCAAGAAGACAAGGACTGCAGCCACATTTGCCAAATTATATGTCAAAGAGATAGTTGGACTTCATGGTATCACATTGAGTATTGTAAGTGATAGAGACCACTTGTTCATAAGATTATTCTGGAAAAGCCTATAGGCTGCATTGGGGATAACCCTTAACTTGAGCACAACTTATCATCCGCAGACAGACGGACATACATAAAGAGTAAACAGAATCTTGGAAGACTTGCTCAGGGCTTGCATCATCGACTTTGGAGGATCTTGGGAGCAGCACATACCGCTTGTGGGGTTCACGTATAATAATAGTTTTCAAACGACGATTGGTATGGTCCCTTTTGAAGCACTTTACGAGAGGCCATTCAAATTTCCAACTTATTAGCGGGAAACTACCGACAAGGTTATACTCGGGCTAGACTTCGTCCTTGATTATGCGTAGAAGATATCTTTAATTTGGCAGAGGATAAGGGAAGCCCAAGACCATCAGAAATTGTATGCCGATAAGCGAATGAGAGAAATTGAGTTTAATGTTGGAGACTTGGTATTTGTAAAAGTATCCCTCTTAAGAAGATTGTTCGATTTGGAAAGACTGGGAAGTTGGCTCCCATATTTACTGGGTCTTTTCATGTCTTTGAGAAGATAGGATCTTTGGCCTATTGAGTAGATCTCCCAGAGTGTCTATCGGAAATTTATAATGTTTTTCATGTATCTCATCTAAGGAAATGCCTTCATGATTCTGCTAGCAGACTCGATCTTGATGAAATCGAGGACATCGAAAAACTCGAGTTCGAGTCCAAGGTGCCCCGTGCCACTGCAAGGATTGTAGAGCACGAATTCAAGAGGCTCCACAACAAAACCGTTCGCCTCGTTCGTGTACAATGGGAAATGACCCTGTGGAAAGCACATGGGAGACCGAGGATAAGATGAGACAAACTCACTCAGAGGTTTTCACGGGTAACTTTTCCTCAAAATATCGTTTATGGATGCATCGTGATTGCGAGATTGGATGTTAGAAAATGGATGCAACACCATTGCACCGAGCACTCATGTAGAAATATATGCATATTTATGTTTTTTGCATACATATTGCACCACTTATTACACCTACATGCTAGGGTGGAGCTCACTTTAGTTGGTATGCAATTCATAATCACTACGAGTCATGAATGCTTATGGATGAATTATAAATAACATTGGTGTACAACATGGATGTGATCATGCAAGTTGTGTTTTTTGCCCTTTAAACAGATTTCAGGATGAAATCCATTTTTAGGGTGGAAGAATGTAACACCCCATAAAATTCATAAGTATAAATAAATAAATAAATAAAAATAAGCAATTAAATAGTATAGTTGGAAAATAAGATTTTGCAGCTTTAAGATTTTGGCTACGAATTCTTTTATTTGGATTCGTGGCGAATTTCTACATTATTTTTATATATAAAATGCCAAAAACCGTTAATGTATGTAGATGTTATTAAAAAATGAATTTGGATCATAAACGCAATATATGTATTTATATATAAAATTAAGTGGATAATATATATATATATATGTGTGTGTGTGTGGGTGTGTGTGTGTGTGTGTCCAAGTTAAATTCTAAATAAAGAGGGATACTCAAATTTTGAATTTGAGATAAGATCTTAGGGGCAACGTATATTACATATATGGAAAAAGATTAATACATTTATGAACAAATTAAATAAAATAAACAGCTCAGCAATGCAGCCTTATTGGGCGTTCCAGTCCTGAAGGGGTCGACCATCCCCCCTTAAGGGGTGTCGAGCGTCGGTCAACCGCTCGGGGTTGACCGCTCGCAGTTGGACAACCCAATAAAACTAGCTGTTTTGGGTTTTTTGAGGGATATATATAAATAAGAGGTTTGTATTAATTCTAATTAATCCAACGGTTTATGCTCACATGGGCAACTATATATATCCCCTCTTATTACACTATGAAAACCCTAATCATTCTCCATCTTTGCCTCTATTCTGCCACTCCTCTATTGCTAAATTCCAAGGAATAGGTTAATGTTTTCTTCTAATTCTCCAACTCTAATTTTAACCTCTCTCTATTTTATTTACATAAGTTTAGTAACATGGAATTTGGCATAAACACATATATATATATATATGAGATTCTAATACATGTCACTTATATATATAATTAGGAGGATTATTGGAGCACGCCTGAACGTAAAGAATCATTGCAGATCTAGATTTACTGCTGATTTATCTTTATTCCGCCTAGATATGTGAGCGAAGTATGGTTTACTTAAGGCATATTCATATTTTTAATAGTTTGTTATGTGAATATATATGCCTAGGGGGGTTTGGATACTCGATAATGTAAATATTAAAACTCCCAAATCCTCTATCTTGTAATAGAATATGAATTGTCATGATTATTTGGGTTTTGTGGACTTTTAGTTTTGATATTGGATTAAAGATGAAAAAGGGTATTGCTACTATTATTTATATTTTATGTAATTCAACTTTATTATCACTTGATTATAACCTAAAAAGGTTCAGATTTGATTGTTTCATGATTTGAATTGGGTACAGATCATATTTTGGATCTAAATGCATTCATAATTGAAATAGGTCAAATGTAAACATTTTTATGTGCATAACACCAAACATGGTGAATTGGGTGAAATATGAATTATAAACATACATGTGTTAAGTGTATGTAATACTCTATTTTTAATTTAGTATCGAAATTATTTCTACATGCCTAGCATGCAAGTCGTAATTGTTATGTATGTATATTTTCTATTCACTACTAATTGTTATATTGTCATTATGCCATCATGCCAATGTTGTAGCGGTAAAAATATGGAAAATCTAACTTGTACACCTTGAATTGGACAAATTGACAATTTCCATCTCCTTAGAAAGTTTCACCGTTTGTACGAATGTTTGCGCTAATTAGGCGATATTATTACTATATTTATGTAAATGTAATCAATGTAATTAACGTTGTATTAGCGTAACAAATGCGGTTAAGTTAGATTCGAATTTTGAAATGTCGCAATAATAAATATATGTTTGCTTGTGTGTGCATATATATAGAATGGATTTAAATATATATTTATAGTGACACATAGACACGAGGTTAATTGCCATTTGTGGTAGAAGCCTGCCCAAAACTGACATGCAAATCCAGGTTTACTATGCTTGGAGAAGGTCTTAAGTGGCTGACTCACCTTTTTATCAAGTTCGGGTCTCAAGTGGTTAGGACTAGGATACCTACGAAGGTTCAATCCTTTGAGAGGAACCAAAGTCTTGGGACCCACCATTATTAGGTTTGAGGTAGGTCTTTGGGTCCTCCTTCTCTAAAACTGGTTAGGCATAAAACGGTAGCGGAGTAGGGTAGTTAACAGGAATGTCCACTTCCACTATAAGCTTGTAAGGGCTCAACTAGGGAAAGACTTTAAGTCAGTAAGATATGTGGCCATTTCATGCTCACCAACTATCTAAGGGAAGTATTAAGCGACATAGGTGTCATACTGGGTAATATCAGTTAAGTAGTAATGTTCACAATACTAATTCTCATATTACAAATAAGAGAATAGAATTAAGAACGTTAACATACTAGGATGGGGTCTGAAAGGGCTAGGGGCCCACCTTAGGGTTGTAAGAGATCATAAGAATCCTCCTTTAATAAGGCCATAAGTGACCGTGAATGCCACCTCGTTGGGTCTTTACCCTAATAACACTAATGGGTGATTATCTTGGATATCCACCTCATTGGATAGAAACTTTTTGTTTGTTGTGTGCTGCGTAGACATACCTTGACATATGTAACCTGCTAAAAGTATAGGGTATTGACACTAAGTTACACTATATTTCAGTCACGCAGAACTTTATGTTCTGACCCCTCTCCTTAACATCTAACAGGTCAGTAGATGGGGTAAAATCCATGGATGAAGTCATGATTGAAGCCGATGAAGAAGACGAAGTTGTTATGTTATTATTAGCATTTATTAGTTTACTTCTTTTGAAATCCCATGAGAATGAACTATTTGATGTACCCATTGAACAGATGTAATTGTGACTGTTGTATTCCTGTTGTTTTGAAATAAATGGTACATCTTATTTTTAGTATTATCTTTTCTCTTTCCGCTGTGTGAGATTTCCAGTCGAAGTATATGTGTGTATATATTATGTGCAAATGTAACCCTTACAGGAACCAACGACCCATTTAGAATGACTTTAAATTTCAATGGGACTTTTTAGGTAGAAATTTAGGCCCATTTTGGGCGGGTTATTACATGCGGTGTGATGTTGTGGTGTTCGATTTTGGGCGCAACGACCTAGGGAGTTCGTTTTATTGAAATAAGGGGCAAAGTTTGGTTGAAGTGATGATGGCGTAGTATTTAGAAGGTGAGACCTCGGTGTGGACGAAGACGATGGGAACTCTGATCAATAGAGAAGGTTCGTGTGTGTTCACTGTAGCGGGGAATAAAAGGCAGTAGGTCACGATTTATTTTTGGGAAATGGAGTTATGTTCGAGGTGGCACATGAGTGAAGGAGGCAATGCTGAGTTGATGGGTGGAGGTCAACAATGAAAATGGTGGCCGGGGTGATGTGTAGGGTGAGGTCGCGATTTCCTTTGCCTAGTGAAAGTCATGGTTTTGGCTTTTGGATTAGGAGACTAAGTAGTGATTATTTAAATAATGATGGTAATTTATTTAAATAACATTGTGGTTAATTTAATTGATTATATATATATAATCCTATTAACTTATAAAGTTAATATAAAACATAGCAAGCATCAAAGAAAGAAATCATGAAGCCAGTTGAGTGGGTTTCTTAGCTGTGAAAGATACGAACTGGAGTTTGTATTGGATTTTTGGAGTCACTTAGGATTTTATAGTTAAAGTCAGAATGGAATGCCAATAAAAAATCAAAGTGATTAAATCTCACTCAAAATTTTCATATTTAAAATTATTTTGAATGGATAAAATAATGATTGGTTGTTTGGATGCACTGATAATTTATTTTCAAGTTAACTACTATTATATATATATAGTAGTTATATCTAGGCTTGGTAGTTGGATATTCCCGCACACTTTAGCGGATGAGACACTATCCCCCCCCCGCATAATAGCAGATACCACTCTATGCCATGATATCCCATCTTGAAGCGGGATTGGTATTACTTATGTGATTAATATCTGTGGTTGCCTGAAAAACAGGTTGGAGGGATCCAACTGGATTCCTCAAATATTATATTATTGTTTCCATATTTATAGTGATATATGTTGTGATTAGATAATTATGTGTTCGATGTTAAATAGCATCGACCCTTGAATTTTGTATCTAGATACCATATAATGTATTAAATTGCAATAAGGAATTTTAAAAGTTAATTTTAAATTCAGGAAAATTCATATTATAAAAGAGATTATGGAATTAAATTAGAATTCAATTGTTCACAGTTTTGTGGAAATAATGTATATAAGAAAATTTAACAAATATAATATCTTATTTATTAAATATGATTTTAGGAATTGAAATCGAGTTTAAAAGGGGAATTTTAGTTTAAAAAGAATTTAAAAGGAAAAGTATATTTTTTCCAAATTAAAATTGGACCATGAATAGGCTTGAAATATAACTTGTTTTAATTGATAAAATAAGGAGGTAATTTATAAAAGATGTTTTGAAATTGTTTTGTAAAGCGTTTTGAAATGAACTCATCATCAAAAACATAGATTTTAACATTTGTTATAATTGATATTTTCCATAATAATAGGAAAGCACGGACTATAACACTATTGTGCAGTAAATGATTTCCGACAGGCAATGTTTTAAGTTAAAAGGGAGATTGTAACATATATCTAATATATGGTGTGGATTATTCGAGATGGATAATCTTTGTCCATTTTGAAGTTAAGAATGCTATGCAGCCAAGGTCTGAGTGGTAATTATACCGCAAATTTATAGACTTCATTATTAACTAATAAATAGAAGAGACTTAATATCGATGATCAATGTTAAAATATAGTTAGTAGAATATATAGTACTTCGGGTTGTCATAATTATGTTTTATGCACTATTCGTTTTAACCAAAGTAAGTACAGTTTAGAAATATAATAGTGAATATTTTATAATTATAGAAAATGAATGGTTTGTGGAAAAATAAGCGCATGGAAATGTTTTCCAATGGTAATAATGAATATCTTCTAAGTATAGAAAATAAAGAGTTTGGTGAAAAATGGGAATGTTTTCCAAATGTCGTAAGAGAGAGGAAAGGGTTTTGACAAACATCGTAATCAGTGATATTTGAGATCAATTTTGGGAAGGATTTAATTAATATTAATAAAAAAAATGGTTCAATGTTGTTTGGTTGAATATTTGAATGGAAATTTGGTTGATTGTTGTTTTTTTGATAGTTAAATAACTGATTATGAAAGTATTGACTAACTCAATATTATCGTGGTCAATACGGGGAGAACAGGATCAGATTTATTACCTGAAAATCACTCCATATAGGTATAAGCACCGTGAATTAGATTATATCGAAGATAATCAAAGACGGAGCAAAGTGCAAAGGCTATTTTTGTTAATACTAATTAGAAATTGCCTAAGATGGATTAACAGAAAATAGTGCCTTCGGTTTCGTTCACGCCTAGAATGAATTTGTATGGACAGACGTCTGACAATGTATTTCATAAGATCACGTATGTTGATTCTTGTAAATATATCAAGTATGGTGGCAGAGAAGGAACCTTCTTGTAGCTTAACACCCAAAGTATATTTGTGCAAATCAAATAGTGATTTGCAGATTTGACAATGTGGCATTCAAAGTCTGAATGTGATGTCTGGAAAAGATAATCATGACCTCAAGTCTCGTTAACCGGAAGATGACTGAAATCAGGTAGCACTAGGGATATATGGGTTATATCTATTAGGATATATCATCAACTGATCTAAAGAAACGGTTGTACCTTTCTGTATGCTTCGAAACAAATATGATTGGAAGGTCAACAATCGTGGTGATGATATATTCGGTACACTCAAGTAGAATGAGTAGCCGGTTTTGTATGAAAAAAATGTTCTTGTTGAACCCATTGTTTTTTCTCTAGAGGATGATGATCGGAAGGTGGTTCAACACCTAATCATGTTGGAAATCTAAACTCCAATACGAGTTATATGGTTTTATTGTAAACCAATTATATTGAAATGTGAGATGCAAGCATTTCGGCTATATTCCTATTTTATTTGTTGATTAATAGACATTATTATAAGTGAAAACTAGGCACACATCCCTAAAAGCAAACTTAATTAGGCTCACATCCCTCCCAACTTTTCAATGTCAACCCTCCCCTATTTTGGAAATTCCGCCTTTTACCTCTTTTTGCCCCCAAAAAAGTGATATCACATAAAAAAATCTTAATTCTAGAAATATTCCAAGAAGTCCACGCAAAAAAAATGCATACATGCATGCAACTTTTACCAATAGTTGCATACATGCATGCAACTATCTGAATACACATGCACTAAAATATGCACGCCTTTTTTTTTTTTTTTTCTTTTTTAACTGCAACATGTTTTGGAAATATGCACGCCTATTGAATAATTGTAGTATACAATTATCCAGACATAAATGCATACTTGTATGCAAGAATGTTTTGCAGAATTGAGGCATGGTAATATTCGCATACTTTATGCAGTTTTTTATGTATAACTGCATACAAGTACATAGATATATGCTACAACATGTTTTCTATACAGAAATTGAATTTTTGCATGAAAATATGCACGTATTTCATGAAATCTGCATACATGTATGCAACTGTTTGATGCAGAAAATGAAATAGATGCATATTTGTATGCAACTATTTTGAAATAAGTGCATCTTTCGATGCATTTTACTACATTTTCGGTGTTTTTTGTTTTATTGCTTTTTTACGTGGGTTTTGATGGTTTTTTCCGTTAATTTTTTTTCTTGATTAAATGTTTAATTTAATTATGAATTTACATTAAAAAAAATTCATTTTTTATTTTTTGTCCTATTTTCGAAAAATAGGGACCTAATTTACAATAAGTTTATAAGCGGATGTGAGCCTAATTTTGAAACTTAATAGGGACTTGGAAAAACACGCCCTTATTATAATATCACTGGATTTTATAATAAAAGTGATTTAGTTATCATAAGGTAAAAACAAATGACATGTTTATGTGTGATCGTGTCTTACAAGAGTTCCATTCTTTGAAAAGGATTTTAAAAAATGTTAAGCAGTTGTTTGGAGTTTACTCACACCAGTCCCATGATTGACCCATAGTTTATTTTGTTTTATTTTGCCTAGCACTCTTGGGAGCCCGAATTTGTCTGGAAAGTCAAGTAGTTTGCGTTCTTATGGATGCACTTGGAGGAGCGGAGGCTTCACCGTTAGTTATTTAAAGTTTGTTTCCATTGAGTCAAATGTAAATTGTACTCTAATAATGATATGTATAAAATTTACAGTTCTATATTTTTAAAAACTATTATGTATTATATTTTATTCTGTTGTGATTGTGAGATTCTGATGTTTTTTCTGTTTCTTCCATCTCTTTTCTTCTTTACTTCTAAACATTCGTATTTTCATGCAATTTGGGTTGGATGTTTGTTGTATTTAATTGACTAAAAAGGCACGGATTTGCGGGCCTCTACACGAATAGGCTAGTAGATGGGCATCATTTTGACAATAAATGCTAAGAATTTGTATCATGAATCAATGTAGTTGTTTTTATTCAAAAACGAAGATGGGAAGCCTTTTCTGAAGAGATTTTGAGAATTTACATCAATTGCAGGTATGCCTTGCCCTCCTAAAACAATTATGAAAAAGTGTCGACATGCCTTAACATATCACGAATTTCAACTTTATTACCTGAGCCAGTATGCTTTACAAAATGTAAAATGCCTTTTATTTCTCTTCACCTTGACTAAATTGACCTCCTGTTAGTTTCTGCATGAACAGGCTAGTGATATCAACTCATGTTCCTTGTTACGTATGGATTTCAACATCAGTTTCCTTACCTCACATACCAATACTATGGTGATCGAAAAATTATTCAATGAACAATAAGGCCTAGTTGAATAGTTTATAATTTCTGTGTTAACCACTTCAACAAAAAATCAAGACATGCGAGGCAAGATTTTTTTAAAAAGAATGGTCTATAAGAGGTGTAACGATCTTCCCCTTATTATACCATGAAATCAACAACAAATACATCTTACTTCAGAAAACTACAAAAGGTAGATTGTCGAGGAAGAAAATAAAATTAAACATTGTATTAAGTATAACTCAAATTTTCGATGTTTTGATAGCGACAACTATGCAATTATATATCATGTACACAAACCAACTAGGGAGGAAAAGATATCAAAAATGAGTTCAGCATAAAGATGTAGTAAACAGAAAGGACGAAAATATTTATATGAGACAGAAGAAGAGATATACAAAAATGAGACGATAACAGTGAAAAAAGAAGAACTATTTATCATAGAATGCCATGTTTAGAGTATACATATGTCAATATCTCTTCAAGAGTGGCATATATGCACAAATATACAAACTTGCAAAAATGCACGAAGTGAGACTATAACTTAAGTCACTAGTCTCGATTGCAAATGCTCTAACCAACTAAGCTATGACCATTTTTATTTCTGAATAGAATTCACTAAATGGGATTCCTTTATTCAAATAGCTGAATGTTGGAACAATTCATAGTTCATATAAATGTTTAGCCGTCTTGTTTACATACATTCAACCAGATAAATTAAGTCAAATTTAGCTCATTTCTTTGCGGCTTGTATTTTGATTCAATTCAGCCAGCTGAAATAAATTTCAGCCACTAGAATGGCTAATTTCTGAAAATATGCTTGTTGATATGCCTTTTGTTAAGGCCGTCAAAGAGTTGAATGCTCATAATTATGTAGTACAAGACTTCAGTGGACATGTTATACAATCCTAAGACACCTTTTTGATTCGGTTTTATCATGGCTCGACAAAACAGAAGTATTGAATCCCTCAGGTTGGCATACCCTATGGATTGGTAAAACTAAACTTTGGAAAGCTTTAGGTCAGAAAAGCTCCTGATCGGTAATGACTCTAGATTGGTAAAGGCATACTAGCTACAGTTGGATTCAAAGGAGAACTAGGTCCCGGATCAAAAAACTCCTTGATCAAAAATGTCGATCCCGAACATATCGAGACGGGGAAGGATCCTCCATATAGCCCTATTCCTACTCCGAGAATACAGCTTCCAAGCAAGTATTAGATAAATGGCATATTCTATTTCCCCACCATACTCATCCCACCTTCCTTAGAACATGGAACCCATGCCATATGTCCAACATCAGGCCCAACCATGCCGAACAAGCCTAATATCCTCCTAAAGACAGACTCCAATGGTCAGAAGACCACTTCCACTCTGCGCCTACATTCTTCAATCGGTTACCATGTGTACGGGCCGACCCGACCCATATACTAACCTATGAATAAACCCCTAGAGCTACATGAAGAGGAATTTTACCATTTCAATCACTTTCGTGTAGTTTACAGCAACATCACGGCCAAGTTTTTCTTGAATTTCATAGTTGTATTTCAAGAGTTTCATAGCTATAAGCATTGTATTCCTAATTTCATATAAAATCTACATATTATAAAGTGGGCGTCGACTCGTTAACATCTAACCACTATAAATTTGTGTATGCGTTGCTTTTTCCTCATTTTGATTTACTTTTTTTTTACTTTATTCTCTATTATTTCCTATTTTGGGTGTTGTGCCACATTTTGGTGTTAACACTTTGGTTCTTTCACTGAGAGACTTTTAAGTTCTTGGTAATTAGGGGTTTTTCAACTACTTTCTGAATCACCAAGCTCGGAGAGAAAACCCTATTTTTCGCATTTCCCATAATTTCAGCATTTTCATTAATCTCAACAACAATGGTGTTTACAAGAGACGATGAGATTAAGGCCATCTCTAAGCCACCAGCAGGCAATAGCCAGCATTCAACGATTTAGCCTACGCAACCTACACCGAACTCTGGGTCAGTACCGAACCAAGCCCAGGTTGCCACCACTTCTGCTGGCCCAACAGATCGAGCTCTAACTTTAGCCTTCGACACCCAAGCTGACCAGATGTTGCTAATGGACCAGTGTAGGGATACCGTTATGGCATTGCATATTCCGTCACAGGAGAATACCACGTTGAGACATGATTTGAATCCAATGGCGAGACAATAGGAAGCATTCAGGAGGCAAAGAAATCCTTCCCCACACAATCTCCAAGCAACCAGAGGCTCATCTTCATTTAGAAGGAGTGAGCAGCAGCGATGGCAGCGACGACTTCTAGAGAAGGCAAAACATATTCAGCAACTTAGGTTCGACACTCTACCTACTCGGGTAGAAGTAGCGATTCAGATCGACAACACTAATCCAAGCCTCACTGAGCCGAATCTACTCGATCCTACTTCAAGGTCCACCCGAAATCCTCCCTATGTAAGTAAAAACGACACTTCCAGAGCCAATCGCGCTTTCGCATTTCCCACTTGTCCTCTGTGAACGACCAAGATAATATGGGTCAAGGAAGTACCGCTTGGACAATGACCCAGGCAACATTACCCGACAAGGGCTCAAGAGTGGCTCAACGAGTTGATAACGTAGAACCAAAATGTGTGATGACTAATGTTGAGGTTGCAACAATGACTCATTAGATTATAAACGACAATAAAGGCTATACCAATGAGGACTAGGGTTGGAGCGTAGTCATACCCCATTTATCGATGACATTTTAAAAGCTGAATTCCTGAGAAGGTTTAACCTGCCTCAAATTTATCACTATTCTGGAAGAAACATTCCTGGTCAACACTTGGCCATACACTTCTGGTTTATAAATGTAGCGGCTGCCCTGTATGCCATAAAATGTAAGGCTTTCCTTATCTACCTCAATGTGGTAGTGCTTATGTGGTTTACCAGGCTGCTTCCAAGGTCGGTGCCAAATTTTGAAGATCTAGGTAAGAATTTTATGAACCAATTCCATCTGTATACCGCTAAGTCAAAGAACATGATGTTTCTCTCTTGAATAACTTAAGACCAAGGAGAAATGCTACGAAGTTAACTCGGCCGTTTTAATATAGATGTAATGGAAGTCATCAGCCTCAATCTAGAGTTATTGTTTATGGCATTGGTGGACGGAGTTAATGCTGAAACTGAATTCGTAAAATATCTAACTGGAAAGCCTCCTATCTGACTTGACATGTTTTATGAAAGGCGGACATGTACTTGCTTAATGAGTAGGCAAGGAGCAATCGAAAAAGGAAGGTGGATGCATAGTCAATGTTAAAGGAATACAAAGTAATGTTGTGGTGAAGCAATCCAGAGATAATTCCAGCAAGGTAGATGTGAACGTCGGAAATTGCGATAAGCAAAGTATTAACCATTGAAGGAATATCAATGGAGGAAACAAGAATAAGAAAGGGAATGCTAAGAAGCCACCTAATTCTAGACATTTGACACCTATACTCCACTAAACGACACAGTGGAAAACATTTATCTTGATGGGTGCCAAACCATGCAGTTTATGAAGTCACCTCCACGTGCATTTGACTGAGAAGGAGGCGCATAGCAATTTTTTTTGTTCATTTCATGAGATTAATGGCCTCATGATGAATGAGTGCCATCGTCTCAGAGATATAGTGAAGAAATTGCAGATAGAAGGAAAGTTAGATGAATAAAAAGTTTCCTAAGGGACGGGTCAGAAAGGTTCAATTCCCAAACAAGGTCAGGCAGCTCCTAAAGCCACTGCCCATCCTGGAAATTGTGACAAAGATAAAGGTATAATTATCAACATCATCGTCGGAGGACCACATCCGGCGGGTTTTAGTGCAAGATCATGGAACCGTATGTGAATAATGCAAAACATTTGGATGTTGGTGAAGCAGTACTCCCATGGAAAATGTTCCAGTGAAGCAAAGGAGGACAAAGACTAATGACATTTTCTTCCGCAATAAGGAGTCAAAGAGGGTAAAAGCCCCAAGAATTGATATATTGGTAATTACGGCCATCACCGGCCCAACTACTATATGGAAAGCCCTTGTGGATTGTGGTAGTTACATAAATATTTATTCAAAAGAACCCATGATCATATGAGGTTGGAAGAAACATATTTTAAACCTTGAAAAGGCCGGACATGTGGCTTCAATTACTCGACCAATGAGCGGGTTGGAGTTGTCGAGTTGTCTATAGAGCTGGCGAGCGGACCACAGGAGAGTGTGCATCCTCTCATTCTTTATAATGGACACAAACGCTCCACATAATGGCTTTTTGGGCCAGTCCAACCTTGTTGAATTTAGAGCCTGCATTGCTCCTTTGTGCTTGCTCTTGAAATTTCCGATAGAACGTAGGGTTGGAGAAGTATAAGGAGATCATGTAGAAGGACGAACATGCTAGTTAGAGGAGTGGAAAGAAGTCCATGTGAAGGAAGTTTCAGTGCCCAAAGATGTCCCTCTTCCTGCTAAGGAGGCTGAGGCATAGCAATAAAGACGACATCCCGGCCAAGGACCGTCTAGTTGCCTACCAGAGAACACTGATCCTAGAGGGGATGAAGAATAGGGATGCAAAAAGGCGACTCCCGAAACATGGTGGAGATTCCGATTAATAATGACAACCCGACTAAGGTCTTGAAGATCAGATCTCACCTAGACCGCCTCCGGACAAGGGAGTTGATAGAATTCTCCATACAAACCTCGACGTGTTTACATGGACCCATACCAACATGTGTGGGATTTCCCCATCGATCATAATCCATTCATTCAATATCAACTTAAAATATGTTCTTGTAAAGCAGAAAAGGCACATGCTTTCTATGGAGAGATCGGCTGTGCTTAAGGAAGAGGTTGGAAGGCTAAAGAACAACATGTTTATTCGAGACTTGACGTACCCCAAGTGGATATCGAACCCAGTTCTTGTAAAAAAGGCAAATGGGAAGTGGCATATGTGCATTGATTTCTTAGACTTGAACAAGGCATGTCCCAAAGAAAGTTTTCCGCTTCCTCGGATTGGCCAATTTGTCAACTCAACGACTGCGCACAATTTTCTTTCTTTTATGGATGCTTACTTCGGGTGCAAAAAGATAGCAATGCATGTTCCAGGCCAGGAACACACCAATTTCATAGTAGACCTTGGGATGTATTTCTATGTGGTTATTCCATTTGGACTAGACAACGTTGGAGCAACATATCAACAATTGGTCAATCGCATGTTCTATAACCAAATAGGGAGATCGATGGAGGTTCATGTAGACGACATGCTTGTGAAGTCGAAGTAGTCATCCAACCACGTCAGGGACTTAGCTGAAATGTTTGGCATCCTCTGCCAGTGTGGGATGAAGCTCAACCCTTTAAAATGTTCTTTCAATGTTGCATCATATAAATTCTTGTGTTTCTTCATCATCCCACATGGGATTAGGATTATTCCTAAGCAAATTAAAGCCATAAGGGGGTATCCGGGACCCCAAAACATCAAGGACGTGCAAAGCTTGGCTGAGAATCTGGAAACACTGGGCATATTCATATCTGGAGCTATTGATAAGTGCTTCCCCTTCTTTGAATCGATTAAGCGAGGGAAGCTCAATTTTTCTTGGACTCCTAACTGTGTCAAAGCATTCTAGAATTTGTTGGATCACTTGGAGTAGCTCCTTTTTTATCAAAGCTGGTGGATTACATGGACTTTTTTGACTACTTAGCAATATCTCCTCATTTCATCATCTATGTACTAGTCCGCAAAGACAATCAAATTCAGCGAACGGTGTATTATGTATGTAATAAGTTTACGCGGGCAGGGCACAACTACTCAAAGTTCGAGAATCTTGCTTACATTCTGTTGATAACATCAAGGAAGCTCCGTTATTACTTCCAGACCCATCCTATTAAAGTGTATACTGACTAGCCGCAACGACAAGCCCTTTAGCGACTTGAGGCATCAGGGAGGTTACTCATGGAATATTGAACTCAGTTAGTTCGATATTGTATATATTCCTGATGGGCTAATCAAGGGCAAGCATTGGGGAACTTCATAGCTGAGTTCACTTCTCCGGAAGACAAGAAAGATGTAAGAATTGTCCCACCAACTACTATATGGAAATTATATACACACGGAGCTCAAAACGATCGATGTTCCGGTGCCAGAGTTGTTTTGCGCACTCCTGAGGGACGTTCGATCTATTATGCGCTAAGGTTGGAGTTTCTGGCCAAAAATAAAGAAGTCGAGTATGAGGCCCTATTTGTCGGGCTTAGACTCGTAGACGAACATGGAAGAAAAAATGTCGAAATCTTCTATGACTCACGGGTTAATTTATTTCAGGTCATGAGGGAGTTCCAAATTAATGTGGCACGGCTAGCAAGTTACTTTAATTTAGTGGAAGAATTGCTGGACGGAATTGACTATTACAGCATCTCTCATATCCCTAGGGAGAAAAATCAGAGAGCTATCCAAATGGCGAAACTGGCTATTTTTGATGATCTGGAGAATATGGATATGACCCCAGTAGAAGTGTTGGATGCTCCAAGTATAGATCAGATGGAAATTGATCAAGTCCTACATACCGTACCCGAGAGGGAGTCATGGATGACTCCAATCAAAGATTTCCTCTTACGGGAAACCCTTCCGGTGAAAGAATGAAAGGCGTGCTCTCGTACAAAAAGTCTCAAGATACATCATTTAGGGAGACACTCTGTACATAAAGGGTTTCTTGGTTCCTTTACTCCGGTGTATCGCCAATGATGATGTCAAATGCATATTGCAGGAGGTGCACGAAGGCTAGTGTGGTGATCACACCTGGGGGCAAACTTTGGTAAAGAAGATACTTAGGTATGTGTATTTCTAGCCTACTATGATTCGGGATGAAGTTGACTATTCATGACGCTAAGACGAATGCCAGAGGTTTGTAAAGATTTCTAGAGCTTGCCAACTCAGCTCACCCAAATGGTCAGTCCTTGCCATTTGTAATCTGGGGAATAGACATCATCGGTAGCCTTCCAATCTCGAAAGGTGGAGCAAATTATGCGATCGTGGCGGTTGACTACATCACTAAGTGGGTCGAAGCTAAACCACTAACAATGATCTCAACGAAGTGGGTGATCATATTCATCAGCAAAAACATCATATGCCGATTTGGACTTCCCAGGACCATCATCACTGATAATGGGACCCATTCGGTAGCGAAGAATTTAGAAATTTCTTCCAATACTATCACATTAAAACGAATACACTACAGTTGCACACCTACAATCAAATGGACATGTCAAAGCGGTGAATAAGATCATCAAGTCCATTCTAAAGAAGCGATTAGAGCTATCTAAAAGAAAATGGGTCGATGAGTTACCATTATCCCTTTGGGCTTATTGTATCACCTATGAGTATACAATTTGCCACACTACATTCGCCTTGTCTTATGGCTTTGAGCCCGTGATGCCTGTGGAGCTTGAAGCCCCCTCTCATTGAATGACATACTACGATCCTTTAACTAACAAAGCACTTCTCCAAGAAACATTTGAAATGATTGACAAGAAGAGAGAGGAGGATAACTTTCATGCTTCAGTGCAAAGAAAATGGATCATCCGATACTACAACAAAAAAGTTTGGCATAAGACCTTTGAACCCTGCTATCTCATTCTGAAGGGCATCTTCTCGGCCCTGGTGCATATAGGCTCGAGATGGGAAGGACTTTACGTCACTTGACGAAGCCCGATGTTGGAACTTTCACGCTAACAACTATAGTTGGTGATGATCTTCAAAGAGCATGGAACGTCAAGAGCTTGCAGCCATATTTGACTTAGGCTTTTGTTCTTATACTTTTATATTTTTCATTTCATTTTTTCGACTATGTAATAAAGTGTGACTTGCCAATTGTTATGAATAAAGGATATTTTCCATGCTCCATGACTGTGTTCATTACTTTGGTTATGTGTTGTTTTTCGACGTGCCAACAACCAAACAAAAGGAATGAATAGCTCCCTGATGACATTCGTTGGCTCACGTTTTGATGAGATGGCTCAAATCTGTGACTAGTCGGATTTGGGTTGACTAAATTCGTGCTTGACATCGACGCTCGACACAGTTATCCTTACTTTATGAAACAAAGTGTTGTAATGACGCTTGGTATTACGATACATAGTACCATGATGCTTTAAGCTACGACGGTTAGCAATTATTGGCAATAGTTCTTTATGACTTACTTGTTGAAACCTATTGCTTATGACTAGATTTAGCAATATTTGAATTGCAAGTATACCAATGGAAAGAAGTATAGTATTTGTAGACAAATAACAACGTTTTGTTAGACAAAAGCATCATTTTATTTTCAAAAGAAGGTTCTATACAAGGTTACAGGAAAAACGTGAGGTTCGCACTCGCAGCAACACCAAAGATACTAAAGACAATACAAATGATTAATTAACTATGCCTTCGATGACCTTATTGGCAGTCGTTGTCTTCTTCTTCTGCTTCTCCTCAGCCAACTCGACCAGCTCCTCCATAGTAAGGATGCTCCACTTCTTGTGCTTATCAGTTGGGGAATCCTTAGGTCTAGAAGTAGGCGTGTCATGCTTCTTCTTATGGCACTTGACATAGATAGGTAGTGGAGTTTCCTAGGGTAGCAAATCTGTGCTGGGAGGAGGAATGGCTTAAAAAGGCTTGACTACAGTGGGCCTAGAGTTTGAATCATATTTGAGGTAGAGATGCTTTCCATTGTCCCAATCCTTCATCTCTCCAAGGGTCAGAGGTTCCTTCTTCCGATACTCCACAGTGCAAATAATATCTTCTTCCTCCGGTTGAAAGTTGTTGCCATCTATCCCCTTCAGCGAATCAATCATCCCTTTATCTTTATCTGCGTCTCCGGAAGAGGGTGCTTTTTGCTCTTCAGTCGCTTTCACCTGAGCCTCAGAAGCGATCTTCTCTATAGGCATACCTAAAGCAGGAAGAGCCACGATCAGTCCTAGTTGAGTAACGGGCCTCCCGACTGGAAGCCCGACTTCTAGACGACATAACATGATTACGTTCTGAAATTGGGGAGAGAGAAGAGAAATACCCTCGGCTAAAGCATCTCCGGGAGTAATAGAATTCTTGACTTCCTGAAGGGGGTCAGAGGTTTCCATGAGGGGATACCTAGCCCATATGGATTGTATTCTTCCACTATTTCCGATGATTGGGATGGAGGAGGCAAAATGATTACTTCTTTTATAGGAGGATCGATCAATATTCTTTTCGCAGACTAGTGAGACAATGCTCATATTTTTGACTTGATCAACTACGCTACCTCCCGTTGGTCGCCTTCATCATCAACAATTCTGTTAATTGCTTGCTTCCAGGTCCGCCTACCACTACAATAGATAGGTCTTCCAGAACCTCGTTTTCGGAGTCATATTTGTAAGAATCTGAACCACCAACTTACTCACATAGGGCAAGAGTCTATCCTGCCCAGCCAACAAGTTGATAACCTTCCTAAAGACACTCCACTAAGCACCAGTAAGGAAGGGGTAGGTTGAATGGTGGATTGCATTGAAGTTGCATCAACCTTACCCACGTTAGGTTCCCCTCCTATAACTATTTTACCTTTCTACCTGTATCGCTCAACATCCTTCTCCTCTTTGAATAATTGCATTCCTTTGGCGATTAAAACCTCCAGCCCATCGCCTGTGACACCCCACGTCCATTAATGTCACTCATTAAGAGAATGCATTAAGTTTCGTGAAGCATTATAGGTAAATAGAAACAGAAATATTACAAGACAGATATAAAAATAGCAGTGGAATAAAAACAAACTTTATTAATCATAAAGCATCGCGGTTCAAAACATCATATGCCTGAATTATAAAAACCAGTACATCATAAAAACTTATGTCTTGTAGTTAAATATCAGAGTACAAAATTAAAGAAGAAAAATACCCAAATAAAAACATGGCCATAGTAGCAAAGATAGGAGCCTGAGCCATACATCAAAGCAGCTCTAGCAAATGATAGCAGAATCTTGGTCAGGCTTGAATATTCCCACCCTAAGAACCTAAGGGGGGGGGGGACAAAAGAAAGAAGAGGAAACAAAAAGGGTTAGACATAAAGTCTGGCGAGTCTAGTTGCTTTTAGCAAGTAAATAAGTAAAAGTATCATGATATGTATATAAAGTGGATAAGAAAGATAACACCATGAAAGGCAGGTATGACAAGGTAAACATGATAGAGTGTATGCGCTTCTCTAAAAATTACTCTGATTCTTTGCACTTATACTAATATAACCAGAATGAGACGATCCCAACAATTATAAGATGGTAGACTTGTGCGTACTTCTGGTGAGAGGTTTTATCCCCATACAATCCACAGACAGCCCAATCCTAACATGCTCCTAAATTTTACCAGAGTCTAGATGTACCCTAACCGCTACCCTAATCGATTGGCTCCATACTCCGTAGATACCCTGTGCCGGCCCACTAGTAGGAGGTATCACTTCCTAAAGTGGCAACCCTTCGTGATGTGCACAACCATATCTATGGTTTCACGATCGTCTTTTCCTCTTCTCCCTGAACATGGACGCACATGTCTCGATCGGTTTGCACCGCCCACACCGTCCTCCACATTTGGATCTCTTACAATCAACCCAGTAAGCATGTCCCAACTCCAACTTAGGCCGGAGTACTCGTCTGATGTCGTTCTATGAGTTACTGACTGAAACGGGTCCCACACACAAGATGATACAATCTCTCCCCCTTATCTTGTATCCCACTAGGATTTCCACAGGTTATGTAGACCTATTGGTGTCTATAATTACATAACCCCATCATTTCTACCGGTTATGCTTACCTAACGGTGTCTTTAATTACATAACCGCAACCGGTTAAGTTTGTTGGCCAATATACATACATACATACATACATATATACACACACACATATATATATACATATATATTACCCACCCTACCCAGATTTACTTAACCCACCCGTTGTTTCAACCAAGTTTACTTAACCCCTGTTCAAGTTCATGTTCATATAATCCTTATGGATTCAACTAGGTTAAGTATTCCAATTCATTACCATGTCCATTTATGGTTATAATGTCCTGGACCCCTCACATTAAGCCTACCACTTCTGGATGCTGGATATGCCGGTTGGTTCTAGGCAGATTTCTTCCACAAGTCGGGCTTAACCTCGTGTCTCAGCATGTCTCGTATTTATGCACCTAGACCCCTCACATTAGATTCACCACTTCTGGTAACTGGATTTGCCAGGCGGTTCCGGGCAGACTTCCACCACAAGTGTAATCTAACCTCATGTCTAGGCGCAGTTACAGTTTCTGGTTACTATAATCCAAGCATTCCACTATTATCCAATTTTTACCTATGTCGTTATAGATTTCATGCCCCTTTTCCCCAAATATGTTCATAATGAATTATATGCCCTAAATTCATATTTATAAACATTATTCAAGTTATGCCAAATTTTCCTTTACAAGTTATGTCCAATTCCAATGTTTTCCCCTCATTCCCAAACTAACGCATTCGCATATTTTTAGCAGTTATGCCTCCGCTCGAAAGTAGCCTCGCTATATATAATAAATGGGAAAGGGTGATGGAAAGATGACAGAAATGATTATTCTAACAAAATTGACATAAACATATAATGGCATAATGTTAAGATGGACATATAAGAACAGATCCGGTGAACTTGTGATAATAAAACTGGTTCTAACATAGTAGGGATGTCATAGTAGGCATGATTAGATCTAAACAAGGATTTAGATGTCTAACTAATAATAGATCTAAATTAACCACAAACATGATAGGTACAGGAAAATCTAAATAGTGAATTTGATCTATAATAAAAAGTAGATCAGACATGATAAAGGTTAAGATCCAAGTCATAGTTAACTCAGAATATCATGGATTCACAAATTACAATAGATTTGGTATGATTCAGTCACAGGGATAGATCCAAATTACAGTCATATCATGTTTTACTTCTAAATATTTAAATCTAAAGGTAACTTAAACTCACAGCATTTGGATCTAGAAAGATAGAAGAAGAATAGCAAAGGTTGAATCACAGATCTTCAGTTGAATTTCTAAACTTGATTGCAGAAGAAGAAAAAGTTTTGATTCAGTCCAGGCACCGATAAGATTTAGGCCTCCATTGATTTCAATGTGAGAAAACTGGAGAAATGAGGTCATATATATAGACCAGCCACCAGAACTGACCTGCCACGTAAGCACTAGGGGGGTCGACACCCCTTTTATGGGGTCGACCCATGGGTCGACACCCCCTTGAGGAGTCGACACCCCTTGGCAGGATATTTCCCACTCACTCGAATTTCTGCGATTTTGAATTTTGAACTGAAATTTTGAAATTCTTGACCATATATATATATATATATTCTTGCACGTATACAATTTCAAACCTTCATAACTTCTTTATACAATGTCCGTTTTACGCAAACCAAATGTCTATCTTGACCAGAATTTTGAGACGGATGCAATGGCGTAGTTCATTTCCATTCATTCCTAATATTAAATTAAATATTCTTTGATTTATTCTCGTTAGTGTTGTTAAAATTACGAGGTGCTACATTCTTCCCTACTCAAAGGATTTCGTCCCTGAAATCTCCAAGTTAAGAAGAATGTATATCCTACCATCCATCACCCATATACTCATCCAACAATCACAGCATTCATTGTCCTTAAAGAGTTCTAATGCTTATATGAACATATGCAAAGGTGTGTATATGTCCCCATACTAATGCGAAGATCAGGTGGTCTACTGATTCAGTCAACCTCATTAATGCAATGTATGTTAGTGCTATAAATGTAACATGTATGCAATAATCCTATTATAACATGTAAATTCTATATGTGTACACAATCATTAGTCCAAATTCAACATCCATATGATGATACATCCATTTCCATCCATTAAAAGAAGAAAAATGCACACACATCCATATGCAGTATGAGAGTGATTGAGCCGATCTAGTGCCTAATGTGTGTATATGCATCAATGAGCGACCACTAGCAAACACTTGCATCCATCAAGCATAACATGTCTAAAACACGTGTTTACAATCATAGGATTCCTACCTAAAGGTCGATGATTCGATCGATAGGATATACTTAAATGATAGAAACAAGCATACATAAAAGCTATGGAAAAGGAGTTAAGAACATACCCTCGAAAAGAAAAGGGTATGAAGCACGAATCTTGTCTTCGGTCCCCCAAGTCGCATCCTCTGTATCATCTACCCACTGAACCTTCATCAACTTGACTTCTCTATTGCGTAGCTTCTTAAGATCTGATCCAATAATACGGGAAGGAACTCGTCTGACTGTCGCCTCCCATTCAACCTCTACTTCCTCCAATATACTCGACTCAACTACTTCTGTTGTATCATGCAAGCACTTCCGTAAATCAGAAACGTGGAAAACATCATGAACACCAGATAATCTCTCTGATTGCTTTACTCTATAGGCCATTTGACCAATCCTTTCTGTTATGGGAAATGGCCCTACGAATCTTGGTGCTAACTTCCCTACAGACCCGAAGCGAACCACATTCCTCAAAGGTGACACCTTAATGTAAACCATGTATCCTACTTCAAATTCAATGTCAGTCCTTCTCTTGTCTGCATAGGATTTTTGCCCATCTTGAGCGCTCTTCATTCGTCATCTAATAAGATCAATCTTCTTGGACGTTTCTCTAGCCATATGTGGTACAAGTAATAGTATTTTTGTAGATTTCCACCAACAAGTTGGTGACTGACAGGGTCGTCCGTATAATGCTTCGAAGTGTGCCATTTAATGCTAGCTTGATAACTATTGTTGTTACTAAAGGGAGATGCTCTTCCCAAGTCCCTCGGAAGTCTAGGATACACAGCCTCAAAAGATCCTCTAGAACTCTGTTCACCCTCTCCGTCTGCTCATCGATCTGGGGATGATAAGCGATGCTCAAACATAACTGTGTGCCTAGTGCTTCTTGCAAGATCCTCCAAAATTCACTAGTGAAAATGGGTCGCGATCGCCTACGATACTGGAAGGTACTCCATGAAGACGGACTACCTATCGGACATAAACTACTGCCAACCATGCTGTCGTCTCTTACTCTTAACTTGAATGAAATGAGCGCTCTTAATAAGTCTATCTGCCACAACCTAAATACTGGTGTTGTCTTTCTTTGATCTAGGCAAACCATATATGAAATCCATAGAGACACTCTCCCACTTCCATTGTGGAATATCCAAAGGATGAAGTAGACCACCAGGCTTCTTTTGCTCAGCTTTGACTTGCTGACAAACCAAACATTGAGAGACAAACTCTACCGCATCTTTCTTCATCCCAACCCAATAGAAATCTATTAGACCAAAAAATGGTCCTAACACCCAATTGATTACATTTTGCAGAGAATAATGAGGAATCATGAACTAAAAGCAAGAAAAATCAGTCAACACACGAAATTTATAGTGGTTCGGCATTAATGAGCCTACGTCTACTTCATAGTTTCTCATTTCATTCCAGAATTACAATTACAATGAATATTGACACTTAATCACTTAAATAAAATGAATAATTCTCTCCGAATTCATTGATTTTCATTGGAGAAGAAGATGGTTATTGATGGGGGAATTCGGCCATGGCTACCATGAATGAATGAAATGCCAAAAGTCCCCTAAAATCTCCACGAAATGCTGTATTTATAGGCGAATGGATGTTGCTCCTGGGATTGGTTCGGGTGTGACGTGGCAGCCATCCAGCGGGTCATAAAGAAGTAGTGGGAGACGTGGAGAAACGGTTTCCAGATCATGGGCTGCCAAAGTGTAAGTAGATCCGAATGATAAGCCTAGAAAATAGGAGCATATTGAGGAGTGGTTGCACTTCAGGCGGTTCGGGTAGAGGGTACTCCGATCCAATCCGGAGAGAGGGATCCGATCCGATCCGAAAGGAGAGATCCAATCCAATCCAAGGGGGGATCCGATCCGGTGACATTTGCATGAATAATTCAAGTTTTGCAGCTTTCTATCACTCCACTCAAGTGATCACCAATCAATGTAAGTTCGTACCCAAGTCCCTGGCTTTGGGTAGCCTGGTTACAAAGCAGGCTAACAGAAACCCTCTTCATATCCCTATACAACTTATCGCCACCTGGATGAATAGTCATCTTAGAATGATAGGCTTCTTCTACGACTGTCTTTAGCAAACTTCCAGTTCGAGGAACACAAAGCCTTCCATCTCGTCGCAACCACCCTTTATCGTCTATGGAATATATATCGAGGTGACTAGAAGTCTCCCCTTTACTGAGCCTATCCAAGATGTCTGAAATATGTGGATCATCTCGCTGCGAAGCTCTTATCTGATCCATAAGAGTTGGTCGTATCTCTAGCGATGCAAACAAACCAGGCAAAAACTCGGTGGTGGGTCTAAAGTCAAAAGTCGATACGAACTCCAACCTTTTCCTTTCCACAAACAGAGGACTAATGGTCATCCTCTGTCTACTCAGTTCATCTGCCACCGCATTACCCTTGCCAAGGGTATAAGAATTCTCAAAGTCATATGTGCCAGGAACTCCATCCACATTTGCTGCCTTAAATTAAGATCCTTCTGCGAGAACAATTACTTGAGATATTTATGATCGGTATACATCGAACTTCTCTCCAAGCAAACAATGATGCCATGTTTTAAGCACGAACACTATGGCAGCTAGCTCTAAGTCATGGGTAGTGTAGTTCTTCTCGTGATCCCTTAGTTGTTTGCCTCCATAACGTACTACCCTCCCCTCTTGCATCAGAACCGCAGCAAGCCCTGTACCACATGCATTGGTGTATGCTGTAAATACTTTGTTCCCATCAGGCAAAGTCAAGTCTGGGCTGTTATCAGAGCCCTCTTCAATCGCTGGAAAGCAACATTAAAATCTATATCCCATGAAAACGCCAAATTCTTCTTCGTCAACCTGGTGAGTGGGGCTTATATCTTTGCGAAGTCCTTAATGAAATTCCTATAATAACTTGCCAATCCAAGAAAGCTTCTCACCTCCGTTGCATTTTTCGGAATTTGCCAATCTTGAACTGCAACTACCTTTGTAAGATCTACTGCTATCCCATCTTTAGAAACTACATGCCCTAGAAATCTCACCTCTTTTCTCCAAAAATGGCATTTGTAGAACTTTGCCTTCAGTTGATGTGCACAGAGAGTTTTCATAACTTCTCTCAAATTTTGGGCATGCTCTTCTTCACTCTTTGAGAAGATTAAGATATCATCAATAAAGACCACTACAAATTTATTTAGAAACTCCCGAAACATCCTACTCATCAGATCAACAAAATAGGCGGGTGAATTCGTCAACCCAAAAGGTAGATCTAGCCATTCAAAGAAACCATCTGGAGTCCTAAAAGTCATCTTACCTACAATGTCCTCAGCCACCTTCAACTGATGAAACCCCATGGCTAAGTTTAACTGAGAAAATACCGAGGCACCAGCAAGCTGGTTAAACAAGTCATCTATCCTCGGGAGTGGGTGCCTGTTCTTCTTAGTGAGTTTGTTCAACTTTCTGTAGTCCACACACAAGCGAAGCGAACCTTCCACCTTAGTCGCGAATACTACTGGAGCACCCCATTCAGATATGGTTCGCCTAATAAATTCTTTCTTAAGTAGCTTCCCTACTTGCTTGCTAAGCTCCCTCCTTTCCCTTGGAGCCATATGGCGCACAGGTAATGCAACTGGCTTTGCAATGTCCACCAAATATATACCAAAATAAATCTCGCGCCTCGAAGGTAAGCCCCGTACCTCATCAAAAACATTAGGATAATCTCGGACTACTGGAACAGATTGCAGATCATCGATAGATGCATCAAGAGACTCTAGGAAACTAAGCATAACAGATCTTTGCGGGTCATAAGAAATCTCGAGGGTCCTCCCATGACAAGTCAGAAGCCTAACCACCCTCTTCTCACAATCCAGAATGGCACCATACATGGCAAGCCAATCCATCCCTAGAATCAAACCGTAGCCCATAAAACCGAGCACATATGTGTCGCACTCAAACTCGACGCCTAACACAAATATTCTCAAACCCCGACAAATCATGGATAAATGAGCCAAACCTCTGATGGGGTTTGAGAAAATAATGGGATCCACTACAATACGAGTATTTAAGTGTAGAGATTCAACCACATAACTAGATATAAATGAATAAGAAGCGCCAGAATCAAAAAGAGTTCTAATAAGATGATTGGAAAGAGAAATCAAACTTTCCACGAAAATTTTCCTACCTCTATTCGAAGCACTAATCATGAGAGCATGCACCTGCCCTCTAGAACCTCCTGCCCTTTGACCTTGTCCCTGTTTCTTCGGGCACTCCCTAGCAAAGTGTCTGACCTGTCCACAGTTAAAGCAAGAATTCTTCCTTCTTTTGCAGTCCTTGACCAAGTGACCCTCTTTTTTACAACTGTGACACTTCCTCTTGTCCTTAGCCTTGTCACACTTTTCGCCTTTCTTTTGTTGTTGTTGTTGTCCCTTCTTGGGCCATACCTTTCCTCATCCTTAACTTCCTTCTTTTATCCTTTGTCTTCCTCATGCATTAAGGCTATATCAACAAGTATTTCAAAAGTAGCTCACATTGGAAAATGGGACATAGCTAACCCATAAAGGGGTTTATTCAGCCCTTTAGCAAACCACAAAGCATTCTTATGCGGAGTATCCACCAGTTCCAATCCAAATCTTGCTAGCTGGTTGAATTTTTTCATATATTCTTTAACAATCATGTTTCCTTGTTTGAGCGCCAGGAACCTCTCCATTTGCATGCTTTTCTCAACTTGAGAAAGAAACTTCATTTCAAACCTCATTCTAAAATCATCCCATATCTCCACCGGATGTCCAGCTTGGGTAACTTCCCACCAGAATGAAGCTTCATCTTTCAGTAGTCAAACAGCTAACTGAATCTTCCTTCGATCTTCTACTTCGAAAATTCCAAACAAATCCTCTGTCTCCTTGAGCCAATTCCTTGCTTCTACGAATGTTTCGGTTCCACGGAATGGCTTCCCTCCCAAGGTACAGAAATCTTTGCAGATCTTAGCGAAATTATCTTCTCTTGGTGGAAGAGGAGGAGGAACGACGGGTGCGACTAGGGGAGGAACGTCAGCTTGACCACCGGTAGACGCCGCGACCTCTAGATACCTACGGAACCAGCATGGTATCTAACGCCCTTTGGAATATTAGGTTCCATAGACTTTTCTTTTGAAAATGCTTTCTTTTAAAACCTTTTTGAAAATAATTTTCAAAATCATTTATCTATTCTAGTAACCTTCAGCTCTGATACCAAGTGTGACACCCCACGTCTGTTAGTGTCACTCATTAAGAGAATGCATTAAGTTTCGTGAACCGTTATAGGTAAATAGAAATAGAAAAATTACAAGACAGATATGAAAATAGCAGCGGAATAAAA
Source organism: Allium sativum (assembly GCA_030737875.1). Lineage (NCBI taxonomy): Eukaryota > Viridiplantae > Streptophyta > Magnoliopsida > Asparagales > Amaryllidaceae > Allium > Allium sativum. Next base: position 889,928,843 of record CM060926.1, on the reverse strand, counting down.
ACAAACTTTATTAATCAAAAAGCATCGTGGTTCAAAACATCATATGTCTGAATTATAAAAACTAGTACATCATAAAAACTTCTGTCTTGTACTTAAATATCAGAGTACAAAATAAAAGAAGCAAAATACCCAAATAAAAACATAGCCATAGTAGCAAAGTTAGGAGCCTGAGCCATACATCAAAGATGCTCTAGCAAACGATAGCAGAATCCTAGTCAAGCTTGAGTATTCCCACCCTGAGAACCTAGGGAGGGGGAATGGAAGAAAGAAGAGGAAACAAAAATGGTCAGACACAAAATCTGGTGAGTCTAATTACTTCTAGCAAGTAAATAAGTAAAAATATCATGACAGGCATATAAAGCGGATAAGAAAGGTAACACCATAAAAGGCAGGTATGACAAGGTAAACAAGATAGAGTGTATACGCTTCTCTAAAGATTACTCTGATTCTCTACACTAATACTAGTATAACCAGAATGAAATGATCCCAACAACTATAACATGGTCGACTTAGGCGTACTTCTGGTGAGAGGTTTTAACCCCATACAATCCACAGGCAACCCAATCCTAATAAGCTCCTAAACTTTACCAGAGTCTAGATGTACCCTAATCACTACCCTAATCGATCAACTCCCTACTCCATAAATACCCTGTGTCGGCCCCACAGTAGGACGTACCACTTCCTAAAGTGGAAATCCTTCGTGATGTGCACAACCATATCTACTGGTGTCATGGTCTTCTTATCCCCTTATGCCCGAACATGCACGCACATGTCTCGGTCGGTTTGCGCCGCCCACACCGTCCTCCACGTTTGGATCTCTTACAATCAGTCCAATAAACGTGTCCTAACTCCGACCTAGGGCGGAGTACTCGTCTAATACTATTCTATGGGTTACTGACTGAAACGAGTCCCACACACAGGATAATACAAGCTCTACCCCAACCGGTTAAGTTTGTGAGACAATATATATTACCCATATTTACTGAACCCGCCCGCTGTTTCAACCAAGTTTACTTAACCCTTATTCAAGCTCATGTGCATACAATCACTATGGATTTAACTAGGTTAAGTATTCCAATTCATTACCATGTCCATTTGTGGTTATAATATGCTGGACCCCTCAAATTAAGCCTACCACATCTGGATGTTGATATGCTGGTCGGCTCCAGGTAGACTTCTTCCATAAGTCGGGCTTAACCTCGTGTCTCAGCACGTCTCGTATTTGTGCACCTAGACCCCTCACATTAGATTCACCACTTGTGGTTGCTGTATATGACGGACAGTTCCAGGAAGACTTCCACCACAAGTGTAATCTAACCTCGTATCTAGGTGCAGTTATAGTTTCTAGTTACTGTAATCCTGGGCATTCCATTATTAGCCACTTTTTACCTATGTCGTTATAGGTTTCATGCCCTTTTCCCCAAATATGTTCATAATGAATTATATGCCCTAAATTCATATTCTTAAACATTATTCAAGCTTTTCCAAATTTCCCCTTTACAAGTTATGCCCAATTCCAATGTTTTTCCCCTCATTCCCAAACTAATGCACTCACATATTTTTAGCGGTCATGCCTCGGCTCGAAAGTAGCCTGGCTATATAAAATAAAAGGGAAAGGGTGAAGGGAAAATGAAATAAATGATTATTCTAACAAAATTGACATAAACATATAATGGCATAATGTTAAGATGGACGTACAAGAACAGATCCGGTGAACTTGTGATAATTAAACTGTTAATTACATAGTAGGGATGTCATAATAGGCATGATTAGATCAAAACAAAGATTTAGATGTCCAACTAATGATAGATCCAAATTAACCACAAACATGATAGGTACAAGGCGATCTAAATAGTGAATCTGATCTATAATAAAAAGTAGATCTGACATGATAAAGGTTAAGATCCAAGTCATAGTTAATTCAGAATATCGTGGATTCACAAATTACAATAGATCTGGTATGATTCAGTCACATGGATATATCCAAATTACAGTCATATCATGTTTTACTTTTAATTATTTAAATCTAAAGGTAACTTAAACTCACAACATTTGGATCTAGAAAGATAGAAGAAGAATAGCAAAGGTTGAATCACAGATCTACACTTGAATCTCTAAACTTGACTGCAGAAGAAGAAAAATATTTGATTCAGTCTAGGCACCGACAACATTTAGGCCTCCATTGATTTCAGTGTGAGAAAACTAGAGAAATAAGGCCGTATATATAGCTGCCAGCCCCAGAACCGACTTTCCACGTCAGCCCTTAGGGGTTCGACCCTCCTTTATAGGGTTGACCCATGGGTCGATACCCCTGTAAGAGTCAACACCCTTGGGCAGGTGTTTTCCCGCTTACCCGATTTTCTATGATTTTGAATTTTGAACTTTTGGAACCTATATATATATATATGCATACATACATACATACATACACACACACATACATACGTACATATATATATATATATATATATATATATATATATGTATATATATATTCTTGCAGGTATACAAACTTAAAAACCTTCATAACTTATTCATACGATATCCGTTTTACGTAAACCAAATATCTATCTTGACCAGAATTTCAAGACGGATGCAATGGCGCAGTCCGTTTTCCTTTATTCTGAATGCTAAATTAAATATTCTTTAATTTATCCTCTTTAGTGTTGTTAAAATTATGGGGTGTTACATTGCCCCTCAGAAATTGGGCCCTTAGCTCCTCTTCATTTACTGTGCCATCGGCAGAAACCCTTCTTTCCTCATCTAAAAACACCTCCTAGGTGTCGGCTAGTGTTTACGGGTAATCGACCACCCACGATATGTCTTGATGGGGAACTCGAGCATAAAACATAAGCACGTTGTTGCCAAAATCCACCCGCATCTTTTTGGTCTTGCCACATGATTTTCCTTGTGATCCTAGATTTCTATGTCATGATGGGGCTGACAATTTAAAGCATTTTCTAGTGCAACATGAGCGTTTTCTTCCGCTTTCTTCCTTGCTTCCTTGGAGGCCGCAAGTTAGGCTTTAAGATTTGAATTATCTATTTCCGTCTGCCCCTTCTCACTCTCTATCCATTTGTTCTCCGCATTCCGAGACTTATTCTCTCTCCCACCAGCTTCACATGATCCTGAGCAGCCTTAGTCGGAACTGACCAGCGACTAAGCTGGTATTAAGCCTTACTCGCACATTGTCCAGTTCTCCTTTAGCCTTATACAGTTCCTTGGTGGATGCCAGCTAAGCCTCAAAATCTATCTGTTCTTCTCGGGTTTTCACAAGAATGCATTTGTAGCACGCTCGCTCCTCCTTCATATGGGCGGTCTCCTGCTCCGAGCCTTTAATGACTTCAGACAGTTGCCTTGAAAAGATGGACATTTCATTGACTGAGTTAGAATAAACTTGATGTTCGTCCTGACCCGATAGCTAAAAGACTCTGGAATGAAAGACAAGTTAGGAACGAACATCATTCGAGAGAAATGATACTGGGGAAATGTCTTCTCCAATTCCTTGATCCTCTCTTCAAGGGTCTTCTCTTGCATAGAAGAAATTGACACCTGAGGACTTTTATTTTTGTGCTTAGTAGCAGCAGGAGATTCTCGAACTCGGGAAGCAACCAATTGTGATAATTAAGGAAGATTGACAAGAAATCTGTGATGAGAAGTCTTTATTTGGGAGTGTTCACTAGTAGTTTTTCCATTACCCCGGGAAGATTTGTCGTGAGAATGTTAGGCATAAAGACATTTTTTTTTCATGCTCTTTCTTTCTCTCTTGGGCTCGCTCCCTCCCCTTTTCTTTCCTCTTCCACTCCACTCTCTCTTATCTCCTCTACTCGTGCTCTTTTTGTCCCCTTTCATGAGCATGCCTCTCATTGTATTCCCTGTCTCATTTTTCCTAGGAAGAAGTTGGACCACCGGGAATGCCTCTGTGCAGACTTATGCCAAGTCAATCATGGTATTTCGCTCTTTTCGTCGTGGGACCTGTAATTCGAGAAATGATCAAGTAAGCACTTGGCATACGCAGTTAAAAAAGTGCGGTGACGTGCAGTTCTTATATGTGTGTCCTAGTGCCGCCAAAAGGACTAGAGATCAGAGTTAGGCATACCATTGTTGTCTCCGTGGCCTTTGCGGGAGTTGTCTCTTTAACACACTTTAGGAAGAAACCAAGAGTCTAAATTCTGTAAAGAGTATATAGTATCCGGCAAATCCAAATTTTCCAAGCCCGGTATGGTGACTCAATTTCCTCTGACCAGGCGCCTGGATAGGAGACTTCCTTCTTTGCAGTTGTATCCTTCGGTTAAGGGCCTCATGCTTTTTCCTTGACCACCTTCTGGGACATAACTCTTTTTTCCCTTTTGTGGGTTCTCGACTAGACCCAGAGGCATCTATATCTTTCTTTCCTTTACTCTTTTTCAAAATCTTCTTGACTTGGTAGTCGAGCTGCAGTAACTGCTGACCCTACGAATGAGGGAAAGACTTCTTGCCCCTCGACTGGAGGCATAATGATATCAGACACATCTATTGGAGGAGCGTCCACTGGAGCTCGAGCCCTGAGGGAAAGATTGGCATTAAGGAGATTACGTCGATGAAAGAGCTCATCTGAGATGCATCTCTTGACACTGCGGCTGCTTGCAAGAATGCTTAGTAAAGTGTCCATGCGATCACAGAATTCTTGACTAACAGATCCAGACGGAGTATCACCTGCAAAAAGGAAAAATATTAGAGTCTCTCTCTTTTAGCTGATGAAAGCAAGTTAAATTTCGACGCTTGCTGCACTTTGTCCACCTCCTAGCACAATCTTCTTGTAGAGGAACGTAAAATCATTTATGTCTTATGTCTACAATCTTGCTGAATCCCTTTGTGATGACTTTGTTGCTTGGAGCAAGTTCAAAACAAATAAATGAAGGAGTTTGAGTTTGACTATGCTTGAAATCGCAAGGATAGAAAATATCATCAAATGTTGGCTCCTGACCCATATGCTCTGTAAAATTACGTACATCGACTGAAGATAAGAATATGTCGTATGGTGCAGCTACATAGGCGCTAGTTGCATGGGTTGAAAGAAATTAATGATGAATGGGTTCAAGGGAGGAATTGTCATAACTTTGCACATTTGACGACTAACCGCCAAGAAGCCTAATGGAGGGTTATGGGAAGTCTATCCCAAAGTCGAAATCCGAATGTTCTCCTAAGAAATTTTATGTTTAAGACTCAGCCTCCATAGCTTCCCTTTATCCAGGTTGGACGACAAAGAATCTTTAAGATTAACTAGAAGTACTATTCCAGGGAGCTTATCATGAGCTACTCCTACTCCTCCTTCCCCTTTCTCCCATAATGACGACTCTTATCCAGGTGAGGAAATGTAGGTTTCAGCTTCACGGGGTTGAACTCTGAATTGAGTATCCTCATCTAATTCAGACTCAGATTTAGACTCTATATACTGATTGTTGCGAGTACCTTTCCCCTTCCAGCTCCTGAGTCCTTGTGTCATGTCTCTTAGACATCTTTTGGTTGTACTATTCAAGAAACATTGCTTCGTTAGAGTGAAAAATATATACCCTTTGTGCGTATACTAGTATATTGCGTGTAGTGCAAGTACATTAGAATAACGGTATGGGTGTAACAACAAAAATAGGTACTAGTTCGACTCAGAAGACCATTGTTCCCAACTGTCTCGCTAAATCTCACTAGGCGCTAACTCCATTGTGGGAAGATATGTTCTGCAGTATGGATAAATTGAAGTCATGTGCTATGCGATATCGGATTAAGTCCTTGTATGCTCTATCCTAACTATCCAGATGTCCACTGGAGATTGGTACATTAGTTTTTATCATGATACGCAAATCCATTGGGAGGAGATGTCAAAAACAGGAAGGTTGCAAGGTTCAGATTTTTTAAATCTAGGTCGAAATCCTCTAATCGGCATACATCTTCTTTGACCTGATCTCCCATCGAAAAGCATGGCTCAAACACCTCGTCCTTCGAACCGACAAGACCTTAGGTCGGTAAACATCTTCAACGATTTGATCCAATTCGAAACCCAACATCTTTTGTTCCAGCTACCGGAACGACTCTTATGATCTGATGCCCTCCCAGATCGATTCCTTCTCCAGACTCCATATCTCCTTCTTTCCACTAACATCGTGGTTCCCTTGTAACACTCCACAAACTTCAAAACTACCCATCATCTTCTCCAATACGCCAAACCCATCGAAACCTCTCCACGCTTCATTCCGAAATCAAATTGTTTAAGAGCCACTTCCTCTTTTTATCTAGCAATGATGTAGAGGCATCAGCACCACAGTTATAGGCGATTCAGACATCGCCAACGACAAAGTTAAAACATGAAATCAAATTTCATGAGTATGAAATTATGAGTAAGAAAGAAACTGAAACCCAGTTAAATTAGTGTCATTTTGAAGACAGGTCTAAAATCAAAGGTTGACAAAGCGATTCAACATTACTAATCGAATTTTATTAGTGTTTTTACAAGTTATGGATCTTTGTCTCAGAGTAACTAGGAGTAAAAAGCGAGCAAATAAAAATTATAGGCCAAATATTTATAGGGACTGACAGAGGCTCTTCATATACCCTTGAAGTGACGCTTGACTCGATCTGATTTGATCAGTCCCGGATTGGTATGTCGATCCGATGCTACACTTCGGCAATGGTAAGCTAGTTATGAACAAGTGTCGGTTCGACTATCAACCCGAGATAGTACCGAACCAAAAATGAAACTCTCGAGGCATATCATGTTTGAGCAATTAAACCACACACCGCCATGTGTATGACTATGGTCTGACTTGACCATGCGCTTGACTTGCATAAGAAAACAACATCATTTGGCAAGGAATTGTGTGTGAGGAATCACATATGGGAGTATATGATTTAACACAACACCTCATCAGAAGAAAATGACATCTCCAAGTGAGACAGCTCAACAAATTCAAAGCATATTCAGTTTAAAATGCAACATGCTTTGGGAGTCAAAGTGTTGACCTACCTTTTGGCAAGGCCATCAAAGACTCGAATGTTCATAATTACGAATTATAAGTATCTAGTGGACATGCTATAGAAGCCCAAGTAACTCTTTTGATTTGGATTTACCTCGGATAGACAAAATAGAATTATTTAACCCCTTAGGCCAGCATACCCTCTGGATTGGTAAAGTTGAACACAGGAAAGCTCTAGATCAGAAAAGCCCCAGATCGGAAAAGATCCCGGATCGGTAAAGGCATACTGCCAAGAGTAGGATTCAAAGGTGAACTAGGCCCCGATTGAAGAACTCCTGGATCGACAATTGTCGATCTAGGTCATGTTTGTTCCTACTCCAAGAATACTGCCTCCAAGCCAATATATTAGCTAAATAGCTTATTCTATTGCCCCACCATGGCCATCCCACCATCCTTTAAACATGGATCTTATGTCACATGTCCAACATCGGGGCTAATCATGCCGACCTAGCTCAATTTCCTCCTGAAAATAAGCTTTAACGGTCAGAAGACCTCTTCACTAAGTTCCCACATTCTCGGATCCGTTGCCACGTCCGTGGGTCAACCCAACCCATATACCAACCCCTAGAGATGCATGAAGAGGACTTTTCAATTTCAATCAATCTCACACAGTTTACAATAGCATCAAAACCAAGTTTTTTTGAATTTATAGTTGTATTTTGAGGGTTTCATAATTGTAAGCATTGTATTCCTAATTTCATATATAATCAAGAGATTATAAAATGGACATACGCTCGTTAGCACCGAACAACTATTAATTTATATGCATTTCTTTTTCATCGTTCTAATTTACTTTTCTTTATTTTATTCTCTACATATTTTTAATTTTGATTGTTGTGCCACTTTTTTGGTGTCAATAGTGCTTCTCATCAACGAAAAGATATAACTCATAATCAAGAATTATATATGTTTCTATTGATCAAAACATACAAGGATAGGCATTTGTAACAACCCGCATAATTTATGATTATTTATTTGAGAGATTTATTTAAATCAGGTATCATGCATTCGCTCTAAAACCCAAAATTTGTGACTTTTTGTAAGCGGATGAAATTAGACTCAAGACATCTTCCATCAAGCTCAAAATACCATTTACGATCTTTTTTAGCATAAACATCGATATGTTGGGAATTGACTATTATTGAATGTTTCAGGTAGTGCTTAGGGGTGCAAACTTAACTCATCACCCCTACTTCCTTATATCCCACTAAACCACTCCCCTTTTCATATCATTCCTTATAATTCATAATTTTATAACTACTCAAGCCCTGAGAGGAAAGGGAAAATAATATTCCTACGCTTTAATCTTTGGAATTTTGAGTGATTTGCTTTGCAAATTCAAAGAGAAGATTGGGTAAGTTCATCTTCATCTTCTCCAACTTGTTTTCTCTAAAATTTTGAGATTTTCCTAAACCTAATTATTAGAAAATTTTGTGTATTTTTGTGTGGATTAAAGATTAGTGAGTTATACTAGATGAGAGAACGATTTAGCCAGTTTATGCATCTTCTCTTTTCTTCTAGTAATCACTGGTGAGTTTTTGGGAACTCACATCTGTGTAATCAAGCTAATAGACCTGACACGTGTGCTCTTAGCACTTTTATATTGTGTATGCATTTAATGGATTGGTCTGTTTGTGCGTGAACCTTCCAGTTTATGAGTTCTTATTTCATTAATATGAATTCTAGTGTAAATCTTTACGGAGATTCAAGTTTTGAGTTTTATTTCAATGAGCCTTGGAAGCTTCATTCTCACATAGATAATGTTATAAGCCTTTACCACTACTCAGTGCTCGTCTGAAATCGATTGTATATTCATGGCCGTGGAAAATAACAGCCCAGGCTTTAGCTCAGACGTTTCGACATAGTCCCCAGACGTCTGACCTGATGCTCTGTTAAAAATAAGAAAAAGGGGAAAAACTTGTTACAAACATATGGAGGAAGGAATAAACGTCTGACCTGGGAAGGGTACAAAAAGAAGAAAGGAAGAGACCTGGACAGATGTCTAGGGATAAATTTTACACATCTGACCTGCTTTGAGATGCACTACTTTACTTTTTCATATAACGTTTAAAATTTTATCGATTCAACTTTCTCTGGATTGATTTCTCACTATTTTTGAGTTGATGTCTTCTTTTCCAGGCTTTTTATTTTTTCATTGTGAACGAATTTATGAAGGATATTTATGAGATCTAATTTATGTTATTAAAACGTGAATTATGTGATCGATTGTTCCTACAATCGTAATTATGAGTTTTTCCAATCCAAATTATAAAGGATTCAATATACTGTTAGTGAATATCAAATCTTTTACCAAAATTGTTTCTAACACTACATTCATCGTACAAAGTTGTTTTACGAACTGTCTTCCAATCCTACTAGTATGCATATTTTAAAACCATTTCCTTACTCGTACGAAAAATCCAATTAAACACCTTAGTAAAATAAGTGGTATGAAGCACTTGCTTTTGCTTCACCTGTTAATTTTGGAACTCGTTCGATTGGAAACCTTATGGATTTTTTTTAGTGGAAAGCTACAACTTGTTCATAAATATTCAAGTAGAGCGAGTGGTTATGGGACATGTAGCTAAACTCTAACATTTACTAGCTTGGAGTAATTTACACTACTTTTGATCAATTGTGATCTTTTTGAGATTTAGACTAGCTTTATGTGAGGTCTCTAGGTTACGAAATTTATTTCTCATTTTTTAAAAATCTTTAGATCACTTTGAGGAACTTCGGTTAATTTTGTGGATTTGTGCTTTCAGTGGTACTCGGATCGTCTTGTGGGGAACTTCAGTTCAATTTGGGAAGGTCATGACCCATTGTCTTTGGAATGCCTTGAGGAGCTTCAGCTTAATACTATAAATTAACTACCTAGAGATCACATCTCATTTGTGATACACGATGGTGAGTCTTCAAGCTCTCGTTTCGAGATGGGCCTCCCCTCTTTTTTGTGTTTTTCTAGATTTCAAATTATGGATTTCTGGAATTTTGTGTATTTGATATAGGATATCAATTTGAGTTGCTTTGATATTGTGTTATCAACTTTGTGTTGATTTAATATGGGATATCATTTCTTGTAAGTAGCGATACTGTTCAGAACGGGATATTATTTTGTAGCACTAAGATTTCTATAAGATATCGTGTAGACATTTTTGGGACTTCACACTTATATGTTCATAGTGTTGTCATTGCATATATGTCCGTATTTGTTTACATCTCTTATTATTTCTTAATTATACATGATAAGTATAACTAGACTGATTTTATTTTATTTTATTTTCTTATAAATAATACTCGGATCAGACCGTGGTGTTGGAGGTGATTCCATAAGACCTCTAGTTGGGACCATTTCTTGACTTTTGGCTAACTACATTAGTGTTGTTGTTTTCTGTTATATGTATATGAGATAGAGAGTCCTTAAGTATTCATATTCTTTAGGCTAACACTTTGTTAACTGACATTTTTGCTTGATTTCCAAGAGCAATTCAAACCCACATGACTCGATCCGTCGCGTGGAACCGTAGCCTAGAAGCTTTGCCGAAACATTCTGGACTTTATCCCTGATAGAGTCGTATGAGAATAGTTACCTGACTCAACCAAACTGCTCAACAATGAACTAGCAGTGCGGGATCAGCATTGATCTTTAACATTAACTCGTATCCTGACCTCACAACTCCTCAAACCCACACAAAGTCCATTTTTGTACCTTAGGACATGATTTTCATAATTCATATCCCATAGACGCAACTCACCGAATCGGCCTAACCTCATTTCGAATTATCATCCCCTTCAGGATCTCGTATTAGTATCTCCAGGATACTAATTCATATCCATATCCCTCGCCAACCCATATTTTGTATCCCGCTCTGCCTCAACATTTCGTATCCCCACTTCCCTTATTTTTGTATCCCTATTCTTCCAAAGGAATGTTTATCCCCAGGCTCGTTGAATATCCATATCCCGACCTTCAAATTCCCCGAAATATACCTACCTTTGGGTATACGAATGATGAAGATACGAAAAGCAAGTGAGCGGATGCGAGTACTTCAGAATGGAGCAATCAAGTAATCTTCCCGAGAGTCGTACCAATCATGGGATCAGTATTGATCTTGGTGTACGAAATACGGAGGGTGGGCCCCACTTCCACACTACCCCCAACCTACTTTACTTGCCTGTCCTCTCCTGTAAATACCCACATATCGTTATTACATTTATATAAATAGTCGGATACGGAAATTGATATCGATTATATATTGATCTGATTTTCCGTGAAGATTCCATAATTAGTGGAATGTGATTTTGGGATTATCGTGAACTGTGTTTTAAATGACATTGGTTCTTTAAACCATTTAAAGATAGGATTTCATGTCTAACATTGTATTTCGAACTGTATTGTTGATCTCTGCTAAATATATATCTATTTGGTGGCGGAGAATTTATTCTCTTGCTTAACACCCTTCTTTGAGACGTACGAGCTTAGAGGTTATATATTTGCAGAAATCATGGTACGGTGTAGATTGTCGATGTGGCATTTTAAAACTGTAATGTTTATTGGAAGATTAAAACTAAATGGAGTTTTAATGAATCTTTAATTATATTGAAATGAGAATGTGATAATTTAAATTATCAAATTTGGGAAATGATCGAGAAAGGAGCACCACCAGTTTTACTCCAGGTGATAGTTAAATCTTTAATTAGATTTGAACGTGAAATGGTAATTAAATTTACCGATAACACCGTGGTGTTAGATATGGAGTATTACCAGTTTTTCTCTATGGGATGAATAGGTTTGGATTGGGAAATTAAACAAATGATTACTTTGGTAAGGTTCGCTAATCCCGACTAGTTGATAAACCTTAATTTGGTTTAGAATTTATATCCAAAGGAAGATTAAAGAATAAATTTATAAGAATTTATCTTTGATAAAATTAACGGGAACCTTTCCTAAAGTATAAGAATATTTGAATAAAAGAATGTTCTTTATTGGAATGGGGCGTATGTTGTGTTTTAATAGCACATGATTATAAGATACGTGAATTATTCGGAATGGCCAAGTTTATACCCATTTTAAATAACTGATTCGACGATAAGTCGACGATGAAGACGGTGGTTGAAGACTGGAGTTCTTCACATTGTTTGGATGATTACTGATGTCATGATTAGGCTGTACACCCAAGACAAGGTAATAAGTGGTGATCGTCCAGACGTACTTGGAGATCGACCGGATATGCGAGGATCTCTCTCCTGTATTGGACATATGGGACAAGGAATAAGGTGCCTTCAGTTTCGTTCAGACCCAGAATGAACTAGTAAATGGATGTGTGTCTGACGTTGGATTTTATTCTGTGTTGATTGTTCTCTATTAAATATATATATATATATATATATGTTTGGTGGCAGAGAATTTATTCTCTTGCTTAACACCCTTCTATGAGACGTACGAGCTTAGAGGTTATATATCGATAGACATCAATTGCATGGCGTGAATTGTCAGTGTGGCATGCTCAGATGCAAATGATTCAGGCTCTTTTTGAAAAGCAGAGCCTTGTGGTTGATGATCAAAGCATGGATTTAAATAACGTAGCTTTGTGTATAGCATTAATTCGCAAGCCTCACACCTCGGTATAAGTCAAGAACGGGATCAGGGACGCAGTGAGGACATGACGTTTCCTTCTAGCTATGGTTGGTGCCATGGTATGGAGCCCGGACATTTATTTATTTTTACCTATGTGGATGACGGATTGCGAGGCGCCTCAGATATATCGGTTACTACGGATCCGATGGATAGACCTGATAGGACCGGGAAATGTGTGTTCAGGAATTGCCAATCCTCAAACGTAAGAAATGACCGACCCTGTAGGAACCATGGGTTGCCTAGAGTGTGTAATCTTGAGACATCTTCCAGAGTGTCTCGAATCAGTGAGGAGCCATCCCTGGCCTCGACTCATGACGGAAATCCAATTTCCAATACGTGACATTTCGGTTTTGATTGTAGAGCCTAGTATGGCGACATGATATATGGAGCCCATGTCGTCTATGATTGATACATTTATATTTAAAGTTTTTTTATACACTACCACTTATAATAGTATCAAATGATTTTGTTTTAAACGTACCAAGCATGTTTAGCTATTGTAAGGTAAAACTCTATCATGCGGCTTGCGTTGCATTGTGTGATGGGACATGAGTCTGATAATAGCTTCATTTTTCCAAAAAGCATTACGTTATTTGTTTTATGCATTGGTGTTTTTGAGAGAAAACCCTTTCCGTGTTATACAGCATGGTCCCTTGATTTACTTTATTTCCAAAGTAAAGTTTTAAATAACTGGTTTAGTTCTCACACCAGTCCCATGACTGATCTGGAGTTTATTGTTTTAACCTAAACTCTAGTTGCCCCAATTTTTACATGGGCAGCTAGTAGTTTTGGGTTTTGCAAATATTATTTTCACAGGATCCTGGATTTACAGCTGAAGCTATATTCGAAAAGCTTGTATCCATGTATTTCTTTCAGTTGTGTTATGTATTATTTTTCCGCTGCTTTGAAATTTAAATCTCTGATATTTGTCTACTGTAAATTATTATTTGAACTCTGTTATATTCTTGTACTCTGATGGAAATTGTTGTAATAACAACGAAATGTTCTATTGGTTGTGCTCTGATTTGTCGTGTTCTCTACTCAATCCGGGCTTTCCCTTACGGGGAGGTTCAGTACGTTTCATCGTGGTATCAGAGCTTTGGTTTACAGAGCTCAAGAACAAGATACATCAGAACCAAACGAAAGAATTCATCAGAGATTGGATTAGTAATATCCAATGAGAATGACTCATTAGAGATGGGATCAATAGTATCCTAGAATGAGTTTCAAAAAGTGTAAATTTTAAAATAAATTGAAAACAAAATTTGTGTTGAAAATTTAAATCTTCTTATACGTATTCGAATATTTATTTTATTTTGAATTTGGACTATCAGGTATATGAAGATTTTGCATATACTCCTAGCTAGCATGTATATAAAGTCTCAAATATACTGGATGGATATAGAATCACACTCTAGGTGCTTAGGGATAAATCTGGTGATGCCCGGGCATCATCAGTATTTATTTTCGAGTTTCGAAAGTGGGATGTCTATATATTTCCAATTGACTGGTGTGAGAACCACAACTAGATAGGGTTTATTATTGTGATTTGGCAATAAAAATTGGATTTTTGAGTATATATATTAAAGATATATGATTGAAAAGTTATTCAACTAATTGATTGCTGGTTGTGATGTATGATTATTAGTTCAACTAATAAAAATATTGGAATGATAATTAATTTAACCAATAAGAGAAAGAAAGGTAAATTTAGCCGATCGAATCAAATATTGAATTGAATTGAAAATTTATTGGAATTACTTATATGTACATGTATATACATTGAACAGGTCATAGCAAGGACGTTAAGAAGAGAAACAAAATTGTATGCCCGACAAATAGGTACATATTTACTGTATCTCTTGGGTTTTGATGATTTTATGAGCCGACTGACTAGCCGCTTGACTTTTTGTTTTTCTTTTGGATTGTTGAGGGCCCTGTGAGGCAAGTTGTGGTTTTAAAAGTCTCCCCGTACAAAGGAGGTTATGGCGAAATTTTTCGAAAATTTAGGGTGGTTGCCAAATTTTTGAGAAATTAGAAAATCCTTAGAAACAGAAAAGTTGAAGAATGAAAGCCAGAATGAAAGTTGAGTTGGTTAGTTAAAGAACTTTAAGCTCCGTTCCTTTTCAAGGAAAAAAATATTTTAAGTGGGGGATATTGTAACAACTCGGATTTCCAGAACCAATTTAAAATTTTTATTTTAGCTATTTTAATGGATTTTGGATATTTAAAACGATTTATTTTTAATAATGACTAAAAATTTATTTTGAACAAAGTTAGAATGAATAAAATTATTTTAATTATAAAACAAACATGAAATGGCATGGTAGTTTGAAAATTCGATTTCAAATTTCAAATGAATGTACATGATTCAAAATAAATCGGATTTCAGTAAAACTAGAAATATTTGAATTTATTTAATTATATCTTTCTAACGAATGTGAAAAATCCAGATTTCATAATGAGAATTGAAAGTTATGCCCAGCTTAAAATTTAAAATGGTCGTTATGGAATTTATATATATTTTAAATAATTTATAGCCCTTAAAAATAGCCATTTTGCAAATGTTCTCCGTTTTTAACGAAACAACTTTTGTTGGATCCGGAATGTCAAATTATTGCTAGATTCCAATTTTCATAATTTTTGGAATTAATATGTGAGCGTGGTGAATTTAAACGCATTTGGTCAATTTAGTTTGAATTTAATCGACCGGAAAATGACCATTTTTCAAACAGTCTCCAAATTCGATGAAATTAGTTTTTATAGGACCGTATCATCAAAACATAGCTAGATTTATTTTTCTGGAATTTTTGGTGTCAGTATGTGGCACCGGTAAATTAAAATGTACGTTGAAATCAATTTTGAATGTTATATTAATTTATATTTTAATTTTGATGAAAACTGACTGAAACAGTCGAATTAGCTTATGGGACATATCCCATTGTGTCCGGAATGGGGGTATTTAGCTAGGGGCGACAGTCGTTGGGTTTGATTCGGAGTTCGTATGAAAAATCCTAATTTTTGAAATTAAAAATAATATATATATATATATAGGAAATATATTGGTCAACCCTCATTATCTCTCTCCCCGTCAAACCCTTCAGCCGCTCAAAAATCTGATCCCGTCGCCCCCCTTCCATCCTCCGTCGCCAATCGCGCCCCCTTCCAGCCGTCGTCCACCCCTTGCGCCACCCCCATCCTTCCCTCTCTCTCCTCTCTCCTCTCTCCCAATTAGAAGCTCCCATCTCCAAACCCGCCAAAATCCGCCGCCGTGAGCGACCACACCCCCTCCGCCGGTCGCTGCACCACCCCCACCATCTGCGCCCCCTCCCCCATCACCCATTCCGACCCCGGGACCCCTCTCCACTCAAAAATCGAATTTTAATATTTTCTATATTTACAAATAACACCCTGAACTGTTTTAGCCAATATCTCCCAAACCGAGCCGTATGGCCAAAAGACCACAATACCAAAATCAAAGAGAACGATTTTCTCTTCGATTTGACTATATGGAAGTTATATTTTATAATGCGGAGTTGTTCAGAAAACGCGTACAAATTCAGCAGTCCCAATTTTGTCTTTTCGCGATTTCTGGCGAAATAGACCTATTTCGAAAGAAAGGCCACTAGGCGAAAGTTGTCTGAAATGGCGCGTTTAGACTAAAAATAAAACGGCATGAAGATTGGAGCTCGTTTGCAAATTTTGGGATCAGATCAGCAAATCAGAACTTCAGAAAAGCACGACGGAGTAGATCCCAAAGTGAGAACTCCTTCTCACTCTAATTATTTTATAGTTAAATATATTTTAGGATGCAGATGGGGCTTAATATGCCCCGATACTATTTATTGTACAAACCATGTATGTTGTTCGGATTGAATATAGTGAAATTGATTATATTGTGATTATTGATTGTATTGTGGTTTGGTTAATTGGATTGAATGTTGTGTATGGCGCGAGCCAGTATGAGGAGAGGGGTAATGCTAGACATTACTCCGATTCTATTATCGCGCCATTTTAATGCCAAAATTTTCTGAAATAAATATTTATTCATTAAAAATATATTTTTTAATGTGTATATGAACTGTATAAAATATTCATGTGTTGAATAAATTGTTTGAACAATAAAAATACAATTTTTATTGAATGTATGAACTATATAAATTATTTATGTGTTGAAATAAATATTTTATCGTTAAAAATATAATTTTTAACGTATATATAAACGACATAAAATTCTCCTGAAATTAAAATAAATATTCATTTACAAATATGAAGATTTGTTTATGTACACCCATTTTATCTGATATTGATTGGGAGGATAAATTTTATACATCGCCCAACTGTACAAATAATATTCAGTATTTGTTGGTTGAAACCTCATATGGGTATTGGGATGATATTTGGCGTACACTAATCCCAATTTTTTAGTTGTATGTCAATCGATTGGTTGATAGACTGTTGTGAGCATTAATTAATTATATTTAATGCTCATGCAGTTGTGTAATGCACTCTGGATGATCGTTGACTGTATATAATTATTGTTGTATACATGTGATGTATGAAATCCATATAAATAACATTATATAGTAACTGACTAGGTCTGATTCCAATTCAGAAAGAACGAATACTGTAAAATAACGAATATTTTAAATAATATTCAGTAAAGGATTAAAATATGATTTTGATGTCCGATTTGGGATGGACACAAAAAATTGAAATGTGTGAAGCCATGTTGATTAGATTTATGCCATTTTGACGCGAACGATATTTATATCAATTTTATTCATTTTTATATTGAATATCGAAAAGGAAATAATTTCAAAATCAGATATTTTGAAAATATTATCATTTAAATATTATAATGATAAGGAGTATTCAATTTTGATTTAAAATTGAAATGAAAGTGGGAATCGTTTGAAACGAATTTATAAACGAATTATAAAATACGTTTTAAATGGAAATCAAGAAAAAAAATATATATATTTAATGGCCTCAATAGAACGCTCCGCGCTGCGACCATTCGCGAATTTCGACCATTGACTTCGAATTGACATAACGGGATATCCGACCGTCGGATTCTCCTAAAACCAAAACTGTTGGGTTCTTATCGAAAAGAGCTTTCTAACAAATGTAAGATATTTGAAATCTAACGGTTGCATTTGTAATTATGTCCAAATCAATTTTGGAAAAGCCGCTGTAAGTGCAGTTCGATGACCATTTATGGAAATCGACTGAAAGGGCCTTAATAAGATTATTAAAAATATTAATAATTTGTGTAAAATCATAATAGATGATTTGGAAAGAACTTGGATGAAAAATTCCATGTTTGAAATGATAAAAATATATTTTTATCAAAATGAACTAGTTATTAACTAGATTTGAAATCAAATAAATTTTAAATAAATAAATTGGATTTAAAAAGGGTTTTAATAAAACCAAAAATTTCCAATATATAAATCGAAATGGATTTGAATAGAAATCATCTCTGGAATATTTCGATATTGAATTCCGTGACTATATGGATATTGTGGATGAATTTGGAAGGTAGATGTACATCGTTATTCCCCATACGATATGTGTTGGTTTCAGAATTTGATATTGAATATAAGCCGATATAATTTCTATTCAGAGCCTTATATTTAATATCGAATTGGATTTTGGGTTCGTCGTGAATGGTGTCTTCAATAACACTGTTCTTAAACCCCGTGTGCTTTTAATTAAGATTATCAGAGTTTCCAATTATATTTAGTAATTGGAATAAAATGGAATGTGAATTTGGTTTATCGTGAACTATGTTTTAAACGACATTCGTTATTTTACCCAATTAATAGTTAAATTTTATTTGGAATTTATAAATCTTTTTATTAAGATTTAGTGGAAATTTTCGAAAGTAAAGTTTTCCAATTTAATATATTAAATTGGAATTGAATGGAATTCAATTTGGTAATATCGAAGTGAGCTTCTATGGAGGAAGGCTGTTAATATATATGGAATTTAAAAGGCTTTGTCATTATTCCATTTATATTATTAGTAGGATACGGAAATTGATATCGACTATATACTGATATGTTTTTCCGTGAAGAATCCATAATTAACGAAATGTGATTCTGAGTTTATCGTGAACTGTGTTTTAAATGACATTTGTTCTTTAACCCAGTTAAAGATAGGATTTCATGTCTAACATTGTATTTCGAACTATATTGTTGATCTCTGCTAAATATATATCTGTTTGGTGGCGGAGAATTTATTCTTTTGCTTGACGCCCTTCTCTGAGACGTACGAGCTTAGAGGTTATACATTGGCAGAAATCAATGTTACGGTGTAGATTGTCGATGTGGCATGTTTGTGTTTCCAAGTTAAATAATCGTTAATAATGATTATTGGAAGATTAAAACTAAGTGGAGTTTTAATGAATCTTTCATTATATTGAAATGTGAATGTGATAATTTAAATTATCAAATTTAGGAAATTTTCAAGAAAGGAGTACCACCAGTTTTACTTCAGACGATAGTTAAATCTTTAGTTAGATTTGAACGTGGAATGGTAATTAAATTTACCGATGACACCGTGGTGTTAGATATGGAGTATTACCAGTTTTGCTTCATGAGATGAATAGGCTGGGATTGGGAAGTTAAACAAATGATTACTTCGGTACGGTTCGCTAATCCCGACTAGTTGATAAACCTTAATTTGGTTTAGAATTGATATCCAAAGGAAGATTAAAGAATAAATTTAAAAGAATTTATCTTTGATAAAATTAATGGGAACCTTTCCCAAAGTATAAGAATATTTGAATAAAAGAATATTCTGAATTGGAATAAGGCGTATGTTTTGTTTTTATAGCACTTGATTATAAGACACATGAATTATTCGAAAAGGCCGGGTTTATACCCATTTTGAATAATTGATTTGACGATAAGTCGACAATGAAGACGGTGGGTGAAGACTGGAGTTCTTCACATCGTTTGGATGATTACTGATGTCTTGATTGGGTTGTACACCCAAGACAAGGTAATAAGTGGTGATCGTCCAGAAATACTTGGAGATCTACCGGATATGCGAGGACCTCTCTCCTATATTGGACATATGGGATGAGGAATGAGGTGCCTCCGGTTTTGTTTAGACCTAGAACGATTAAGTAAATGGATGTGTGACTGACATTGAATTTTATTCTGTGTTGATTGATCTCTATTAAATATATATCTTTTTAATGGTGGAGAATCTATTCTCTTGCTTAACACCCTTCTCTAAAACATGCGAGCTTAGAGGTTATATATCGATAAACATTAGTTGCATGGCGTGAATTGTCAATGTGGCATGCTGAGATACAAATGATCAAGGCTTTTGTTGAAAAGCAGAGCCTTGTGGTTGATGATCAAAGCACGACTTTAAATAACATTGCTTTGCGTTTAGCATTAATTCGTGAGCCTCACACCTCAGTATGAGTCAAAAACGGGATCAGGGACGCAGGGAGGACATGACGTTTCCTTCTAACTATGGATGGTGTCATGGTATGGAGCCCAGATATTTATTTATTTTTACCTATGTCGATGATGGATTGTGAGGCGCCTCGGATATATCAGTTACTATGGAGCCGATGGACAGGTCCAATAGGACCAGGAAACGTGTGTTCAGTAATTGCCAATCCTCAAATGCAAGAGAGGACCGGCCCTGCAGGAACCAAGGGTTGCCCAGAGTGTGTAATCCTGAGACATTTGCTAGAGTGTCTCGAATCAGTGAGGAGCCATTCCTGGCCTCGACTCATGATGGAAATCCAATTTCCAATACGTGACATTTCGGTTTTGATTGTAGAGCCTAGTATGGTAACATGATATATGGTACCCATGCCGTCTATGATTGATACATTTATATTTGAAGTTGTTTTATACACAACGCACTTATAATAGTATCAAATGATTTTGTTTTAAACGTACCAAGCATGTTTGGCTATTATAAGGTAAAACTCTATCCTCTGGCTTGCGTTGCATTATGTGATGGGACCTGAGTCTTATAATAGCTTCATTTTTCCAAAAAGCATTACACTGTTTGTTTTATGTATTGGTATTCTTAGGAGAAAACCCGTTCCGTGTTATACGGCGTGGTCCCTAGATTTACTTTATTTCTAAAGTAAATTTTAAATAACTGTTTTAGTTATCACACCAGTCCCATGACTGACCTGGAGTTTATTGTTTTAACTAAACTCTGGGAGCCCCTATTTTCCATATGGGCAGCTAGTAGTTTTGGGTTTTACAGATATTATTTTCATAGGATCCCGGATTTACAACTGCAGCTATACTCGGAAAGCTCTGTATCCCTGTATTTCTTTCAGTTGTGTTATGTATTATTT
Organism: Allium sativum; assembly: GCA_030737875.1. NCBI lineage: Eukaryota > Viridiplantae > Streptophyta > Magnoliopsida > Asparagales > Amaryllidaceae > Allium > Allium sativum. Next base: position 889,907,851 of record CM060926.1, on the reverse strand, counting down.
TTCCGTTGCTTTGTAATTTAAATCTTTGATATTTTTCTGCTGTAAACTATTATTTGAACTTTGTTATATTGTTGTACTATGATGGAAATTGTTGTAATAACAATGAAATGTTCTATTGATTGTGTTCTGATTTGTCGTGTTCTCAACTCAATCCGGGCTTTCCCTTACGGGGAGGTTCGGGTCGTTTCAAAGATGGATTTTCGAAGTCGAAGTTTTCTTTAAGTCCCCGAGATACGAAATTTTGTTTTGTACCCCAATGCACTCAAGGAAACTTCTCCATCTTGGAATGCTTTAGCTCATATATTTTGGTAACTTCTGGGATACGAAAATCTTTTAAAGTTCATGGATATGAAATATTCATTTTGTATCCAACACATCTCGAGTGTTTTCGTATCCCTTCTTTTCTTTCTAAATTTAGTATCAAGTGCATCCTCTTAACGAACACCAATCCCGCCTCCTTATCCCCCGATCACATTTTTCATATCTAAGCCAGAAGTCCGAGATTCTCACAAGCTCGTGGGATACGAAATTATCATTTCGTATCCTAGAGACCAATAGAAGATTTGTAGTCCACTGGGATACAAATTAATTTTCATATCCCATTTTCTTCATCTCCCAGTGAGACTTCCTCCAGGGCCATCATCATGTACGAAAAATGTGGGGCTTCCACAGGATGCAAAGCTTATTTTCGTATCCCTCTGCTAGGCCCCTTCTTCCTTCATCTCCCTCTTCAACTTCATACCCTCTTCTCCAGCCTAATTTTGTACTAAAAAAACACTGCACCCACGGCCTCTATTGCCATGTCCAACAGATCCAGGGCCTCCAACCTACCTCCCTCCATCGACCGATCGCACACAACACACAGTGCAAGAAACTTTCAAAGAGAACCAACCCAAGTTGGGGTTGAAATGAAGAGAATGGTGTTTGGATTAAAGGTTTTCGAGGTCTCAAAAAGTCAGAGTGTTCGAAAGTATGGAATATGCCAGGACTGGAAGTGGGTTTCGCATTCGCTTATTTATAGTGGGAGTGGGGAGTGCTCTAGAAAAATTTAGAGCAAAATTCTAAGTAACCTGATCATACGGATCCCCGGATAGGTACCAATTCCCAAAATAAAAATAAAATGAAAAATGGGAAGAGGAGGTAGAACTTTATTACTTGGGATCGGTGCAGTATTTCTGAATTCCAACAATGAACCTGATCACATGTACAATTCGACAAAATTTTGATCATTGAAACTGATTCAGACCGTTAAACAATCATGCATCGAGAATCTAAACGATTTCACAGAACACGCCAAATGATGAGACCCAATTCAACGATGCTTCGATAAACAACATATGAAATTGCGCGCCTGAGCCACGATGCACAATCATGCATACACGCTTTTAGAATATTGATCGATCAAACCTGTTGTATATGACGTTGTTGTATACACAATTATATGATTTTCGTTTGATGATAATAACCAAATATATTTTATTATTAAATGTGTCTGTAACTGTACTGGTATACTACACAATAGACAGGAATGTAATATTTCTATTTAAATAAAATACAGCTGTACAGAAATTTAAATATTCACACAGTATTTTATTTGAATAGAATATTTTGTTTTAATATTTAAACAGCACATATTTACAACTCCACTATTTGTACATACATCACTGATATACATTTCAATACAATCAATTTCAGTACATAGTTCCTCTCTACAACACTTACAGTTATATAAACATACATTCACTCAGTTACATTTTTTATTTTCATTTACAAGCTTACAAAACTGTCTTTTGTCTTCTATCTTCACAGCTCACAGTCAGTCCAGTCATCATCTGCTTACCTGTCACATACAGAAACACACATAGTACACTGCAATAGAAATAAAACTGAATTGCATACAAATATAAGTTTTATTTTTAAATTTTATCTACCTCAGAATTTTAGTGTGTTTCTCATCATTTTTCATGACTTGATCTGATATGTATACGTTTCTTGTACACACTGCTCAGCCTCAACATACAACACTGGTTTGCTGATCAGAACTAGTAGCTGATTCTGAACAGCCACACCACAGTGCAGCAGTCCGTCGAAAAATAATCTACACGTGCATGATATATGTATACTCACACTATTGTGTATATATACACGTATATAAATGTACAGGTAAATATGGTCGAGCAAGAACTAAAATGTACAAAGCAGTTTCAATTTTTTTTCTCAAATTTGTCGAGGCAGTATGAATGTACAAAACAAAGCAGTCAACAAGAAATGCAAGTCAGTGATACACATGGTACATGCTTCAAGTCAAACCAACATTGTCAAGTCAATGTATACATATACATGTCAGGCAACACAAAGGATGCACAGATTCAACCCAAACAACAAAGATGCAAATCAAGTCAAAAATGGTTCAAATGGTCGAATCATCAAGGATATGGTCAAAGCAGTTTGATCAAGGTCATGGTTCAACAAGGAAAACATTCACATGCAAAGCCAAAACAGCAAAAACAAGGGTGAACAAGGCTAAATGGTCGAGCCATGGTTCAGTAAGAAAGGGAGTGTGCAAAACTGAGCAAAAACAAAATGCAAGCATTTATAACAGTATGGATGCAAACAAGAGCATGGCAAGAATTCAAAGATTAATTGGAGAAATTACAAATCTTGTTTTGACAATTGAATATGGAGCTCAATAATTCATCTCAAGGCAACAGCATTTAAAGTGGGAAGTTCAGCGAACAGTTCAGCATGGTATAGATGCACAAATATGAAACAACAACTAAAGTGCAGTAGCCAAACCATAGCAAAAGACCAGAGGTTAACTAAATATTCATGTGTACAAGTCAGGTGAAACTCTAAGATGGAAATTCATGGCAGCAATTGTTCTTTTTTAAAGCAGGAAAGCATGAAAAAGATCATTGCATTTCAAGCTTGGCAAGTTTTAAAATATTTCCAGAAATGGCAAAGTTTTTAGTCTTTGGACAAGTTTCATAATGAATAAAAATGTAGCATGGACTTTCCAGAAAAATTTTTGTCAAGAAATTTCTTTTGACAAATCAATTGTCGAGCAACAAATATTCCAGAAATCATGCTTTTGTTTCCAGAATTGAAAGTCAAATTATCTCCTTCCAATTTTGATGTTTTAAGAGGGAAAATCAATTCATGTTTCAAAACAGTTTAAAAGTGGCAAGTTTTCAATGCTTTCAAAAGTGTACAATCATGGACTTAATTTTTGGCAAGGATCAAATACACATGTGCATTATGTTTCTGAAATCAAGATGCAATTTTGGGCAAGCAACAATTTTTTTCTAGAATGGCAACAACTTATCAGCTAAGGTCAAAGATTATATTTCCAGATTCAATCAAGGGAGTGTGAATAAATGTTTTCACTAAGAGCGTTGAGTTTTTGGCAATAATTTATTTTCCACTATTTATCAATTCAATGACATCAAAGAAAATCAAACTCGGCATGAAATTACAATAAGGTAAGCTAAACCGTCCAGATGAATATTCATAAGGCAAATTCATCTCAAAAATTAAAGCCGAGAATATCAATTTCAAAAGAGGAAATCCGACAAAATCAGTCAAGGTCATACAATGAAATCATAGTAAAATTAGGATTCTATAATCCTATATAATCCACCTACTTCATCGTCGACATAAGAATCGAAAATCAAAGAAATCCATTTTGAAAGCATATCCAAGAATTTTTTCTAATACTCACAGATTTTCGATCAAGAACTTTTCCGAATCAATCGAGCAAGCCACAAAGCATTAGAGCATTCAGAGAATCAATTTTCATCTATCAAGCGTCACGATTTGGAGATTCAATGAGGAAACCCTAGTTTCGATTTCCGTTTCCCAGCCGCCATTTTCAAGTAAAGAGAAAAAGGGAATCGGGTTCGGGCAAATAAAATGAAATAGGAGTGCACCAATTCTACAAAGGGCCGGCCAAGCTATTTTGAGTGTTAAGAGGGGATGACATTTTTATTTTAAACTCCTAGGATTTCTTGTTTAATTTGAATTTGTATTGTTTTTAAATTGATCTGTAAACCATCCAAACAGTTACTAGAGTCTGTAAAATTCTAGGAAACTAGTTAGTGTGTTAACTGGCAGTTTACTAGAGTATGTAAAATCTAGGGTCTACAGGTTACGGTTTTGTAATCTGCGGAAATCTGATCTTCGGGATTAGACCAGTCTAGCATTTTGAGTGTAGGTTTAGAATAGGATCGAAGGGTTCGCGAATTTACATGGTCGTGTAAGCGGGATATGTTCAATTACCTAGTAGAGACCTTAGGAATGCAGCAGTAGGAAGGATTTTGCCGAAGCTGGGTAGATCTTGTTTCATTTACCTTTCTGCATTTATTTTCTACTGCATTCTATGATATGATATTGTTAATATCTTGCTTAATTTTCAATTAACCCAATCCCCCCCTCTATGGTTAATCTAGATCCAACAAGTGGTATCAAAGCCTGGTAATTTCATTAACCCTATAATCATGGATCCTAGTTGTCAGTCTTTTAAGAGTCAGTCTAGCGATATTCCAATTATTTTCAATGGAACAGATTTTTCAATTCGAAAATCAAAATTCGAATTATATTTAAAATCTGTTAATTTTGAATATTGGAATATTATTGAAAATATGGGAGATATGCTAGATAAGAAAAATAAAGTTGTAAATGCTTGTGTCATGCATATCCTCTATTCTTATCTTGGTAATAATCTGCTTGATCTTATCTCTCATTGTTTGACTGCATAGGATATCTGGAGAACTCTCGACGCGCGGTATGGAAATTCTGACAACTGCTCAAAACCCTCTATAGTCAACTCAGTTTCAGATTTGTGCTTAACAAGTTGTACAGACAAAAATTCAGATGGAGACTCAACAGATGATGAGTCTAATGATTTCTCTTATGAAGTTTTGGTTTATATGTGTACTGATTTAACAAAAATTATTGATAAACTCCATCGTAAACACAAATCTTTAAAATCTAAAAATCACGAGTTGAACAGCAAAATTAACTGTTTGGAAACAGAATTTACAAATGTCATAAAATTAGATAATTATGATTGTAAAAATTGTTTGAAATTGAAAACTGATCTCGTTCATCTCAATGAAAACATTCAAAAGCTTGAAGAAGAAATTCATATTTTAAAATAAAATGAGACTGAGTTAAAAGGTACAAACAATTCTTTGCAAAAAGAATTTAATAATTTTAAGACCATAAAAAATTCCAAACATGAAATTGCTGAAAAAGAAAGCTTGTTGAAAGGTGATTTGATATTAAATGAGCTTGAAAACGAGTTTGAAAATTTCAAGAAACTCGAATTTGAAAAACAAATTAATTTTGAATCTGAGATTCTTGAATCCAAGACCAAAATCAAGTTGCTTGAAAATGAAAATTTGATTTTGAAATAGAATGATACTGAAAGGAGAAAGATCAGTATTAATCGCTATTCGAATCCGATGAAAGAGAATTCTGACCTTAAATAAAAAATTAAACAACTTGAATCAACTCTGATCAAATTTTCTAATGGAGAAAATCTTTAGATATGTTGTTGAAAAATCAACTCTTTTCAGGAAATAAAAATGGTCTTGGTTTTGGGAAAAGAAATGAGTTTGAAAATTTGAACTCGTGTGATTTTAAAAATCCTGCAAACTTCTTCAAGAAGGGTCATTCTGAAAATTTGAACTTTGAAAATTCCAAAAGGTTTTTGAATCAAAGACGGTATAAGAATTGGTTTGACAACAATTCATTTAATTCATTTCGGATCCCAAAAAGAAATAAAATGATTTTTGGAAAAACTAAACGAATTTGGGTTCCAAAGGGTACTTTAGTTGATTCTAATGGATTGTTATACAAATAGATTTGGGTAGCAAAAGATGTGAACAAAACTATGAGTGGTTTTACAACCTTTGTTAGACCACTCGATTCTACAAACTGTTAGGTACCAGTAGAGGCTGAAGAACTGTTGTGCAAAAATTAATTTTAAATCAAGCTGATTTAAACTTCTGTATCATTCACAGTTCCTCCAGTCAGGATTTGCTGAGTCGGAGATTTTGGTTTACATGGATTTTAGGTATAATCTCTGAACTCATCTTTGTAAATATTTTGTTTTCTTTGTTTATTCCTTCTTCTACCCCATCTATTTTTTGATTTGATTTGTCAGTGTCATATAATTGTATTTTTTCTTCTTTCTTAACTTCCAATTACAGTACTCATGATCTTCTAGAAATTCGCCTTATTTGAATAGAACTCTGATGTTTTAATTATTTCTAGATCTTGAATTTAAACTTGTAAATATCTGCAATTGTTTTGAAGTTTGTTTACTGATTTCTGAATTCATAACGGTGTTGTTTATTCTTGTCATATCTTGAACACTGTTAATTTGAATTCTAAATTTTTGAAGATCTGAAATTTTGATGAAGTTTCACACACCTTTGATGTTTTGAGTTTCTTCTAATTCATTTTAGAAAAGCTTGAAATGTTATACTCATTACAGCACACTGCTACTTCTCAGTTGTGATAATTCCACTGATTTTCAGATTGGCTTGGATATCTTATATTGTCTTGAATCACAGTGATACATCTTGAAATTCATCTTTATTCATGATCATTATGGTTGAAATTTGTTTGTTTGAAATCATCTGAAATTATTGATATTTTAAATCTCGCACACCTCTTAGATTTGAAATTATTAATCTTGTATGACTGATTAATTACATCTCAAAACTTGACATTAATTCAAGTGATTTTAAATAAAATATTTTTAATTTTTTGGATCATGAATATCTCTCAAGCTTAATGTAAATGATCTAAAATTACTTCTGTACTTGTTAGAAATACTAGGAAAAATTCTTTGAAAATCCGGTTTTGAAACTCACTGCTATTTCATGATTATTTGATTTGAATATTTGTTTGTTTAAACTCATATGAAATTATTGATTTATTAAATCACACACATATCATGAATCTGAAATTTCCATTCTGGCGTGATTGATTCACTGAATCTTGAGAGTTTCATATTCCTCAAATTATTTCAAATAAACTGTGTTTTAATCTTGGATCATGAATCATTTTTTTGTGACCGCCGTCTTGACAAGTCTGCTTTGAAACTAATTTTGTGCTGCTCTGATATTGTTTTTTTGAAAAATGTTTTCTAATGACGGCTTGTTTGAAGAAATTCTATTTTCTGCTCTAGTAAATGTGCATATCTGCTTGGGGTCTAAGATTAAAATTCAATTGTCTGAGATATCCTTTTTTGTCTCCAGAGTTATGTTAAAATCCTCATTAATTGAGACATCAAGTGGTATCGGTTTAGAAGTACTGAATTTGTTTTTGCTGTGTATATGTTCTTAATCCCTCTTTGCTTGTATAGTCTTTCACATTCCTCTTGTAATGGATTTTCAGTTTTAAAGTTATTTATTGATTATTCATGCAGAAATTGAAATCTATATTCAAATTGAACCGTACTTATAATTCATCAAAATTATTATCAGATTTTGATATTATGATGAATTGTGACTGCAGTATATTTCACAAAAAGAGGAGATTTTATTTAAATTTTTCATGATGGTTGAACATTTATTATAATATCTTTGAATTGGCAATTATTTCACGACCATCTCCTTTATTTATCATCATTCTGCCATCCATGATAATTTTATATTAATATGGAGAGTTAATATGTTTTAAAATCTTTATGAATAAACAGTGGAAATATTTGTGATAGAAATGGGACTACGTTATTATTTAGAATTAGTGATAATTGAAAATTTTCAATGATCGCAGTACAGTTGGTCATATTTCATAATATGATTAATTTAGAAATGTATTTCACAACCATTTCTGTACCTATCACATTTCTATCGTTCATATTGGTTTATATATACTGAGGAGTTTTTCATTTTGTAGCTGAAAATGAAATAATAATAATATAATATTCATAAGTGTTTCTCTAACCTCATTTAAAAATCCAAGCTCTGGTCATGCATGGTTATGAGATTACTTATATTTAAGCTGCAACTTATCACATTAAAATTCCTAGATCTGGTTATGTGTGGTCAGTGTGCTCTTGAATTAAAGAAAAAGAAAATAATTTGAATAAATACAAATTTATATGAAGTTCTCCTTGGTGTGTAAAAACCAGCCTATCAATCCATATTTTATTTTGTGAAATGTGTTAATATTTTATGACATATTATGATTTATTGATTGATATCTATTGGGGTTTGAGATTATATAATTGCGTCACTCAAGTTGAATTTATAATTATAATCTGAATGAATCGCTGTTTTTGTACTTCATTTCTTAAAATTATTTTGAAAATAATTGGAAATCATATTTTTAAACTATCTCCATTTATGTAAATTTCATCGTAAATCCGTCATTTTCTACAATGTGAAATATGCCACTAGTTCTCAGTATATTATGATTTTTGTTTGATTGATTGAGATTTATGATGACCATTCTTCCTCTTAAGCTGAAATTATATCCTTTTGATGGTAACAAAAGGGGGAGGATAGGTTGAGATGTTTATTTATGAGTGAATAGTTTATAAATATTTTAATTTTGAAAATTCTAACTCAAATTTCATTTTCTTCACTCGTGCACAATTATAGGGGAGTTTCTGTTGTAGGGGAGCTTCCAAATAGGGGGAGATCTGGTCCTCACTATCAAATGCATTTTATTATATTCAAAATTTTTATATTTGGTTCTGTTGTAGGGGGAGCTTCCAAATAGGGGGAGTTATGGTCTTCACTGTCAAACACATTTATTATATTCAAAATCTTTATATTTGTTTGTGATCAACAAAAGGGGGGGATTGTTGTATATAACGTGGTTGTATACACAATTATATGATTTTCGTTTGATGATAACAACCAAATATATATTATTATTAAATGTGTTTGTAACTGTACTAGTATACTACACAACAGACATGAATATAATATTTCTATTTAAATAAAATACAACCGTACGGAAATTTAAATATTCACATAGTACTTTATTTGAATAGAATATTTTATTTCAATATTTAAACAATACAGATTTACAACTCCACTATTTGTATATACATCACTGATATACATTTCAATACATTCAATTTCAGTACATAGTTCCTCTCTACAACACTTACAGTCATATATACAAACATTCACTCAGTTACATTTTTCATTTTCATTTACAAGCTTACAAAATTGTCTTATGTCATCTATCTTCACAACTCACAGTCAGTCCAGTCATCATCTGCTTGCCTGACACATACAGAAACACAAACAGTACACTACAATAGAAATAAAACTGAAATGCATACAAATATAAATTTAATTTTTAAATTTTATTTGCCTCAGAATTACAGTATGTTTCTCATCATTTTTCATGACTTGATCTGATATGTATACATTTCTTGTACACACTGCTCAGCCTTAACATACTACACTGGTTTGCTGATCAAAACCAGTAGCGATTCTGAACAGCCACAACACAGTGTAGTAGTCTGCTGATAAATAATCTACACATGCACGATATATGTATACACACACTATTGTGTATATATACACGTATATAAATGAACAGGTAAATATGGTTGAGCACAAACCAAAATGTACAAGGCAGTTTCAATTTTTTTGCTCAAATTGGTCTAGGCAGTATGAATGTACAAAACAAAGCAGTCAACATGAAATGCAAGTCAGAGATGCACATGGTACATGCTTCAAGTCAAACCAACATTGTCAAGTCAGTGTATACATATACATGCCAGGCAACACAAGAGATGCACAGATTCAACCCAAATAACAAAGATGCAAATCAAGTCAAAAATGGTTCAAATCAGCAAGGATATGGTCAAAGCAGTTTTGATCAAGGTCATGGTTCAACAAGGCAAACATTCACATGCAAAGCCAAAACAGCAAAAACAAGGGTGAACAAGGCTAAATGGTCGAGCCATGGTTCAGTAAGAAAGGGAGTGTACAAAACTGAGCAAAAACAAAATGCAAGCATTTATAACAGTATGGATGCAAACAGGAGCATGGCAAGAATTCAAAGATTAATTGGAGAAATCACAAATATTGTTTTGACAAGTGAATATGGAGCTCAATAATTCATCTCAAGGCAGCAACATTTAAAGTGGGAAGTTCAACAAATAGTTTAGCACGGTATAGATGCACAAATATGAAACAATAACTAAAGTGCAGTAGCCAAACCATAGCAAAAGACCAGAGGTTTACACAGTATTCATATGTACAAGTCAGGTGAAACTCTAAGATGGAAATTTATGGTAGTAATTGTTTTTTTTTAAAGCAGGAAAGCATGAAAAAGATCATTGCATTTCAAGCTTGGAAAGTTTTAAAATATTTCCAGAAATGGCAAATTTTTTAGTCTTTGGACAAGTTTCATCATGAATAAAAATGTAGCATGGACTTTCCAGAAAAGTTTTTTTCAAGAAATTTCTTTTGACAAATCAATTGTCGAGCAACAAATATTCCATAAATCATGCTTTTGTTTCCAGAATTGAAAATCAAATTATCTCCTTCCAATTTTGATGTTTTAAGAGGGAAAATCAATTCATGGTTCAAAACAGTTTAAAAGTGGCAAGTTTTCGATGCTTTCAGAAGTGTACAATCACAGACTCAATTTTTGGCAAGGATCAAATACACGTGTGCATTATGTTTCTGAAATCAAAATGTAATTTTGGGCAAGCAACAATTTTCTCCTGGAATGGCAACAGCTTATCAACCAAGGTCAAAGATTATATTTCCACATTCAATTAAGGGACTGTGAATAAATGTTTTCACTACAGAGCGTTGAATTTTTGGCAATAATTTATTTTCCAGTATTTATCAATTCAATGACATTAGAGAAAATCAAACTCGGCTTGAAATTACAATAAGGCAAGCTAAACCGTCCAGATGAATATTCATGAGGCAAACTCATCTCAAAAATTACAGCCGAGAATATCGGTTTCAAAAGAGGAAATCAGACAAAATCAGTCAAGGTCATACAATGAAATCAGAGTAAAATTAGGACTCTATAATCCTATATAATCCACCTACTTCATCATCGGCATAGGAATCGAAAATCAAAGAAATCCATTTTAAAAGCATATTGGAGAATATTTTCTAATGCTCACATATTTTCGATCGAGAACTTTTCCAAATCAATCGAGCAAGCCACAAAGCATTGGAGCATTCTGAGAATCAATCTTCATCTATCAAGCGTCACGATTTGAAGATTCAAAGAGGAAATCCTAGTTTCAATTTCCATTTCCCAGCCGCTAGTTTCAAGTAAAGAGAAAAATGGAATTGGGTTCAGGCAAATAAAATGAAATAGGAGTGCATCAAATCTACAAAGGGCCAGCTAAGCTATTTTGATTGTTCAAAGGGGATGACCTTTTTATTTTGTACTCCTAGGGTTTCTTGTTTAATTTGAATTTATATTGTTTTAAAATTAATTTGTAAACCATCCAAACAATTAGTAAAGTCTGTAAAATTCTAGGAAACCAATTGGGGTGTTAACTGACAGTTTACTAGAGTCTGTAAAATCTAGGGTCTACAGGTTACGGTTTTGTAATCTGGGGAAATCTGATCTTGGGGATTAGATCATTCTAGGGTTTTTAGCATAGAATTAGAATAGGAGCGAGGGGTTCATGAGTTTACATGGTCTTGTAAGCAGGATCTGTTCTATTACCTAGTAGAGACCTTAGGAATGCAGCAGTAGGCAGGATTTTGCCGAAGCTGGGTATACCTTGTGTCATTTATCTTTCTGCATTTATTTTCCACTGCATTCTGTGATCTGATATTGTTAATATCTCGCTTAGTTTTCAATAAACCCTATTCACCCCCTCTAGGGTTAATCTAGATCCAACAAAACCAACTCGATTTACTAACCATCGTGTGCTCACAAACTTAAGTCGTCCAAGAGTACATGCCAAAAGATAGAGTTTTGATTCAACAACTTTTCAAAAGCTAACCTGCGCGATCGTAAGCTTATAGCATATCATTTAAACATCGTATAATTATTTTATGCTTCAATCACATCATGAGAAATCACATGCAAACGAGTCAGTGTGCATGTGACACCACTGGAAACAACTTGCTTTCACTTTGTTGCAAGTGAATGTCAATGACTAGCACTTAATTTCTTGAGTCAAAAGGAATTAGACACTCTCTCGAGTAATTAGACAAGATTCTAGTCTGAGCAACTAGAAATCTCAATAATGCTGGAATTTCGTGTTGCCATTAACAAGCCTCAACGGAAAGGTCAAGACTAGTCGCTCGACATGACCTAGAGACTTTTTCCGGCTTTTAAGAATACTTGACTTATTTCAAAGCATGTCATGTTATCTCAAGGCACCACGCCATAGATTGCATACCGTAACACCAGAGAAGTGATGCAGGAAGTGCCAAAATATGTTGCTATAGGCCAAAAATTATCTTTGGCAACACTTTCTTGGTGTTGCATTTTGCTGCGTTGCCTTAGAGTCAAAGGCAACATCTTTGCGACCCTAAGGCAACATCGGTATAGGTGTTGCCACAGGTTCTAAATTTACAAAAAGGTGGGGCCTACTAAAATCTGCAACCCGAGTTCAAGGAATCCCCACTTAAATCTATAGTCCGGGTTCACGGAATCCTGTTGTGGGGTCCACATGCATTAATCTATGGCAACACTTTTACTATCTAGTGGCAACACTATATCATAGCTATGGCAACATTTAACATCACATATGGCAACATTATATCATAGTTGTGGCAACATTACATAACACACTGCAACATAACAACAATTAACATGACTCTGAAATTAACAAAGAACTTTTTATTTCAAATTAACCAGCAACAAAAGTACTACTTAGTCAAATACAAAATAACAAAATATAGCCACTAAATTCAATTTTATAGACATTTCAGTTACAAACACAACCAGTACTAAATTCTTGTATACATCAAACTAAACAGTTTCAAAATATAGCGCGAGCCTCCGTTCAGTGCATCTACTGTCTCGAGTACCTCTAGTACCTTCAGTAACAAGTTCTTGAACAACCTTATCATTGCCTCCTTCACCTGCATGCCTCGGTTCATTTGCATTTCAGCGCAAACTGAGTTTCATTTGTATTTCAGTTGCATAACTGAATACATAAATGAGTTTCATTTGCATTTCACTTGCAAAACTGAGTTGCATAACCGAATTGCATTTCAGTTGCATACCTCAGTTTATGGCTTGCATGTCTAGTTTGCAAATTGATGCAATGACTCAATTTGTTTCGAAGCACAAACGATACTGAGTAAACAATTAGACAGTTACAATGTGGATAAAATTATCACTAATCATCACAATTATCCAAACATTTCCATAGCAATGCACAAAAGAACTCCAAACATGATCCAGGATATAGCTAAAATTGTTGCAAAGAATTTTTCTCCTTTCTCATATTTTCCACATTTAATGTGCATTAGAGCCAAGTCTTCCTTCATATCTTCAACAAATTCATCGGTTTTTCCCTCTTTTGCTTTTGCTTCAGCAACTTTTCTTCAACTGTCTTCCTTTCCACGAGCAATTGTGGTATAGTCTTTTCTTTCTCTGTCAATTTAACAGTGGTATCATCCAATTCCACATTGTTATTGATTTCATACACTTCATCATATCACAAAAAATACCCGCAATCGCCATTCTGCACATATCTTAAATTCATGACCAAAACATCATGAAAGATATGATAATATACAAAGCAACCAAAAAAAGCCTAATTTATACTTACCGGACACATGGAGTAACCAAAAAATTTCTTCTTCGCATTCTACCCTGCCTTCACAATCCTCACCTTCGATGGGATTTTGTGGTGGCAGTTCTTTCTTGCAGTCATTGTTGATGAATTTGAAGAAGAAATTGATTGAGTGGTCATTGAATTCGAATTGAAGGAAGAATCAAAGTCATATCACAAACTGCAAATCATTTCAGTAATATCACAAACTGCAAATGATTATGTATATATTCCATATCATAAATTTCATGCAGTAGGCTTTCAGGCATGTATTTCATGCATTCAGTACTTGTGTGCGTATATTTATTAGACAAACTTGCACACACACACACCCCAAAACAAAGCTCACATCAAATTTTAGAAGCATGCATCATGAAGAAATCCATTAGTAGTTTATTGATCCATGTGTGCAGACACAATGATGTCAATGGTGATGCACATATTAATATACAATGGGTTTCTAAGAAATTTCTGAATGGGAACTAAGTGAAAAATCATGCATATGACAAACATGAAAATACTTAAGAAATGAATATATCATGTATATGTAAGCATCCTTATGAAACCATTTTCATAAACCACTGTATATCTTATTAAAAAAAAGCTTGTAGTATTTTGTTTCAATCATCACCGTGTTATTAAACTGAGTAACAACCCAATAGTTGCTCAAAGAACATTCCAGTGAATCAACATACAGAAGAACCACAAATAACATAAACTAATTGTATACAACTTCAAACTGAAAAAATTGTGGATTCATTGACAAATAACAGACAAGAATTGTTAATCAGCTAACACCAATTATACTTATGGTGATAATAATTTCAGTTTCTCAATAGGCTAATTAATAGCGGTGCAAAAAGGCAATAGAAACGTACATGAGAAACACAGGATAAAAAGATAACACCTTTCTTCTTGGATTGAATGTCGTTTGATGATGGAGAAGGGGAGATAAGTGGGTGCATTTGGAGTTGGAGCCGAAGACTAGCAGGAATAAGTGGAGGACGCACAAAGGGTTGGAGTGGAAGTAGTAGGTGAATGAAAATTAGGGATTGGAATTGGAAATTTAGGGGTGAGAACGAACAGTTCTGAGTTGGGAAAGAGTAATGGAATGAGTACCGTAAGTTGATTTCCTATTGGTGGTGGAGGATTATTACGGATTGTTGATGTGTCAACTATAGATATTGCTTTTAAAATGTAAATTGACGGATAGACATGCATCTTTTTACATATGCAGATCAATGACATGGCAAATTAAACTTGTAAGTTTATAACTATAGCCACTGCAACATAGTTTAATATCTATGCTAACACATTAAAGAGTGTGTTGCAATAGACAAAGATCAGTATAGATGTGGCAACATTTTAGCTGGCAACACCTTGGGTTTTCATTATAGTAGGCCATCTATGGCATAGTGAGGCATCCTTTGGAGGGCTTGTGTAAACTAGCCATTTGGCTTGGTTCGAAAAATCAATTCAAGCCCACAAAAGTTAGCCTATCATGTGGATCCACAGCCTAGAAGCGTTTTTGAAACGTTCATGACTCGAACCCGCATGGAGTCATACGAGAATAGTCCGCCGGCTCGACCAAACTGCTCAACAATGAACCAACACTTTGGTATCGACATTCAGCCTTAAATTGTATTCCAGTCACACAACTCCTCAAAACCACACAAAGTCCATTTTTGTATCTAAGGACACGATTCCCATAAATCGTATCCCATAGATGTGACTCACTGAATTGACTTAACCTCATTTCAATTATGCATCCCCTTTCAAGATTTCGTATCCATATCCTCAGGATACGATTTCATATCTATATCGCTCGCCAACTCATATTTTGTATCGCGCTCTTTCCCAACATTTCTTATCCCCCACTTCCCCTATTTTTGTATCCATGTACTTCCAAAAGAATTCCGTATTCCCTAGCTCATTGAAAATCTGTATTGCAACCTTCATATTCCTCCAAACATACCTACGTTTGGGGATACAAAAGGTGATGATATGAAAAGCAAATGGGTGGAGATAAAGTACTTCAAAATGGAGTAATAGGAGGAAAACCAACTCCCAGTGGTCATACAGATCCCGAGGTACGAAATATGGGGGTGGTCCCCACTTCCTCACCTACCCAACCTGCTATACCTATCTCTCCTCTCTTATAGATGCCCACAGTTCTGTAGTGTGAAGGGGCTTGGCTCCTTGTTCTCATGGCATCCTAGGAATAAGATAACCTCACTACAACCACTCAATCACCTTCATCACTCTGGGTAGAAGAAGAACCTCCTTCTTGAATACTTGGACTACTATGGGTTGCATTGGCACTTCAAGAAGAAGGAATAAAACCCACCATTGTGCCTCCTTACCACCATGGCCATGGTGTTAGGGAATGCGAAATGGATCATTAAGGCAAAGCAAACATTAGAGGGGGGGTGAATAGTGTTTGATAGAATTTAAACAAAATCTAAAACTAAAGCGAACTACGGGGTAAATCAAACGCCAAAAACACAATCACAGACACAAATTGAAACACAAATGCAAAATAAACAGAAATAAAGATGCAGAAAAGGAAATAACACACCGGATTTTATACTGGTTCAGATTGCTCCAACATCCGGTCTCGCACAACGCTGGATTGTGCAGAGTTTTATTACTATTTCCAATAGTCAAGTACGACCTCCTTAATTTCACGGTTCACAAGGAGACATCGATTCCTACTTCCTTGATTTCACGGCTCACAAGGACACACCGACTCATATTTCCTTGATTTCACGGCTACAAGGACACACCGCTTCCTCTTTGATTCAACACAAACAATGTTTACACAACCCAAGCAATTACAAATAGTCCTATAACTCTTTAATAGCACTTGATTCAGAGAGTAAAGAGTGTAGAGAGAAGAAGTTTGGTCAAAATAGAACTGAATTCAGCAGAGTATAAGTGTAAAAACCATAAAAATGATTAAGAATAATGGTGTAGAGAAAGAGGATGAAGTTAGAGAAGAAGAGATGATAATAAAATTCGGTTTTAACCCCTTTTTATAGAGTATGAAAGGCTGCAACAGTTCTAAATCGTTTCAAATAGTGAAAAGACACTTCCTTTCAAAATTGGAAAAAATGACAGTTGTATGTCGACATAGTGTTTTTGGTATGTTGACATACACTTGTATATTTTTGATTTTCGAAGCATTTTTAAAGTGTTTTGATATGTAAATAATTTCGGAAATTCTTGAGTAAAAATCTAGTGTTGTAAATTAATATTATATGATAGCAAAACATATGAACACATAAATTTAAACTATATAAATATATTTATAAAATTATAAGGTTTTAAGCTGTATAAAGTATAAATATAAAGTATATAAATTTATAAATCTTAAGTTTGAAAAACAAAGAAGAATTAAAATAGAAACAAATAGAAAAATAAAAAAGAGAGGATTGAGGATAGAATTGAAAATCAGAATTTGAAAATTAGAATTTGAACCTGGAGTGGTATTTAGAGTCTTACAAAATCTAGACTCTATAACTATATTAATCTTGAACTCTTGAAATCTTGATTACTTATGAGTCTTGAAATTTCTTTGATCTTTGAATCTCCATCATCTTTATAACTGTACAGTCTTCAGTTATATTTCCTATATATAATTCCTGCATATATATATACATATATTCTATACAAAAAGTGTTAGTATATATTTTATAATCAGTGCAAATTGAAATAAGGTTGTTGTCATCAAAACTCCATTCTCCAACAATCTCCCCCTTTTTGATGATGACAACCTTAGTTTATAAAATATCATACCTATATATACTTGTTTGATGATATTCCTTCTATACTCCCCCTATCTGTAAGAATCCTATTAACAATGCCTATATTTAATAATTTCTCCCCCTTTGGCATTATCAAAAAGAAATCCTAAAGATACTCCCCCTAAATTGTATAACTCTATGAATAGAATATTAGTTACTATCCAACAATACTCCCCCTTAATTAATCATTCTTTATATTTTAAAGAGAGATAACTAATTATAAATGATAATTTTATTAGACACAACTTTGTACAACTATATAGATTTATACACATACGATACATCGTAAGAACGTAATAAAACGAGAATCGATGAAAACCTTAATCACTAATTATTTTTAACAATAGGAGATTTGTGAATTGGACAGTTTGGATAATGAAGACAAAATTCTCCATTTTTTTCAATCACATTCCCATTTTCATCAAATAGAATCTCTCCTACGCATTCAACATTATCATCTTCGTCCGTAATCGTTGGTTGAATCTCTTGTTGTTCTTCCTCCTCCATCATTTCTTCTTCCTCTTCTGGTTCTTCTTCGGGTTCTTCCTCCTCTTCCATGGCTTGATTTTCATCATTGATGATAATCGGATTAGTCTCGTTATCCATTATAAACTTTAAGAGACTTCTCATTACTTTCCCTTACCTATTTTGCTCCTGACTAATCCTAATCTGGAGTACTTGCATCTCAGCCACCATTTACAGTATATACTCCATTTTTTCTTTAATTTTGATCACCCTAGATAGCGTAGATCGTTGAAACGGACCCTCAGATGGTCCAGCGTATGACTTGGAGTTGATTTGAGTATTTGGATTAGTGGAGGCTGTTGTATTTTTTAGTTTAGAGTTTTTACAGAGAAGAAGAATGAAAATGAAGCAGAAAATCGAAATAAAAGGTTTAAATAGTTGAAATAACTAACTTTCGGTGGAAATTAAATTTTAAATTTTTGGCAGTTATATGTTGACATACGAAAAACTCTATGTCTACATAGTCTTGTTTTAAACTTTATTATTTTGATTTCTTGTTTTATTTATATATATTACTATACTTAATTATTCTAACTCACTTAATGAACATATGCCCAATTCTCTCCTAAATTTAGTTAATGTTGCTTCATTTAAAGGTTTAGTTAATATATCTGCAATTTGCTTATCTATTTCTATAAATTCTAGTGAAATATTTTCTTTACTTATGTTATCTCTTAGAAAATGATGTCTCACATCAATATGTTTAGTTCTCGAATGATGAGTTGAATTCTTAGAAATATCTATAGCACTTGTATTATAGCAGTATATAGGTGATTTATTTATACTTAAAC
The DNA here is from genome assembly GCA_030737875.1 of Allium sativum. Lineage (NCBI taxonomy): Eukaryota > Viridiplantae > Streptophyta > Magnoliopsida > Asparagales > Amaryllidaceae > Allium > Allium sativum. The sequence goes on along the minus strand of CM060926.1, from coordinate 889,888,970 downwards.
CAAAATCGTTTAAAGTTTGTTGCATATATATTACTTGTGAACAAGCCAAAGCAGCAGATATATATTCTGCTTCAGTTGTTAACAAAGATATGGTATTTTGTTTTTTTACTAAACCATGATACAAGAGAATGTCCTAAGAAGTGACATTTCCACTAGTACATTTACGATCGGATTTGCATCCTGCATAATCAGCGTCACAGTACGAAACTAAATCGAATGAATCATTCTTAGGATAGAATAATCCAAAATCTAATGTGTGCTTTACATATCTTAGAATACGTTTTATGACTGTTAAATGAGTTTCCTTAGGTTGTGATTGATATCTTGCACATAGACATACACCATGCATTATATCTGGTCTACTAATGGTTATATATAATAATGATCCTATCATTCCTTTATATAAAATTTGATCAACATCTTTTGATGTATCATCTTTACTTAAAGCAATTATAGTTGCCATATGTGTTGATCTACCATTTGTTGTTGTTAGATTGTATTTATTAATTAAATCTCTTACATGTTTTTCTTGATTAATAAATATTCCATTCTTCAATTGTCGAATTTGTAAACCTAAAAAGAATGATAATTCTCCCATATGGCTCATTTCAAATTCTTTGGTCATAATATTTGAAAATTCTTTGTTCATTGTTTCATTTGTTGACCCAAAGATTATATTATCAACATATATTTGTACTAGTTGTATATCTTTGTTATTCTTCTTGATAAACAAAGTATTATCTAATTTTCCTATTTCAAAGTATGATTGTAACAAATAATTTCATAATCTATCATACCAAGCCCTTGGAGCCTGTTTTAATCCATATAATGCTTTCTTCAACTTATATACGTGATTTGGTAATTTTTCATCTTCAAATGGAGGTGGTTTCTCTACATATATGTTTCCTTGACAAATCCATTTAGAAAGGCACTCTTGACATCCATTTGATATAATTTGAAATTATTATAGTTTGCAAAAGCTAGTAAAATTCTAATAGCCTCTAGTCTTGCTACAGGGGGCAAAGCTTCAACGTAATCTATTACTTCTTCTTGAGTATAACCTTGTGCTACTAGTCGTGCCTTCTTTCTTACTACCTCACCGTGTTCATTCTTTTTATTTTTATAGACCCATTTTGTTCCAATTATTGTTTTATCCTCTGGTCTAGGAACAAGTTCCCATACTTCATTCCTAGTAAATTGATTCAGTTCTTCTTGCATAGCAAGTATCCATGAATCATCGGAAGAAGCTTCTTTTGGATTTTTGGGTCCAATAGTTGATATAAATGCAGTATTAATCTTGTTATTTAATTGATTATGAGTTCTAGCAACAGATTCAATATCTCCTAAGATATTTTCTACAGGATGGTCTCTAAGCAATCTCATTCTTTTATTTGGTTGATTATCTTCATAATTTATTTCATTAATTTCATTTTCATAATTGTCTTCATTGTTTTGAATTATACTTTTATAGTTTTCATCGAAAGATACGTTTAATGTTTCTTTTATAGTGTTAGTTCGAGTATTGAAAACTCTATAAACTTTGCTTCTTTCTGAATATCCAATAAAAATTCCTTTATTGGATTTTGAATCAAATTTGTCTAAATTATCTTGTGTGTTTAGTATAAAACATTTACTTCCAAATATTTTGAAATATGATACTTTTGGTTTCTTGTTATACAAAAGTTTATAGGGTGTTTTATGAGTTAATGGTCTAATTGAAATTCTATTAATAATATGACAAGCAGTTCGAAATGCCTCAGCCCAATAATTCCATGGTAAATTACTATCGGATAACATAGTTCTTGCACATTCTTGTATTGTTCCACTTTTATGTTCAACTACTCCATTTTGCTGAGGAGTTTTTGAAATTGAAAAATTATGGGTTATTCCCTTTTTATTACAATATTTTTCAAAATTCTGATTTTCGAATTCATCGCCATGATCACTACGTATTTTTTTAATTTTTAGTGATAATAAATTTTGAATCCTTTTAGAAAAACTTTTAAATTGATCAAAAACATCACATTTGTTTTTAAGGAACAAAGTCCAAGTGAATCTAGTAAAATCGTCAACTATTACATACACATATCTGTATGATTTATTGATTGAACTTGGGATGACTAAATAAATCCATGTGTATTAACTCTAATGGTTTTGAAGTGGTAATTTCTTCTTTTGAAACTCTTCTTTAATTTTACGAATTGACAAGCATCGCATGAGTTATTAACTTTAATTTTCATTTTGGGTAATCTCTAATTGAATCTAATTTAGAAATCCTAGAGATGTGTTTGAAATTCGTATGACCGAATCTCTTATGCCAAGACCAGGGATCACTAGTATTGGCCATAAGACATAAATTATCGCTGGATATTTTCATACTTAATATATAAATATTTTTCTTTCTATCTCCTTCGAATATGACTTTTGAATCCCTATCTTCTATGAAACATTTATTCTTTTCAAAAATTATTTTATAACCTTTATCGCAAAGTTGACTTATACTTAGCAAGTTGTGTTTTAAATTCCTAACTAGTAAAACATCAGAAATAGTAGGAGTTTCAGAATTACCGACATTGCCGATTCCAATGATGTATCCTTTATAATTATCTCCGAAGTTCACCAATCCACCATCTTCATACTTCAAATTATTGAGTAGTTCTGGATTTTCAGTCATATGTCTCGAACGGCCACTATCCGGTATCCACTTGTCCTTTTTAATTTCCACCAATTGCTTTCCAGAATTTGAATTTTCAACAGCCATGTAACACACCAGTTCAAAATTTGAATTTCCAATAGCCACCTTTTTAGAATTTGAATTGCCAACGGACACTTTACCCATTTTCCAACTTTTGAATTTTCAAAAGCCATAGATCTCATTCTTTTCTGAATTGAACAATATTTCAGTAGATTACATCTTTCTTTAAAATTATTATATGCTGACTCTTTCAATATTGATACAATGCATGAATTGACATTAGTAGTAACAGAGTTTCCAAAATTTTCCATTTTACCAAAATTTCAAAAATCAAATTATGAATTTTTTGAAAGACCTTGCTCTGATACCAATTGTTAGGGAATGCAGAATGGATGGTTAAGGAAAAGCAAACACTAGAGGGAAATTTAAACAAACTCTGAAACTAAAGTGAACTACAAGATGAATCAAACACCACAAACATAATCAAAAACACAAATTAAAACACAAATGCAAAATAAACAGAAATAAAAATGCAGAAAAGGAAAGAACACACCAGATTTTATACTAATTCGGATTGCTCCAACGTCCAGTCCGACACAATGCTGGATTGCGCAGAGTTTTATTACTATTTCCAATAGTCAAGTACATCCTCCTTGATTTCCCGGCTCACTAGGAGACACCGATTACTACTTCCTTGATTTCACAGCTCACAAGTACACACCGACTCCTATTTCCTTGATTTCACGGCTATAAGGACACACTGATTCCTCTTTGATTTAACAGAAACAATGTTTACTCAACCTAAGCAATTACAAACAGTCCTTTAACTCTTCAATTGCACTTGATTCAGAGAGTAGAGGGTAGAGAGTGTAGAGGGAAGAAGTTTGATCAAAACAGAATTGAATTCGGCAGAGTATACGTGTAAAAACCATAAAAATGATTAAGAATAATAGTGTAGAGAAAGAGGATGAAATTAGAGAAGAAGAGATGGTAAAAAATTCAGTTTTAACCCCTTTTTATAGAGTATGAAAGGCTGCGACGGTTCTGAATCATTTCAAATACTGAAAAGATACTTCCTTTCAAAATTGGGAAAAAATGACAGTTGTATATCGACATGGTGTTTTTGGTATGTCGACATACCCTTGTATATTTTTGATTTTCAAAGCATTTCTCAAGTGTCTTGATATGAAAATAATTCTGGAAATTCTTGAGTAAAACTCTAGTGTTGTAAATTTATATTATATGATAAAAAAACATATGAACACATAAATTTAAACTATATAAATATATTTATAAAATTATAAGGTTTCAAACTATATAAAGTTTAAATATAAAGTATAAAATTTTATAAAACTTAAGTTTGAAAAACAAAGAAGAATAAAAATAGAAACAAATAGAAAAATAAAATAGAGATGATTGAGGATAGAATTGAAAATCAGATTTTGAAAATTAGAATTTGAATTCGAACCTAGAGTGTCATTTAGAGTCTTACAAAATCTAGACTTTATAGCTATATTAATCTTGAACTCTTGAAATCTTGATTACTCATGAGTCTTGAAATTTCTCTGATCTTTGAATCTCTATCATCTTTATAACTGTAAAGTCTTCAGTAATATTTCCTGTATATAATTCCTGCATATATATATATATATATTCTATACAAAAATTGTTAGTATATATTTTATAGTCAATGATAATTGAAATAAGGTTGTTGTCATCAAATCTCCATTCTCCAACACATGGTAGCATCATAAGAACAACAAAGCCTCTCGATCCCCTCTTGGCTAGACTTGGTTTCATGGACTCTTGAAAGCTCCTCTTACCTTTTCTAAGCATTTGGATCACGAAGTAAAGCTTGTTACCTCCTCCACTAAGTATATCACTGGGATCACATACTATAGCATTCAAAATCGTCATAGTTCTTGTACGTTCGAAAATACACCGATTACATATTTTAACTTGTAAAAATTGATTAATAAAGTACTAAACATCCAAAGTGGATGTAGGCTCTGGAGAGATGAACCATTATAAATACTGTGTGATTGTTCTCTATCATTTTTCCTTGCATATTTTCACTGCAACTCGCATATTTTCTTTGCAGGACGTTTATTTTCACTATCGTGGAGATCTTTAGTGTTGGCGACTACCTTTTGTATTCAACACACTTATACCTATTTTTTGTAGTATAGTGGATCGAGTACGACCACTACTTTTGTGTACACACTTATATGTTATATTCATATATATTTCCATCTCTGTGATGTGAATATCTATGATAGATTGTGTTATATATATTTTATATTCGTTTCCAAAAAAAATTGTCCATTATATAGTAGCTTCATTAAGTTATTACATTGATGGTTGCTCCTCAACAGCCTTATCCTCATATTAGGTGACAACATTACTTCGTAGTGTCCTTAGCTAATGCGAGTATAGATGTGGAGTGTTACAGTTTGGTATCAAAGTGAATATTCAAAACAATATAAAATATGGCGACAAGGATCATGTCCTACATCTTATTTAGGATTCTAACCATAGGAGTTAGATTGAGTCTTGAGTGTCATTCTATCCTATCTTGAATTGTGATTCCTTAATTATTAAATCAAATTTATTTGGATTCCTTTTGAGAATAATTTTTTTCTTTCTCTTCAAAGAAGAGAAATGGTTTGATGTGGCCCATGAGAGCCAGTCAATCTTGTGCCTACTACTGAGGAAGTGTTTATGTCATCTCAGAAACTTCTTGATTTTGTGACAAATACCCAAGTGGTAGGAACCCCTCCCCTGCCTATGCATCCCAAATATGGATTTGATAGTATTTGTGGTGATTTGTCTAAACTTGGTGGAAAGACCTTCAAGGGTTTCGAAGATGTTGCTGAGGTTGAAGCTTAGATTAAATCGTGCGGCTGCATCTTTTCTTGCATAAATCATGTAGACATGCATCCAGTTTAGGTAGCTTCTAATATGCTCACAGAGCGAGCATTAGATTGGAATGATCTCTGACCTATGAAATTCAAGAGGTAGAACTAACTTAGGAGAAATTCTAAGAAAGGTTCGAAGCGAAGTTTTGTCCTGAGGGAGAGAGGGAATAATTAACCCAATGTTTTGTAGACCTAGTTCAAGGTAAATTTTCTATGGCAGAGTATGCTGCATTTTTTGACCCTCTATCTAAATACGGGCTTGTGTATATTAATACCGCAAAGAATAAGAATAGAAAATTTGTTTATGGGGTCAATAAAGATCTCAAGAATCCCTTGCTTCTTAAGTTAGTCAAGCCTTCTGATGAAATTGTGGATATCGCGCTTTGTGAAGCCAATAAGGGGATTAATGATGAGGTTGAGGACTCTTAGAAGAACTTCAACAAGAAGAGAAATTCCAACAACAAGTCCAAGCCTTATTCTAATAAGAAAGGAAAGAAGGTTGCTATTGAAGAAAAGACTTCTAACGTTTGTCGAGGGGGTTGTTTCAATTGTGCATTAAAAGACCATTATGCTACAATTGACCTAAGCCTATCACTTGTCACTATAACAAGACTCCAGGTCATTTAGCATCTTTGTGCCCCAAACTTCAAAGAAAGAAGGAGGAAAAGCAACTTATTATGCAAGCCCCTATTAACACTTCTCCTATTCCAGGTAATTTTCATTCTATCCTTGACGAAATTACTAAGTTTCATGGACATCCTATATGAGTTCTTTTTAACACAGGCGCATCTATTTGTTTATATTACAAAAACTTGTTGAAGCTTATTCTATGGATGTTTTGTATCACTTGACTTCACTATGGATTGCTAATCTGGTCGGTGAGTCTACAACACTTATTTTATTGTGTAATGATGTCGAGATTATTTTGTGTATTTTTTCTTTCCAAGCCGATTTACACATGATGTGTTATTGAGGTTTTAGAATTATATTGGGAGTAGACTGGCTTTGCCGCTGTGGAGCCTATATCTTATGCCTTGAGAGGACTATCTGTCCCCGACATCCTTAATCTGTAAATCAGATCCTTGTTGTGCTTAAAGATTCTAGTTTGGATTCGGTGGCCTCCTTATTTTCCTTAAGTGCTAGGGATGATGAATTTTCCGACATATTTGATCTTGCTTTACGATTATCGCCTAAGCAAGCAATCGAGTTCCAAATCAATTTAATCCTCGGGGCTCTACATATTACTTGTCCTCCTTATCATATGTCCAATAAAGAGAATGAAGAGATGCAAAATAAAATATCCAAATTAGAGGAGAATAAGTTTGTTTGCTCAAATTCCTCGCCTTAGGGAGCATTAGCAATCTTTGTGAAGAAGTCGGATGATACACTTTGGCTTTTCATCGACTACCGCATGCTTAATGATCTTACCGACAAGAATAAATATCTTCTACCACAGATCGATGATTTATTCAATCAAATTGGTGGTACTAAAGCCTTTTCACAACTATACTTCAGGTTTCGTCAATTTCGTACAGTAGAGAATAGCATTCCTTCGACTTCATTCCGTACCCGGTATTACCATTCGTTTAACGAATGCTTTGGGTTATTTTGTTGACCTTATGAATCGTGTTTTCAATGGATTCCTCGATCAAATCATTCTTATCTTTATTGTTGATACTCTTGTGTATTCTAAAACCGAGGAGGAGAAAGAAAACCATCTTCGTATTGTGTTGGAAAATCTTGGAGCAATCAATTGAAAGCTAAGTTTTCCAAGTGCCCTTTTTGGAAATCTCGTGTAAGATTCGTGGGTTATATTATTTTTGAATCTTGAACTTATGTGGATCCTTCAAAGATTGAAGCAATTCAAAATTGGAAGACCGGAGAGCATGACAGAAATCCGTAGTTTTTCTTGAATTGGCGGGCTACTACCATTGGTTCATAAAAGACTTTTCTATCCATGCCTCTCACATATTTGACCAAGAAAAGAGTTAAGTACCATTGGTTGGAAAATGTAAAGACGCTTTTCAAAAGCTAAAAGAACCCCTTTCTGATGCCCCTGTACTTGCAGTTAGCGAAGGAAACTAAGACTTGATTGTGTATATCGACGTTAGCCGTACTAGTTTGGGTGTCGTTCTCATGCAAAGAGTTGTGATTTCTTATGCTTCTAGGCAACTAAAGCCAGCCGAGAATCAATACGCCACTCATGATTTAGAGCTCGCAGCTATTATCTTCGCCCTTTCGAATTTGACATCATTATGGCTTGGGAAAGAAGTTCGTTCTCTACACCGACCATAAGTCATTGAAATACTTAGTTTCTAAAAGGGAACTTAATTTGCGGCAACAACCTAGGCTCGAGTTGCTAGCTTCTTATGATCTTGATATTCTATATACCCTGGTAGGGTAAAACGTGTCGCCGAGATTCTTAGCTGAAAGCAACAAGTGATCATGTCTATGATGATATCCAAGTGGAAAGATATTGAAACTTTATCCAACTGTAAGATTTGGAGTCCTGACATCCGAGTTATACTCTTATGATGTATAGCCTTGAGGTTCATCCCCCTTTTTTAGACTCCATTCGTGACGCTCAAAAGTCCGATTCCTAATGGCTCTTTTAACCCAAGGGTTAGGGATAAATCTTGCGATGATAAGTTAAAAGATTTTGATATAGATTCTCGTGGAGGCATTCGAAAATTTGGATGACTTATAGTGTTAACCTTTGTGGTCTCCACATGAATATTTTAATGGATTATCATCATTCTAAATTTTCAATTAATCCCAGAAGTAGCAAAATGTATGCGAGCATGAAACAACTTTATTATTGGGAAGGAATGAAATCTGATTCCGCAAAATTTGTCAAGCGTTGCATTATAGGCTAACTCGTTCAAGTCAAACATCAAAAGCCCAACGAATTATTGCAACCTTTAGACATTCCTGTATGGAAGTGGGATCAAGTGTCCATGAATTTTATCGATGGACTCCCCCATTCTCTCTTTTTCTATGATAGCTTATGGGTGCTTGTGTATAGACTTACTAAATCCGCATACTTCATTCCCATTCGATCTAATTGAATCATGCCTCTCTTGGTCAAATTCTATGTTGAAGAGATTGTTAAGTTGCACGGTGCGCCTACTACAATAGTTAGTGATCGCGATCCATTATTTTCTAGTGGATTTTGGAAAGGTCTTCAAAAAGATTTGGGATCAAAGCTAAATTATAGCAGCACTTATCATCCTCCATCTAATAGGCAAACGCAGCGTGTGAATCAAACTCTTGAAGAGCTTCTTCATGCCTTTGTGCTTGAATTTGGTGGAAGTTCGGAAGATCATATTGACCTTGTTGAATTTTCATACAATAATAGCTTCCAACTGAGTATTGGTATGGCACCTTTCGAGGCACTTTATGAAAGGCCGTTATGATCTCCTTAATATGGACTAGAAGCCAAGGAAAAACTCGTTATAGGTCCAAATTTTATTCATGATTCCACTAGAAAAGATTGATCTCATTTTTCGTAGGATGATAGGGGCCCGAAGTCGGCAAAAATACTATGCTGATAAACGGAGAAGGAAATTAAAGTTTTATATGGGAGAATTTGTGTTTATTCATGTTTTACCATGAAGGGTGTAGTGCGATTTAGTAAATCGAGAAAATTAGCATCAAGATATATTGGTCCATTTCCCATCAACGAGTGTGTCAATTTTATTTCTTATCGTCTTACATTACCGACTCAATTCACGGCCATTCATGACGTGCTTCATGTTTTTCAACTAAGGAAGTGTATCAGTAATTATGATTTTATTCCTAAGCCAAATTTGGTTGAAAAAATCAAGATTTCATTAAATCTAACTTTAGAGCAACAACCTACTCGTATTGTTGCTATGGAAGTTAAATGTCTTCACAACAAAAATGTCCCTCTTGTGAAAGCCCAATGGTCTTCTAGTCCGAACCATTGTTCTTGGGAATCTAGAGAATCTATCGAGCTAAACAATCCAGATTTACTCTTTTATGTTTTGTGAGGTGAATTTTCTGATTGAATCTATTTTTATATAGTTTTTGTTGATGCTTGGTTGTTACTTATGGGTAATTCCTCAAGTCCTTATAGGGACACAATTTTTTGAGGAGAGGAGTCAGTAACGACACACATAAATTTACGATTATTTAATTAAAAGATTTATTTAAATATTGTATCGCGCGTTCGATTCAAAACCCGAGTTTTGTGACTTTTTATAATCTAATAAATTTTATACTTGAGGCACTTCCATTGAGTTAACAATGCCGTTTACGATCATTTTGAGTATAAACATTGATATTTTTGGAGTTGACCAATATTAAATATTTTTGGTAGGGCTTAGGTTTGCAAGCATAACCCATCGGCCCACTTCCTTGTATCCGACTTAACTGCTCCCCTTCTCATACCATTCCTTTGCTCCTAAATACTCAAACCCTAGGAATAAAGGGAAATTAATATTCCTAAGCTTCTATCTTAGGAAATTTAAGCGATTTACTTTGTAAATTCAAAAAGAAGCTTAGGTAAGTTCATCTCCATCTTCTCCAACTTGTTTTATCTTCAATTTCCGAGATTTTTCTAAATCTAATTCTTAAGAATTTTTGTGTATTTGTGTGTTGATTGAATATTAGTGAGTTATACTGGAAGAGAGAGTGATTTAGCTTTGTTGTGCATCTACTCTTTGCTTTTAGTAATCAAAGGTGAGTTCTAGGGAACTCGAATCTATGTAATCAAGCTAATGGGCTTAACATGTGTGCTCTTAGCGCTTTATGTTATATATGAAGTGAGTGGATTGGTTTGTTTGTATGTGAACTTTCCAATTTGTTAGTTTTTACTTCATTTACATGAATTTTGGTGTAAATATTTGTAGAGATTTGAGTTGTTTCAGCAAGCCTCAGAAGCTTCATTGTCACTTAGATAATGCCATCAACCTTCACCCTTCGTCCGTGATCGATCGGATATTCATGGTCTTGGAAAATATTTCCCACGCTTCTTCTCAGAAATTTGGACGTAGTCCCTATATGTCTGACCTGATGCTTTATTAAATAAGAGTTCAAAAACTTGGTCCAAACCTCTGAAGGAAGGACCAGACGTCTGACCTGGGCAGAGCATAAAATAAAAAAGGCAAAGATCTAGACAGATGTTTGGGAATCTATTCCAGACGTCTAACCTGCTCAAAGATGTAGTACTTGCCTTTTTATTATGATTTTTTGAGTTATCGATTCAACTTGCTCTGGATTGATTTCTATCATAATTTTGAATTGCTGTCTTCTTTTCTAGGCTTTTGATTTACTTGTTGTGAATGAGATTGATATTTATGAGATTTAATTCAAATTATTAAAACGTGAATTCTGGGATTGATTGTTCTTACATTTGTAATTATGAGTTTTTCAACCCCAAACAATAAAGTGTTTTATATGCTATTAGTAGATATTAATTTTTTTACCAAAATTGTTTCTAACACTACTTTCACCATGCAAAGTTTTATTATGAATTATCTTTCGATTCTACTAGTATGTATATATAAAAACCTTTTCCTTACTCGTATGATAAATTTAATTAAACGCCTTGGTAAAACAAGTGGTATGAAACTCTTCATAAATATTCAAGTAGAGCAAGTGGTTATGGGACAAGTAAATTAACTCTTATATTTACTAGCTTTAGGTATTTTGCACTACTTTTGATCAACCATGATCTTTTTAAGATTTAGACTAGCTTTATACAATGTACTTGGGTTGTGGAATTTATTTCACATTTTTGAGGATCTTCGGATCACTTTAAGGAAATTAGGTTCATTTTATGAATTTGTGCATTCTATGGTCCTCGGATTGTCTGGTAGGGAACTTAGGTTCAATTTGGGCGGGGTTACAGCTCGTGGTCTTCGGACCATCTTAAGGAGCTTTGCCTCAAAACAATAGGCTAGCTACCTACAGATCATGTCTCGTTTGTGATACACATGTTGGTGAGTCATTAGGCTCCTATTTTGGGATAGGCCTCCTTTTTTTTTTGATTTTCTAGATTTCTAATTATGAATTTCTACAAAAAAATATATTTGATATGGGATATCAATTTGAGTTGTTTTAATATTGTCTTATCAATTTTTTTGATTTGATATAAGATACCATTTCTTATGAGTAGTTATATAATTTAGAACGGGATATTATTTTGTATTGCTGAGATTTGTTTGAGATATTGTTTATTTTCTTATAAATAATACTTAGGTTGGACCGAGGTGTTGCAGGTGCTTCCATATGACCTCTAGTGGGGATCATTTCTTGACTTTTGGGTAACTACATTAGTGTTAAAGTTTTCGATTATATGTATATGAGATAAAGACTCCTTACGTATACATATTCTTTAGGCCACTACTCGTGTAATAACCCGAAAATCCGGTCCAATTTGAGCTGACCAAATAACACAAGTCCAACCCCAAATTGCACTGGAAATTCAAGAAAACTAATAGAAAGAAGATAGAGGGCGAGGAAAGATAAGATAGAAACTTAGAATAGAAGAAGAAGAACAACACAACATCAGAGTAACACGAACCTCACAGCGGAACGAATAACATATAATATATATAACATAACTTGAAATATACTTGAATATACATCATTATAAAAGTACAACACTTACAACACAGCGGAAATAACTATAGCTATATAATCTGGAAGCCTACTGCTCCAAGCTCTTCCAGTATATTTGTAAATCCCGACTACTTGACTGCCCATACAAATTTAGGCACCCCAGAGTTTAGGGAAAATAAAACAAAATAAACTCTGGGTCAGTCATGGTACTGGTATGAGTAAAACAGTTTAAAATAGTTTAAGTAATTAAACGATATCTCATAAGACCACGCCGTATAACGGAACGGGTTTTTCCCTTATGAGAATCCAAATTATCTTTATATCAAAAACCTTTTGATATTATAATAATGTCTATCAACCACAATATAATAATCATCTAGCAGAAACGCTTTCATCTCACGTTCTACATATATATTATACAATCAAACCGCAAGCACGTACTGGGTAATGGATTTCCAACTATGACAAGGTATGGAACCAACTTTCGCTAGTGTACTTCTAGAAAGGAATACACTGGGTTCAACAAGAACATCTTGCAACCCGGCCACCCATGACCGACCACTTATTTCGCTTGAGTGTATCGAATGTATATCACCAACGGTTGGGATCAGCAACCGTTTCCCGAATGGGACATCATCAATAATAGATTTTTAGAAGTAAATGAAACTCTAGATCAGGTGATTACACACACTACTTCAGAGCGACCGACTTAGCCATGCTGCCTGCCCGATTTCTGTCATTTGCCGGTTGATGAGGCTTGAGGTTACGCCTTATAATCACATCAGACTCACTTCGAATGTCACATCGTCAAATCCATCAAATCACCGATTGACGTCTACAACCATACATTACGTGTCAGCTAAAAGAAGTTTCCTTCTCCGCTTCAACTCTTTGTACGGCTGAAGAAATCAATGTACGTGACCTTTCTGGAAATACTCTGTCAGACATTCATCCATACAAGTCATCCAGGAACAGGATGAACCGAAGGCACTATTAAATACATCCATCTTAGACGCTTTTATCTAAGATTTATACAATAGCCCTTGCACTTTACTCCGTCTTCAATTATCCTTGGCATATATGATTCGCAACGCTTATGCCAATACAGAGTGGTTCTTTGGATAATAATCCAACCGGTCTCTCCATATTAACAACGTTAAAATGGTCAAAAAATTCGATAGTCTGTGATTTAACTATCGAAGGAAAATACGTGTGCAAACAACGATATTATTTCTAGATGGAAATTATATCAATGAATCATCAATCAAATATATATATATATCCTTATTTTCTATGTTTAGAAAATATATGTTATTAACACTGGAAAACATTTCCTTCTGTTTATCTATATATCACTATCACTTTCACTCTCGAACCTTAACCATTTCTAAATTAAAAACGAAGACAATCAAGTTGGGGTATAATTACCTCTCAGACCTTAACTGAACAACGTTTCAAATCTCGAAATAGGTTAAATTCATCTTTAACCCTTTAACACTTCCTTACGTAACTCTCGTTCGAATAAATCTCTGTTCGATAACTCCTCCCTTCGAATAACTATATTTGATAATCTCTCTTACGAATAACTAGATTCGAAAACCTTTCTTCGAATAAACTAAATTCGATTAACTCTATTTTATTCAACCCTAATCGATTAACTCTTTTTACTTAACTCCTTTCGATCAAACTATAATTGATAACTCCTTTAGAATAACTAATTCGATAACTCTTATGTATTTAACTCCATTCGAATAACTAATTCGAATAACCCTTATTTATTTAACTCTATTCGAATAACTAATTCGAATAACTCTTATGTGATTAACTCTATTCGAAAAACTAATTCGAATAACCCCTTTAACTCCATTGGGATAAACTATATTCGATAACCCCTTTAACTAAATTCAATTTGATTAACTCGACTTACTTCACCCATTTGGTTAACTTGACTAACTTTGCCCATTTGGTTAACTCTTATTCGAATAACTAATATTTGATTAACTCTATTCAACTAACTCAACTCGACTAACCCCTTTCGAATAACTAATTCGATTTACTAACTTTCGAATAATATATTCGTTTTAACTCCTTTCGAATACCATATTCGATTTAACTCCTTTCGAATAACTATATTCGATTTAACTCCTTTCGCTTTATAAAGATTCCCTTTTTAACAACGTTTATTCATTTTTAAAGATTTACTTTTAATAACGGTTCTCCACTTTAAAAATGATCTCCTCCTTATAACGGTTTCCTTTTTATAACGTTTTTCCCTTTTCTAAATATCTCCTATTTATAAATATTCCAATTTATAAATATTCCTTATTTATAAATATTCCATTTATAAATATTTTATTTTCAAATATCACTTTGAAAATATTCTCTTATCAACATTTCAGTATGTTATGGTATTCAACATATCAAATCACGATGATCAGTATCGTCCAAACACATATAATCGACAACAGATTATATATCACATCATATATCACAATATATGAAAAACAGTAAAATAAATGTTGAGGAACCCAATTGGGTTCCTCCAACCTGTTTCCCTGCATCACAGATGTTAAACAATATAAATAACATCACTTTCAGTTCCATATGATATATTCTGTTAAACAGAATCATATATAGAAATTCAACTAACTGAATAACAGTTCAATCAAACAGTCAACACACAGTCAATCAGGAAAAATTTAACAGTTCTAAAAATACAACTTGAAATTATAAACTGTTCAGAGTTAGTGAGATTTACTCACATTGGCAGTTCATCGTTAAAGAACGATAAACTGTTGTTTGATTTGAATCAAACAATTTATTTCGCCATACATTCAAACTAGCTCCACTCCCATTCAATCTAATTGTGTTGTTCTCGTCCATACGATCCCAACGCAACTTATGGTTCGTCGATCTGATAAAGTAAGACGGATTTATGCTATTACGAAGTTAATGTATATTTAAATTTAATTAACACATGAATTAAATTATAAATGGGCTCACAAATCAAACCCGGACCGTTCCTCTTAACCAACGTTCAACAACAAGCAGCTCACCCTTCTCTCCCTGAACCCACAGTACACGTTCTCTTGAAACAAACAATGACGCAAGCTTCTCAGATGTCACGCTGCAATTTAACCCAAGTCTGAATCCTTGTACTCACCCTCCCCGTCCATTTCCACAGTCGAAACC
The DNA here is from genome assembly GCA_030737875.1 of Allium sativum. Lineage (NCBI taxonomy): Eukaryota > Viridiplantae > Streptophyta > Magnoliopsida > Asparagales > Amaryllidaceae > Allium > Allium sativum. The sequence goes on along the minus strand of CM060926.1, from coordinate 889,873,577 downwards.
GCCACTGTTTCTCCCCTCATAACCGCTCTGTCCCCGCTACCAATATGTGAGTACTTCGCCATCAATAGGTCTGCATTTCCAGACCCCTAACTCACCACTAGCCTCACACTGTACACCACAAATACCCTTGCACTCCAACCCCTTAATCAGGAAACCACTACGCCATGCATTACTTCATCTTCCGTGACCAAGGGAAAAGGACGCTGCTCCTTCGTAAACATTTATCATGGCAGTAAATTCAAAGTCCCCTTCAACTGCAACGTTCTACTTGCTAAGTCACACTACACAGCACCCCCTACTAAAAAAACGAGATCAGCTCCAGTCCTTTCCTCCCAAGGACTAACGTGACCCCTTGCTGTGCTACACGCCCTCTCCAATTTCTCTGCTCTTCCCTCACCGTTAATACCCATTCAGAACTCCCTTTTCTACTCTTCTACCTTCAGCTTTATATATTTACTACCACTCTTCACTTCTTTTATCAACCTGCCCTGCCTCCACGTTCAGTACCCGATGCGGGCTTCATACCCCCACCATCTCGTTCTTACTACCAACGTGATGTCGTACTAGAGGAGCGCACAAATTTGCCATGATTTCTGAAAAGGGAAAACGAGTTGTTTTGGTTTGGTGAGGAACAAAGAGTGGCGGCCGGTTTCATTTGCAGAACGAAATGAATTAGGTCTTTCTACTTAAGAGTTGAGGTTATTTTATAGTGTTTTATTTGAGGACGTGGCCTTTTTGTATCCACACTTAGTATTTGTGGTCTTAAGGAGTACAACGTAGGAGATTTAAATTATTATGAGAAACATCCGTATCCATTTCGTAAACTCCACTCATTTTCGGACCTCAAACGACGAAAACAAAAATATTGTTGAAATCAGCGATGTGCTAGGATTCGAAAAATATAATAACATCAGTAGGTTAACTCATATTGTGAAACCCACAAATCGCTGATACAGGGTGCAAAACAGTCCAAATAAAAAGTTGCTTATTTAATTAATAAATATTACCATAAAATTCTAAAAATAAAATTATCGTTATGTCCCAAAAGAACCTTGTCTAAATCAAACCCGATCTCTAGTTAAATCGAATAAACCACGGTCGAAAAACGATTCTATAGCGACTATTTTAAATTTTGATTTGGACATATCTCGAAATCTACACGACGAAATCTTGATTTTTCTCTCCCACTAGAAAGATATACTCCACCAGCTCCACACATTTCTTATTTCACAGAAATCCGATTTAAAACGAATCTTGTACATTCAGTTGAAGTTCGAATCGCCAATTTACGAACTGCAGTGCCATTTCGAGCTCGATTTTAATTATAATATAATTATGCGTTCAAACTGTCGTTCAAATAATATATTCGTATTCTAATTCAAATTCTAAACTGAATTAAATATCACAGATGATCCAGTTCACAACATATCGCCATTTCAGCCAATTCTGATTATTTCAGAATTAAATATACTATTTAATTTATTATTTTGATTAAATATTCAACATTATTTAATTCAACGACCTTTAAATCCTTTTAATCACCATTTATATAATTAAATTAATTAATTATAATACCTCTGCCAATGCGGGTCATTACATTCTTCCCCACTTAAAATAATTTCGTCCTCGAAATTGCTAAGTTAGAAGACAAACCCTATCGATTGGTTAGAACTTATTTGTTCACTTCTCATCTTCAATTTTAACTGAACTAATTTAATTTCAATTAAAATATTAATTAATTCTTACCAACGTAAATTTTCAAAAATCCTGAAAATTTTCTAATGCCCTAACTTTTCTGAAAAATTTCGCCAGCACCTCCTTTGTACTGGTCAATACGTCAAATTCCCACTCGCCTCTCTTGGCCATCTCCAACCCAAAAGAAAAATCAAACAGCAAAGCAGCTTGCTAATTCGGCTCATAAATCTTATATCTAATAGAAATATAAACTTGTACCTTTTGTCGGCATATCATTATATCCTTTCCACTGGTTATCAATTCAGCGGATACCAAGACCATCCCAATCAAATTCCAATCTGCTTTTATCCACAACACAACTACTCGCTTATACCCGAGCCAAATATCATTTCAACTCGAGTTTCTTCTCGATTCCCAACTCTTAACTTGATTATCACATTACACTTCAAATTTGATTCTCACAATCCAATTTGTCTTGATATTATTCTAATTTCAATCTCAGTTACCACTTTACTGGCTTTATTTTAATTCCCATTTGCTTTCACAAATTTCTGTTAAATTTGTTTTTAATTCAAACAATCTTTCCCTGGGAGTTTTTAAACAGTTTACTCTTTTCAAAAATCAAATTTTCCTTTTTGAAATTCAACACAACTTGTCTTTCCTAAAACAAATTCAAAACAATATCTTTGGTAGTAATTTGTCACTTACAACTCGAAAATGAATACTGATGATGCAGCTGTCATTATCAGAATCTATTTTCCAGCGATCGAAGTGAGTTCAATACTATAAAACCATTTCTAAACATTTCCACTTTGAAATTCATTTCAAAATATAATTCACACTGCTTGTAAAACAATTTAAAATCTCCCAGGATCTTAAATTTTCCTTATTTTTAATCCAAATCCATTTACAAACACATATCCAATTCTCCAGAGCTTTAACTCAATTTCTGGTTTAAAATTTCAGATTCAGCTCATCTGATTTCACGTATTTCACTTATATGAATTCTGATTGGTTATTTAAATAACCATTTAATGTATAATCTTACTCTATTATAGTAACAACCAATATATCCAATATATTATAATCTTGATATTTATATCTTCTTTATATCAAGATATACCTTGGGTAAACTTATTTTAATTTACCCTCTTTTCAAAACATATCATGATGGTTCATCGTATTCAAGTGTTTAGTAACTCCTATAGATACAGTGGATCAAACTGATCGACCAAGAATTCATAAGCCACTCAATCAATAAATCATCACAATATAAAACCATTTTATATTGAATAATAAATACGCTCTCATATATATACCCTCAAACTCAATCTAGGGTATTACTAACCCTATCTCTACTGAGTCACACCACAGAGCCAAGGTAATTCACTTAACTCAAGCTCTGATACCAATTGTAACGACCCGAAAATCCGTTTCAAGTAGGCTTTGCAACCATCCTCTCCACATCATCCCGAAGCAGCAAGGTAATACCCTACTGTGGCTTACATTGGTACCCCAACACCATATTTTACGGCCAGCCTTTCGAGTTCACAACCAACGCTCATTTTCGGGACATGTAGGGGTAAGAGTCTCCCGTTCGCCACCTAACGAAAAGCGAGAACCCCCTATCATGCGACACATGCCCCAAGCACGCAACATGGACTGGTATGAGTAAAACAGTTTAAAACAGTTTGAGTAAGTAAACGATATCTCATAAGACCACGCCGTATAACGGAACGGGTTTTTCCCTTATGAGAATCCAAATTATCTTTATATCAAAAACCTTTTGATATTATAATAATGTCTGTCAACCACAATATAATAATCATCTAGCAGAAACGCTTTCATCTCACGTTCTACATATATAGTATACAATCAAACCGCAAGCACGTATTGGGTAATGGATTTCCAACTATGACAAGGTATGGAACCACCTTTCGCTAGTGTACCTCTAGAAAGGAATACACTAGGTTCAACAAGAACATCTTGCAACCCGGCCACCCATGACCGACCACTCATTTCGCTTGAGTGTATTAAATGTATATCACCAATGGTTGGGATCAGCAACATTTCCCGAATGGGACAGCATCAACAATAGATTTTTAAAAGTAAATGAAACTCTAGATCAGGTGATTATACACCCTACTTCGGAGAGACCGACTTAGCCATGTTGCCTGCCCGATTTCTGTCATTTACCGGTTGATGAGGCTTGTGGTTACGCCTTATCATCACACCAGATTCACTTCGAATGTCACATCGTCAAATCCATCAAATCACCGATTGACGTCTACAACCATACATTACGTGTCAGCTAAAAGAAGTTTCCTTCTCCGCTTCCACTCTTGGTACGGTTGAAGAAATCAATGTACGTGACCTTTCAGGAAATACTCTGTCAGACATTCATCCATATAAGTCATCCAGGAACAGGATGAACCGAAGGCACTATTCAATACATCCATCTTAGACACTGTTATCTAAGATTTATACAATAGCCCTTGCACTTTACTCCGTCTTCAATTATCCTTGGCATATATGATTCGCAACGCTTATGCCAATACAAAGTGGTTCTTTGGATAATAATCCAACCGGTCTTTCCATATTAACAACGTTAAAATGGTCAAAAACTTTGATAGTCTGTGATTTAACTATCGAAGGAAAATACGTGTGCAAACAACGATATTATTTCCAAATGGAAATTCGATCAATGAATCATCAATCATATATATATCTATATATATATATATCCTTATTTTCTATGTTTAGAAAATATATGTTATTAACACTGGAAAACATTTCCTTTTGTTTATCTACATATCACTATCACTTTCACTCTCAAACCTTAACCATTTCTAAATTAAAAACGAAGCCAATCAAGTTGGGGGAAAATTACCTCTCAGACCTTAACTGAACAACATTTCAAATCTTGAAATAGGTTAAGTTCATCTTTAACCCTTTAACACTTCCTTACATAACTCTCGTTCGAATAATTCGCTATTCGATAACTCCTCCCTTCGAATAACTATATTTGATAATCTCTCTTACGAATAACTAGATTCAAAAACCTTTCTTCGAATAAACTAAATTCGATTAACTCTATTTTATTTAACCCTAATCGATTAACTCTTTTTACTTAACTCCATTCCATCAAACTATAATCGATAACTTCTTTCGAATAACTAATTCGATAACTCTTATGTATTTAACTCCATTTGAATAACTAATTCGAATAACCCTTATTTATTTAACTCTATTCGAATAACTAACTCGAATAACTCTTATGTGTTTAACTCTATTCGAATAACTAATTCGAATAACCCATTTAACTCTATTGGGATAAACTATATTCGATAACCCCTTTAACTAAATTCAATTTGATTAACTCGACTAACTTCACCCATTTGGTTAACTTGACTAACTTAGCCCATTTGGTTAACTCTTATTCGAATAACTAGTATTCGATTAACTCTATTCAACTAACTCGACTCGACTAACCCCTTTCGAATAACTAATTTAATTTACTAACTTTCGAATACCATTTTCGTTTTAACTCCTTTCGAATACCATATTCGATTTAACTCCTTTCGAATAACTATATTCGATTTAACTCCTTTCGCTTTATAAAGATTTCCTTTTTAACAACGTTTATTCATTTTTAAAGATTTACTTTTAGTAATGGTTCTCCACTTTAAAAATGATTTCCTCCTTATAACAGTTTCCTTTTTATAACGTTTTCCCTTTTTCTAAATATCTCCTATTTATGAATATTCCAATTTATAGATATTCCTTATTTATAAATATTCCATTTATAAATATTTTATTTTCAAATATCACTTTGAAAATATTCTCTTATCAACATTTCGATATGTTATGGTATTCAACATATCAAATCATGATGATCAGTATCGTCCAAACACATATAATCGATAACAGATTATATATCACATCATATATTACAATATATGAAAAACAGTAAAATAAATGTTGAGGAACCCAGTTGGGTTCCTCCAACCTGTTTCCCTGCATCACAGATGTTAAACAATATATATAACATCACTTTCAGTTCCATATGATATATTCTGTTAAACAAAATCAAATATAGAAATTCAACTAACTGACTAGCAGTTCAATCAAACAGTCAACAAACAGTCAATCAGCCAATATTTAACAGTTCTAAAAATACAACTTGAAATTATAAATTGATCAGAGTTAGTGAGATTTACTCACATTGGCAGTTCATTGTTAAAGAACGATAAACTGTTATTTGATTTGAATCAAACAATTTATTTCGCCACACATTCATACTAGCTCCACTCCTAGTCGGTCACATTGTGTTGTTCTCGTCCATACGATCCCAACGCATCTTACGGTTCGCCGATCTGATAAAGTATGACGGAGTTATGCTATTACGAAGTTAATGTATATTTAAATTTAATTAACACATGAACTAAATTATAAATGGGCTCACAAATCAAACCCGGACCATTCCTCTTAACCAACGTTCAACAGCAAGCAGCTCACCCTTCTCTCCCTGAACCCACAGTACACGTTCTCTTGAAACAAACAATGATGCAAGCTTCTCAGATGTCACGCTGCAACTTAACCCAAGTCTGAATCCTTGTACTCACCCTCCCCATCCATTTCCACAGTCGAAACCGCCACTGTTTCTCCCCTCATAACCGCTCTGTCCCCGTTACCAATATGTGAGTACTTCGCCATCAGTAGGTCTGCATTTCTAGACCGCTAACTCACCACTAGCCTTACACTGTACACCACAAATACCCTTGCACTCCAACACCTTAACCACCAAACCACTACGCCATGCATTACTTCATCTTCCGTGACCAAGGGAAAAGGACGCTGCTCCTTTGCAAACATTTATCATGACAGTAAATTCAAAGTCCCCTTCAACTGCAACGTTCCACTTGCTACATGCCCTCTCCCATTTGCCTGCTCTTCCCTCGCCATTAATACCTTTTTAGAACTCCCTTTTCTACTCTTCTACCTTCACCTTTATATATTTACTTCCACCCTTCACTTCTTTTATCAACCTGCCCTGCCTCCACATTCAGTACCCGACGCGAGCTTCATACCCCCACCATCTCGTTCTTACTACCAACGTGATGTCGTACTAGAGGAGCGGACAAATTTGCCATGATTTCTGAAAAGGGGAAACGAGTTGTTTTGGTTTGGTGAGGAACAAAGAATGGCGTTCGGTTTCATTTGCAGAACGAAATGAATTAGGTCTTTCTACTTAAGAGTTGAGGTTATTTTATAGTGTTTTATTTGAGGATGTAGCCTTTTTGAATCCACACTTAGTATGTGGTCTTAAGGAGTACAACGTGGGAGATTTTAAATTATTATGAGAAACATCTGTATCCATTTCGTAAACTCCACTCATTTTCGGAACTCAAACGACGAAAACAAAAATACCGTTGAAATCAGCGATGTGCTAGTATTCGAAAAATATAACAACATCGGTTGGTTAACTCATATTGTGAAACCCAAAAATCGCTGATACAGGGTGCAAAACACTCCAAATAAAAAGTTGCTTATTTAATTAATTAAAAATTACCATAAAATTCTAAAAATAAAATTATCGTTATGTCCCAAAAGAACCTTGTCTAAATTCAAACCCGATCTCCAGTTATATCGAATAAACCGTTACGGTCGATAAATGATTCTATAACGACTATTTTAAAATTTGATTTGGACATATCTCAAAATCTACACAACGAAATCCTGATTTTTCTCTCCCACTTGAAAGATATACTCCACTAGCTCCACACATTTTCTTGTTTCATAGAAATCCGATTTAAAACGAATCATGTACATTCAGTTGAAGTTCGAATCGCCAATTTATGAACTACAGCGCCATTTCGAGCTCGATTTTAATTATAATATAATTATATGTTCAAACCGTCGTTCAAATAATATATTCGTTATTCTACTTCAAATTCTAAACTGAATTAAATATCACAGATGATCCAGTTCACGCCATATCGCCATTTCAGCCAATTCTAATTATTTCAGAATTAAATATACTATTTAATTTATTATTTTGATTAAATATTCACCATTATTTAATTCAACGACCATTAAATCCTTTTAATCACCATTTATATAATTAAATAAATTAATTATAATACCTCTGCCAATGTGGGTCATTACAACTCGTACCTATTCTTTTTTTGTAGTATTGCGAATCGAGTATGACCACTACTTTTATGTACATACTTATATGTTATATTCATACTTATTTCCTCCTATGTAATGTGTATATCTATTATTGATTGTGTTATATATATATATATTTTATTTTATTGAAGAAATTATAGCTACTGTATAGTAGCTTGAGTAATTTTTACATAGATGGTCGGTCCTTAATAGCCTTATTCTTCGTGTTAGTTGACAACATTACTTTGTAATGTCCTTGGCTAGTGCAAGCATAGAGGTGGGTCATTATAACATCCCTCTGATGTCTCATTGTACGTTTTCTAGCATTTGTGCACTGGAATCGATACCACGCTTGTACAGGGAGAGCTAGGGTGCCACAATGGTCTACCTAGTGTGTTTTTCTCAACTCTCACCTTTGCTTGTTGACCTTCCTCTAACTTTGTGGATCCAAGGGCTTGGAAAGGATCTAAGGTCGATCCTTTTCAAGCTTATACCTAGCCTCATCATCCAGCATCTCTGATGCTCCCGCAACAAGATGATTTATTACGACTCCCTTATGCCTTTGGGTTCAATCATTCGTCGTATTTCTGAGGATGCCTATTTCTATTTTTGAGGTAGACCATTCATAGGGAACCTCAACTTGGTCTCGTTATCCTTGGCTAATGCTCTGTCTATTTCCAAGGGGTTATCTCCCTAGGTGGAGGTGGTTGATATTTTTTTGTAGCCTGCCAGTTTGAATCTTGTCGTCAGGGCTCTTAGGTGGTCAACCGAAAGGCAGTTGGAATAGTTCACAAGGATGGGGGCTTCAAATGATTCACAGTGAGGATCAGGAGGAAGTTAGCTTTTTGTGAAACCCCACATCCGTTAATGTCACTCATAAGAGAATGCATTAAGTTTCAAGAAGCGCAATAGGAAAACAGTAACAGAAATTCACAAGAAAAATTTAAATAAGCAACATAATTAAAACTTTCATTATTAAAAATAAAAATATTGTTTCAAATCAGGTTACATCATTAAACCGGTTACATCAAAACCATGAACCTCAAATAAAACATCTGTCTCATAATGCAAAATATCATAGAGCAATAATACAAAACCATATCCCTTTTAGCAGCCAAAACAGAGTAGAAAGAAAATCAAAGTCATACATCTGAGAAAGACGAGATCCAAGCTTAAAGAGAAAGTCCTAATCACCGAGGAGTAGTACCACTCTGAGGACCTGGGGGGGGGGGGGGGGGGAGGGGAGGAAGAGAAAGAAGAGAAACAAAATAGGTCATACATAAAGCCTGACGAGTTCCAGTGATTTTCAGTATATGCATAAAATAGAGGTATCGGGACAGATAAACAAGACTGGACAAGAAAGTACAGTTGCATATAAGGTAATGGTTTAACAAGATAAAAAGAATAGTAGGATAAAATAGTGACCGAGTAAAGCTTCTCATTTATATCCCTAGAACAAGCTTCCTCTAAACCAATACTTGTATAACCGGATTAGGTGTTAACCTAATTACATAACAGAAATATGAACATGATTAAGTGTTAACCTAATTACTTAACATGAACAAAAACAAAACTAGGTGTTAACCTAATTACATAAAGGATAAAGGAAAGAGGATTAGTTGTTAACCTAATTACTTAACAGGAACATGATTAGGTGTTAACCTAATTACATAACATAAACAAGATTAGGTGTTATCCAAATTACATAACATGAATATGATTAGGTGTTACCCTAATTACTACCCATGCGATCAGCTCCCTACTACGTAAATACTATGTGTCATCCCCGACAATAGGGTATATCACTCCCTAACCCAACAAATTATTGAACACCGACTTATTTACTGGTGTTACAACGTTCTAGTTTCCCTAATCTGACCCAAAAACCCTCATGACTCCGCCGGAACATGCCCCTACCCACCTTCTTCGTTTGAACATCTTACTATCCAGTTCAGTAAAGCGTTCCATGGCCCGTACCTAGTGTGAGGCCCTCTAATAAGATACCAACAGGGATACTGACTGATATGGGTTCCACATAGCATGATTGACACAAGCTAAACCCCCTAAGCTTGTTCCCCAAAATAACTAGGATTTAAGAGTCCCCAAAACCCGATACAACAGCAGAACGAGGGACCTCTTTACTTATTAATTATCAGGTTTAACTTAGCAGGTTTTAGTTCATTAATAAGCATGGTTGTAATATTACATTTTTCTGTAAACGTTATTACGTGTACAACCCTTTTCCCGAAAACAAGCACATGGCCAGATGTACATATAATAATATGTAGTAATTCAGTTTCTAACTTACATCTGATACCTACATTATCATAATAATATCTCCACTTAATGTCTGTATTGAGTCTAGTCTAACATGTTTACACATATGCATATTATCCCTTTTGATTATATTCCCAAACAACAACATGTACACATATATGCACCGCATGTACACATATACGTATATTATCGCTTTTTTATTATATTTCGAAATTGTAGTCAAAAGTTTTAATTTATGATATGCACCCAAATTCTCCTTTTTCACTGCCATTTCATATTATCCAAATTTCAATTAAAAGAAATTTTAAATCGGACATGTCTTATGCTTAATGTAATTAAAAAGGGAAAATAGAAGGAGAAGAACAAAATAAAATAACCTGAATAAAAATAGACGTATAAACAAGACCGTAAATAAATAAATTAATTAAAAAGCAGAATAGGGATAAGGAAGATGACATGTATGAACATAAATGGTAATAAAATTACCGTAAAAGAATATATATTACTATAACAACTGCATAGATGAATAACATAAACAAAACAACTTATAAGTAATGCATGTTCTAAATTCACTTTTATTTACTATCAAAATACTTGTCTAAATATCAGATCTGGAAATAACTTGAACTCACAGTGTTAGGTATTGGGTCCAGAAACAGTTCTAGAAAAAAGTTGTATACATATATTGAATTATCTCTGTAGATCTAGTCTTCAGCAGCATCTCCCCATTTTATATATTTAGAATAGAGCCATGGAGGAAGAGAGGATGAAGAATAGTGGTGTGTATTGAAATGAGAGAGAGCCACCCTATTTATAGATTTACAGAGCTAAGTCCTAAGATCTAAATCTAGCCATATAATTTATCCAACGAACCTTAAATGTAAAACAGTCCACGTACAGCAAGAAGAATCCACCCAGAATATTATTAGGTCAACCCACCGACATAATGTGTCGACCCATCGGTTGACCCCTCGACCTATACATGGGTCAACCTACAGGTCGACCCAGGCCTCCGTTGGGTCGTCCCATAACCACTATCTTTTGCGTTGTCCTCGGTTTTAATTAATTTGAATATATTTATATATAATCTCCTTATACATATACACAATCTTCTAAGGTTCATAATAGCTTCATACGTTATCTGTTTTACGCAAACATGGGGTCTATCTGAACCAAAATTCCGAGACGAACGCAATGCTAAAGTCCATTTTACTTAATTCTAAATATTTAATTTTATAATATTTGTCTTATTTCCTTTACTCTATGGTTATTGTGTATTAAATTCTAGGGTGTTACATTCTCCCTTACTTAAAGGGTTTTGTCCCCGAAATCTGCAATTCAAGAAGAATGTTAATATTTTAGCAACCATCTACTCATCCATCAATCACTGTCATCCGTAGTTCTTAAAATTTTCTAATGCTTGTATGAACATATGCAAAGGTATTTTGTGTATATGTCCCTATGCTAATGTGAAAATCAGGCAGTCGATTGATTCAGTTGACCTCCTTAATGCAATATATGTAGATTCCATGTATCCAACATGTATGCAAAAGAGTCCTAATATAACATATCAGTTCTATATGCATGCATAATCATTCACCAAAATGCAATATCCGTATGATGATTCATCCATTTTCATCCGCTAAAATTTAAAGTGCGCACACATCCATACGCAATATGTAAGTGCTTGAGCCGATCTAGTGCCTAGTGTGTGTATATGCGTCCACGGGCAACCAGTATCAAACACTTGCATCGACTTGAAACCATCAATCATAACATGTCTCAAACACATGTTTACAACTAGCTAAGGATCAATGATTCGAACGATAGAATAAGCATACTTGAATGATAGAAGAAAATGCAAATTAAAAGCTCAGAAAAGGAATTAAGAACGTACTCTAAAAAATGAAAGGGTAAGAAGCGTGAATCTTGTCTTCAGGTTCCCACGTCACGTCTTCACAGTCTTCTCCCCACTGTATCATCGCTAATCTGATTTCTTTGTTGCATAGTTTCTAAATCTATGATCCAAGAATATGAGTAGGAACTCTTCTCATCGATGTTTCCTTCTCAACCTCTACATCTTCAAGTGTGCTCGGCTTCACTACCTCTGATGTATCATGTAAACATTTTCTTAAATGGGGACCATGAAACACATCGTATACGCCTATAAGTCTATCCGATAGTCTAATCCTATGGAATGGCCTTACGAACCTTGGTGCCAAGTTCCTTACCGAGCCAAAGCGAACTACATTCCTCATTAGTGATACTTTGATTAAGACCATATCTCCTACTTTGAATTCCAAATCTATCCTCCTCTTATCAGAATATGACTTCTTCCTATCTTGGGCTGCTTTCGTCCTTCAACGGATGGGATCAATCTTGTTAGAAGTCTCTCAAATCATCTGAGGTTCAAGTAGAAGTCTATCCGTAAACTCACATCAACAAGTTGACGATCTGCAAGGTCATCCGTAAAGTGCTTCGAAGGGTTCCATTCCTATACTTGACTGATAAATATTGTCGTAAGAAAACTCAACCAATGGGAGATGCTCCTTCCATGTCCCTCCGAAGTCTAGGATACACAGTCAGTGAAGATCCTCAAGAACCCTATTCATCCTCTTTGTCTGTCCATTGGTCTGAGGGAGGTATGATGTGTTTAAACGTAGTTGTTTACCTAGTGCTGCTTGTAAGCTCTTCCCAAACTCATTAATGAAGATTGGGTCATCGTCACTTACCATGCTGGAAGGCACCCCATGAAGTCTACTATTTCTTGAAGGTATACCGATTCTAGCCAAACTGTCCTCCTCTTACTCTTGATAGGAATAAAATGAGCGCTCTTCGTAAGTCTGTCTACTATCACCCAAAAATTGGTGTTACCCTTCCTCCATCTGGGAAGTCCATCAATGAATTCCATATACACGCTCTCCCACTTCCATTGCGGGACATCTAAGGCTGAAGTAATCCGCTAGGTTTCCTTTATCAGCCTTTACTTGTTGGCAAGTCAAACATTGGGCCACAAATTCCACAACATCCTTCTTCGTATCAGTCCAAAAGAAAACTCTCTTCATGTCTCGACACATCTTGTCGCCGCTCGGAAGGGTACCCATCCGAGAATGATGAGCCTTCTCAAGGACTATCATAAAAAATCTCTATATCGGGGAACACATAGCCTTCCATCTTGTTGTAGCCAACTTTTATCATCCACAGAATATCTACTTAGGTGATTAGAGGTCTCTCCTCTACTAAGTATGTCCAGGATGTTTGCTATCTACGGATCCTCTCGCAGTATGGATCCAATATGCGCCATGTGAGTAGGTTGTATTGTCAACGATGTTAACAAATCAGGTGTGAAATCCGTATATGGCCTAAAATCGAAGGACTGCATAAACTCCAATCTCCGCCTTTCTACGAATAGAGGACTCAAGGTCATCCTCTGCATACACAATGCGCCCACCGCTACGTTACCCTTGTATGTGGTATAAGCTATCTCAAAGTCGTAGGACGCTAGAAACTCTATCCATCATTGCTACCTTACGTTGAGATCCTTTTGGGAGAACAAATATTTGAGCAACTTATGACTTTTGTATAGCTCAAATCTCACTCCAAGTAGATAATGTCACCAACATTCAATGCAAACACTATAGTAGCCAACTCTAGGTTATAGGTAGTGTATTTCTTCTCATGAACACTCAAATGTCTGGTATCATAGCATACTACCCTACCTTCCTACATAAATATGACACCAAGTCCCGTGCCACAAATATTTGTGTAGACCATGAACAACTTGCTTCCACCGGGGAGAATCAGAACTGTGGCTAATATAAAAGCCCACTTCAACCTCTAAAAAGAATCCTCGCAATCAATACCCCAAGAAAAGTCCAAGTTCTTCTTTGTCAATCAGGTAAGTGGGGCTAATATCCTTGCAAAGCCCTTGATAAACTTTCTATAATAGTCCGACAACCCTAGAAAACTTCTCACCCCCGTCGCATTCTTTGGAACCCTCCAATCTTGAACTAGGATGACTTTAGCGGGGTCCATTGCTATCCTATCCTTGGAGACTAGATGCCCTAGGAATCTTACTTCCTTTCTCCAAAAGTGGCACTTAGAAAATTTTGCCTTTAGCTGATGCGATCTTAGAGTGCGTAGAACCTCTCCTAAGTGTATAACATGTTCCTCCTCATTCTTTGAGAAGATCAGAATGTCATCCACGAAAACCACCACTATCTTGTTCAAAAACTCTCTAAACACCCTACTCATCAAGTCCACAAAATATGCGGGTGCACTGGTCAACCCAAAAGGCATGACCAACCACTCAAAGAAACCATCTGAAGTTCTGAAAGAAGTCTTATCAATATTGTCCTCAGCCACCCTCAACTGATGAAATCCTATGGCCAAATCCATTTGCGAGAAAATTGATGTCCCTACTAGTTGATCAAACAAGTCAACAATCCTCGGAAATGGGTGCCTATTTTTCTTGGTGAGCTTATTCGGCTCTCTATAATCCACGCATAGACGAAGTGAGTCGTCTGCCTTAATTGTAAAGACAACTAGAGGTCCCTACTCTGATATGCCCCGTTTAGTGAATCCTTTCTCGAATAGCTCACACCTCTCTCTGGGAGCCATGTGGTGTAAAGGTAAAGCGTCTGGCTTTACATTATCTACCAAGTAAATATGGAAGTCTATCTCTTGCCTTAGTGTTAATCCCCTAACCTTATCAACACGTCCAGATAATCTATGACTATGGGTACTGATCGCAAATCGTCAACAGAAGTATCATGCGAATCTTGGAAACTGAGCATAACTGACCTTCGTGGGTCACATGATATCTCTAGATTTCTTCCTTAGCACGTCAAAAGCCTAACCACTCTCCTCTAAAAGTCTATGATGGCACAATACATGGCTTGCCAAATCCATTCCTAGAATCAAGCCATTGCCCATAAAGCCCACCATATACATGTTGCATTCAAACTCGACGACCAAGATAGAAATTCTCAAACCCCTACATATTATGGATAAATGAGTCATACCTCCTATGCGAATTGAGACTACTACAGGATCAGAGACTATACTAGTATTAAGGTGCAAACTTTCTACTACAGTAGTGGATATAAATGAATAAGAAGCGCCAGAATCAAAGAAGGTCCTAATAGGATAGTCAAAACGGGAAATTAAACCTTCAACAGTGATTATCCTCCCTCGATCAGTTCCACTACACTAAAGAGCGTGCACTGCCCTATAAAAGATCCTATCCCTTGTCCTTTCTTTCTAGGGCATTTCTTAGTGAAGTGTCCCGCATGACCACAATTAAAACGGGCTTTCTTTGTCTTTTTATAGTCTTTCACAAAATGACCTAAAGCTCTGCAACTATAGCACTTGACATATTTCTTGATCTGAGCCCTGTTAGGCTTTCCTCCTTTCATTAGCGTTCCCTTTTTGGGCCACCACTTATTTTTCTCGCCCTTCGATTATGTCTCCTTAGCCTTGCTTTATTTCTTCTCATCCTTGTCGTCTTCGTGCATTAGATCCATGTCAACCATCCTCTCAAAAGTTGGCCCCATCGGTATATGTGATAGTGCTAGTTCTTGGGGAGGTTAATTCAATGCTCTCGCAAAGTTAAGATCCTTATTATGGGGTGTATTTACCATGTCCAGACCAAATCTCGTAAGCTGATTAATCTTGTTGATATTTTCTTTAACAGACATGTTCCCTTGTTTCGAAGCCAAAAATCTCTCCGTCTGTAATCCTTCTTCCGCCTGAGATAAAAATTTCATCCCAAGTCTTGGCCTGAAATCATCCCAAGTAGCTATTGGTTGTCCTGCGTGTGCCATCTCCCACTAGTATGAAGCTTCATCCTTCAATTGCGAACTGGCCAACTGTATCTTCCTCCTATCATCGAGCTCGAAAAGACCAAACCCATTCTTCGTTTCTTTAAGCCAATTATGTGCCTCAACAAAACTCTCGGTACCGCGGAATGGCTTGCCTCCCATTAGGTAAAAGTCTTTACAAAGCTTAGAAAAGTTGTCTACAAGTGGAGGTGGAGCTACTTCAGCTGCAGTTGGGGTGGAGCATCTTTTTGAACTCTGGCACGTAGCCTCTAGATACCTACAGAACCATATCGGTAGTGGAATGCCCTCAGAAAGATTGGGTGCCCCAGACATGCTGAAAAGAGAAGAAACAAAGATTCAAAAAGAGATCGACGGAATATTGAATATGGCTTGAGGGGATGTGTTTTTCAAAAAAAATATAGGTTTTTGTCTGAAAATTCTTTGCTTTCGAAGATAATTTTTCAAAAAAAATTCCGATCTTGTAATCTTCGTCTGATACCAAATGTGACAATCCACATCTGTTAGTATCACTCATAAGAGAATGCACTATGCAATAGGTAAACAGCAACAGTAATTCACAAGATAGATATAAATAAGTAGTGGAAATAAAGTTTCATTATTAAAAAGATAAACATTGTTTCAAATCAGGTTACATCATTAAACTGGTTACATCAAAACCAAGAACCTCAAATAAAACCATCTATCTTATAATGCAATGTATCAGAGTACAATAGTACAAAACCATATCCCTCTTAGCAGCCATAAGAGAGTAGAAAGAAAATCAAAGCGGTACATCTGAGAAAGTCTAGATCCAAGTTGAAAGAGAAAGTCCTAATCACTGAGGAGTACTACTACTCAAAGGACCTGAGGGAAGGGAAGGAAGATAAAGAAGAAAAACAAAATATGTCAGACACAGTGCCTAGTGAGCTCCATTGATTTTCAGTATATGCATAAAATAGTGGTATCAAGACAGATAAATAAGGCTGCATGAGAAAGTATAATAGCATATAAGATAACAGGTAAACAAGATAAATAGAACAACAAAATAAAATAGTGATCGATTAGAGATTCTCATTTTTATCCCAAGAACAAGTTTCATCTGCACCAATACTAGTATAGTAGGATTAGGTGTTAACCTAATTACATAACAGAAACATGAACAAGATTAGGTGTTAACCTAATTACTTAACAGGATCATGATTAACCTAATTACATAAGAGAAACAAGATTAGGAGTTACCCTAATTACATAACAGGAACAAGATTAGGTGTTACTCTAATTACTACCCATGCGATCGGCACCCTACTATGTAAATACCCAATGTCAGCCCTAACACTAGGGTGTATCACTCCCTAATCTGGCAACTTATAGAACACAGACTTATTTACTAGTGTTACAACGTCTTAGTTTCCCTAAACTGACCCTTGCAAGCTCATGACTCCGCCGGAACGCGCCAGTATCCACCTTCTTCATTTGAACCTTTTACTATCCAGTTCAGTAAAGCATGCCCTGTCGCCTAACTAGTGCGAGCCCCCTAACAAGATACCAATGGGGATACTGACTGATATGGGTTCCACATAGCAAGATTGACACAAGCTAAACCCCTTAAGCTTGTGTCCCCAAATAACTAGGATTTAAGAGTCCTCAAAACCCGACACAATAGTAGAACAAGAAGCCTCTTAGCTTATTAATAATTAGGTTTAAGTTCATTAATAAGCATGGTTGTAATATTACACTTTTTGTAAATGTTATTATGTGTACAACCCTTTTCCCCAAAACAAGCACCTGCCCAGATGTACATATATAATATATAGTAATTCAGCTTACTAACTTACATCTAGTACCTACATTTTCATAAAATGTTCTTACTTAATGTCTATATTAAGTCTAATCTAACATGTTTACACTTACACATACATATTATCCCTTTAGATTATATTCCCAAATTAAAGCATGTACACATATAAGAATATTATCCCTTTTTATTATATCCCCAAATTACAGCAATTACACATATATGTATATTATCTCTTTTTATTATATTCCCAAATTAAAGTCAAAAGGCCTCAATTTATGATATGGCCCCGAATTCTCCTTTTTTGCTATTATTTCATATTATCCCAATTTATACGCAATCTTAAATCGGAAATGGCCTAGGCTCTCTATGGCCTAGGCTCAGCGTAAATAAAAAGGAAAAAATAGAAGCAGAAGAACAAAATAAAATCAACTGAATAAAAATAGGCATATAAACAAGACTGTAAATAAATATTTTAGACAGCAGAATAGCGATAAGGAAGATAGACATGTATGAACATAACTAATAATCAGTTGGCAGTAAAAGAACATATATTACTATAACAATTGCTTAGATGAATAACAGTACAGAAAACAATTATAAGCACTGCATGTTCTAGATTAACTTTTATCTACTATCATAATGCTTGTCTAAATATCAGATCTGGAAATAACTTGAACTAACAGTTCCAGGTATTAGGTTCAGAAACAATTCTTGAAAAAGGTTGTATGCAGATCTTGAATTATCTTTGTATATCTAGCCTTCAGCATCATCTCCCCATTTTATTTATTTATAATAGAGCCATGGAGGATTAGAGGATGAAGAATAGTTATGTGTATTGAAATGGGGAAGAGCCACCCTATTTATTGATTTACAAAGAAAATTCCTAACCTTTAGATCTTAGTGTTTCAAATCTAGCCATATAATTTATCCAATGAATCTTATATATAAAACAGTACAGATACAGCATGTAAAATCCACTCAACATGTTATTGGGTCGACCTACCGACATTTTTTGTCAAACCATAGATCGACCCCTTCTACACATGGGTCGACCCCGATCTCGGTAGGGTTGCCCCATAACCACTACCTTCTGCGTTGTCCTCGGTTTGAATTAATTTGAATATATTTATATATAATCTCTTTAAATATATACGATCATCTAAGGTTCATAACTTCTGTATACATTATCCATTTTTTTCAAATCCTGGGGTCTATCTAAACCAAAATTCTAACACGAATGCAAGGTAAAATCGGTTTTACTTAATTATGAACATTCAATTATATAATATTCATTTATTTGCCTTTACTGTACAGTCATAGTGTACTAAATTCTTGGATGTTACACTTGTGCTTGGTAATTGGAGCTTTGATGATGGGCATATTATGGCTTCTTCGTTTTGGGCTGCTCTGTGTTTGGTGTTTTTTGTTTTGCCAGTTTGGTGTCGGGTGCAGTGCAGTGGTTTGTAGTAGTGGTCTATTTTGACTAGCCATAGTCAGTGGTTTGGCGTAAGGGGTTTTTGTAGGGGGGAGATCGTACTTTTTGTTGTTGTCTTTGTTTGCATTTTGGTTTTATTTTTTGCTTCTTCAACTGTTTTATCTCTTTTGTTTATTTTTGGGTGTGAGCTCAGTTTTGTTTGGCATGTTGGGCGTATGTCCTTTATGCATCTATACTACCATTTTTGTAAGCCACCGAGAAAGATGCTTTTTCTTCTTTTTGGTATGTGATGTAAAAAAATTCGATCAAAACTATTCATGAAGAGAAACGACTCTTAATACTACATATATTAACTTTAGAATCATTTGTTTTAATAATCCAAGTTGATTATCTCTTTCTTACTATTTACTTACTCTTTTAATATCAATTGCTCTCAAATTCAAACATCTTGTGATTGTTAATCCTCATTGTCTTCCATATTTTTCACATTCAATACACAATTATACCACTCAATGAGAAGTTTATAGGAAGGTTGTATTCAAAGTGACTTATCTGTGCTAATTTAAGAGAACATTGTAGCCAAACTACTTCATATATTGTAAGTTAGTCATTCAGTGGGGGAAATTCTGCCTTGGTTATTTCGGTTGCATTAGGCGGTCAAAGCATTGCTCGATATCTCAAGCGGTGTAAACTTATTCTTGTGGATTAAGTGAGGGTTGCTGATAGTTATAATTCCAGAAGGACTCTGGGACTAGACTTAGGATGGAGATCCAAATGAGTATAAAAATCCTTGGTGTCATTTTACTTTACACCTTTTACATTTTCCGCTGCTATTATATTTATATCGTCGTTGTTGTGAATTTACCCTTCAAATTCCATATATATATATATATATATACACACACACACACACACACACACATATATATATATATATATATATATTATCCATCATCAATCCAGTGCATTAGAACAATGACCAGAAAGAGAAGAGCCACTCAAAACTCAAAGACAAAGAAAGAGAAAATTCTGTAAAGCAAGCAACTAGATATAGAATCTCAGTACAATTGAAACATGGCTACATTGAGATCTGAAGCGATATGCACTGATTCTTTTTATAATGGTCTTTAGCATCGCATGACACTTACTTAAAGATTCCCAATTATTCCAACAGATCAATTGTGTCGCTTTAAAGAAATACAAAAAGTTCAAACTTAAATATGATAAATTAAAGGAATAAAATGACCTTTTATTAAAACAAACAAATTTTTTGGAACTTTTCTTGAAGAATTTTTTTACAAAATGATTTCCTTCAAAAAGAAAATGATAAATTGATCGATAATAGTAGCGATCTTAATAAAAGGAATCTTTGCAAAATAAAATTATACCTTTAGATAATTCTTTAAATAGGTCTAATTCTTTTCTTTTTTCACTTGAAAAAGAGAGTAGTGCTTTGAATAACAGAAATTTAGATTTAATTAAAGAAGGTTGACCTTAAGAAAATAATGTTATTTTGCATAGAAATCTTGTAACTTAAAAAAAAATTGACAAATTAAAAAAAAAGGTTACAAAATTCAATAAGGAAAACAATGACTTATATTACTTTCAGTATGCTAAAGTTCAGATAATAAAAGTAATTTAGACCATAAATGTAATAAGCATAAAAATAGCACTAGAATTGCATACACGTATACACATTTCAAAACCAGTATTAAAGGTAAAGATAACTCCAAAATCACTACATATCGAGAAAGTATTTTTCTTATATATAACATTCTGTGAATACTAAATCATTGACTGAAATACAAATTATTTAATTATTTGGGTTCCTCTTAAATGGAAAAATAGAGAAAAAATAATGATAATTATTTTAATACTTTGATTAATAATAAAAATTATTCTTTCAAGGAATACACCAAATCCTCTTGGTTTTAGATTCCTAAAGTCTAAATCCTCTTGGCTATAGATTTCTAAAGTCTAAACCTTGGACCCAAACATAAAAAGTGTACCAAAAATATATATCTTATTTTTTGCAAATACATCACAAACTGAGGGGGAGTTTATTCCAGTATTTCTAATAACATTGAAATAGAGATAAAATGAAAGAATAATCATAGAAACTGTTATTTATTTTCTACATCTCATATTTAGAAATTAATCTTATCTCTAAAGGTTAAAAACTTACATTTATCCTATTGATATTCATCTCCTTTTTGTAGATAACAAAGGGGGAGAGAACATAAAATCATACGGGCATGAGGAGAACATATTGATAAGGGAAGTACAGATTTAGAGGAAGACAATCTGCATATTTCGATTTCTTAAACTTGTATATTTGTCATCATCAAAAAGGAGAAGAATATTAGAACTCAAAGTTTTGATGTTTTGATAGTGACAATTTTGCAATTATATATCATTTAGAGTAATCAATTGTGCAGAAAATGATAACAATCAAAAATGAGTTCAGCGTAATAAGATATAGTTGACAAAAGGGATGGAAATATTTATGTGAAGATACAAGAAGAGATATGCAAAAAGGAGTTGATAGAAATGATAAAAGAAGTAATATTAATCATAGAATGTCGTATCTTGATTATACATATGTAAAAATCGTTCAAGAGTGGTATACACACACAAACATACAAACCTGCAAAAATGCATGAAGTAGGACTCAAACTTAGGTCAGTGGTTTGGGTTGAAAATGCTCCAACCAGCTGATCTATGTCCATTTTTATTTGTAAACAAAATTCAGTCAACTGAATTCCTACATTTAGTCGGCTGAATGCTGGAATAATTCATAGTGCATATGATTGTTCATCATTTGAATGTATACACTCAAATAGCTGAATTAAGCCAAATTTGACCTATTTCTTTGATGTGCCTGTATTTTAATTCAATTCAACTAACTGAAATAAATTTTCAGTCAGTTGAACGACTAGTTTCTGAAAAGGTGCTTTTCTTCACCGAAAAGATATAACATTTGTTGGGTATTCCAGACCATATTTGGCATAATTTTATGCAGGCATATTTGGCATAATTTTATGCAGGCATATTTAGCATATCTTTTTATGCAGGCCATGCTTAATTTTTGGGTGAGATTTATTGGTTTTGTCTTTTTCCCGGATTTGTTGTGCAAGCATGCCTTTTGTGCAACAATATCATTTCTTTTCAGGAAAGACATTTGGGAGATTATTCACATTTTTGGTATACCAATTAAAAGAAAAGAGGGTTAATATAACCAGATCTGGTCACATAAGGCAATAGCAGTTTTTGGTGATTTATCATCATCTTCAAGGTGTTTTGGTCTTCAAGATTGAGCTTTATTCTTGCTCGATTCACCGCCAGCCTGAAGTGCACACATAGGGTGTTCTCTTACACCTTTTCCATCTCTTATTGTTTTTGGATTCTGGTGATTAGAAGCGAATCTTTTGTAAACATTTTGGGGTTGTTTTCCCTTTTTGGTTTATCAATAAGAGAAGAGGGTAGACTCCTTCAGAGGTCTCGTGGTTTTTACTCTTCACATCGAAGAGGTTTTCCACGTATAAAATCTTGTGTCTTGCTGTTTTACTTTCATCGTATCTTTTTTATTTGAACGTTGTGTTGATTGATTGTCTTGTGTGTGATATTGTGGGTGTAGCTTGAAGTAACCCCTAACCGATCCTATCAAATTGGTATCAGAGCTTGAGGTAGGTTATTTATCACACTATGGAGTCGAGCATTCATAGCTCAATGATTAAGTTGACATCAACCAACTATTCTATTTGGAGACCTATGATGGAAGAGTTGTTATATTACAAGGATTTACATGACCCAATTGAAACCGTCACTAGTTCGAGTGGTATTATCTACAAACCTTCTAAACCCGATAAAATGGAAGAGAATGAATGGATAAAGTTGAAAAGGAAAACTTTAGGAACCATTAGACAATGGGTTGACATTAGCATTTTTAACCATGTGTCACAAGAGACCGATCCATATGATTTATGGAAGAAATTAGAAGGTTTGTATGAGAGGAAAACCTCCCATAACAAAGCTTCATTGATTAAAAGGCTTGTTAATCTTAAGTTGAAAGGTGGAAAGTCAGTTTCTGATCATCTTAATGATTTCCAAGACATTATTAACAAGTTGACAACTATGAAGATCATTTTTGGTGATGAATTGCAATCTTTATTCTTATTGAGTTCTTTGCTAGATAGTTGGGAAACTTTAGTTGTGACCATTAGTAATTCAGCTCCAAATGGTGTGCTATCTTTGGATGTGATTAAATAAAGCATGTTTAATGAAGAAATTAGAAGAAAGGAGATTGGAGTTGACAATTCACAAACTCTTGTTGTGGAGAATAGAGGAAGAAGCAAGAGCAAAGGACCCAAAGGCCGTGATAAATCAAGAGGAAGATCCAAGTCTAGTGATGGAAAGAATCACTTCATATGCAACTATTGCAAGAAGCCTAGCCATATTAAAAAGTATTGCTTTTGTTGGAAAAGAGAACATGGGAAGAAGAATGATTTTCAGAAAGAAGGCGATGATAAAAATGTTGCAGCAGTAGCCTCTAAAAGTGATGATGATGTCACTTCAATTTGCGCAACTAGTGAATGTCATCATGTTAGCAGTACAGATTCTGAGTGGCTGGTTGATACAGGTGCTTCATATCATTGTGTTCCTAAGAGAGAGTATTTTTTTGAATTATCAAGCAGGTGATTTTGGCAGTGTCAAAATGGGTAACCAGAGTTCAGCAAGCATAGTTGGGATTGGTGATATTCGTGTGAAGACTAATGTTGGATGCATGCTTACATTGAAAGGTGTACGTCATATTCCGGATTTGCGTCTTAATTTGCTTTCAGCTCATATTCTTGATCAAGAAGGCTTTTGTCACACATTTGAGAGTGGCAAGTGGAAATTATCCAAGGGATCCATGATAATTGCAAGAGGCGAGTTGTGTTGTTCTTTGTACAAGACATATTTGATTGTATGTTTTGGTGAGATCAATGCAGTGGAAGAAAAAGATTCTCCTAATTTGTGGCATCGAAGATTGGGACACATGAGTGAAAAGGGTTTGAAATGTTTAGCAGGTAAATCTCTTATTCCTGTCAATACTACAATTTCTCTTAACCCTTGTGATCATTGCTTAGCAGGAAAACAACATAGAGCTTCTTTTGCTAGAAAGTCTTCTAGAAAGCAGGCTAAGTTGGAGCTAGTACATTCGAATGTATGTGGTCCTATTGAGGTTGAATCCAATGGTGGCAACAAATATTTTGTCACTTTTATTGATGATGCTACTAGAAAGACATGGATTTACATTTTGAAGACCAAAAGCCAAGTGTTTGAAAATCTTCAGAAGTTTCATGTTATGGTGGAAAGGGAGACAGAAAGCAAGTTGAAGTGCCTTCGTTCAGACAATAGTGGAGAGTATACTTCACATGAATTCAAGAATTGTTGTGCGCAATATGGTATTCGACATGTGAAGACAGCTCCAGGAACTCCCAACACAATGGTGTAGTTGAGAGGATGAATAGAACTATTGTGGAGAAGGTGCGATGATCCGATCTACCAAAGTCATTTTGGGCTGAAGCAGTGAATACAGCGGTTTATCTGATCAACCATTCTCCATCTATTCCATTGGGGCTTGACATTCCAGAGAGAGCATGGAAGGGATCTGTATATACACATCTTAGAGTATTTGGATGCAAGGCATACATGCATGTGCCAAAAGACCAAAGATCAAAGCTGGATTCCAAGACTAATCCACGTGTTTTTGTTGCTATGGTGATGAAGAGTATGGGGTCAGGCTATATGATCTAGAAAAAGGAAAGGTAGTAAGAAGCAGAGATGTAGTGTTCTTTGAGCATGAAAAAGGTGTAGAACTTTTGAGTGCAAGGTATCATACTAGCTCATTTTTTTTTTATTGATACTACTGATGTTTCTTTGTCCCCTACTCGTGGTTTTGTTGAACAGCCAATACAGACTGATCTTGATGCAACACATGAAGGTGTTGATGATGCACAGCTTGATGGTGCACATTTTTATGATGTTCATGATGATGTTCATGATGAAGCTCAACCAAATGGAGAAGTGGCTTGTGAGCAAGGGGAGCAAATTGCCCCACAAGTGGATGATGCTCAAGTTAGAAGGTCAACTAGAGAACATAAACCGTCTACAAGATATCCAAGCACAGATTATATCTTAGTTACAACTGATGGTGAGCCCGAGAGCTTCCAAGAAGCGTTGTCTAGTCGAGACAAGAATCTTTGGCTTGAGGCTATGAAAGAGGAGATGGATTCTTTGATGAAGAATCAGACTTTTGAGCTAGTGAAATTTCCAAAAGGCTAGAAAGTTTTGAAAAACAAATGGGTTTTCAAGAACAAGAAAGATGGTGAGAAGATAGTAAAGCGCGAAGCTAGATTGGTAGTCAAAGGATGCAATCAGAAAAAAGGCATTGATTTTGATGAGATTTTTTCACCAGTTGTCAAGATGACTTCTATCAGAACCATTTTGGGTTTAGCAGCAAGTTGTGACCTTGAATTGGAACAACTTGATGTAAAAACCGTATTTTTACATGGAGATTTGCAGGAAGAAATCTACATGGGACAACCTGAAGGATTTGAAGAAAAGGGAAAAGAAAAACTTGTTTGCAAGTTGAAGAAGAGTCTTTATGGACTTAAGCAAGCACCAAGGCAGTGGTATCACAAATTTGATTCATTTATGACAAGCAATGGTTAAAAGAGGACTGTTGCAGATCCTTTTGTGTATTTTAGAAAGTTTCCTGGCGATATCTTCATTATTCTTCTTTTATATGTGGATGACATGTTGGTAGTTGGACAAAACTTAGAATCGATTAGCAACTTGAAGAAAGATTTGTCCAAGTCATTTGACATGAAGGACATGGGTCCTGCAAAGCAAATCTTAGGCATGGAGATTTTTCGTGATAGAAAATCTAGGAAGTTGTGGCTATCTCAAGAAAAATATATTGAACGTGTGCTTGAAAGTTTCAATATGAAGCATGCTAAGCCGGTTTGTACACCACTCGCATCTCATTTTAAGCTAAGTAAGAGGGATTGTCCAACAACGGAGAAGGAAAAAGCAAGTATGTCTTCTATTCGTTATTCATCTACAGTTGGTTCATTGATGTATGCTATGGTGTGCACTAGGCCAGATATTGCACATTCTGTTGGTTTGGTGAGTAGATACTTATCCAATCCTGGTAAAGTTCACTGAGATGCAGTAAAGTGGATTTTCAGATATTTGCGTGGTACTTCTAGATTTTGCTTATGTTTTGGAGGTAGCAAACATGTTCTTGAGGGGTATACAGATGCAGACATGGCTGGTGATATTGATAGTAGAAAATCTACCTTAGGTTATGTGTTCACATTTTCAGGGGGAGCCATTTCTTGGCAATCCAAGTTACAAAAGTGTGTGGCTTTATCTACAACCGCGGCAGAGTATATAGCAACTGTGGAAGCAAGTAAAGAGATGCTTTGGTTGAAGAGGTTCCTTCAAGAGTTGGGTTTGCAACAAGAAGAGTATATAGTATCCTGTGACAGTCAGAGTGCTATGGATTTGAGCAAGAATTCCATGTATCATGCACGCACTAAGCATATTGATGTTCGGTATCATTGGTTAAGAAATGTGATTGAAGAAAATATGCTCAAGTTAAAGAAAATTCATACAAACAAGAATGGTGCAGATATGTTGACTAAAGTGGTTCCAGGAAACAAGCTTGATGTTTGTAGCAAGCTTGTGGGAATGAGTTTCAAATGATGATTGAAGCATGCACATCTTCCCCAAGTTGGGCTGGAGGGGGAGATTGTTGGTTATTCCAGCCCATATTTGGCATAATTTTATGCAGGCATATTTGGCATAATTTTATGCAGGCATATTTAGCATATCTTTTTATGCAGGCCATGCTTAATTTGTGGGTGAGATTTATTGGTTTTGTCTTTTTTCCTAGATTTGTTGTGCAAGCATGCCTTTTGTGCAACAATATTTTTCTTTTAAGGAAAGACATTTAGGAGATTACTCACATTTTTGGTATGCACATTAAAAGAAAAGAGGGTTAATATAACCAGATCTGGTCACATAAGGCAGTAGCAGTTTTTGGTGATTTATCATCTTCTTCAAGGTGTTTTGGTCTTCAAGATTGAGCTTTATTCTTGCTCGATTCACCGCTAGCCTGAAGTGCACACATAGGGTGTTCTCTTACACCTTTTTCATTTCTTATTGTTTTTGGATTCCAGTGATTAGAAGCGAATCTTTTGTAAACATTTTGGGGCTGTTTTTCCTTTTTGGGTTATCAATAAGAGAAGAGGGTATACTCCTTAAGAGGTCTCATGGTTTTTACTCTTCACATCGAACAGGTTTTCCATGTATAAAATCTTGTGTCTTGCTATTTTACTTTCATCGTATCTTTTTTATTTGAATGGTGTGTTGATTGATTGTCTTGTGTGTGATATTGTGGGTGCAGCTTGAAGTAACCCCTAATCGATCCTATCAACTTTTAATAAAGAATTATATATGTTTCTTTTGATCAAAGCTATTCATAACACTACAAGAAAAGAGGAGATTTAAGACAATTCTTTAAGACAAAAATTATTTTGTCTTTAGATGAGATCTAATTAATGACAAAAATAATTTTGTTACTATTAATTAATAAAATGATGAAATTATGTCTTTAGTGGGTCTCGACACCAAAGAACCTACTTATTGCAATAGACTGCTTAAGTTTTCATGGACCGATATCCACGTCATTAGCTCATATCACGTTTCTGCTTTGCAGCCGAAAAAAAGAGCAAAACCACGATACTCTTAATTTGCAGCTGGAAAGAAGGAAACCACGAACAATCCTCTTTTAATCCATGGATTATCCGATCTGCTCCTCCTAAACAATAAAAACCCAAATCCTTTTCACCCAAATTTTTATACTCCTCTTTTCCAATCGATTACCATCAATTCCTATGGGGTTCCTCGGAGCTGCTGATGACGTAATCGAAGAAAATAGCAGTTCGTTTATTCAATTCTCATAGTCCGCTAAATTTTTTTTGCATCAATTTATTTGATTTTGCTGCTAGGGCTAAATGATTTTATGAATTATAGTGAGGTTTTAATTCGTTTATTCACTTTGGTGAATACTTTTCAATTCAATATTAGAATTATTATTCTCAAATTTTTTGTTCTTCTTGATTCTACGTTGATTTTTTAATTGTATTTTAAATCTTATTATTGGAAGTGAGTATACTTTTGTTTGACCTTCAGCGAAACCTAAAACGGCTCACACACAGTCTGTCACAAAGGTTGGAGATTGCATTCTCAGAAAAAAATTCTAAACCCCAATTGTAGAACTCCAATCCATAAGAGCTTTATTTTACACTGCTATTGCAATTTAAATGCAGTATATGGTGCTGCTCTTGTAATGTTCAAATTAATTAGATTCATAAGAGCTTTAGTCAACAGGAAACTATTCAGAATTCTTTTGAACAGTTAATGAAATAAGGGAAATGTAATGGTATAAAAACATAGCACTGTCTTGGTTAGTTTATAGTAATTATGTTGAAAAATTCCGGTTTGAAGCTCCACAATTCTGCTATGATGTACGTTTTCATGTAATAAAATTTACCTGGCTTACATATTAGCAGCCTATGTTGCCAAGTTCAATATCTTTCATAAATTATAACTTGTTGCAATTTAGTTTCGATAATATCTAAATTCTGACAATATATTAACTGGCTGCATTCTACTTTTATCTCCGGTATTTTGTAAGTTCAATGTAATAATTCAATTATGGATGTTGTGAGTGGTTCTTATTAGATTAGTACCTTCATTGTTGACATGCATGTGCATAAAGTCTCATGAAATGTAGCTTGAGTCATATTAACCTAGAGGAATACTGTAATTCAATACCTCTTTTAAATCTATTAAAACTCATTCAAAGACCATATATGCAAACCGAATGTCTTTTTCAATGCATATTTTTAGCATAATAAGGGCAAATTTCATCCAAATTAAAATAGTCATTGCTTGAACATTATTCAATCATTGCAGGGAAATGTGCATTCAGCCATTAATTTAAGACAATGTTTTAGTGTTAGATGCGATGGATCACCATTTCGCTAATATCAAATAAATTTTATTTTTTCATGGTTGTTTTCTTCCATCTATTTTCCTTACGGCAGCCACTTTCCCTTTCCATTGTACCCAGTTTCAACTTCGTCATCTACTTTGCGTCACTGTTACTAAAAAGACAAGGTAAAACCTAAATCTACGCCAACATGAACTTCGCGCCATACTCAAAGCTGCTTCAAGACCCGTAGCCCCACCACACACCGCTTTACGTTGTTCCACTTTGTGTTGAACTAGTTCACGTCGCAGCCAAAGTATATATGTTCTTCTTTTTCATTAGCCTTCCATTCAAACAGTTTTCTTTTACTCTTAAGTTGATTTATGTAACGGGCTAGTAATGATTTTTGTGTATTAAACATTGCATTATTATTATTATTAAACACCTCATTTTATTAAACAATTCATTTCTTAATTTATTTTTTCTCTTATTGCAGGTAGGAAAGATGTCTATATTGGTTTAAGGGCTCTAATATGGACTTGATTAGTCTTACTAGCCTGGATTGTTTGCTTAGTTTTTGAAGAGAGCACTGGATATATCTGGTATGTTTGTTAGGTACACTATAATTTCATGAATTATTTTTTGCTTAGCTTTTAGTAGTGCAAATTTAATGGATAACAATAACAGTAATAAAATAACTATATATGTATGTGGGGATGCTTTGATAGCTTGTAGTAATATGTTATCACAAAACAAAGAGGCTGCCATAATATATTAAAAGTTTGTTGATGCTGAACCCTGATAGTGCTCTTTCATACCATTGCAGTTTACAATATCTTAAGAAACAACAACATCCTAAAACAGAACTTTAATAGATGAATTGTTTTTTTGGGTGCGTTTTTTACAGGTCTCTATTAAGTTTTAAAATTAGGCTCACATCCGGTCATAGTTTCCAATACACTTCCGCCCCCTATTTTTGAAATGCCGCCTCCTACATTCTTGGATCCACTTCCTACTTTCATGTCCCGACTGCTGCTTCTTTCCCTTCGATCCTTCGTTTTTTTCAAAAAAAAATGTGCAGCCATGATTTAAAAAAAATATCTAATATCTGGAAATAATCCCAGAAGTCCGCGCCAAGAAGAAAAAAAAACTTGCATATATGTATGCAAGTATTGCCAATACTTGCATACATGTATGCAATTATTTCACAAAGGAAATTATGCTATAATTTTGCCTGCATATATGTTGCACACATATGTGCATGTTTTGGATTTAATTGCACACTTGAATGCAAATAAAAATGAACCGAGTAACATTACTATGAAATTCTGCATATTTTTATGCAAGAACAATGCAATACTTACACATAAATATGCAAAAAATTCAATAGCGGATGCAACGCTGGAATACTTGCACATATATATGCAGGGAATTGAAATTCTTGCATAACAAAATGCATTTAACTGCATTGTTCACTGTTTTTTTCTGTTTTATTTTATTTTTTGCATGTTTTTGATTTTTTTTAGCAAATTTATGGTCGAATGAATAATTTATTTAAATAATAATTTTCGTATTTTTTTTCAATTTTTTTCGCAACTTTTGAAAAATAGGGACTTAATTTATAATAAGTTTATCACTGGACGTGAGCCTAATTAAGTTTGCTTTTAGGGACCTGAGCCTTATTTTCACTTTTTTCTATTAATCTCGGTCAGCTAAGCAGATGTTCGTTAGTTCATGTGCAATTACATCATATCATCAATAACTATTGATCTTGTTCATTTTTCTTTTATCTCCTTATAGCAAATAGATCCGCCATTGCTTGCATCCATGGTTTTGTTGGCCTTTTCATGATTTCATTCTCTTGTATCTCTAACTCTCACGAAACCATGAAATTTTTATTTATATCTTTGAAGTTGTGTTTTCATATCCTCTCCTTTATAGTACCATTAATGCCATATTAAAAATTCATGTGAACAGTGCCTTAAGTAAACCATATAGGGTGCAATTTTTCTAATAAATGACAACTCGTTTAATGGTTTGATGAAGAGGAGAGGAAAATAATAAAGAGGCGAGTGTAGAAATCAACCTTAATATTGAAGCGTGTGAACCAAAGCATAAAGTCTAAAAAAGTTATTAACGTATGTATTTAATTTAAAGAAAGATTAAGAGAGTATAATTAATGATACCAGCTAATCGTCATTTCTGGGAAGCGAACTAATTTATTTTGTGAGCTTTATACTTCGTATTAAAGCGTCTTCATCCAGATCTTAGCAAGTTTTAATGTAAAATAAAATAGAGTTTCCCAACAAAAATTACTGTATGTTTCTAAGGGTATAAAAATTTAGTGATAAGATCGCACAAAACTTCTGGAAATTTCAATCACATGAGCAAAGTAGGGTAATCATTATTATTAACTACTTATAAACGGTTTTCCATCAAGTGAAAAATGTTTAATGTTTATTGATTCCATAGTAACTAACTAATATAATGCAGAAAAAACAAATAACTACAGTAAACTAATAAATATCATGCATATTCAATAGTATATTTTCAATCATATATATACCCAATTATTATTTTTAGATTTCTGTGAAATTTCTACATATCACTAATTGATGCGATCTTAATAAACGTAGTTACTCTTAATTATCTTAATACATACAACCAAAATTTATATTTTTGAATGAAATAAAATAAAATAATTAGATTCCACTTCAAAACAAATTGAAGGCATCTGTATTATGTGTGCACGCGCATCATCTACCACCATAATAACAAGCACATCATAATCTAACATAAAGTATAATTTTATGAACAATGAGAGTGGAACGATATTCGATTGCAACACAATATTCGACAGCAACATAGTATGGAAAAATTAATTCTTTAATCATATAAGATCAATTGATAGATCTTTACATTTATATAATATTTAAATTGCATTATTGTACAATCACTCTGTAACTTGTGTGTTAGAGAATTCGACGAACTAATCATATTGAGCGAAGACTAAATCAACATGGCAATTGACAAATCTGATAACTAAAACCTTTTAATATTGTACTTCGAGATTGTAACGAAAACATTTTTGCTAATAATTAAATAATATGTTAGTTTTCTCATTTATGTAGGATTAATCTCATAATGAGTGAACGTTCATGGATGCATCAGAGAGTTAAAGATGGATACATAAATCTAGAATTTGTTGACGGTGTCAACAAGTTTATTGAGCATGCATTTCTTCATGTAGAAAGTGGAGGAACTATCAGGTGTCCATGCTTCATGTGCAAAAATAAAAAGTTTCAAATAAAAGAAGAAGTTACCAAGCATTTACTACAAAAAGGTTTTGTTTCGCTTTATGCTACATGGATTTTCCATGGGGAGGAAGAGGTGGGTGAATCGGTAATGTCTGGGTTAGAAAATAATAGATCGAGTGATGAGAACCCATATAGAGATATGGTTCTAGATGTAATGCATGTTGATCATTATGAGGAAGAGTAACCATCGAATATCGAAGCACAAAAGTTCTTAGACGTGTTAAAAGCAGCCGATGAACCACTTTGGGATGGATGCACAAAAGAGACAAAGTTATCTGCGTGTGCAAAATTGATGGCTCTTAAATCTCGACGATGTATGATGGAGGATTGTTTTAAGGATACGAGTGCATTAATTGACAACATGTTACCAGAAGGGCATAAACTAATCCAATTTTTTTTATGAAGCTAAGAAAATGTTGAAACCTCTTGGACTTGGTTATGATAAAATTGATGTTTGTCCAAAATTTTGCATGTTGTATTACAAAGAAAATAATGTGAAGGTTGTCTGTGATATTTGTAAAAGTCCTCGTTATAAGACTGAAAATGCGGGAAATAATTGCAAAAATATTGCTGTTAAACAACTTCGATAATTCTCAATCATTCCAAGATCGAAAAGGTTACTCATGTCACTAAATCATCCTAAAGACATGACATGGCATTACTACAATAAATCCACCGATGGTTCAATGGTTCATCCAGTTGATGGTGAGGCTTGGAAGGAATTTGATCGTCGTTATCCTGAATTTTCTTCATCTGATCGAAATGTCCGAATAGGCTTACGTACTGATGGTTTTAGTACATTTGGAACTTCTGCAAAAGCTTATTCTTATTGGCCAGTGATTTTAACGGTTTACAATTTACCACCGTGGAAATGCATGAAACGACCATTTTTTTCTTAAATATGGTCATACCAGGGCCTAAAGGTCTTGGTAAGAATCTTGATGTTTTCTTACGACCTTTGATTAATGAACTATTGGAGTTATGGAAAGGTGTTGTCGTTTATGATGTGCACACAAAAGATAATTTTTTTTAAGAGCAGCTCTAACATGGACAATTAGTGATTTTCCAGCATATGTCATGTTGTCTGGTTGGAGTACACATGGAAGATTGCCATTTCCTTATTGTATGGAGAAAACAAAGTCATTTACTCTTGAACATGGTGGAAAAGCTTGTTTTTTTGATTGTCATCGACAATTCTTACCATTGGATCATCCATTCAGAAAGCAAAAGGAAAAGTTCAAAAGGAATACCATCTATCAAGATGTACCACCTCTTCGACGTTCTGGTGTTGAGCTGAGAGATATCGTGTCAAGTTTGCCAAATGTTGTATTTGGGTTTGAATCAGGAAATCAAAAAATAACTGGATTTGGTGAATCATATAATTGGGTACGTAGGAGTACATTTTGGGATCTTCCTTATTGGGATGCAAATTTAATTCATCATAATTTAGATGTGATGCATATTGAAAAAAACTTTTTGACAACATATTCAACACACTAATGGATACAGATAAAACAAAAGACAATCTGAAGGATAGGCTTGATCTTGAAAAAATTTGTAGCAAACATCGTTGGATGAGCATAACTCAAAATTCCAGTGGCAATTATTTCAAGCCAGAAGCCCTTATTGTCTTGTAAAAAAAGATCGAAAGGATGTTTGTCAGTGGGTTAAAGGCATAAGATTTCCAGACGGATATGCTTCTAACATTCAAAGATGTGTTAATGAGCCTGAAGCTAAAATTAGCGGATTCAAAAGTCATGATTGTCACGTGTTTATGCAAAGACTTCTTCCTATAGCATTTCGGCCATTCTTACCCAAAAATATATGGGAAACTTTAGTCGAATTTAGTAATTTCTTTCATGATGTTTGTGCTAAAAATTTACATGTTGATCACATGAGTTTGTTGGAAAAGAATATCATCGAAATAATTTGTAAGCCTGAAAAAATATTTCCTCCTTTTTTTGATTCTATGGAGCATTTGCCAATTCATATCCCTTATGAAGCTAGAGTTGCTAGTCCTCTTCAATATCGATGGATGTATCCTTTTGAAAGGTATGTTTATAAATTATTTTAATTATTTTACAAATTATTTTATTTATTTTATAAATTATTTTCTGAATTTTTATATATGATCTAGGTATTTGTATTATTTGAAAAAGAAAGCGGGTAATAAGGCTCATGTTGAAGGATCCATAGCAGAAGCATATCTTATTGACGAGATATCAAACTTTTCATCATGCTATTTTGGTTCAAATTTTGAAACTATATGGAATCAAGCTACGAGAAACGATGACGAAGGTGAATTTTTTTCTAATGAGCGACTATCGATTTTTTGTCATTCGGGTAGGGTGCTATCGAATGCATTCGTTAAAAGACGACTAACCGAAATAGAACATCGTGCTGTACATAAATACGTACTTTTCAATTGCCCCAAAATGGAAAACATGATAATGTGAGTAATATTGAATTACATTATAATTAAATATATCATAATATAGTTTTATCAGCATATATTTTATGCTCAGAAAATGCAAAGACGAACTACGTGGACAACATCCACAAAACG
Organism: Allium sativum; assembly: GCA_030737875.1. Taxonomy (NCBI): domain Eukaryota; kingdom Viridiplantae; phylum Streptophyta; class Magnoliopsida; order Asparagales; family Amaryllidaceae; genus Allium; species Allium sativum. The sequence goes on along the minus strand of CM060926.1, from coordinate 889,838,445 downwards.
ACGAGAATTTTATTGACATGATGCTGGAATCAGTATTTCCTAGCGGTTAAAGTCTAATGTAAGTTATGTTTATATATATACACATTGTATGTTACATATAGTTTTGTGGTATATAAATTATTCGCTTGTCACATGTAATAAATTTTAAACAGGTTCCTTTTCATCTTGATGGTATCCAGCATCCATTATATTTACTTGCTCAAGGGCCGAGTTTTTTGGTGGAGTGTTACAATGGTTACTTTGTTAATGGCTATAAGTTTCATACAATGCAGTATGGAAGGAACAAAAAAAACAATTAATTACGGTGTATGTGTGAAAGGAAGTTGTTATGATGTTCTAGAAAGTGATTATTATGGGATGGTTAAAGAAGTTATTAAATTAACATATTTTGGGGAAAGAATGAAATTTTTATGTTCAATTGTGACTGGTTTGACACAGTAACAAGAAATGGGATAAGAGTGCACCATACAAATGGGTTGATTGAAGTAAAACGTAATTCTCGACTTCAAATAGAAGATGTTTTTGTCTTTGAACACCAGTGTCTGCAAGTTTATTTCATGTGTCAACCTAGAAATGCATCGAATGAATGGTTATCCGTAATTAAAACTGCTGCAAGAAGTCGTTTTTCGCTTAATGTATTCAATTCCGAGGAAAATGCAGACATGGATCAAGAAGATGAGATATGCCAACCGTCTACTGTTAATGTTGATGACAGTCTTGATCAACCATTAATAATTGAGCAATATAACATTATAGATAATGAAGAGCTAATTCGTGCAATGAACTCGTCGATTAATCATAGCGATGAGTCAGAGGAGGAGGATATAGAAGTTGACAGCGACGATGATGAAGATGATGTTGATGAAAGCGATGATGAAATTGCAATCGAGGATGAATATTCTCCCTAGTAGCGTTAAATTCATAATAGATGATGTTCCAATTACTGTTTTATTGTTGCTTAGGAATAATTCTGTAAAAGATATTGAATACAGATTTCCTCAAAATATTTTAAAGTATTCATTTTTTTCATTATTATTATTGTTATAAAAATGTGATCAGCTGAACTGAATTATTATTATTCACCAACATTTGACTTCAAGTTTACTACATCACACTTTTTAAATTTAAACGCTCTAATTCTTTGGTCCTGTCAAATAAAAAAACACAATCAATAAATATTTATTGTTGACCAATTTATTATTACAATCAATGTTTCCTGGTTTGTTCATTATGTTATATATATATATATATATATATATATATATATATTCTCAACGGTTTGCATAATTATATGTGAACTACTTGGCAGCTTGAACGCATATACCTACTGCAGCCATTGGGGCAAGTTTGTAGAGCTATTTAAATGGTAAAATGCACCGTAAATTATGTTGATCGTTAACACAAATAAGTGCAAACTCCATTTGCATCCATATAAATAGATACCTCAGACTTCAAAACCTGCTATAATTGAATTTTTGTCTCGAAAGCAAGATCTGAGTAATTGACTGTGTACCATCTCCTTAAGTTTTAATCAACTTTAATTTGGATCCATAACTTCTTGTGTTAAATAAGTTCTCACTATGTTGCTCATTCATCCATTGAGGAAATCTTGATTGCACCAATAACATGTTGTAAGGCATTAAAAATTCATTATACATCTGTCATGTCCAAATAAAAGTTACTCCTAATTTCAATTTTAAACATTGGTTGTGTGCAGACCTTATATTAATAGCATCCTTGCATGTAGATCTAAAGGTTGACTGGTATGATTTCGTATAGTGGCTAAAGTTTGTTTCCTATCACTATGCATGTCATAGAAAGTATTGACTGTAAGACAAGTCAATCATCTCACACACATTTTACCTGAATTCGTTTGAGATATAAGTAGGCTATAGATTATCAGATCAGTATAGCTCTTTAGCATTTTCACATGCTTGTCAAAACATGTTACAATTTCTAGTCTGTCTTTGTTGTGTTAGTGTTGATTTGATAATTTTCATAAAAACACATTAGCAAAAAATCCTTCAGAAAACTTATACCGATGCAGCATCAAAATGTTAGAGGAGATTCTTAAAAAAAACAAAATAGATATATTTTTAAAATGATATATGTTATTAAATGCTAGATAACAACACAACACTGGAGTTATGCCTCGAAAGTCTAGGTTATGATCATGGACATGTACTTGTCAAGTTCATTCAGTTTTCGGTGGAGCTAGCTTCCAATACAGTTGAAACTATATTTAACTGTTTATCGTTTTGCACCTAGGAATGTGATGAAATATCATAGATGTTAAGCATTTATGGGTTTGTGGTATAAATTACATATGTTCTTCAGATTTAAAATATACTGGGGACATTAACTTTCATATCTAAACTAAAATGATTAACCAGTGATCGTTGATGGTATTTTCATGTTATCTTAGTAACACAAAAAATGCATCCTTTGTTTATGAAGTTTAATGACAATTTTTTATGCTACTTCGAAAAGGAGTAATGGCAGGTTCAAAGTTTCGAGGCCTCATGAGAAAGGTAACTAGTACAGGACGCATGCGATCTGGGCAAACTGATAGATTATCTAACATCAATGAAAGCTTGTCAAACATATCTGAGGATAGAGTAGAACCTCTGATGGAAACTATAGCGGACCAATGTATTGAAAGAGAAGCAAGTGCACACCCATATGCTTCTGAGAATGGGGTAGCAGACATTTGGGGAGCTAGAGAGGACCAGGTTTTTGAAGCACAAGCATGTTTCCAAGAGAGAAACAATGAAACCGAAAGCCTATGAGTTGGCAATATCATGACAGTCTAATTATTTGGCTGTTTCATTTTAGTTTAGTTAACTTGATCAACTTGACCAGTCTGCCAAATATTAGCTCATATTTCCAAATAGTTTAGTTAACTTGACCAACTTGACCAATCTGATTGAAGGATCTATACTATTAATTTACTAAGCTCTATATTATCTACAGGAACTTGAGACAGGTAGCCTATGAGTTTCGGGGAAAGTTTCGTGGCTTGGCATACTAAAAGAGAAAAAGCAGAAGAAAAAGGGAAAGCGAAGTGTGCACCTATATCGACTTGTGAATTTATTGACAACAAATCACGAAAAGTCTACGTGAGTTATTTTTACTTCTTTTAGTTGTTTTTAAGTAGGAACCATTTTTTATGTTTAAGAACATATAAATTCCAGGATCTGCGTGAATTTAATGTTCACAGTTCTGGCTTCTTACAATCACCGAACCAATTCCTCATCATAGTTAAAAGATCGATGATATACGGTACAAGATATAATCCGTTTGTAAGTTCAATTTTCTAACACCCGAGCCAACAAAATTCTGAGGCAATAAATTGAAACTACCTGTCATTTGCGACTAACAATGCTTTAATTCAAGCTACCTATCATTTAGCTTCATCTAAAAATTTAGAACATCTCCAAGATCTAATTCAATTTTCTTAGAATTAGTTGTAATATCTAATTCAATTTTCACAGCAGTAAACATATTCAAGTCTTGCACATTATCAAATTACAGCATGTTAAATGTCCATAAAATGTCAACAATTCAATTCTCAGCCATCAGTGAAAACAAATACATCAAAATTAGATTGATCTTGTTTATACTAACCAAAATTTGTGTTTTTCCATCATCAAGCAAAAATATACCGTTTACTTGTATTTAAACTCACTTTTGTCTTCTTAATTCTCTTGATCTTCCACTAATATTAAAATTATAACTAATAAGTTTTTTATCGTTGTGTCATGTATAATATGTTACACATTATGATATCATGCTTTTGAATTTTTCGGAAACATACATGAAGAAAAAAGCCGAGCTACAAGAAGATGAAAATGTATGGAATACAAGACTTTGGGTTGAGTTAGCTAGAGGCTTTACACCAGGAAGAGTGTATGGAGCACCTTATATTGATACGAGTTCCATAATAAATAGAAGTTCTCAATCCAACATGTTAGCTAATCGAGTAAATCAAGAGCAACCAATTATGTCCACGGGCATGACGTCCGCTGATGTTAAGTCGATAGTAGAAAGAGAAGTGCAGTTGGCAATATCTAGCTTGGTTGGATCAGTTAACTATAATGGTCTCCAAAGCACAAACTAACAATCATGGATGGATAAGAAACCGTCTAATCAAACTTCCCAACCCTTCGGTCAGTCTTTTGTACAACCACCAAGTCAAATTTTGCAACCACCTACTCATCCATTTTTAACACCTACTCATCCATTATCAAACTAAACAAGTCAAGTCCCCTAACCTCCTACTCAATTATTATAACATCCTCCAACTCAAATCCAACAACCCCATAGTGGACTATTTTCACAACCAACAAGTTTTCTATCTCAGCAGCCATATCAGGTCCCACAGCCATGTGATCAACCATTTCCACAACATCTTAATTATATCTCGCAGTCGTCATGTGTGACGGCCCGCCTCGCACCAGCCTGCATTTCCTCCAAAAGTGCGCTGTACACATGCCCGACTAGCACAAGACGGTCGTCAGAAGAAAGGAAAGAAGGGAATGAACTAATCCAGAAACCTGTAGAATGTCTCACAGCGCATGGAATAAAATATAATAATAATATACTTGACACAAAACAGGCGAGACAGTGCATAAGCTGATAACTAAAACCAACATCAATCTCAAAGCAGCGGAAATCCAAATACAGCTTATTACAACTTTCCAAATTTACTGTCTCTAAACAAAAGAAAGCTAAAATAGAAGATACACCAACAATGCCCAAGCAGTGATCTTCAACAACACAGGGAGAATATTATGTATATAGTACGTGGAAGCCTCCTGCTCGTCTCCGGATCATCTACCCGTGCATCACCAGCTAACCTGTCTCTAGTCTGCTCGTGTGAGCACCCAGAGTAATAAGAAGAGACATAAAACTCTGGGTCAGACATAAAGCCTGGTATGAGCGATAAACATCTAAACAGAATAATAACAGGTATACTAAGCCATACCTGAACCTGGACCTGCAACCAAAGAGTTAGTACCACATACCGTACAATACTCCAGGGTGCCATAATAAATAGTGTAAGAATACGGGGGTGGGGTGTGCATGTCAAAATGATAGCAACAAATCATCCATGGCAACCATCCTCACATCTCTCTCTCGGTGCGTAAAGCGTACGACATCCACCACTTTGGAACACTAGACAAACTGAGGCAACGACGAATCCCGACTTGTAGAAACCCTGCTGTGACCAAGACAACACTTGGAGTCATGACCAAACATTTCAATGACCCACTTCATTGGTCGTAGCCCTTGGTTCTACCGATGCCATAATGGCCCTGAATCCGCCTTCGTACCTCCTACCATAGTGGTCCCAAAGCTATAGACGTCGATAACTCCTTGGCACGCGTCCCGCAGCAAAGCCCAACCATGAAGTGAACTCGTTGATTCCCATCTGAATCTTAAGCTCTAACTTCTCATTTGGACTTCCTTTGCATCTCGGGTTTGGTCGAATTGGAGTGGGTCTTCAGAAGAGTCATCGCGTAGTAGTAATAGCCCACGTATGGTTCGGTTCGGTGCTCCTCATCTAGCTTGGTTCGGTTCGGTATAACCTTCCTGATCGGTTCGGATTGGTGGTCCTCGTCTAGCTTGGTTCGGGTCGGTAGTCCACTTCGGGTCGGGTCGGTGTCTTCCTCCGGGTCGGGTCGGGGTCCTCCTCCAGGTCGGGTCGGGTGTCCTTCTCTCCAGCGCTCCAATCCCTAGCTTATTTCTTCTTTGCTTCCGATCCGAGCCCTGCATCTCCAAGTCGATCCGATCTGGCCTCCAATCTCTCTTCCGATCCGATCCGCTCCGTTCCCTAGCTTACTCCGATCCGATCTCCTGTCCAACTCCAACTCTAAGCAATGGCCTTCCTTCCTGCCAAACTCCTTCCAGTGGCAAGTCCTCATCCAGTTCGGATTTCCTTGGTCAGTTCCCTAGTCCGATCCGACCCCTTTCTCCGATCCGAACCGGTTCGGAGCCTGCACACTTCTGCAACTTTCCAGCAAGCTTTCTACGCCATTCGACGACGTTTTCGAGTAATTTAACTATTCTAATCAATCATAAAACATACCATAGAGTCATAGTAACATGTAATAACAACCACAAACAACAAACAACAATTTAAATGAATCAAAATGGATCAAAAGTGGCCAAAACCTCACATTTTCTTATAATCCCTCCTAATCATGTTTAAGCATACGATTAGCAAAACACATCGAAATTAACCCAAATTTCTAACAGAGCCTTAAAACATTATTTTAGAATTTTAAGAATTTTTCCAGAATTTATTGGTGTATAAATTCGCTAATCTTCACTAATTACCCTTAATTAACCGTAATTAGTGTCAAAATGATGTTATCACTCACCTTGGCCACAAATGAAATTCTCAGAACTGAAACTCCTCTGATTTGGGGCGAATACTGATGTCTAACAGCAGCTCTAACCTTGCTTTGGTGCTTTTTCTCCTTAATTTGGTGTTGCTAAGCCTAATCTTCAATTAGTGAGTGATTTTGGGTGTTTTAGATGTAGGAAGCCATTACTAGGATCTCAAAGAGGTTTGTGGCGGCTCAAAACTGAAATGAAAATGATAACCTAACCCTAATCAGTCCTCCTATACCTCTAAACCCGAAATTCCCCTTGGGCCTAGCTGCTAATCACCCGGTTAAGCCCAATTAAGCTGTTTTTTCTCCATCTGAAACTTGTTTCAGCCATATCTCCCAAACGGTAAGTCCGTTTGGCTAATGTGACCACTCTACGGAAAGAGAAACCATCATCCGAAGCCAATGGAAGTGGTTTCAGGTCAAAATTCCTTTCCAGTCAAAAGTTATGGCCAAAACAGTGGCAACTAGGGGTAAAATGGTCATTTAAAAATCGGGAAAAATCATGAACATGGGAAATGACCCCAATAGTCGTCTCCCAAAGTTACACGACCATACGACTTCATATGTGAAAGAAATAAATATTCTACGATCCTATGATGCGTAGAATGCGGGTCGTTACACTCTCCCCCCCTTAAGAAATTTCGCCCCCGAAATTCCTTAACCCAAAACATACAAAGGATCCCGCATGCCTAACAACCACATGTAATAATCAAATATGCAAAACAAGCAAACAAGCCTATCCTAGCATGCGGAAAAACTAAATCGAAGTCAAAATCTTACCAGACAAAGAGTTCTGGATACTTCTTCCTTATGTCCTCCTCTGTTTCCCAAGTACAATCACTCTCGTCCTCGCTCCACTGTACCTTGACTAGCTTCACCGCCTTCCTTCGAAGTTGTTTCATGTCGTACTCGACAATACGGGCCGGCTTGCGGTTCCCAACCGCCTCGGGTTCTACTTCGAAGTCTTCCAACTGATCAGGTGAGATAGTCATATCTGAGTCGTGAACGAACTTCCTTAGTTGGGAAACATGAAATACGTTGTGAACTCCCGCCATCTTCTCTGGTAAGTCAATTCTATATGCCAAATTCCCGACTAGTTCAAGAACAGGGAATGGGCCAACAAATCTTGGTGCTAATTTACCTCTCCTGCCAAATCGTATTACGCTCTTCAACGGAGAAATCTTGACAAACACCAAGTCACCAACGGAGAATTTTAAGTCTCTTCTTCTCTTATCAGCATAACTCTTCTGCCTATCTTGGGCTGCCTTCATTCGTTGCTGAATGATCTTGATCTTATCTGAAGTTTCCCTCACCACATCTGGTCCAAGCATAAACTTTTCGCCAGTCTCTATCCAACATGATGGTGAGTTACATGGCCTTCCGTACAAAGCTTCAAACGGAGCCATACCGATACTGGATTGGTAGCTATTATTATATGCAAACTCTACTAGATGCAAATGGTCATCCCATGATCCTCCAAAATCCAATATACATGCTCTCAAGAGATCTTCCAAAATACGGTTCACCCTCTCCGTTTGACCGTCGGTCTGAGGATGATATGCGGTACTGAGATGTAACTCTGACCCTAGCGCCTCTTGCAAGCTCTTCCAAAACCCACTAGTGAACAACGGGTCTCGGTCGCTCACAATGCTTTTAGGTACTCCATGAAATCTCACTACCCACTTCATATACAATTCTGCTAACTTAGCCGCCGTTCTAGTCGATTTAACTGGTATAAACCTTGCACTTTTGGTCAGTCGATCTACAATTACCCAAATGCTGTCATATCCCGATCTAGTCCTTGGTAACCCATCGATGAAATCCATCGAGACTTGCTCCCATTTCCATTCGGGAATTTCTAATGGTTGCAACAACCCACTAGGCTTCTTTTGCTCGGCTTTAACTAGCTGGCAATTCATGCACTTGGATATAAACTTCCCAACGTCTCGTTTCATCCCTTCCCAGTAGTAGGCCTGCTTCATATCTCGATACATCTTATTACCACCGGGGTGTATAGTCAGCTTTGAGTGATGACATTCTCTAAGCACTTCATCTCTCAATCCATTGACATTGGGTACAACAAGCTTTCCATTCTTTCTAAGCCACCTTTCTCGATCAAGCCCATACTTGTTCACCTCCTCATCGATACCCATCTCTAACTTGGAGATGATTTCCAATAGGTTAGGATCGTCCCTCTGACTAGAGCCGATCCGCTCAATCAAAGTGGGTCTGACCGTCAAACTCGCTAACATTTCTGGATCCAATTCGCACTTTGGTCTGAAATCAAACCCCGCGATAAACTCCAGTTGCTTCCATTCAAGGAACATGGCCCCTAAACTGGTATGTCTTCTACTCAATGCATCAGCCACCGCATTGCCCTTTCCCGGTGTGTATGCGATGTCAAAATCATAGGAAGCTAAGAACTCTAACCATCTCTGCTGACGGAGATTTAAATCCTTCTGGGAGAATAGATACTTCAACGACTTATGATCTGTAAACAGCTCAAATCTTTCTCCCAAGAGATAGTGTCTCCACATCTTTAACGCGAACACGATCGCTGCCAATTCTAAATCATGGGTAGGGTATCTTCTCTCGTGCGGTTTCAATTGCCGACTTGCATAAGCTACAACCCTACCGCCTTGCATTAATACAGCACCCAGTCCGGTACCACAGGCATCCGTGTATACCGTCATCTCTTCATCCCCCTTAGGAATGACTAACACTGGTGCACTTGTCAACTTGTCCTTTAGGCTTTTAAATGCATTCTCGCACCTTTCATCCCAAATAAAAGCTTGATTCTTCTTGGTCAACTGGGTCAATGGTGCTGCTATCTTGGAGAAACTTTGGATAAACTTACGATAATATCCTGCTAACCCCAAGAAACTTCTTACATCTGTTGCATTCTTGGGCGTAGGCCAATCTTGTACCGTAGCCACCTTCGCTGGGTCCACGGCAATACCATTCTCTGATACAACATGGCCCAAGAACCTCACTTCCCTCTTCCAGAAGTGACACTTAGAAAACTTTGCTTTCAATTGGTGTTTTCTCAACACCTCCATCGCTACCCTTAAATGTTCCTTGTGTTCTTCCTCTGTCCTCGAATAGACCAAAATATCATCAACGAACACAAGGACAGACTTATTCAGCTGATCTCTGAATACCCTATTCATAAGGTCCACAAAATATGCCGGGGCATTAGTCAGCCCAAATGGCATAACCAACCATTCATAAAACCCAGACGGCGTCCGAAATGCCGTTTTAGCTATACTCTCAGCTTCCACTCTAAGCTGATGAAAACCTGTCGCGAGGTCCAACTGAGAAAATACTCTCGCGCCACTCAACTGATCAAACAAATCATCTATCCGCGGTAGAGGATACTTGTTCTTCCTCGTCACTTTATTCAACTCGCGGTAGTCTACACACAAACGAAGGGAACCATCCGCCTTGGTAGCAAACACAACTGGTGCTCCCCATTCAGAAACACTCCTTCTGATAAATCCCTTCTTCAAAAGATCGCTGACTTGCACCTCGAGCTCTCGCTGCTCCCTTGGTGCCATACGACGAAGTGGCATCACTATAGGCCTGGCATCTTTTACCAAATCAATACGAAATTCAATCTCTCGGTGTGGTGGAAGCCCGGTCACTTCTTCGAAAACATCCGGATACTGGCCAACCACGGGCAAACCTGACAACTCACTATGCGGAATGTCGAGGGAGTTTAGAAAACTAGCCAATACCCCCTTACTGGGTAGACCACCAAACACTATCCTCCGCCCATCATCCGCTCTAGCTGTCACCAACAAGCCCTCACAGTCTACCACCACCCCGTATCTTTGGAGCCAATCTACTCCCAAAATAATGCCAAACCCAATAAAGCCCAAAACAAAGCAATCACAAACAAACATGCATCCATGACTCGATAGGACCACATTACGACAAATCATGCTAAGGCTAGTCGAACCACCAATCGGGTTCGTCACTACTAAAGGTCTATCGACAATCTCGGGCTCCAATCCCAACCTATCTACCAGGTCACTAGATATGAAAGAACTGGAAGCTCCGGTATCAAACAAAACTCTAACAGGAACATCATAAACAGAAAGCATACCTTGAATGACGACACTCTTTCCCTTCTCCGCCGCAGTTGGGGCATTCGACGAAGAAGGAATAGCATTAAGAGCATATGCTTTCACCATTTGCTTTTCCTTAGGGGGCTGTGGACACTTGTCCTTGTGATGTCCCAATTGGCCACAATTGAAGCACTTCCTATCCGCTGGCTTGGCCCGACAGTTACTAGCATAATGGCCCTTCTTACCACAGCTGAAGCACTCCACATCTTGCTTATTCTTTTTCTTCTGGCCATCCTTAGCTTGGTTCTGCTTTCTCTTATTCTGGGAACCACCCTTGCCTCCACCACTTGCTTGTGGCTTTGGCTCTTCTGCAGATGCAACCTCAGTCTTCGACTTAGGGTAGAGACTTTCTGATCTTAATGCTTTCCCCACAATCGATTCAAACGTCTCGTCGATGTGGTTAATAAGTTTTTCCCCCAAGTATTGATCCAAACCAGTTATGAATTTCTCATTCTTTTTCTCGGCAGTATCAATAAGAGATAACCCATATTTTGACAAAGTGTCAAATTCAGCAATATACTCCGAGACAGCTCTGCCATTCTGCTTGAGCTCCAAGAATTTCTTAAACAACATAGACTTCTGAGCAGCTGGAATGAACTTCTCACTAAAGCGAGCCTTAAACTGCTCCCAAGTAATCTGGTCTTCGGGAGTAGCTGCCTTTATAGCATTCCACCAGTTCATTGCCCGCCCTTGCAGCTGACGGGATGCTAGCTTTCTCTTCATCGCATCCTCGATACCCAAATCCTCGAAGATACGTTCGCAACTATCCAACCAATCTTGAACATCCGTAGTCGACTCCGTTCCGTGGAACGGCTTCCCACCAAGGCTAGTATAATCCTTATTCAGCTTGGCGAAGTCGACTCTTGGCGCCTGCACTATTGGACCACCACCATTTCCACCATTGGGAGCTGCCCTCTGCACATCCCTAAGCATCTCTCTCATGAGGTCTGTAAACATCGTCCTCATGTCAGCAGCCATCCCATTATTGGCTCCCCTACCAGCACCTCTAGTATCTCGGCTCATCGTCAATCTGAAAAAGGAAATGATTAACGATTCCATAGTGGTGCTAGTGCAGTACGACTTCATCCTTATACTACTAATAGTATATATATATATATAACTTTTAAAAACCAAAGTAATCACAAATACGCTCTCTCGTATACGTATATTATCTCTCCCTGATAACTTCCCTAGGTTAACTACGCAACCTAGAGCTCTGATACCAAGTGTGACGGCCCGCCTCGCACCAGCCTGCATTTCCTCCAAAAGTGCGCTGTACACATGCCCGACTAGCACAAGACGGTCGTCAGAAGAAAGGAAAGAAGGGAATGAACTAATCCAGAAACCTGTAGAATGTCTCACAGCGCATGGAATAAAATATAATAATAATATACTTGACACAAAACAGGCGAGACAGTGCATAAGCTGATAACTAAAACCAACATCAATCTCAAAGCAGCGGAAATCCAAATACAGCTTATTACAACTTTCCAAATTTACTGTCTCTAAACAAAAGAAAGCTAAAATAGAAGATACACCAACAATGCCCAAGCAGTGATCTTCAACAACACAGGGAGAATATTATGTATATAGTACGTGGAAGCCTCCTGCTCGTCTCCGGATCATCTACCCGTGCATCACCAGCTAACCTGTCTCTAGTCTGCTCGTGTGAGCACCCAGAGTAATAAGAAGAGACATAAAACTCTGGGTCAGACATAAAGCCTGGTATGAGCGATAAACATCTAAACAGAATAATAACAGGTATACTAAGCCATACCTGAACCTGGACCTGCAACCAAAGAGTTAGTACCACATACCGTACAATACTCCAGGGTGCCATAATAAATAGTGTAAGAATACGGGGGTGGGGTGTGCATGTCAAAATGATAGCAACAAATCATCCATGGCAACCATCCTCACATCTCTCTCTCGGTGCGTAAAGCGTACGACATCCACCACTTTGGAACACTAGACAAACTGAGGCAACGACGAATCCCGACTTGTAGAAACCCTGCTGTGACCAAGACAACACTTGGAGTCATGACCAAACATTTCAATGACCCACTTCATTGGTCGTAGCCCTTGGTTCTACCGATGCCATAATGGCCCTGAATCCGCCTTCGTACCTCCTACCATAGTGGTCCCAAAGCTATAGACGTCGATAACTCCTTGGCACGCGTCCCGCAGCAAAGCCCAACCATGAAGTGAACTCGTTGATTCCCATCTGAATCTTAAGCTCTAACTTCTCATTTGGACTTCCTTTGCATCTCGGGTTTGGTCGAATTGGAGTGGGTCTTCAGAAGAGTCATCGCGTAGTAGTAATAGCCCACGTATGGTTCGGTTCGGTGCTCCTCATCTAGCTTGGTTCGGTTCGGTATAACCTTCCTGATCGGTTCGGATTGGTGGTCCTCGTCTAGCTTGGTTCGGGTCGGTAGTCCACTTCGGGTCGGGTCGGTGTCTTCCTCCGGGTCGGGTCGGGGTCCTCCTCCAGGTCGGGTCGGGTGTCCTTCTCTCCAGCGCTCCAATCCCTAGCTTATTTCTTCTTTGCTTCCGATCCGAGCCCTGCATCTCCAAGTCGATCCGATCTGGCCTCCAATCTCTCTTCCGATCCGATCCGCTCCGTTCCCTAGCTTACTCCGATCCGATCTCCTGTCCAACTCCAACTCTAAGCAATGGCCTTCCTTCCTGCCAAACTCCTTCCAGTGGCAAGTCCTCATCCAGTTCGGATTTCCTTGGTCAGTTCCCTAGTCCGATCCGACCCCTTTCTCCGATCCGAACCGGTTCGGAGCCTGCACACTTCTGCAACTTTCCAGCAAGCTTTCTACGCCATTCGACGACGTTTTCGAGTAATTTAACTATTCTAATCAATCATAAAACATACCATAGAGTCATAGTAACATGTAATAACAACCACAAACAACAAACAACAATTTAAATGAATCAAAATGGATCAAAAGTGGCCAAAACCTCACATTTTCTTATAATCCCTCCTAATCATGTTTAAGCATACGATTAGCAAAACACATCGAAATTAACCCAAATTTCTAACAGAGCCTTAAAACATTATTTTAGAATTTTAAGAATTTTTCCAGAATTTATTGGTGTATAAATTCGCTAATCTTCACTAATTACCCTTAATTAACCGTAATTAGTGTCAAAATGATGTTATCACTCACCTTGGCCACAAATGAAATTCTTAGAACTGAAACTCCTCTGATTTGGGGCGAATACTGATGTCTAACAGCAGCTCCAACCTTGCTTTGGTGCTTTTTCTCCTTAATTTGGTGTTGCTAAGCCTAATCTTCAATTAGTGAGTGATTTTGGGTGTTTTAGATGTAGGAAGCCATTACTAGGATCTCAAAGAGGTTTGTGGCGGCTCAAAACTGAAATGAAAATGATAACCTAACCCTAATCAGTCCTCCTATACCTCTAAACCCGAAATTCCCCTTGGGCCTAGCTGCTAATCACCCGGTTAAGCCCAATTAAGCTGTTTTTTCTCCATCTGAAACTTGTTTCAGCCATATCTCCCAAACGGTAAGTCCGTTTGGCTAATGTGACCACTCTACGGAAAGAGAAACCATCATCCGAAGCCAATGGAAGTGGTTTCAGGTCAAAATTCCTTTCCAGTCAAAAGTTATGGCCAAAACAGTGGCAACTAGGGGTAAAATGGTCATTTAAAAATCGGGAAAAATCATGAACATGGGAAATGACCCCAATAGTCGTCTCCCAAAGTTACACGACCATACGACTTCATATGTGAAAGAAATAAATATTCTACGATCCTATGATGCGTAGAATGCGGGTCGTTACATCATGTCAGTCTTCTCAATCTCTTTATCAACGGACACAACCTACTTGCCAACAACCACTCGAACGATGCCAACCCATGCATATGCCTCTTCAAACAGCTTTTGAAAACAGCTCGCAGCCAGTTGAATCTTTTATGCAACTATTGAGGCCTATGACACAAGGTGACCTTGATCTAAATCAAAGTGGAAACTATGAAGCATCAACAGAAAATCATCCATTCCGAAATGAAGGCAACACATGAATGAAGTGTGAGTTTCCTCTTTGCTAGCTTCAAATTTCAAGTGCAGCATGCTTACTTCTTTAACCAACTTAGTCCATATTTCAGTTTAAGTGTTTTAGGTCAGATTTGGGTATGTTTTAGTTTAGATTTCACAGTTTTAGCTAAGTTTTAGTTCAGATTTCAATCTTTCACAGTTTTTGTTCAGATTTGCATGTGTTTTATTTCAGATTTGCATATGTAAGACTTGAAACTTTCTATCTATGATGTATTGTACTCAAGATGCTATTTTTAATTCAGCATATGATAGTACATTAAGTTTGTTTTTCATATTTAATTATGTCACGTTCATTTTGCTGCTATGCTATTTATCCTATCCTTTGTATGATGCCTGCGCTTGCTGTGTTACATTTTGTCAATCGTAAGATGCTGCTGAATATATATGTGATAGAGATATATGCTGAATGATAGAGGTATATCATTCTTATCATATGTGCCAAGTATCTTACATTTGTTTTGGCTGGTTATGTATATTTGAATGCTGCTGAATATAATTGTTGTTTCGGTTATACAGATGGATTTGAGACAACATGTATGGTCCCTGTTGTTGGCGCAGAGACTCCAATTTTTCTCTAGTTGTGTTTCAAATCACGAACTAATTTGGAACCATTTTTTGGGTTTGTAATATTTTTGAGACCCATTTTTATGGTCTGAAATATTTTTGACAATAAAATTTAAAGACAACAAAATTTGTTTTTAATATGTCTCAACTAATAATTAGAGACAAATTATTTTGATTTGATACAAAATACATTTGTCTTTAATAACCTTTATTTTTGTAGTGTAAAGAAAAACAACTCATAAAATTATATATATTAACTTCAAAACCGTTTATTTCAATAATACAATTTAATTAACTAATTCTTACTATTTATTAACTCTTTGATTATCTAGTGCTCTTAAGTTCAAACATCTTATGATTGTTATTCTTCATTATCATCCATATTTTTCACGTTCAATACACAATCATCAACTTAAGGAGAAGATTATAGGAAGGCTATAATCAATGAGACTTATCTATGCTAGCTTAAGAGCACATTAAGGTCAAACTATTTTGTCTATGGTAAGGAAGTCCTAGGCGTTAATCAGAAGGAAAAATCCTATTTTGGTTGCTTCAGGTGGGAAAAATCCTGCTTGGTGTCTCAGGCGGTGTAAACATTTTCCTTCGAGTTAAGTGAGGGTTGCTGCCAGTTATAATTCCAAAAGGAGTCTAAGAGTGGACGTAGGATAATGCTCTGAACCAGTATTAAAATCTCTGTTGTGATTAACCTTTATTGCTTTTATATTTTCTGCTACTATTATATTTATGTTGTTGTTACTGTGATTACCACTCTTCAAATTATACATATATATTGGCCATCACTGATCAATGCATTGCGACTACTCATTCATCGCCGCCCCGACTCAATAATGTTGACAAAGTACCATAACAGAATGACAATATGTAATATACTTGGTATACATGAGCAAAACAGTAAAACTACACACGTATATACAAGATTGCATTAGCAGAAATCAAGTCGATGAGTATTAACAAAGAAAGTTGGAACACATCAAACTATATAAAGTCTGAATGTTATATATGACGTCTAATATATGATCAATTATACAGGCAGAGAATCAACATTACATCCATAGAGTGCTGTAGTAGCCCTTAAAACATGTCCTTAAAACCACTAACTTCCAAACTACTCAAGCAAGTACTCGAGTGTTGTTACGACATAAACATGCAAAGATAAAATGTGCATAGGACATAAAACTTGGCATAAGGAGAAATATTTCAAAATGTTATATTATAAAACTCTGTACAAGTAACTAGGAATTACAAAGGGCACAACTAGTCTTTTGGACAATCTTGGCTCAGATGTAGTTTGTAATATTCTTAAACAAGTAAAGTAAAGCTATCCAAAAGATAGGAAATCATACCACGGCTTTCTGTTCTTATATAATTAATGTGTGGGCACAACTAAAATAATGTGATCAATGTTAATAATATAATATAATAAGGTAATCCAATGTGTAAATGTAGGGACAAATATAAACATCATAATATAAACATCATAATATAAACATACCATAAAATACAACAATAGTACAAACTATATAGCATGCAAAATCATAATGTTAGACAATGAACTGTGTGCATAAATTGACACTCGTCATTGTTGGCGAGTAAAGTCCAAAGTGGGCATTTGCGATGATTTAATGATCCATATATAAGGTCCATAATAAAAAGAGTCACTACCCCTCGACCCACATATAGCGTAATCGAACTTGTGTAAATCCCAGCATACCCCATATCTAGCAAAAATCTAAGGTGTTTCCGTGTGCTCGACAAATCACAACCACACATTAACCACACATATTATTAATAATCTAATGAATGGGTCTTACAATCCACTCAAAACCATTAGATTTTTTGCAAATCTGTTGGAAATTTTATGTGAATTATTAAAATATTGAGATAAGTGTCTGAATGACTCGCTTATGTGAATAGTCCCACATCATGGGATTATATGGAAGAGGCAAGTATTTATATTTGTTTCTAAAAAATCTTGTTGGGGCCTTGGGCTCCCAATGCATGCTTTGTTGTGAGGAGGGAGACCATGCATCATGACCACCACACACGCGCGACCGACCGACCCGACCCGTTTCGGTTCGAGCTTGGGGCTTGGCTTTGTGGTGTAGACACTTATATTTTTGGTCCAGAAAACACTGCGTTTTCTTGACCCAGTATTTTCAGCAAATCCTATTTATCTTCCTCTGCCCAGTATTTTCGATTAACCCTAATCTCCGTCTATATATTATCTTCAGTTGTAGACGAGATTACTACAGAAAAAATATACTATTTCTCTCCTCCGCCATTAAAATACTCTTACAGAATTTTTCGACCAGTTATTAATTTCGAAAGTGCAAATCTGCACTGATTTGTTGTGCAAAGCAAATCAGTTATTAATTTTAGAGAGGCTGTTTTATCCTAGAGGCGGCGGCGGAAGTACGAACTGGTTTTGCACCACCGACCAGATCGCCGTATCGTCTTCAAGAGAGCGACCTAGTCCGCGACTCAGCCATTGTTTCCCAACAATTTGAAAACAAAAAATGAAACAATGGATTTGTCTGCTGCCCCATTCAGTCTCGGCGACCTAATCTCAAATCGCACTGCTTAAGAACAAATTCAGTCAACTTGATCAGCATCTGGATCCTCGAGCTAGCAGTAGGGGTTGGAGATCTGGACCCCATGGTAATTGTCGATGATGATTCATCGCGACAAACTATTGGATAGTGAAGAGCTGGAATAGGCGAGCAGAACAAATTGGACCAGCTAGAGAGACTGCTCATCAAATTGCAACCGGATAGTTGCATTATTTTCCAACAAAGTTCTGCCGTGAGTGGTAGAAGAAGCTGGATAATAAAAAGGAGTAATCACTTGGAGAATCAGACTTCATGAAGGTACATTCTATTAACGGGATTTATTCTCTATGTTGATTATGTGCAATAAAACAAATATGGAACCATGAATGGTAGACAATTTTTAAACAAGATGCTGCTCATAATTGTTAGATCTAGGAATTTTCAAGTTACACCTAAGATAGTTCCAAATTTGCTTGGAATATGAGCAGTTAAGATAAAGAAGTTTTATGTCTTCATGAAGGTATTGAGCACAAATTACACTTAGGATCGGTAGATACATTCCAAGTGATAACTTTATCTTTGGTAGTGAACTTATTATTTGAAACCAGCAATGCGTTTAAGGACATTATGGGAGCACATGTACAATCCCAAATCAAAGAATTTGACCGAACATGGTTCCATACTGAATTAAAATCAAAGTTTTCATTACCAATAGGCAACTATTGCTAGATATCACTGTCTTTTGTGAGATACATAGCGTAAAGAATGCTTATGCAGATTTTGATTTTCTGACTTAGATCGAGATTGAGTTCTAAGTATCTATTAAGACCGATAAGTAAAAATGCAGAAATTATTTTTTCTGTGATTCAATTATGTTAGTCTCTGAGTTTATGAATATTTTCCTATGAGAAAATATAAATTCTCAAACATATGAACATTTAAAATAGTAAGCATCCACAACCGACCAGTAAATAACAAAATGGAATCCGTAAGGAAACCATAAACGACATCAACAACCAACCCAAATGAATGATTCTGGACAGTTATTCTATAATACAAATGTAGAAAACCAGGTCATATGGCACAAAAGTGTCAGAACAGGCCAGACCCTGCATCGTAGGCAAACCTGACTGAGGAGCCTCTAACGGCTATGATTACTGAGATTCACCTTGTTGGTGAATAAGAGGGTTGGTGGGTAGACATTGGTGTTTCTCGCCATGTTTGCTATGATCGTGATATATTCATAATATACACGGTTGCTGACGATCAGAAAGTGCGTTGTGAGATCCTCACACCACTTAAGCTGTAGAGACTGGTAATAATGAAAATAAAGCATATGATTGGAAAGACATTGTTTCTTAAAGATGTGATGCATCTGATATGTTTGAAACATTCAAAATTGAAATCAAGCAAATAGGAAAATTAAGAGACTACATAGTGATAGAGGAACAGAATACGAATCAAATTCTATTCTTGATTTTTTATGTGATATATTGTACATAAGAGAACTGCACCCTATTCACCTGAAATGAACGGTAAAGCTGAAAAAATAGGACCTTTACCGAATTAGTAATTGTCATTTTATTAAATTTCGGTGCAGCAAAACATTAGTGGGGGGATATTTTATAGACTGTATGTTATGTTCTGAATAGAATCCCCAAATCTAAGAATAAAATTTCGCCTTATGAAATTTTAGAGAAATATAAATCCAATATGTCATACTTTAGAACTTGGGGTTGCTTAGCATATGTTCGCATTCCAGACCCTAAGAGAATAAAATTGGCAAGTAAATCATACGAATGTGTATTTATAAGCTATGCTGTTAATAGCAAAGCATACAGAATTTATGACCTAAATACACATAATATATTTTGAATTTAATGATGCCATTTTTTATGAAACGAAATTTCCTCTTAAATTAAGGAATAGTGGGGGCACATCAAGTATGCCTATTAGAACAGAATTTAATTAAAGTTCTGAAACTGAACCTAGAAAAAGTAAAAGAGCAAGAACCGTAAAAGATTTTGGCTCTTATTTTTGTGCTTTTACTATAAAGGAGGATCCCTTAAACCTCCAAGAGGCCTTATCTTCTTTAGATGCCTTTTTTTGGCAAGAGACTATAAATAATGAGATGGATTCTCTGGAATCCAATAAGACTTGGAATTTGATAGATTTACCTCTTGGTTGTAAATTTATAGGCTGTATATGGGTACTTAAAAAGAAATTAAAAACCTGATAGCACTATTGATAAATATAAAGTATGACTAGTAGCTAAAGGTTTTAAACAAAAAGAAAATATATATTTCTTCGACGCTTTTCACCTGTAACTAGAATTACATCCATTCGGGTATTAATCTCACTTGTCTCTATTCATAATTTATTAATACACCAAATGGATGTGAAAACCGCATTTTGAATGGTGAATTAAACGAAGAAATTTATATAGACCAGTCTAAAGGATTTGTAGTACATGATCAAGAACATAAAGTATGCAAATTAGATAAATCATTATATGGTTTAAAACAAGCACCTAAACAATGACATGAAAATTTTGATAGCTTTAATCATTTCACATGGTTTTAAAGTTAATGAAAGTGACAAATGCATTTATTACAAATCTAAGAATGACATTTGCATTATTATATGCCTTTATGTAGATGACCTACTCATTTTTGGGTCAAACATTCATGCCATAAACTCAGTCAAATCCTTATTAAGTGCCAGTTTTGATATGAAAGATCTAGGTGAGGCGAGTGTAACCCTTGATATTAAAATTACTAGGTCTGAAAAAGGGATTTTCTTTGGATCAATCTCATTATATTGAGAAGTCTCTAAAGAAAGACAATTACTTTGACTATAAATCTGCATGTACATAATACGATCCCAGTGCAAAGATATTTAAGAACACTTGTGAAGGTGTAAGACAGCCAAAGTAAGCGAGCATCATTGGCTGCCTTCGGATGCCACTGATTGTATTAGACCCAACATTGCCTATGTCATGGGATTATTATGCATGTTAACTAGTAGACCTAGTATAGAGCATTGACATGCTATTGAAAGGGTCATAAGATACCTTAAACGAGCCATGAACCTTGGATTACATTATGAAAAGTTTCCAGCTGTACTTTAAGGATATTCTGATACAGACTGGAATACTTTATCTGTTGATTCAAAAATGACCAGAGGCTATATATTTAGCATCGCTGGAGAAGCTGTCTCTTGAAAATCCAAGAAACAGGCTATTTTGACTTAGTCTACTATAGAGACTGAGATAATAGCACTAGCAACAACTAGTGAAGAAGCAGAGAACTAAAGAAATCTGCTAGTTGAAATCCCTATATGGAAAAAATAGACACTACTGGTGTAATCGGTTGTGATCGTTCCGCGGCTATTGCAAAAAGTATAGAACCATTATAACAACGGTAGAAAACGACATCGTAAGCAAAATACTGTAAAAGAACGTCACATATATAGTGATAAAAAATTTGACGACTATTGAAAGAAAAATAGAACCGATATTACAACGGTATGAAATGACAGTTGTATGCACAGTATTATTAGAGAACATCACATATAAGGTGATGATAATTTGGCAGAACCTTTGACGAAAGGACTGTCCAGAAAGAAAGTCCTTAATAATTTTAAAAGAATGGGACTATTGCCCTGTGATTGTGGAATCACGCACAATGGTAACCCGACCTAAATGACTGGAGATCCCAAGAACTAGGTTCAATGGGTAAAAACAAGTTGTGTAGTGATAGTAGATGAACATGCTAAATTTTAGATTAAGAAGCATGTATTCCTGAAGTAATTAGAGGATGAGTTAATGAAAACTCTTAATGAGATTTATACTCTATTTGGAGTGGAGTACCTACCTTCAGGAGTGCTCTTGATAGACTCACCTTTGTGAATGTGGAAATGTGGCCGTTTCCTATGAAGTTTTGGGCAAAACTTCTAGAGCGTTCACTAAACTGGGATAGACGTGCATGGCCATAAACGCACGGGCTTATTTGATTGCACTATAGAATTATTGTGTGTGGTTTGATGTCAGGAATAGAGTTCAAGACTACGTGTCACTCTAGTAAAAACTGAATCTTATTCACTATGCAAAGGTTCAATTCGGATGACACCTTTGTTTATGCACAGTCTTAGGTTTTTAGAAACTGCTCGAAAATATTTTAAAAATTCAAGTGGGTGATTATTGGAAATTTTATGTGAATTATTAAAATATTGAGATAAGTGTATGAATGGCTCCCTTATGTGAATAGTCCCACATCATGGGATTATATGGAAGAGGCTAGTATTTATATTTGTTTCTAAGAAATCTTGTTGGGGCCTTGGGCTCCCAATGCATGCTTTGTTGTGAGGAGGGAGACCATGCATCATGACCACCACACACACGCGCGCGACCGACCCGGCCCGGCCCGGTTCGGTTCGGTTCGAGCTCGGGCTTGGGCTTGGGGCTTGGCTTTGTGTTGTAGACACTTATATATTTTGTCCAGAAAACACTGCGTTTTTCGATCTATTTTTTAAATACAGAAAGCATTTCCGAGCCGACTTTTATTTATGAAGCGGTAAACTCTTGACCCAATATTTTCAGCAGATCCTATTTTTCTTCCTCTGCCCAGTATTTTCGATTAACCTTAATCTCCGTCTATATATTATCTTCAGTTGTAGACGAGATTACTACAGAAGAAATATACTATTTCTCTCCTCCGCCATTAAAATACTCTTACAGAATTTTCTGAGCAGTTATTAATTACGAAAGTGCAAATCTGCACTGATTTGTTGTGCAAAGAAAATCAGTTATTAATTTTAGAGAGGCTGTTTTATCTTAGAGGCGGCGGCGGAAGTACGAACTAGTTTTGTAGCACCGACCAGATCGCCGAATCGTCTTCAAGAGAGCGACCTAGTCCGCGACTCAGCCAGTTTCCCAACAAAATCAGTAGCTAAGATGGATCTGGCATATGGGAACACCCAATTTGGGTATAGAAGAATTCATCTCTATATGACCTACTGTGGTTTTTGAAAAAAAAAAATATTCCCCCCTCTTAGCCCACCTTTACAAAGCCAGCTAAGAAGGAGGAAATTAAAAGAAGAAATATATCTTTCGTTAACCAGCTTTAATTAAGCCGATTAAGGGTATAAAGCCATAGCCGGCTTATTTAAAGCCGGCTAAGCAGGGGTTGTTGAACCATCCGTTCGGTTGCTTCAGTAACCCCCAGTGTTGCTGAAACAACCTTGACCTCATTCGTGGCTTTTTCATTGGTTGTCTGTTGAGCAACAACTGACTCCGTGTTGGAATGCTCTAAATAGACGTTATTTGAACCAGCGATTGCTATCAACAGTCTAACGTAAATAGAGTTCGTACTTTGTTGTACAATAGACCCGAAGCCGCATTCTGATTGATTGAACTTACGTAGATCTTATCTTATCCCATATGAAGCATAATAATAATATATGACTACGTTAAAATTTTAAAACCTGTATCAACCAGAGTGTAAGTGATAAATGTTCCTTCTAGTTAGATGACCCTCATCGTCTCCCTTTAGTCATCGTAGATTTCTAAACGATGGATGTAGCTTGTATAATTGGCTACCAAGACCATAAAGGTAAGGTAATTTTTATTCTAATCCACCATATTAGTAAGTTAATCCATCCAAATTATAGGATCTTTGACTTGTACTAAAATTCAAATTTTAATCAGTACATACACTAAAAAAATAAAACCATACATATTCTTCTCTTCTCAATCTTTTGCATTTTCTTCTTCTGTGCGTTTTTTTCTTCCGTGCGTTTTCTTCTTCCTTGCTTTTGTCGTCGTCTTCTCGGTTCTGGAATCCTAGCATCTAAATCCAAGCTTAAGCGTTAAGCGGAGTAATTCAACATTGTAATAAGTACTTAGTTTTTATTTTTATTTTTTTGAAGTTGATTAATTTTATACAAAATTGATTTTTTAATATCACCATTATCAAATATAATTGTAGTTAGTTATTTTCTGAAATCTTGAAAAATTGATAGAAATATGTATGAGAAGAGAAGCCGTGGATTAGAATAAAAATTGATACATAATTGATTTTAGGCTAGTTGGATTATTATTATTAATCTGATATGAGAATTGTGAAATAACGGAGAATTGTGAAACAAGAAGCACAAAATTGATTGTTAGATATATAATAGGGTGAAATCTATAAGTTAATCCACTTATGCATTAACTTACAAAATAGTTGTGGATTAAGTTATTAAAGTGAAATGGTGGATTAACTTATTAAAATCGCGTATTAGAATAAAAATTACCTAAAGGTAAACTGGTATGTATGTTGTATGCATGCATGCGCGCGTCTTTATATATATATATATATATATCATCTGTCTATACCGGTTGCCTTTGCTACAAGACAAAAAATATATACGGCTAACAATATAAGGATAGTACAACCATGATCACTAACGTAAGACTGGTACTGGACATTGTCACTAAAGTTAATGCCAATACCATTAATCAAAACATCTACCTAAGGTCGTTACTAAGAGATACAGACTAATATATCGTTTCTATGAGTAGACAAAAGTCTTTACAATGTCATATAGAGAAGTGAGGCCGATTCAAAAGTGAAATGCACCAAATTTGGGCATCATTGTCTTCCCTAACTATTTTCCTATGTGAAGGTCAACACCATTAATCCATCAATTTATTCTTTGAGTTGTGTTACAATGCCTGGCTTGAAGTGCGTTTCAAGCTTGATTTCTGCCTATTTCATGGGTTAAGGAGAGGTACCAAAAGAGTAATGTAGGATCACATGGAAGTCAAGGAAAATTTGACCAAACCTATTTAGTACCCTTTTATTTTGATCCATTTGATGTAAAGTTTCATCCTACCCAACTCACCTATTAAGTGGGTTACATATTTAACTCATGTAAATATTTTCTAAGGGCTACTACCCATTTAACTCATGTAAATATTTTCTAAGTACAACCGTTAGTTGTCTCAGAGAACTACTGTGTTCGTTCAAAAGACAAAGTATTTGAGTTTTCCATATTATCTGTAAATGAGAGCTCATCGATCGACGACTTACCCAGATTTGAGGTAGTATGAAGAAATTACTTTAGTCTAAGCAAAAAAATTGCGACTTCGTGTGTAAGAAGAGTTCAAATATGAGAATGTAGCTTATCATTTTCTATGTACAACTTCTAGTCACCATTGAGATCTACTGTGTTCCTTCACAGGAAGAAATAACTGAGTGTTTCGTACCATATGTAGTTTAGTTAGAGTTCATCGATCAAAGCCTGGCCAGGTTCTGAGGTAGTATGAAGAAGTTGCTGCAATTTGAACAAAAGTGTGACTTCATGTATAATCGGAGTTCAAATATAAGAATGTAGTCTGTTATTTCCTTAATATAACCATTAGTCATCTTGGAGAACTACAACGTTCATTCACAAGAAGAGGCATCATAGGGTTCTATGTTGTCCATGATTTAGCTAGGTAGATTTCATTAATCAATGCCCTCGGTTCTTAGCCTATATGAAGAAGTTACTACAGTTTGAATAAAAAATAGTGACCTCGTATGTAAGTGGAATTCAAATAAGAGAGTGTAGATTGTTACTTCCTAACTAACACTTTTACCACCTTGTAAAATTACGTGTTCGTTTTCAAGGAAAAGTATCTTGAGTGTTCCATACTGTTTATAATTTAGGTGGGGGTTCATCGATCGAAATCCTGCATGGTTCTGAGGTAGTATGAAGAAGTTACTACACTCCGAAGAAAAAGAAAGTAACTCCATGAGTAGGTTGAGTTGACATATGAGAACGTAGCCTATTATTTTCTAAGTAGGCGTAGATCAAATATGAGATTGTAACTTGTTATTTCTATGTACAACTGTTAGTCGCATTGAAGAATTATATCATTCATTCATAGTATGAAGCATCCGAGTCTTCCTCACAATCCGTAATTTAGGTGGAGTTCATTGCTCGATGACTCTCCCGATTCTGAGGCATTATGAACAAGTTACTACAATCTAAACGAAAAAACGACTTTGTGTATGGACGGAGTTCAAATATGAGAATTTTACATATTATTTTCTTAAAGTAACCTTTGATCACCTTATAGAACTATATCTTTTCTTCACAAAACAAAGTATCTGAATGCTTCATACTATCCGTAATTCAGGTTAGAGTTCATCGGTTGAAGCCTCACCTTGTTTCGAGGCAACATGGAGAAATTATCGCAGTTTAAACAAGAAAAATAGTGGCTTGGTGCTTATGTAGAGTTAAATAGGTTACTTATTTATAATATTTTTAAAATGTGTCCTCCCTACTATGGCCATTTTAATAAAAAAATCATTAATGTATTAGAACAACACAGGATGAAAAATGGTAAATGGCTCGAGTAAAATGACATGATCATATTTTGATAGGTTGGGTTGAGCCACTTGACCATCCCACCATGTTTTCTTTACTACGTGGTTAAATGCCTTATGTTGAGTTTACCTCAATTCTTTTGAGCAATTGAGAGGGATGGTTGTGTCATCTTGAATCCATTTCCATGGTCATTTTGCTACCAAATTACAAGGTGCATATCCGTAACCCACCATACTTTGCCATATTGCCTTCCTTCATTATAGATGTATATTTGTACGCTATTGCACATACTACAGCCTAATCTACAACATGTTCATAGAAAAAAATTTATTTTTATAATCGTTTATTACTTTTATTTACTTAAAACAATTTTATAAAATTCCAAGTGCCATCTTCCATTTAGTTTACATAATAATTCAATTACATTTAATTAAAAACACATCCAGTTTACAAATCATTTTTCGCCTTCTAGATTATTATTTAAATCCGTACCCTTAACAGAAATTTGGTTATAAAATATATACTATTATTTTTATCGCTAATATAATGACGAATTATAATTTAATTAAGGTATAACCTTGCTATGAGCTAATATCAACTCTATCTAACTGTTTGCACCAAAAATGGTTCAAACACCCAAAGATTATACTATAGAGAATAAAAGTGAAGAAACCACAAATTAAACAGAGGAAGAGCTATACACAAAGATTTATAGTGGTTTGGCTATAGATTGTCTACGTTCATTTTATAGCTTCTCTAAATTTTATATAAAAAATTGAGATTATAGAGTTTGAGATGATGAAATCTCTAGTATAGAACTTTTACAATAAATAAATTGTGTTAGAGAAGCCAAAAAAGCTTTCTGAATGCCTTAGAGGGTTATTTCTATGTGTAGTATGAATCCAATTCGGCCTGAGACGTGCGCGGGAAATTAGGAGTGATGGGGCGAGTGGAGTGATCAGGACACGTCATTGGCAACTAAACAATCCGGTTCGACCTAAATCTGGCTCAACATAGTCGAACCAGATGTTAGTCGCACTGGAATTAGCTTAGTTCTTGCTTCACCGATCTAGGATTTGGTCGATTCAGAGAGACTAGCCAATCCGGACTTCCTCATGTCTTCCTAATCGATCCTGATTTCTATACCAATCCGTACTTGTTCTTCCCTGGCTGGTTTGTCGATCCAGATGTTTATCAAACTGGATTTTGTGCGTAGTTGTGGTTTCTTAGTTTAACTACTCTTGGCATAAACATGTCTGAACTGAGTCATGAGCGTGTCAAATATGAATATCCATGAACTTAATGGTTTTGTCGAAAGAAATGTCAACATTTATGCCTCCAAAGTATGTCGCATCGGAGATTGGGTGTGTTTCGAACAGGTTGAATTGCACACTTTTATTGATGTCACTCTTAAAGCAGCAGTCATTTCAAAATGTTGATGTCCTATTGTATAATAATGATGTTTGATTTCCTTCTTTTCTGTATAAATGGCAAAGCATACTTCAGTTTGTCTTTGACGGTACACCAAAGTCGTAGATTAAAGATTCTAAGGGTCATAGGTAATTGTTTGAACCTTGTCGAGTTAGGAGGTTGAATATATTTTTCATCCGACTGTGTCATGTCGAGTCATTTGCTCAAGCCTGTGTTCAGACACATGCAGGTCATTAACATATGACATCGATTGTCACATTTCACATTTAAGCTAGTCTCAATTCACATGAAGTCATACGCATATATGTCGATGACTTAAGAGCTATTTAATTAACTTCGTTGTCACCATCAGAATTCCTTCTTCCTTTTCTTCTCTTTTTTTAATTTTTAGATTGGTGATCGAACCGCCTAATTAACTTTTATTTGTCTCTTATAAGAGTTGCATCCATGCATAACCGTGAGGACTTTTGGCTGAGAATAGAAGCACATATATAGAGATTGATGTGATTCATTCAAGCATAACTCCAAGGACTTTCAAATGAGAGTGAATACCAAGGATAGAATTATATTTCAAAAATATTTCCTTATTTCTGAAAGAATAAACTCTTTATACTATATAAAACTGTAATGAATGACAGAAAGATGATAGTAAAGGAAAATAATGATGATAAAATAACTAATTCAAAAATATTATAAAATATGTCCAATCATTATGAGATCATAACTAATATTTTCTCTTGTTATGAAATATTTTATAGTCACTACTCATCACGACTTCAAAAATCTAAAAATAATTTTGACGAGTTCCAAAAACAGCTCAATTTGTTAATCATTTATTTTTTGAGCAAACAATCAAAAATACTTTTAACGGCCGAAATATATGAAGACCAATTTTCTATATGAGGGTTTCTAAGCACTAAAAATAAACCAAGACAAATTAAGGATTGAAGTCGAAGTGAAGGTCTGTGAAGGCTAACAACGCCTCGAAGGAAGCAGTGTTATATCTTTAGTAGGACCCCTTTCGAAAATGAGAGAAAAGTGAATTTTACGGCAACAAAAAAGCCTCTTTCGAATTTAACTGAAAGGGCACTAGCTTCAAACCAAAAAACCTTTTATGCCTTAACCGACAAGGTATTAATTTCGGACCTAACAACCATGCAAGAAAGGGCAGAAGAAGCATGCCAGGGATATAGGGCACGTAGAAACGAAGAAGGAGGTAAGAGCCAGAAGCAGGAAAGTTGGAAGCTTACAACGACCTTTGGTCATTTTCCAAAAGGAGCTCTCAGACCTATCCACATCAAGGAGTATGCTGATTTGAAGATAACAACTAATATAAGCCTAGATTCTGCATACATCTATGCCTCTCGCACCTATTCAGACCGAAACCAAATGGGTCTACCCTAGGAACACTAATAAAGAAGAATAGCCAAATCCAAGAAAGCTTCGTATATCGGTCTGAGGGGTGTATAAAGCAACGACGAATGAAGCCTGAAGATCATTCGAGTAATATGAAGGGGAAAAATGGAAGGAGAGAATTTTCGAAATCTGCCAAAGATGAGTGCAAGCAACATAACCCAATATGGATACCCAAGGATCTATTCAAAGGAAATAAAGTAAGGCTTCTGTTGCACACCT
The DNA here is from genome assembly GCA_030737875.1 of Allium sativum. Taxonomy (NCBI): domain Eukaryota; kingdom Viridiplantae; phylum Streptophyta; class Magnoliopsida; order Asparagales; family Amaryllidaceae; genus Allium; species Allium sativum. The sequence goes on along the minus strand of CM060926.1, from coordinate 889,809,271 downwards.
CCATGAGCTAGGAAGGGCGATATACAATTGGCACAGCACAAAGGGCACGGAATCTAAATTCTGGACCTCTTAGCTTTAAATATAAAGCACGAAACCAAAGTTAGAAGAGAGCCGAGAGCCCCTGGAAGACCATCGCTCTCACATTCAACTGAGAGCTCCTTCGTCTGGTCCCTCGGAAGTAGTTATTTGGATTTGCTTTCTAAAGAAATCCATCAATATGCTCGCCAAACCATAATCGTTATACCCAATCAGGTGACCGAAGTGGAGCATTTAAGTCAAAAGACGGATAAATCCACACCTATATTTAGAACGCAAAGACTTAAAGTGGGATTCTTTTCCCTGACATCTTGTTTATTTTTAACATTTTGTAATCTCTCATGGTGGGGTCAAATCTTGGTTTCCAAATCAGCTTGGAGAAAGATCTTTAACATTGGATATGATTAGTAAAAGGGCATATACAACAATTAAGGTAATTATAAAAAATATTGTTTCAATCTTGTATTAAAATTACTTTTTCACTACAAAATGTGATACGTGCATAATTAAATTTATTTCTTACCCTGCCCCTTGACCATCTTTAAGATCCTTTGATCAGGAGGTAAAAACCATTCTTAGTCTAATGGAAATAATTGTTACATAAGATTTGTTTTAAGATCTCCCTACCAAATGACTTATGTGACTTAAATGCTCAACTAGAATTAGGAGTATATATCAGCCACCTCATCAAATCTTTGGGAAACAAAGGTAGACTCATGAAAACCTGTCATTGATGGCTATTTAAGAAGAATTAGCTTCCTTATGTCAGTTTAATGGTTATTGAATACCCAGAGAATTTTCTAGTAAATTCAAGACACTATGAGAAATGATTATCCAAGAGGATAAGCCTCTCATTTGACAAATTTAAATAAGTTTTGCAACTGAATTTATTCTCAATAGGAAATATGCCTATGGTGTTCCAAGATAGTACTTCAACGAAGATTCCAGAATATAGGCAGTTTCCACATTTGTGCTTTGTTCCATTATAAAAAAATGAAGTTCTACAGGTGGATCTCTTTTTCATGGTGTTAGCCGAAAATTTGGCTAGCATTTTTGGCGCTAAAAGGAGGGCTTGAACCTCCAATCTTATTTTCTCCTCCAAGTGTTATTTGATTTTATCCTTAAGAAGTTTACAACCAATGGGAAATAAAAGTAAAAGGATCCTCAATGGATTACAGAGGATCGCAGAAACCTCGAGAAATATTTCAAACTATCCAAAATACAAAGGTTCCAGTAAGAATGAAAATCCCGGTGAAATATGGAAACATCCCCATAGGATAAGGTATCAAATTTGTAGGGTTATACAGATACCTCCACAGTCTAGGAATATAAAAGGGGTTGCGACTCCTTTTTATTGCCAACATATTGTTAACCAAGAAAAACTGAAAGATAGGTTGAGTAAACCATCGAAGGAAAAGAAAAGGGTGTTAAGCTTTGCAAATCAATCCAAAGGTATGGATGTCCAATCAACTAAATCAAAATAAGGGCCTTCCAAACCATTCTGAAAGGAAATATCTTATATGGATTTGAGGTTTCACAAGTAACATTGTAGCAAATGCAAGCTTTAACTAACCAAAAGAGGAAGGGATTATGACTCCAGTAAAGTATGAGTAAGCTCATCCCAATGGGGATCAACCTTATCCTTTAGCAATTCGAGAAACGTGTTATTCCATCAGATAAGAGGGACTATGCAAACTTTATCACGAGGCTCAATCTTTGAAAAAGTATAACTTAGGATTATGAAGCTTTCGCCCAGAAATGGGAAGATACTATGGCCAGGCCCCAAGAGGATCAAAACCAATATTAATCACGAAAATGTAAAAAGCATCAGCTAAAAGATCTCTTTACAATATCCCTCCATAATAGGGTAAAAAGGGAAAATGTTTTACAATGCTACGAGACTATAGCTAGAAAAGAAGAAGTGTAAGTCGATCCCTTAAGAATAAGGGGAAGACCCAACCCAACCATGGATTACAAATTCTTCACCTCAAGGAAAATATCTTCCTACTACCTAAAGAGGAATTTGATTACTATCCAATAAGAAAGAAATAAATAAAGTATGAATGGATTGAAGAAAGCAATTATAGCTATAATCACCTAATGAATAGTCATGAAACCAATCAGCATAAAACACTTGAAAAGAGAACATACCACCTTTTTGAGCAAGGGAAATGCAGAAGTATATAATGGATTGAAAAATATTATAAAATAAAAACTAATCCATCAAAGGGAATCTAAGGAACTAAGGATTACTCTAAACCAGTGTAAAAATATATAAGATTATCTGTTTGATTAAGAGATAAGTTCCCTTATCACAATTGATTAGTATAGAAATTCTTGAGAACATCCTGTGTCCTTTCCCAAAAAAAGAAAGGGGTAAGCCGAAAAAATCGCCTGCTTCACCCCAAGCCTAAGGTATATCCCTAGTGCCTACTAAAGGAAGGAGGGCAAGTCGTAATCCGCTCCTAAAGACCAGAGTGATGCATTGAAGCACTTAACATCACACAAGGACCAGATTAGCGCACCCTCTTGAAGATGGACATATAAGCCCGGGGACATGTGCCCAGCTCCGAAGGAAGCACACTCCGCCTTTGATCATTGCATGATTAAGCCCTCCCTCTGCTTTGTCATAAGCACACATTGTCTCTCTTTACGTATTATCCCAAAAAAGGGATCAAAAGCTCAGAAGAAGCGCTAAAGCGTGGCAAACCTGTACTTTAGAAAAGTACCTCTAATGGCCAAAAATAAATTAAAATTGAATGCACTTTCGTGATAAAACCAGATAAGGACATTCTGGATTCTCGTACTATGCAAAATATAGATCCATCAAAACCAAAAGAGGACAGTTTGAGTTTTCTGTCAAAATACCAAGAAAGGCTTCACCTATTTCTAGAAAAGTAATCTCTATACTTCTATTATCTTATTGCCCGAATACGGATTTCTAATTCAAGAGCAGCTTCGTGCTTTTCTTACTACCTGAATCTGGGTTAATAAGCTGAGAGTGGCTTCGTTATTTGTTATTATCTAAGTTTGGGTTCCTATGCCGAGAGCGACTTCGTTCTCTTGTTATTTCCCGAACCTGGGTTCCTAAGCCGAGAGTGGGTTCGTCTTTTCTTATAACCCGATTCCGGGTTCCTAAGCTGAGAGCGGCTTCATCCTTTTCTTATTACCTGAATCTGGGTTCCTAAGCCGAGAGCGGGTTCGTTCTTTTCTTATACCCGAATTTGGGTTCCTAAGCTGAGAGATATTTCGTTCTTTACTTTTAACCTAATTCTAGGTTCCTAAGGCTAGAGTGGCTTTGTTCATTCCTTATTACCTGAATTGGGTTCCTATGCCGAAAGTGGCTTTGTTCTTTTCTTATCATTTGAATCCGGGTTCCTAAGCCGAAAGCAGTTCCGTTCTAATGCAATTACCTGAATCCGGGTTCCTAATTTGAAAGTGTCTTCGTTTACTATTATTAATTGAATCTGAGTTCCTAAGATGAGAGCGGCTTCGTTTTTCAGTTATTACATGAATTTGGGTTTCCAAGCCAATAGATTGCTTTGCTTATTTCAGAATCTGTAAGCTTCTATTACCTAAAATTAGGATTTCCTAAATAAATTAATAAATAAAGATCTTTCTATTTTTGGAAAACAATCTTTGGACTTCTATCGCTATGTTCCTTAAGCTTGAGTTTGGATCCCCCTAAATTCGTATAGATGTTTACATATTCTTTACAAATTTGCAAACTTCTATTATGTTTGCACTGAAATTTGGTTTCAGTTCTTAAGCTATATTAAATTTCAAATGATTAGAAACCTTTGCTATATCATCATACGCATGTTGGTTAAGTTCCCAACGACAAAGTCGTTTTACCTTTTAGAAGCCAAAAAGAAGCTCCACCTAAGCAATAATTCCTCTATTGGGGCCCCAACACCAAAAAAGGAGTTTTAAATTCGTTACACCTTCAGAAAAGTAAGACTAGGTACCGCCGCATAAATTCTGAGGCAAACAGTACCAATTTCTATTATTTATAAATATTTTATACATTTAAGCTTGAACTCTTAGGATTACAGGTATGAGCCTACCATGAAAACTAGAGAGGCAACGTTATGAAAGGAAAATTCCAAGACAACCATTAAAAATTTATTAGACTTCTGGAAACAAACTAAAAATGACAAACAGGAAGGCACCTTCCTATACCTTATTAACTTCCAAAAGGGATTTGGTAAACTTGTGGTTATCTTATACCATTTTAAAATTTCTTACTACAACTTGCTTCAAACAAAATTAATAGCAACTTTTCAGTATAGATCGGAATAGTTACTAATTCAAAATCTCAATAAACCTGAATTTAAACTTGTCGAAAGGCAATGCCAAGTATTTGCATTCGACCAAAAACAGAACGGAACTGCAGGAGGCCAAGGATCAAAATTTAGAATACCACTCCCTGGAAGTTATGAAGACTCATCGTTTTTCACAACAAACTTTAAGGCATCAACGTTCCCTATCGAAAGAAATATTTTTGTTCTAGTCTCATAAAACTTACCTGCCTTGGAAGGCATTTTCCTCTTCTATATATATCCAAAGTTAGAGTCTTTTACATCAATTGTTCCCTAAGTAAGACAAAAGCTGAAAGACCATGACAAAATGAATTTTAAAATACATCATTTTCCTCAAAATTTGTAAGGTCGAAGGGTTAGTTTAATGTTTTATTTTAATAAACCCATTAACATAGGTAAATGATTTTGATAATGAGGATATTATATTTCATGAAGTTGTGAAGCAAAAAAAAACACTTTTTGTAAGCATCTCTGAATAGTTAAAATTTCACTCCTTAACTTATATTACAGATCCTAGATACATTAAGTTTTTATTTAGCTTTTGTATAAAGCATTTGTAACAAAGACCTTAAGGATGCGACCAATAAAAACCTTCCGAACAGTATACTCCTTAATAAATTTTGAATACAATTCGAAATAGTAAGGCTTCCTAAGATTAAGAGATACAAGATTACACCTTGGTTTACATTAACATTTTTAGAAGACATTGTACAAGTCACAATACAAATACAGACATTTAGAATTCCCTTGTCCTTAAGGCCTGGAGAGGTTCTTGAGCAACAGTCAAGAGTGGTTAACTATCGAACTCTCGCTTCTGGATAAGGTTCATGAGAGAGGTCTGGACTGTTGTTCCTAAAAACAATCAGACAAGCAAATTATGATTCAATTCAGGATTTTAAGTCTAAATAACTACATTATTATAAGTTTATAAGATAAGAAGGTCAAAGGCATAGTCCAAGGAAAGTTGATTAAGCGACACATATAGATCTCTAATGTACGACCCGTATTTTGGCAGTCAAATATTTTATTTAATTTATTATTTTAAATATTATATTTGGAATATTAATGGATTTTAATATTGAATTAGTTATTTAAATGAAGTTTGAACGTTATATTTTTATATAATTACAAATCGTGCTCAAAATGGCACGACAATTCGTAATATGGAGTTTTGAACTTCAATTGAATATGCAGGATCTGATATAAGTCGGATTTTTGTGAAACAAGAAACGTTGGAATCTTGTTAATTATTATATTCATATGGAAGAGAAAAATCCAGATTTCGTGTTATAGATTACTAGTTATATTTAAATCAAATTTTAAAATAGTTGCTATGGAAATCGTTATTAAATTATAACATTTATTTAATATATTTAAAAGGGTTTTAATATAATTTGAACTTCGTTTAACTCAGATTTGATGATATTAAGTTGTAAAAATTATATTTGAAGCTGTATATATTATTCTACTTGGATATATGTGATGATAATAATTTATTTTTATTTAATTAAATTATTTTGAAATTTAATTAATATTATATTGATAGTCTATAAGCGTTGCAAACCGCTATGTTTTTCTTAACAACTTCCAGTTTCGACGAAATGAAGTTCACTGGGTCTGTAACGTCAGGACAAGGCATCGTGTCCATTTGCGTCGCGGTTGGAGTTCGCTTGTAGCGATGTGAATATTAAACTACCTATTCATTTGAGGTGTCTTTATACATAAATGGATATGATATTTATATTTTTTTGAAACACCCTATATATAAATGAAATGATAACGCTACATAACCATCCAACTTATATAAATAATGGACGCATGAAATTTCCAATCAAATAAACGAAACTGTACAAACTTAGGCAATAAAATATAACCTACCCCGTATACTAAGTAACAGCTCACCCTGAAGTATTATGAAATGTAGGAACTCAAAGTACATGTGCGCCTGCGAGCTTGTCCTTCATTCTGCAAACCTAAATTATAATGTACACACATCTACAACATGGATATGCTATCCATGTGAAAGCTACATCTCTCAATCATGAACACCCCTAACTTAAACATTCAGCCTTTAATCTAAATCAAACACAACTACGAAGGAAAAGAACACTGACCTACTATCTAAAACGTATAACATCATGGTTACTGCAGACCTATATTCTGTCTACTAATTCAGCAATCCTTTAGGCCTACCTATCCATTACCGTGCTGGCCAAACAATTCAATTTGTGCCAACCAAACCTTCTTGCCTATATAAAGGTGTATACTCAGTTTTTTTACCTCTAGTATGAGGGATTTAGAAGGTTTCCAGTAGATAAAAATGGTGTTAACCTCTTAGAAAAACCATTTCGATCCAATTATACAACCTAAAATTACGAAACTACCTTCAACGAGTCCCTAAATTCATTCTCCACATCACCATCATCTCCATTTTTAAAACGACAATAGTCCATGTAAATATTCGAGAGCTAGGTCTTGGATTTCCGCGTGATATAGAAATCGTTGCGCAATTTGGAGAATGGAGGGGAGTTCAATGAAGTACGGTGCGCGAGTGGGTAGAATTTGGAAGTTTTTGGCATCTAAAAGTTTCGAACCTAGAACGATGGGTTCGATGTCGGATCAGGGGGAGGCTCTGGAAGGGGAGACGAGGGTGGTGACGTATCGGTGTTGAGTGGTGGAGTCGAATGGTTGGGTCAGTCCGGCGATTCGTGACATACTGGGTGGTGTCACTGAATGCGTGCACTGTTTTTTTATGCTTCAGGTGGAAAAGAAAAGGAGATCGGGGAAGAAGGAAGTGTGCCATAGCATACGGTTGGGGTTCGTATTGGTTGGTTTATGGTGCATTAACGGTGGGCTTTGGGCTGAGAATATTTGGGCTCAGGTCTAAAAAAAATGTATTTATAAAACTTGAAGAAAGCATGAAGTAACGGGAAGTAACCTTTGTTTTAAACAATGGGAAATATTGGTGGGGTAATCGGTAGTAAATGGCCTAAGAATAAATTGTTTCGTTTATATTGATTTACCATCAGGTGGATCGATAGAATTGAAGTTATAAAATTTATTTATACCTGGATATAGATTTTGAATCATATTATTTTGATTAATAGTTTATTAAAAGGAAATAAATATTTATTGTTTATTATTTAAGTGTATAATTAATTATTAATTAATTTTATAAAGTAAATTTTGATATTAATTAGATTTATAAATAAGTGAATAGAATTTAACCGAATGGTTAAATTTGGATAATTGTTTTGTTAAAACAAAAAAGATTAAATGTAATCTATTTAAATTAATTATATTATTAATTAATTTAATGGAAAAACGAATTGGAATCAGTTAACGAGATAACCGTGTTTTGAGTAACTAAGTCAACTGTTTTATCTGGAATTAATTATTAAATTAGTTTGATTTGAACTAATCTAATAAAATAGTTCAATGAATATTTTTTTAATTTTAATAAGATTTTTAAAAAGAAATTTACTTCTTATTTTTGTTAATAAAGAAATTAACTACGGAAGTAGTTAATGATTGAAATAGATTATTATTTTAATTAATAATAATTTAGGGAATTACTTTTTAAGTGAATTTATTTAAAAAGTAATCGAAATTGGAATGAAATCCAATTTAATGGTTAAAGGAGTTTATGAGCAAGTTTTATAACCAATTTATAAAAAAATGCTTTATGCGAATGATATAGCTTAAAATGAATGTTACTTACATATTTGAATTAAGAAAAAGGGAATTAGGATAAAAGGGTTTAAGATAAACCTATATTATAAAAGAAGTTTGAGGCATTATATCGTTAATTTTAAATTAATGTAACTTAATAATGGGATTAAGTAAAAAAGGGAATTAAAATTAGATTTCCAAAGTAGGAACGGTTGAATGGATATGAAAAGGAATTAGTGAAAGTGAATTTGGTAAAAGAAGTTGGTCATAGGATTTGATAAACAAATCCGAATTATAAAATAAATGTGTTTAAAGAGGCAGATTTAAAAAGTGGTGTTTTATAAGAAATTGTTTAATTGTGGAATTAAGAAAGAATGATTATATCCAAGGAAGAAATTTTCAAAAAGAGAAAGAAGGTTTTATGGAACCGTATTTTGAATAAAATAGTTAAAATGGGATCTGTAATTGATATTAGAATGACATATTGATTTTTGGATTACACCTTGTATCCATCTTAAGATATGAACATTATTGATCAAGGTGTGAGAGGTAATTAAAATACCCCAACTTGAACAACTTCAGGATTATCTAAGGATGATATTAGTTGGTAATGGTAAAAGAGGTTAGTAATAATTTATTATTTCATTAGGGAAATAATAACGCAACATTTTTGGTGAAAATTTGGAAAATATTTATTTTGAGGATTCCAAAGAGAAATGGGAAATAAAAAGAGATTGCATGAAATTATAACGATGTTTTCGAGCTAGAAAGTAAATGTAAAAGTTGGGTTTTATTCAATAAGAATAAACTCTGGGTGCTGTAAAGTAGTGAATAAAAGATATTTCGTAACGTTGTTTTTTGAGTAATTAGTTGAATGGATTTCTCCAATGTTAGATAATAATGTAGATAATGTTTTGCAAGCAAAAATAGAGAAAAAACTGAATAATGAACCAGTGAACTCATTGGATTTTCATGATTGAATCACTGTTTGTTTTGATAGTTAAATAACCGACTATCAAATCTGTCCAATACAATTGTTGGTACGGAAAGACCGGGATTGATTTTATATTCGAAAACCATTACGACCAATAAATACGTGAAGATATCAGAAGATGATCAAGATGGAGCATTAAAGACCTTGGATCTTCATAAACGGAAGAACCATTAATATTCTCTGCCTTGCAAGAAGAGATAAGCTGTGATTCTATCATGGTTGGAATCTATAGATTGCAAGGACTTCTCGCTACTGATCCGTTGGATGATCCCAATATTGGATGCAGTTGGAGGGTACCTTCGGTTCATCTTGTTCCTAGTTGACTTGTATAGACGGATGTCTGACAGAGTATTTCCAAAGGGATCGCGTACGTTGATTTCTTCAAACGTGCCATAGTTGGTTAGCTCCTAACTAGAGTATTTTTGTGGATGTCAATTAGTGATATTTAGCGGATCTTACGATGTGGCATTCAAAGTAAATGATGACTAAATGTTCTAAAGATAATTCTAACCTCAAGTCTCATCAACCGGGAAATGACAAAAATTGGGCAGGCAGCATAGCTATGTGGGTCGCTCCCATTAGGGTGTATAATAACTTATCTAGAGAAACCCTATTTCCTTCTTTAATCTATTTCGATCCTGTCCCTTTTCGGGAAAATGGTGGTTTGAGCCCAACCGTTGGTGATATACATTCGATACTCTCAAGCAAGTGAGTGGTCGGTGATGTGTGGGTTGGGTTGCAAGATGTTCTTCTTGAACCCTGTGTATTCCCCTCTAGAGATACACTATCAATAGGTGGTTCCATATCTTGTCATAGTCGGAATCCAATCTCCAATAAGCGCCTGCGGTTTTGATTGTATACTATATATGTGGAGCGTGAGATGCAAGCGTTCCGCTAGATTGATATTTACTTGTATTTAGACATTATTATAATATCAGAAAAGATATTGATTTCAAAAATGTTTTGGGTTATCGAAAGGTAAAAACCGTCCGTATTTATGTGCGGATTTGATCTTACGATTATCATTTTCTTTCGAAAAGATTTTTGAACTTAAAAATCAAGTTAGATGATCCCCCTTAATACTATGCGAGTTTTTCTCACTCTGGTTCACCAGACTGACCCGGTTTTGTAATGCTCAGGTTAGACCAGTATGTACAGGTTCAGGTTGTCGAATGCTGTGAAGAGATGAGCTGGAAGAGTTCAGACATATGCTATTATATAGCTATTATTCCTCTGTGTGTTGTATATATGGGCCGGTTATTATAACTGTCCAGATGTGTGATGTACACTGATATTGTAAGTATTTTAAATGAAAAGCTCTCAGTAAAGATTTATTTCTATATTATATATTTTTCCGCTGCGATGTGAGACTCTGACTCCGTGTTGGGGTGTTTCTTCTTCTTCTTCTATTCTAACTTTCTTTCTTTCTTATCTCACCCTCTAATTTCTTTCTAATGATTATCCAGTGTTTTCGGTGTTTAGAAGATCGACATGGGATATCGAATTGTGTTTATGTCGATTTGTGGGGTCGAAAATCCTTGGGTCGTGACAGTGGTATCAGAGATATTGGTTTAGTAATAACCATGGCTCTGTGGTATAACTAGATAGAGATTGGGTTAGTAATACCCTAGATCGAGATTGAGTGCATATATATAAGAGCGTATTTGTAGATTTTATATACAAATGTTTTGTATTGTGTCAGTTGATCGGTTCAAGTGTTGAGAAGCATTGAACTGGTAATTGATACGATATCATTTTATAAAGAGGGTAAATGAAATAATTTTGCCCAAATTGTATTTTGTACAGAAAAGAAATAATTTTATCAAATTATTGTGATATTAGTGTAGTTTATTGATTTGAATGGAACTCAAATTCAGAATAAAAATTTGAATTTGAAACATAACTTGGTTTAGTGTAATTAAATTGAGAATGATAATGAAATTAAATAAAACAGATTTGGAAATTGGAAATTTAATGAATAAATACTGATCAAATATAAATCAATTGAATATTAATCAATTGTTGTTCAAATATGTGAAACCAAAAAAAAGTATTAATATTGAATGGAAATTCAATTGATTTGATTGTGTATTGGGTGTTGATTGTGAATTGTTTGTTATTGGATGATAGTTTCTTTGAATGGGAATAATCAACAATTTAATGGAGCTAAATGAATTATAAACTAAAGAATAAATTTCTGGTATAATCAAACCGGAATGAAACTGCATGTGAATTAAAATTTGTGGTTTAACCCTGTATTTGATAATGAAATAATGTTATCTGTTTGGTTTTGGAATTGGTGTAGCTATCCTTGTTGACTAGTGAAAGACTACTTAAGAATTTCATATATTTATTACTTATATGTGAACTGAGTTAAATGCAGGTGTCAGATGGCTGGGCAGACTGATATTGTTTGAGTAAATCACATATACATTGAGCAATTATGCTCAATAGCACTCGTAAAAGGAACGCCTACGTGAAAACATAAAATTTTGGATTTTGATTTTTGTTTTTCGACCGTGTGGGTCGATGTGTGTGTGTGTGTGTGTATATATATATATTATTTGTTCTTGCGATATCGCAGATGTCACTCCGTACAGGGGAGACTGACAAATTTTTCCATGAATTTAAAGTTTTAGAAAATTTTCTATATTCTTGAAAAATTATTTACGATATTGAATTGGTTTTTGAATTAAATTGGATTTGGAAATTAACGGGATTTGTATCATTTTTCTTACCTTAGCAATTTCGGGGATGAATTTAATTTAAGGGGGGAAGAATGAAACAACCCGTATTTTTTGCAGTCGAATATTTTATTTATTTATTATTTCAAATATTATAATTGCAATATTAATGAATTTTAATATTGAATTCGTTATTAAAATGAAGTTTGAACGTTATATATTTATATAATTATTAATCGAGCTCCAAATGGCATGGCAGTTCGTAATATGGAGTTTTGAACTTCAGTTGAATATACAGGATCCGATATAAGTCGAATTTTTGTGAAACAAGAAATGTTGGAATCTTGTTAATTATAATATTCATATGGAAGAGAAAAAACTAGATTTCATGTTATAGATTATTAGTTATGTTTAAATCAAAATTTAAAATAGTCGCTATGGAAATCGTTATTGAATTATAACATTTATTTAATATATTTAATAGGGTTTTAATATAATTTGAACATCGTTTAACTCGGAATTGATGATAATAAGTTGTAAAATTTATATTTGAAGCTGTATATATTATTCTACTTGGATATTTATGGTGATAATAATTTATTTTTATTTAATTAAACTATTTTGAAATTAAATTAATATTTTATCAATAGTCTATAAGCATTGCAAACTGCTATATTTTTCTTAGCAACTTCCACTTTCGACGAAATGAAGTTCACTGGGTCCGCAACGTCAAGACAAAGCATCGTGTCCATTTGCGTCGCGGTTGGAGTTCGCTTGTAGTGATGTGAATATTAAACTACTTATTCATTTGAGGTGTCTTTATATATAAATGGATATAGTATTTTTTTTCTTTTTTGAAACACCATATATATAAATGAAATGATAATGCTACACAACCTTCCAACTTATACAAATAATGGACGCACAAAATTTCCAATTAAATAAACGAAACTGTACAAACTTAGGCCATAAAATATAACCTACCATGTATACTAAGTAACAGCTCACCCTGAAGTATTCTAAAATGTCTGAACTCAAAGCACATGTGCGCCTATGAGCTTATCCTTCATTTTGCAAAACTAAATTATAATGTATACACAACTACAACATGGATATGCCAACCATGTGAAAGCTACATCTCTCAATGATGTACACCCCTAACTTAAACATTCAGCCTTTAATCTAAATCAAACACAGCTATGAAGGAAAAGAACACCGACCTACTATCTAAAACTTATAACATCATGGTCACTACAGACCTATATTCTATCCACTAATTTAGTTATCCTTTAGGCCTATCAATCCATTCCCGTGATGATCAAACAATTTGATTTCGCTCCAACCAAACCTTCTCGCCTATATAAAGGTGTATACTCTGTTTGTTTTCCTCCAGCATGAGGGATTTTGACGGTTTCCAGTAGATAAAAATGGTGTCAACCTCTTAGAAAAATCATTTCGATATGATTATATAACCTGAAATTATGAAATTACCTTCAATGAGTCCCTAAATTCGTTCTCCACATCACTGCCATCTCCATTTTTCAAACGGTGATAGTCCGTGTAAATATTTGTGAGCTAGGTCTTGGATTTCCGCGCGATATAGAAATCATTGCGCGATTTGGAGAATGGAGGAGAGTTCAGTGAAGTACGGCACACGAATGTGTAGAATTTGGAAGTTTTTTGCATCTAAAAGTTTTGAACCTGGAATGATGGGTTCGACGTCGGATCAGGGGAGAGGCTCTGGAAGGGGAGACAAGGGTGGTGACGTACCGGTGTTGGGTGGTGGAGTTGAATGGTAGGGTCAGTTCGGTGGTTCGTGACATATTGCGCCGTGTCACTGAACTCGTGCACTGTTTTTTTTTCATGCTTTAGGAGGAAAAGAAAAGGAGATCGGGGAAGAAGGAAGTGTGCTGTAGCATACAGTTGGGGTTTGTATTGGCGGTTTTATGGTGCATTAACGATGGTATTTGGGCTGAGAATACTTGGGCTTAGGTCTAAAAAAATGTATTTATAAAACTTGCGGAAAGCATGAAGTAACGGAAAGTAATAGACAACCCCATCAGGACCGGCAACGTGAAGAATTAGGACAGCAAGGAAAGGGTCCAGCCTATTATTCCAAAGCCTAGTAATGAGTTATATAATTTTATTATTTAGGGGTTAGTTAATTTACTTTAAAATTTTAATCATATTCTAATTTATTAAATGATGGTATATTGACAGGGTTGAAGCAAAGCTAGGCCACAGAAATCTACATTCGAGCTGTTTAAAACAAGCAGTGAAGGCAGGGATCGACCTATTAGGTGATAAAACGTAATTTGGTTTTTAATTAAGTGGTTAAGCAAATTAAATCAAGTTAGATTATAACGCGTATAATTCACTAATATCTTAACAGAATTCGACAAACCAAGTGGCGTTGGAAACATAGTGAGCCGATCTGCGTTATGGGACAAAATGGGAGATAACTGGATTTTTAGTTAAATTAAAAACTTGCTTAATTTAACTAAAATGAACCGTTAAGCAGCGAATCAAATCAAGGTGAGTTAAACTCACTCAGTTCTTCCCATTTATATTTTATATAAATTGGGTTTTTACTTTGTGTGCTCTGGTTGCTAATGGTTGACTATTTACTAGTTATATATTTATTTGTTGACTTAACTGATGAAATTAAATGGTTGTTTAATTTCAGTGAAGTATCAAATCATTATTTTAACGATTGGATCCAATGAAGGTAACTTACCTTGTTGATCAGTTTATAAAATAAACGTGTTAAATTGTTTGAATTGTTTGTTAATTGGTTAATGTTAAATAGTTATTAGCAATTAAATGAAGTTGAATGATCTGATTTGAGATAACCATTTTGAATACAGGGAAGAACAGGTTGGAGGGTTCCAACGGGATTCCTTAAATTGTATTAGACATTATTTATTTCATATTATCATATATGAATTGTCATGTTTGGGTGATGGATTTGATTATTGATCATTGATTGAAAATTCAACCTTTGTTTTAACCAATGGGCAATGTTGGTTGAGTAATTGACGGTAAATGTCCTAAGAATAAATTATTTCGTTTATATTGATTTACCATCAGGTGGATCGATAGAATTGAAGTTATAAAATTTATTTACAACTGGATATAGATTTTGAATCATATTATTTTGAATAATAGTTTATTAAAAGGAAATAAATATTTATTGTTTATTATTTAAGTGTAAAGTTAATTATTAATTGATTTTATAAAGTAAATTCTGATATTAATTAGATTTATAAACAAGTGAATAGAATTTAACCGAATGGTTAAATTTGGATAATTATTTCGTTAAAAAAATAATTAAATGGAATCTACTTAAATTAATTATATTATTAATTAATTTGAAGGAAAAACGAATTAGAATCGGTTAACGAGATAACCGTGTTTTGAGTAACCAAGTCGACTATTTTATCTAGAATTAATTATTAAAATAGTTTGATTTGAACTATTCTAATAAAATTGTTTTAATTTTAATAAGGTTTTTAAAAAGGATTTTACTATTTATTTTTGTTAATAAAGAAATTAACTACGGAAGTAGTTAATGATTGAAATAGATTATTATTTTAATTAATAATAATTTAGGGAATTACTTTTTAAGTGAATTTATTTAAAAAGTAATCGAAATTGGAATGAAATCCAATTGAATGGTTAAAATAGTTTATGAGCAAGTTTTATAACCAAGTTATAAAAAAAAGTTTCAAGCAAATACTATAGCTTAAAATGAATGTTAAATATATGAATTAAGAAAAAGGGAATTAGGATAAAAGGGTTTAAGATAAACTTGGATTATTTAAAAGACTTTGAGGCGTTATATCGTTAATTTTAAATTAACGTTACTTAATAATGGGATTAAGTTAAAAAGGGGAATCAAGATTAGATTTCCAAAGCAGGAATGGTTGAATGGATTTGAAAAGGAATTGTGAAAGTGAATTTGGTAAAAGAAGTGGGTCATAGTATTTGATAAACAAATTTGAATTATAAAATAAATATGTTTAAAGAGGCAGAGTTAAAAAGTGTTTTTTTTAAGAAATTGTTTAATTATGGAATTAAGAATGAATGATTATATCCGAGGAAGAAATTTTCAAAAAGAGTTAAAAGGTTTTATGGAACCGTATTTTGAATAAAGTAGTTAAATGGGATCTGTAATTGATATTATAATGGCATTTTGATTTTTTGATTACCAACTTGTATCCATCTTAAGATATGAACGTTGTTGATCAAGGTCTGAGAGGTAATTAAAATGCCCCAACTTGAACAACTTCAGGATTATCTGAGGATGATATTAGTTGGTAATGGTAAAAGAGGTTAGTAATAATTTATTATTTCATTAGGGAAATAATAACGCAACATTTTTGGTGAAAATTTGGAAAATATTTATTTTGAGGATTCCAAAGAGAAAAGGGAAATAAAAAGGGATTACGTGAAATTATAATGATGTTTTTGAGATAGAAAGTAAATGTAAAAGTTGAGTTTTATTCAATAAGAATAAACACTAGGTGCTGCAAAGTAAAGAATAAAAATATTTCATAACGTTGTTTTTCGAGTAATCAGTTGAATGGATTTCCTCAATATTAGATAATAATGTGGATAATGTTTTGCAAGCAAAAATAGAGAATAAACCGAATATGACATAGGATTTTCCTAAGTATTAAAATGAATTTGTTCAAAGAACAATCTTACGTTAAATAAGAAGTGAAAAGCTATATTCTAGTATCGAAATATTTAAGAGTTTTAAATTTACATTAGTTTTAATTAAAAGGCCAAGTGATGCTGAATACTAAACTAGTGAACTCATTAGATTTTCATGATTGAATCACTGTTTGTTTTGATAGTTAAACAACCGACTATCAAATATGTCCAATACGATTGTTGGTGCGGAAAGACCGGGATCAAATTTATGTTCGAAAACCATTCCAACCAATAAATACGTGAAGATATCAGAAGATGATCGAGATGGAGAATTGAAGACCATGGGTCTTCATAAACGGAAGAACCACTAATATTCTTTGCCTTGCAAGCAGAGATAAGTTGTGATTCTATAGTGGCTGAAATCTATGGATTACAAGGACTTCTCGCTACTGATCCATGGGGTGATTCCTATATGGGATGCTGTAGGAGGGTACCTACGGTTCATCCTATTCCTGGATGACTTGTATGGACGCATATATGACAGAGTATTTCCAAAGGTATCACGTACGTTAATTTCTTCAAACGTGCCATAGTTGGGTAGCTCCCAACTAGAGTATTTTTGTGGATGTCAATTAGTGATATCTAGCGGATCTGACGATGTGGCATTCAAAGTAAATGATGACTAGATGTCGCTCCCATTAGGGTATATAATCACCTATCTTGAGAAACTCCGTTTCCTTCTTTAATCTATTTCGATGTTGTCCCTTTTCGAGAAAATGGTGGTTTGAGCCCAACCATTGGTGAAATACATTCGATACACTTAAGCGAAATGAGTGGTCGGTCATGTGTGGGCCGGGTTACAGACGTTCTTATTGAACCCAGTGTATTCCCCTCTAGAGATACACTATCGGCAGGTGGTTCCATACCTTGTCATAGTCGGAATCCATTTTCCAATAAGAGCCCGCGGTTTTGATTGTATACTATATATATGGAGCATGAGATGCAAGCGTTCTGCTAGATTGATATTTACTTGTATTTAGACATTATTATAATATCAGAAAAGATATTGATTTCAAAAATATTTTGGGTTGTCGTGAGGTAAAAACCGTCCATATTTATGTGTGGATTTGATCTTACTTTGCGAGTTAGATGATCCCCCTTAATACTGTGCGATTTTTTCTCACTCTGGTTCACCAGACAGACCCGGTGTTTGTAATGCTTGGGTTAGACCAGGTTGTACAGGTTCAGGTTGTCGAATGCGGTGAAGAGACGAGTTGGAAGAGTTCAGACGTATGATATTATATAACTACTATTCCTTTGTGCATTGTATACGAGGACAAGTTATTATAACTATCCAGATGTGTGATGTACTCTGATAGTGTAAGTATATTTTAGAAAAAAAGCTCTCAATAAAGATTTATTTCTATATTATATTTTGTTTCGCTGCGATGTGAGACTCTGATTCCATGTTGTGGTGTTTCTTCTTCTTCTTCTTTTATTCTAACTTTCTTTCTTTCTTATCTCACCCTCTAATTTCTTTCTAATAACTATCCAGCGTTTTCGGTGTTTTGAAGATTGACATGGGATATGGAATTGTGTTTATGTCGATTTTCAGGGCCGAAAATCCTTGGGTAGTTACACCTAAGCCATGGGTTGAGAGAAATGGAAAGCTATATCCTCTGAAGGAATCCTTTTCCCCAGTGTATTAGCCAATGTAGCAGAATCCATGGCAAAAGCCAAAGGGAATTCTATCGCATAAAAGCCCAATTTCTTCCCCAAAATGGCGGAGAACCACGTGGAAGGGAGGATGTTTGTGAAAATGGAAAGATACAACACAAAGTTGGAGATCACTCTTAATCAAGCTAAAATCTTTACCAGAACTTGCATCAGGTAGAAGAGCCACAAGAAAAATAGAAACTTTCAAAGTAAAAGGAAGATATTTCACGAAGTCTATTTATACCTTAAAAATCAAGCACACTTTGATAAATTAAATCTACACCAAAACAATAGGACGAGCACTTGCATGGGTCAAGCATCAACGTGTGTCAAGCATCATAAGGCACAGTTGAGCACAAGAAAATCGGTCACAAGATTGGCTCGTGCATATCATCGAAAATGGACATGGTCGAGCACTTATGGGTCGAGCATGAGAGAGGCTCATGCATCATCTCTGATCGGTCATGTATTCAAAACAATATATGGGGTCAAGCATCCTTGCGTTCGAGCATTTTAGGGTCGATTGCACATCAACTTAGGTCACTCACACATAAGTCTGGTTAGTCGTGCTCTATCTGTTCGGTCAAGAATCTTGGTTATAAACAATTGGCAACAGCTGGCAACAACTGGCACTGGCATTATCGTAATTATTACACGAACGACCCATAGCCCGCATATATGAGTTTCAGCTCACCACTTCATTGAAACTCCACCTACAAATACCCCACGGCCTCCATACTTTTGGGGATCGATTCCAAACTCGACGAAGTGCTGCCCATTTGTTTTCTCTACTGTTCTAAGCCATTCTAGCTTCCATTAAGCCTTCGCTAATCAAGTTTCACCATTAAATCATCCATGGAATCCTCCAAAACCACCCAAGTTCTCGAGATATTGTAGCTCTACGTCTATACACGTCATACTCAGAGAAATGGAGCTATTCCTTGGCTGATTTAAGTGAATTATAGTATAAAAGAGAGGAAAATGAATGTAAAAGCAATAACCATATACTTTGTAATAATTGAGGTGATAATGAAAGTTGCCTCTATAGTGGACATAGGCCATTTTCAGGCTGAACCACTCTAAAACCCCATGCACTTTACTTTTCCCTGCCTTTTCATTCTTAGCTTTGTGTCCGATTATATTTTGAAGTGTTGATACCATTTTTGATATCAACATTTTTGGTGCCCATCGTGGGGTTCGAACCTACGACCATAAGGTTAAGAGCCTTGGTGGGGGTTTGCTAAAGAGTTTTGCAAAAGCCTTCTTGCTACAATAGGCTCTCAAAGTATAAAGAGTGGGCCCATTGAAGAATTTGCTTCAAAGTTCAAAAAGTTGTCAGAAATCATGGTCACTTCAAATAATAATAGCAAGTCTGTTAGAGCTACTACAAGTGCTGATAACGATGTGGTTACACCACAAACTTTGAACCAGGAGATTGGTGAATCCTCGAGACCGTCTGTAACTCGAGAAGAGTTGAATGTGGCCATGACTGGTTTAAATGAAAGAATGGATTCTACAACCAATATGTTGTTGGAGAAACTTGATGCTTTGCTTAATGCTTAATCCAATCCCCCACCTCCGAAGGTTGTAGTTCATGTTGATGAAAAAGAGGACACTTTTGCCTCAGACCCTAGTCATTCTCATTTTGAAGTAGAAGACATGGATGGAGGGAATGACAAGGGGGAGGCCGGCGTTGAGGACTCCAAAGTCAAAGCAAGATGGCATGTCGAGAAACGTACTGCTCAGAGAACTACCAGTCCCACCAAAGGGGCACCTCCCAAGAGAGTTCCAGGGCACCGGGACTCAAACCGTGATCATTCTGGTAAGAAGACTGGTGCCTGTTCCGTGGAACGAACTAGTGAAGAGAAGTATATCTCGGACATGGTCGAGCGAATAATGAAAGAAAGCATGGCCCGTGAAGATGATGAAAGAGAATAGGAATTTTTGCCAAGCAAGAATCCATTCATTAAAGAATCCATCAAGCGAGATTTCCTAAGAAATTTACAACTCCAATGATAGAAGCTTATGGGGAGGCTAGAGACGTGGACATCTTCTTCTTCAAGTATGATCAACACATGAACAGAGCTAGGTCCACAAACGATATAAAGTACTTGTACTTCCCCATATGCTTGGAGGGTGTAGCTTCACTGTGGTTCACTAGACTACCTCCTAGGTCTGTGGATCGATTTGCTGACTTGATAAAGAGGTTCCAAGAGCAGTTCCGAGTACAATCTACCAATGTAAGGGATGTTATGTCACTTAACGATATGGAGCAGAATCCCAAAGAAATTGTCAAGGCTTTTCTCACAAGGTTTCATGCTGCGGCAGTGGAGGTTATGGATCTAGAACCTTATTTTGTGTTGGCAGCGCTGAAGTGTGCTATAGATAAGAAGACAGAGTTTGGGAGGTGGCGCAACATGAAGTAACCCAAAACTCTGAAGAAGTTCTATAAGAAAGCGGAGGAGTGCATGAGTGTGGAAGATGATCCTCCTATTATTCAAAATGTTGCGAAAAGCAGTGCTACCAGTGAAGGAAAAAGTAATGAGGTCCAAGCTGAGGCAAAGAATAATTCTAGGCAAAAGAAATGGAGCAAGGAAAAGGACAATAAATCTTACAAGAAGATGCAGTTCTTCAAGCATTTGGAGTTGACCCTTATAAATGAAACCCAAAAAAGATTTGCTTCGCTATAGAGGACTCGGGTATCTTCCCTGAATTAAAGCCACAAAAAATTATAGAACAACAAGCTAATTCCGGTAAATTCTGTCTCTTCCAGAATCAACTAGGAAACAACATGAATGAGTGCAGGCACTTGAAGAGCTCATCAGAAAGAATAAGCGTCAGTAGTACGTAAGGAATCAGCAAAATACCCAAGCTACCCAAGGGTAGAATGTGTCTGCAAATCAGTCTGGATCGGGAGAGGAAGCTCCAACACCTCTCAACTCGAGGCCGGTTATCAATACTATCTTAGGGGGACCTCACCCAGCTGGAAAGAATTGGGGAGACTTCGAAAGGTATGCATGCCAGCAAATTGAAAAATGCATCAAAGGAAGAGAAATTCTTCGTTTTGAGCAACACATTTCTAACAAAGATGCCAAACACTTCACACGAAGATGTAGTATTCAAAGATAGCGATTCTGATGGAGTGTTCACACCAACAGTCGATCCTATGGTTGTTACAGTCGGCATTGGTCCAGGGATAGTGAAGAGGGTGTTGGTTGACACAGGTTCTTCTGTTAATGTACTATTTAGAAATACATTCAACAGTATAAAGTTCTCCATGTTCGATGTACGGGCATGCCAGAATAAAATACATGGATTCACGGGTGAACCAAAGTAGCCAATCTATGTGATTGATTTGCTCGAGGAGCTTGGGAATGGAGAGAAGAAAGCGTCCATGATGCAGACCTTTGTCTTGATCGATGAGCTCTCACCTTATAACGCATTTTTAGGAAGGCCAGCTCTGGCAGCATTTAAGATTGCAATGGCTCCATGGTGTATAATCATGAAGTTCCCAACTGAAAATGGAGTTGGTGTAGTCAAAGGAGACCAAAGGATAGCCAGGGAGTGCTATATGATGGAATTGCTTGAGGCTAAGAAGAAAGACTCGGGCTAGAATGTGAAACTGAAGGTTCCCCTCCGCATTCATGATGCTGCCTTATAGCAAATAAGGCGAGGCCCCTGTACTGGCGAGCATAGCAGTGCACAAAAAGAGATGGATCCAAGAAAGGCCAGTACAAGGGAAGGAAGAACAACTCCAGTTGAGGTCATAATTCTTATTGTAGTACATCCTAAAGATCCTGATCAAGTGCTAAACATAGGATCTCAGTTGAGTTGCAAGTTACAGACTGAATTGGTTGTTTTTCTGAAGGAAAATTGGGATGTGTTCGCGTGGAGACATTCATACATGTGTTGTATATCTCTAGAAGATGTCATTCATAAGCTCAATGTTGATTCGCGTGTTCCATCTGTAAAGCAGAATAAGAGAATCCAAGGTCCGGAAAGATCGAGGGCTTTAAAGAAAGAAGTTGATAGGTTAATGGAAAATATCTTCATCAGAGAATCCACTTATCCGGACTGGGTCTCCAGCCCCATGCTCGTAAAGAAATCGAATGGCAAATGACGAGTTTGTATAGATTAGTCGGATCTCAACAAAGTCTGTCCCAAAGATAGTTTTCCACTCCCCAAAATAGGTCAACTTATGGATTCTACAGTTGGGTCGGAGTTACTTTCGTTTATGGACGCTTATTCAGGCTACAGTCATATTATGATGTATGCCTAGATCAGGAAAATACAAGCTTTGTCATAGATGTAGGGTTGTACTATTATAAAGTGATGCCGTTTGGTTTGAAGAACGCGGGAGTGACTTACCAGCCATTGGTTAATGCTATATTCAAAGCTCAAATCGGTAAGGCAGTGGAAATGTGTCTTGATGATATGCTGGTAAAGTCAAGAAAGGCCACTGATTACCTAGAAAATTTGGCTGAGATGTTCGATATATTACGCAAGTTTAGTATGTAGTTGAATCCATTGAAATGTTCATTTGGAGTTGCCTCCAGGAAGTTTTTGGGTTCAAGGTCAATGCCAGGGGCATATAGGCCAATCCAGTCCAAATTACGACCCTAAGAGAGATGCGTGCACCGAGAACCAAAAAGGAGCTTCAATGCTTGAACGGAAAAGTTGCTGCTTTAAACCGCATCATATTAAGAGCCACAGACAAGTGTATTCTTTTCTTCGATGCGCTGAGAAAAGGAAGGAAAGACTTTTAGTAGACTCCCGAATGTCAGAAAGCATTTGGAGATATAATCCAGCACATGGCAACACCACGGATGCTATCTAATCCCAATGATGGGGAAGACTTGTTCTTATATTTGGCAGTGTCTGCTCATATGCTAAGTGTTGCTTTGGTAAGGGAAGATTCGAAAGTTCAAAGGCCGGTATATATATTAGCAAGAGGTTGACATAGGCAAAAATTTAACTATCGAAAGCTAGAGAAGCTCGCTTATTGCTTACTCGTAGCCTCAAAGAGGCTCGGGCCATACTTTCAAGCACACTCAGTCAAAGTCCTTACCGATCAGCCATTAAAGCAAGTTTTGTTCCATTCAGAAACCCCAGGAAGATTGTTGAAATGGAATATTAAGCTCAGTCAATATGACATTACATATCATCCTCGAAGAACAATCAACGGACAAGCACTTGCAGATTTTATTGGAGAGTTCACAAACCAAGGAGAGGAGAAGGAAGAACCTGTCAGAGCATTAAGTCAGTGGAAGTTGTTCGTTGATGGAGCACCAAACGGTTATTGTTCTTGGGCACAAGTGATTCTAGAAACTCCCGAACGAAGATCAATTTGCTATGTGCTAAGACTGGAGTTCCCATCGACAAATAATGAAGCTGAGTGTGAAGCCCTCATCACCGGGTTGTAGCTAGAAAAAGAGTTATAGTTAAGACTTTGCAAATATTCAGTGTTTCGCAGCTGGTGGTATGTGTTGAAGGGAGGAACTAGTATGCTTAGTAGCATGTGACGATTGACTATGACGTACCCAGCAGGAGGAAGGTCAACAAAGTCCTCCTTCCCTGGGAATTTGACCTCGTCTTTTCTGAGATTCCAAATTATTTGCACATTTGCTGGTATGAACTAAAAGACAAAGTTGTTTCATGCCTTTAATGAGGTGCATTGGCAAGAGGCTGGGGTTGAGGAAAATCTTGACTAACATTCACTCCAGGAATAAAAACTGACGTAGTTTCAGTAACCAGAACTTCCAACCTCACTGGACATAGTTGTTTCCTCAGGGTTTTGACATGGCTGTTGTCGATTTACCATTTCTACACAAATAGTTATTTGAAAATGAATCACAGGTACATGCTTCTTAACTCAAAGGAGAAATGATATGCATAATTATAAGTGTTGTCACAAATACGAGGCTTGGGATTCACGATCAGCATGTACCGACTAACTAATTCCAAGTGTCATTGACAGTTGGATCAAGAATGACCATATTTGCGCAGGGAGTGTTTAATCTAACTATAAATCATCAAATAATAACAACCCTATACAAATATTTCATTCAATCTAAATCATAAGTTACGCTGCATGTTTATTCTTAACATTTAGACAAATCTGTTGTTGATATGAGCAGTCAACAACAAAGTAATAAGCTCGAGAATATGCGAATGTTTTAGTTGTTACAGGTTTAGCGTCGCAAGAAGATTCAACGATCAATAGAGGCCTTAACACAAAGGAATCTCCAAGTAATGTGGACTAGCCAACCCAAAATAGGTCAAATATGACCGACCTAATACGAGTCAAGCATGATCGAGCCCATATAGGGGTTGAGCATAACATACCCAATATGGGTCCAGCGTGACCGATTCCATAAGGCCAGACATGACCAACCCCATAGGGATTGAGCATGACCGACCGCCCATAGGGATCCAGCATGACCGACCCGATGTAGGTCAAGCATGACCGACCCCCTATAGGGGTCGAGCATGACCGAACCCACATATGTGTCGAGCATGAATGACCTGGTAGGGGTCGAACTTAAACAGCCTATAACAGGTCGGGCAGGTGTGTTAAGAAGCTATAGAACTATGTTGAAGACTTTCATACGATCAGACCTACATAACTATGCAAGATGTTACTGAATTCAGATTGAGAGTTTTAACATAGAAAAAGATAATTAAAAGCATTGATCAAAAGCAATGAGTTACGAAGATCATTACCAACAGTGAATGCAATAGACACCAATTTAAGTGGTAGTCAACATGTACAAGCTTCAGAATTCAAATTAAAAGCCCAAAGTAGATGACATATAAAAGTGTGGCATCAATGTACATGAATGAGGCCGCTACAATATATTTATAGTGATTAATATGCCAAAGTACACTCATGGAATCTATGTACATAAACGGTGCAGCAGTGCAAACATATTGCAAGTACAAGCTCAACATCAAACATGTGAATGCAAAGGCCTCAATTTACCAAAGTATAAATGAAAATGGCATTCAAGATTCAAACTCGACCAAGTTAGGGAAGCATTTGTATATTCAAAATAGAAACTGTTCTTAACACACAAACACTCTCACGACATACAAGATAGACACAAGCTCAAACAATGATCAGCAAAATATACAAGGTTTTGTATCTCAAGCATTCCATCGAGCATCGTATGTGCGTCTGATTCAAATCAAAAATTTAGGGAATCCTACACAATTCGAGTCCTCAATCACTCATACAAATCCATTCTAAATTTCAAGCCCTAAAGTCTGCAAAATGGTCATGCAATCCAAACCATACCCAAATACTATATCCGTTCGAAACTCTAGCTACTCCTCAAGCCAAATCAACGTGAATATAAAAGAAATATCATCTGTAATGGTTACGATATCCCAAATCTGATGTAAGAGCTTCAATTTGATCAAAAACTAGTGGGACTTGCAGCGGAGAAGAAGATGATAGATGAATTTAAAACTCTGATTGATTTACGATGCACATCCAATAAGAAGAGAAAAGAACTTGAACTGATTTGATGTGGAATTCCTTAGAAAAGCACAACCGCCATTAAATTTCTCTCTTTTGTGTAAAAGGAAAAGTAATAGAGTGAAGACCAAAAGGAATATAAAGCTAAGAAGATGAATATGCTACCTCGACCTAGGGGGCTCGCATGGCCCATGAGAATATATATGGGCTCAGTTGATCATATTTGTGGACGACCAGATCAATATTGGTGTTTGACCCAATGAGATGGTTTAACCTAATGGATTCGCTTGACCCATAGCTCGGTCGTTCATGCATGGGTACGACCGACCTGTGGTGATATGTGCAAGACCGATCGAGTCATGTTACATGTAATTGTCCTAAGAAAAGCTTGATTCGATTCATCAAATTGTGCTACATTCATTCATTGCGAAGCTTATAATTTTTACAAAGCAAAATTACAAGCTACGAGGGGCAAATGTTTATCCCTTAAAAATCATGCACATTTTGATAAATTAAATCTACACCAAAACAATAGGACGAGCACTTGCATTGATCAAGCATCAACGTGGATTGAGCATCATAAGGCACGGTCGAGCACAAGAAGGATCGGTCACAAGACTGGCTCGTGCATATCATCGAAAGTGGACATGGTCGAGCACCTATGGGTCGAGCATGAGAGAGGCTCATGCATCATCTCTGATAGGTCATGTATTCAAAACAACATAAGGGGTGGAGCATCCTTGCGATCGAGCATCATAGGGTAGATCATGCATCAACTTAGGTCACTCGCACGCAAGTCTGGTCGGTCGATCACTCGTCTGGTCAGTCGTGCACTATCAGGTCGGTCGAGCATCTTGGTCATAGACAACTGGCAACAGCTAGCAACAACTGGCAGTGGCTTTCTCGTAATTACTACGCAAACGGCCTGTAGCCTACATATGTGAGTTTCAGCTCACCACTTCTGTAACGACACAGGGTTTTCGGCCTCGAAAATTGACATAAATACCTTTACTGTATCTCATGCCGACCTTTCAAACACCGAGAACACTGGATTGTTAATGAAAGAAATTAAAGGGTGAGATAAGAAAGAAATATAAGAATAGAAGAAGAAGAAGAACACAACACAGAGTCTCACATCGCAGCGGAACAAAATATAATATAGAAATAAATCTTTATTGAGAGCTTTAAATAAAACTTACAATATTAGAGTACAACAACATCACTAGATAGTTATAATAATCTGCCCTTATATACAACACAGCAGAATGATATCATACGTCTGAACTCTTCCAGCCCGTCTCTTCACAGCATTCGATCCTGGACCTGTACACTCTGGGCTAACCTGAGTATTTACAAAACACCGGGTCAGTCTGGTGAACCAGAGTGAGATAAACTCGCACAGTATTAAGGGTGAATCATCCAATCATGATTTTAAAGTGCGAAATCTTTTCAAAAGCAAAAGATAATCGTAAGACCAAATCCACACATAAACACAGACGGTTTTTACCTTACGATAACCCAAAACAGTTTTGAAAACAATATCTTTTCTGATATTATGATAATGTCTAAATACAAGTAAATATCAATCTAGTGGAATGCTTGCATCTCACGCTCAACGTATATAGTATACAATCAAAACCGCAGGCACTTATTGGAGATTGGTTTCCAGCTCTGACAAGGTATGGGACCACCTGCCGATTGTGTATCTCTAGAGATGAATACAATGGGTTCAACAAGAACGTCTTGCAACTCGGCCCTCACATGACCGACCACTCATTTCGCTTAAGTGTATCGAATGTATATCATCGACGGTTGGGATCAGCAACCGCCTCCCGAAAAGTGACAGCATCGAATATAGATTCAAGAAACAAATGGAATTTCTCTAGATAGGTGATCATACACCCTAATGGGAGCGACCCACATAGCCATGCTGCCTGCCCGATTTTTGTCATTCCCCGGTTGATGAGGCTTGAGGTCAGAATTTCCTTTACAGCACCTGGCCACCATTCACTTTGAATGCCACATTGTCAGATCCGCCAGACATCACACTGATTGACGTCCACAAAAATACTCTAGTTTATTCGGCAAGAGAATAACCATTTCTCCGCCATCAACTATGGTACGTTTTGAGAAATCAACGCATGTAATTCCTTTGGAAATACTCCGTCAGACATCCGTCCATACAAGTCATCAAGGAACAGGATGAACCTAAGGCACTCTACTACTGCATCCTAGGAATCACCCTACAGATCAGTAGCGAGAAGTCCTTGCAATCCATAGATTTCAATCACGCAGAATCACTATTGGAATATCTCCGGCCGCTAAACCAGAGAAATCCAATCAGTAGTTCCTCCTCTCATGAAGATCAACGGTCTTCAACTGCTCTATCTTCAATGATCTTCTTTCACGTATACGCTGGTCTGGATGGTTTTCGAATATATATTCGATCCTGGTCTTTCCGTATCAACGATCGTATGGGTCAACTTTGATAGTCGGTGTTTTAACTATCAAATAAATAACGGTGTGAATAACATGAGTTTACCAGTGCAGTACTAACACTACAGGGCCTTTTTAAAACGATTAACGATATTTAATCTCAAACTCTTTAAATATTTCATCGTTTTAAATGTAACTCATTTGATATATACGATTTCAAACTTTCAAAGCTATTTCACTTTCACATCATATCAAAATCCTTTATTTTCTTATCGTTTCAAAACCTTTTACTATTTTATTCCTCATTTACCATATTGGAAAATGACTCCTCTTTTCCAAGTGAACAATGTTATGAAATCTTCTTTATTTTATCACCTTGGTATAATAACCAACTATCTTAGTATAAATCATTTGCAAAACTTAGCGTTCCAAATTTCCTTTTATCTTGGAAATACATTTCAAATTTTCAAAAATCTCTTTGATTTCCCTTACTCAGGAAATACCATTTATATAATAAGTCTCAAACATTTTCCCTCCTCCATTACTTGGGTCGTCCACTTATACATTCTCGACCCTTTTTCTTACATTCCGTTATCCTTTCTCGTACGGAACCAGATTATCTTCACCTTCTCATTACGAACTAATGCCACCCTCAAATATTCCCGAAGTCGTTCAAGTTGGGGTATTTAATTACCTCTCAGACCTTGATCAACAACGTTCCTACCTTTAAGTAGACATCAGTTGTAATTCAAAACTCGACATTTTTACTAATTTCAGACATCCCTCATGTAATCATAAATTTCACTTTATACACTTCTTTCCTTGGGGATTCTTATTCTCAATAATATTTCTAAATCCCTTGATAACGAA
Source organism: Allium sativum (assembly GCA_030737875.1). Classification (NCBI taxonomy): domain Eukaryota; kingdom Viridiplantae; phylum Streptophyta; class Magnoliopsida; order Asparagales; family Amaryllidaceae; genus Allium; species Allium sativum. Next base: position 889,780,402 of record CM060926.1, on the reverse strand, counting down.
TTTAAATATTCCGTCTCCTTTTCTTCTTTAAATAATATATTTGTTGCTCGGATTTTTGTGTCAACCCAATCATGACTATCATATTAACAAACTCTAAATAATTAATTAACGACATAGTTAACTTAAATAATCACTTTTAAATTATCTCCCAAATGACTACTCAAATTTATATCATCAAGTTAATTTCTACTTGCTCGCTTATAAATCTAATAAATCTCAGATTTTCCTTTATAAACCCAATTTATAAGTTTGATAAATAAATAATAAATATTTTTCTTTTTACAAATTCTAATTCAAAATAAATAGATTTAAAAATCCATTCCAGTTATAAAACAAATTTTGATAACTTTAACTCGTCGATTTACCTGACGGTAGATCGATATAGGCCCTGTACTGTCAATTACTTCACCAACGGTGCCCATTTGTTTAAACCAAACAAATAGTGGATTTCCAATCAATATTCTACCATCTAATCAAACCAATTCTATTCAAGTAGATAATGAACTCATAACAATCAAGACTGATAATTCAATGTCAAACAAATTATCTCACACTACCACGGCAATTCACACAATCCAGTCGATTGGGTTTACTTTATAACCTGGCCAATACTTTGGACCAGTGATCAAAATAACGGTTTGGTTTATTGAATTTAATCAACGTTTTATTTCAGGAATTAAATCCATTTATATATATGTGTATATATATACACGCATATATAAGCAAACAACCATGAACAACCATAACACAAGATAAAACCAACTTATATAAAATATAAGTGGATAGATCTGAGTGAGTTTAACTCACCTGGATTGGTTCGTCAATAGATCAGCCCGTTTCAGTCGAATTAAACTGCGTTTAATTCATTTGAAAAAAAACCAGCTGCTGCCTGTCCTGCTCAGTCCTTATCCATCGCGTAGTACATGTCTTTACGGTCCCGACGCTTTCTGTTTCGTCGAATTCTGATTACGTACGCATTTGTAATTAATATTCGAAGTTTTTGTAAACATTTAAATTAATTAAAACTTTTAAATAAATTAAAAGGAATTGGCCTTACTTCATTTTCTCTCAGCCCAACCCCAATATAATTAAGCCCGCCTCCCTACTTAAAACCCTAACCATCGGCTCCCTTTTATCACAACTCCAGATCCATTCAAACCCTCCGCCGCCACTCACGAATGGGAAAAACCGAAACCCTCCTTCCCTGAAATCCTCCATCGCTGCTTTCCTCGGTAAGATCGGACGCCCTCGCTTCAGTCCTCCCGGTTTCTGGTTGCTCCGCTACCCTATTCTACGATCCCCTTCTTCAAACCGTTCGCTGGAACCCCGAATCACCCCACTCGCAACTGTAATTGAAACCCCATGTCTCCTCGTCGAACAAAATCGCCAGTACTCCATCAGTAGAACTCTAGATAAGTGATTTATTTGATTTTTGTTTTACTGTAAAAATTTGTTTTGACTTTTCTTGTTTCAAATTGGTTTATTCTTTGCTGTTGTGTTCAGAAATGAGATGTATTACCTATATTTATACTTGGGTTTGATCATGATAAGAACAACGTCCATCTCTATTGAAAAATCATATATTAGGTTTTCCGCAGTGCTTAGCTTCTTAGGTGCTATATCCCTTTCATTTTAGCTATAGTTATTTGATCAAATTGCAGTACTGATGATGGAGACTTTAATGGTTGCGTTGCTTAGCAGTAAAGTGTGAAGGTCTTTGTTGGATTTTCAAGTACTGTTTTTGCTCAATAAACGAGTTGTCCCTATGTAGATTAGGCTAACCTATGAATTGTTTATTCACATTGTCAATTCCTGTTGTAATCCATTGTGTTGTTTATTCTTGAAGATTTGAATTGTGACAATACATGTAAGGCAGAACAGTGTTTGTATATGAGATTTTCTGAACATATATATATATATATATATATATATATGAAAATCTATTTTGATCCTTCAGTTTTGATGGTACCATACATATATTTGCTTTGATGGTACAATACATATATTAGCATTTTCTTTGCTGTAAAATCTGAGTTTTATGTGGTACCTTTGTCATTGGAATTATATAAATATCTATATATTTTCTAGCTACTTATGGCTGTTCTTCTTTTTCTCTCTTCTCAGGTTAATTAGGTGGTGGACAGTGGTGATGGCAGTACCCTAAATAGTGAAGATTTGGTTTGGATTTTCATGTACTGGCGTGATCAGATGTAGATCTGGTGTAGCCATTTACTTGTTCATCTCATTTGAGAGTTTCGAAATAGCATTGTAGATTTGATGTATCATTTATTTTTTCCTTTTCATTTTAGTAGTGAATCTTGTTTATGAGATTTGGTCTGTAATATAAATATATTTATATCTGCTTCGATTTGTTCGAGCTATATACATAGTCTGGTTTTTCTCAATCTGTTCATCTTTGCGGATTTTATATATAGGTGTGTTTATTCTACTGTCATTTTAGTTGGTATCCAAGATATTGTCTTTGGGTTTATAAAAAAAATTGTCCATGTTAAACCACAATTCAGTTCATGTTTTAAGAAGACAAAATAAGATGAACCATATTATAAAAATCATTATATCATCCAAATACCTTCTGAATAAGATTTATGGTGATAATGTAAGTGTTCCTATAACAGTTATACTACATTTAAAACTGTTCATGTTAAAACATAAATTCGACACAACTATTTCCGGGTAGAGACAAAGATGAATGTTGGCCTAGCATGCTCACTATATAAAGTAATATACCCTTAATACAACCCATCTACTTATGTTTATTAAAGCCATGATTAGGCACTTACTGTATATTAATTTCTTCTTCCCTCTTCCCATTATATTTCAACAATGGATAAAACATTCAGAAAATATCTATATCAAAATTCCAAGTAAGACTTTATATTAAAAATCCAAGTTAAACGGTATTCAAAATATTAGAATTCATTTTATTTAATTAAATGAATCGTTATAATATACAAATGATCCCAAAAATAAAATATATTATAATTTAAATATTTTAATTAAAATGGTCAAATCCCCTTATTTAAACTCAAATAAATATTTTAAATAAGTAAAATATTTCAAATAAACGGTCAGAAAATGCGGGACATCACACTCTTCCCCCCTTAAAATAATTTCGTCCTCGAAATTGCTAAGGTAAGAAAAATGTTGTAAATTCCAATTTTTTTTTAAATATATTTAAATAACACTTCATTTTTTTCTCCTCTGGGTTTCAGTTTACTTAACCCTTCATTAAATCATGGATAATTTCTATTCAGCCAATCTAATAAACAGACACCAATCAATTAACAATCAAGGCACAACAACTCAATCAATCAACTGAATTCACATTCAATACTAATTAATTTAATTCAACATATCCAAATATCAATCAATTAATATTCGATTGATTTCTATTTAATTTTTATTCATTATTTTTCCAAATTCTATTCAAATCTATTTAATTTCAACACCATTTCTTAATTTAATTCCAATATAATTAATTCGATTTCACTTAACCCAGTTAAGTTTTAATTAAAAATTTGATATTCATTCAAATCAATCAACACACGATATTTCAATAATTTCATAAAATTATTTCTTTTCTATACAAAAATAAATTTCGGGTAAAATTATCCCATTTACCCCTCTTTTCAAAACAATATTGTGTTCCTTACCAGTTCAACGCTTTTCAACACTTGAACTGACCCACAACACAATACAAAACATTTGTATATATAAAATTCACAAATACGCTCTCATATATATACACTCAAACTCAATCTAGGGTGTTACTAACCCTATCTCTATCGAGTTACGCCATAGAGCCAAGGTAATTACTTAACCTTTAGCTCTGATACCAACCGTAACGACCCAGGGTTTTCGGCCTCGAAAATCGACATAAATACCTTTACTGTATCTCATGCCGACCTTTCAAACACCGAGAACACCGGATTGCTAATGAAAGAAATTAGAGGGTGAGATAAGAAAGAAAGAAATATAAGAATAGAAGAAGAAGAAGAACACAACACAGAGTCTCACGTCGCAGTGGAACAAAATATAATATAGAAATAAATCTTTATTGAGAGATTTAAATAAAACTTACAATATCAGAGTACAACAACATCACTGGACAGTTATAATAATCTGCCCTTATATACAACACAGTGGAATGATATCATACGTCTGGACTCTTCCAGCCCGTCTCTTCACAGCATTCGATCCTGGACCTGTACACATCGGGCTAACCCGAGTATTTACAAAACATCGGGTTAGTCTGGTGAACCAGAGCGAGATAAACTCGCACAGTATTTAGGGTGAATCATCCAATCATGATTTTAAAGTCCGAAATCTTTTCAAAAGCAAAAGATAATCGTAAGACCAAATCCACACATAAACACGGACGGTTTTTACCTTACGATAACCCAAAACAGTTTTGAAAACGATATCTTTTCTGATATTATGATAATGTCTAAATACAAGTAAATATCAATCTAGTGGAACGCTTGCATCTCACGCTCCACGTATATAGTATACAATCAAAACCACAGGCGCTTATTGGAGATTGGTTTCCAGCTCTGACAAGGTATGGGACCACCTGCCGATTGTGTATCTCTATAGACGAATACACTGGGTTCAACAAGAACGTCTTGTAACCCGACGCTCACATGGCCGACCACTCATTTCGCTTGAGTGTATCGAATGTATATCACCGACGGTTGGGATCAGCAACTGCCTCCCGAAAAGGGACAGCATCGAATATAGATTCAAGAAACAAATGGAATTTCTCTAGATAGGTGATCATACACCCTAATGGGAGCGACCCACATAGCCATGCTGCCTGCCGATTTTTGTCATTCCCCGGTTGATGAGGCTTGAGGTCAGAATTGTTGGATCTAGATTAACCCTAGAGGGGGGGGTGAATAGGGTTTATCACAGTTTTTATCTAGGTATATAATATTCAAAATATCACAGCACAAATAATGATCAGAGTAAATAAATGCTGTAAATAAATAACACACAGATATACCCAGCTTCGGCAACCCTGCCTACGACTGCATTCCCCAAGGTTTTTATTATAGAATTATACGGACTCCCGCATACACAAACTTACAGACTCGCGACCCTCGCTAACCGCCTACACAGTTTTGTACACTCGCAATACCTGCTGCTGTACTAACCCTATACTAAAAACCCTGACTGATCTTTGTCCCCAAGATCAGATTTTCCCTGCCTACAACCCTGTAGTCAGTAACCCCTAGTTTGACAGACTAGTAAACTGTTCAGATTGGTTTACAAAAGAAATTACAACAAAAATTACAAAACAAAATATGAAACCCTAGTTAATAAATATCAAAAGGAGTTAAATAATTAAAGGGTCATCCCCTTTTCACATATGCTTGGCCTGCCCATTCATTATTTCCTTTTGCCCGATCCCTTTGCTTCTGGAAAAAAAATGGCGGCTTGTTGATACGAACTAGGGTTTCTGGAAAGGATCCCAAATCGATTCGATGCATATAAGAAAATGGATAATCTCTGAAGCTCTAGTCTGATACAATCTCTGGCGCCTTGCTCCTTCAATCAACTGTTCTTTGATTTGAGAAATATGGCCGTCGAGACTTTGTAAGATTTCTGATTTTAAATCTTTGGTTGCTCGGTTAATTTGTCTTGGTTTCAATTGAATTGTTTTTGGTCTCGATACTTTTTGTGCCGATGATGAATTGGTGTCTAATATAGGGTAAATAGAAACCCTGGATATTCTCTGATTTCGTCGAATTGACTTGGCTGATTGCGTTTTCCCCTTTTGACATGCTCGACTTTAATGATTTTTCTGATTGAAAAATATTGCCTTGATTTCCTTGATGAATTCGGATGTGATTTTGTTCTTGAATGAACTTTGGAAGAAATTCAATATGGTTTCCAGTCCCTGATTTTATGTCGACAGTTTCTTTGTTTGCATTTGAATATCTTCCCATAGTTGTTGCCATTACCATTCGTGGAATTATTGGGACATATAGAAATTAATCTTGCCCCATTTGGTAATTTCTGAAAAACAATTAAATTATTTCTTGCCAAACAATGAAACATGATTTTGATCCCCTTTTTATTCCTTGCTGTCGATTGCTTGGTCATGATAACTTGCCATAAAAAATTACTGTGATTTCTGCCAATAAATGAACACTAATTTCTTTACATCACTGTGGCCATCCTTTTGTGTGAGTGTTTGAGTTGATACATGCATCAAGTGTTGACTGTAAATCTGTGTTGCTTGCCTCCTCTTGTATACCAGTTTGTATTTATGCATTGCTGCACCAACTATTCATGCATGCATATGTTTTACAAACAGTTTTGACTTCATCTCTATGCTCCTTGTGTATCCAGTTTGTTGCACCATTCTGAATATCAGGAAATACAAAAAATTATTGCATGCTAACATCTTGGAATGTTCATTTTCTGCCACATGTATTTAAACTTGAAATCATGATCATGCATGATTATTTTGTTGCCAAGTTTGCTTCATCCCAGAAACATTATTCCATATATGATAAAATCCAATGCATCAATCATGTTGATTCACTGGTCCTATGCACGGATTTTGGAATTTAAAAATTCTTGGCCCATTGTTGAATTTGTAATTGCCTTGATTACTTCAGTAAAACATATTCATCAAATCTGTTCTTTCTATGGCCACTTGAAAATTGATTTGCAAATTTCTTGTATGATTTCAAATATATCCCCTTGTTGTTTTTCTTGTTGTATTTGTATACATGAGTTTGGTCATTTCTGTTCTGGACACTTGCTTGAGCTCCTTTATCATTTGCTGAAATATTTGATATTAAATCGGCCTTGTTCACTTTGACTGGCCTAAGTATATTTGCACTCAAAACTTTGACATGCTGAACTTTGATCTACTTTATAAATGAAATGCTACTTCGACTTGCACTATGCATGCTTGTGTTGGTCCTTTGCTACTTAGTTGAGACCCTATTTTTGCTGTCATGATGTACATGGCCTTGCTTTTGAACATCTAAAATACTGTTTTGAAATGAATCATTTGCTTGATCTTGTCATGTTGTATTTGCTGTTGCCGTGAGCCTTGCTTGCACCATTTACTGTGAGCTCGACCATTATAATATGTTGCCACGCACCATTGTGTTTGTTCTTGATATTGCACTGTGTCGAGCTTGGTCCATGTGAGTACTCCACAGCTGTATACACTGATTGGCGAGGCAGTGCACACGTGTATTTATACACATGTGTATTTGCAGCCATCAGAAAAAATTTCCTGTCCCTGTACATATACAAACTGTCTGTCTAGACACAGATTTATCAGATCAAGTCATGAAAAATGATGAGAAACACACCAGAAATATGAGGCAAATATAAATTTTAAAAATAAAATTTATATTCGCATATGTTCAGTTTAAATTCTATTGCAGTGTACTGTGTGTGTGTGTTTCATTGTGACAGGTATGAAGAAGATGACTGGACTGACAGTGAAGTGCTGTGAAGACAGAAGACTAAAGACTGAAGACAACAAGAAAGTGTTGAGTATGTAAATAAGTGAATGTAAAAGTGAAACTAAAAATGAGTGTCTAATTGTTTCTACAGTGAGGAGCAAATGAAAAAATGAGAATTGTACTTTTATTTGTAATAAACAAGGTTGATTGAAATAAAATATCATTTTATTTTTGTCAAACAAGCTTGTCTATTTTATTCTGTTTATATAAAAGTACAAATATGTGAAGTGATTAAATAGTGGAGTTAAAATAGATGTACTGTTTGAATGTTAGAAATATAATATTCATATTTTAAATAAAATACAGTAAATATTTGATTTTCTGTACAGATGTATTTTATTTAAATATAAATATTACATTCCTGTCTGTGATGTAAATATAGAACAGTACAGTAACAAACACATTTATAAAATATATTTGGTTGTTATCATCAAACAAAAATCATATAATTGTGTATACAACACCGTTATATACAACAATCTCCCCCTTTTGATGATGACAAACAAATAAAAGATTTTGAATGGATTAAATGTGTTTGTTCGTGAATATTTGAACTCCCCCTATTTAAATAAATGCTCCCCCTACAACAGAAACTCCCCCTATAACTGTGCATGAGTGAAATGTATGAATAAATTTTCAAAATTAAAGATATTTATAAAATATTCACTCATAAGTCAAAATTAAGTCAAAATCTAATCCATTCTCCCCCTTTTGTTATCATCAAAAGGATACAGATATTAAAATACAGATGAAAAATGACTAAAAATATAATTTCAGCTTAAGAGGAAAAACGGTCATCATAAATTTCAATCAGTCAAACAAAAATCATAATATTTCTAAGAACTAGTGGCATATTTCACATTGCAGAGAATGACGGATTTACGATGAAATTTATATAGACGGGGAGAGTTATAAAAATGATTTCCAATTATTTTCAAAGAATTTTATAAAAAAAGAGCACAAAAACAGTGACGGAAATAATTCAACTTAATTGAGAAAATCGAATAATCTCAAATCCCAATACCTATCAATCAACAAATCATAATACGTCATAAAATTTCAATACATTTCACATATTAGAAAGATGGATTGATAGGCTGGTTTTTATACACGGAGGAGAATTTCAGATTAATTTCAATTTATAGCACATTATTTCCTTTATCTTTTTATTTTATTTAAGAGCACACTGACCACGCATAACCAGAGCTTGGATTTTTAAATGGGGTCAGTCGCAGCTTAAATTATAAGTTGTCTCTTAACCATGCATGACCAGAACTTGGATTTTTAAATGAGGTTAGAGCCACTCTTATATATTAATTATATTTTTATCATTTTCAGCTTTATAAAGGAAAAAAACCCTCCTCGGTATATGAAACCAATATGGATGATAGAAATGTGGTAGGCACAGAAATGGACAGTGAAATAAATTTCTAAATTAATTATATTATGAAATAAGCTCGACTGTACAGGGATTATTGAAAATTTTCAATTCTCACTAATTCTGAATAATAATATAGTCCCATTTCTATCACAAATAATTTTCACTGTTTTAAAACAAGATGATTTTTCCTTTTTTTTAAAAAAATAAACTCTCCACATTAATATAAAATCATGATGGATGACAGACGGGTGATAGATAAAGGAGATGGTCGTGAAATAATTGCTAGTTCAAAGATATTATAATAAATATTCAACCATCATGAAAATCCAAATAAAATCTCCTCTTGTTGTGAAATATACTGCAGTCACAATTCATCACAATTTCAAAAACTGATAATAATTTTGATGAATTATAAACACAGCACAAATTGGATATTGATTTCAATTTCTGAATGAATAAAAAATAAATAATTTTAAAATTGAAAATCAATTACAAGAGGGAAATGAAGATCTATACAAGACATGGGAGATTAAAAAATATACAAAAACCAGTACTACAAAACTGATACCACTTGGTGTCTTTATTTATGAGGAAGGTAACAAGACACTGGAGACAAACAAGAATATCATAGATAAAAGAATTATAAAGTACCAAGCCCAAACGGACGAGATAATATATTATGCACATGTATCAGAGCAGTAAGCATGTGATTCCAGAACAACCATTTTTCAAAATAGTATCAGAGCAACACAGAACATAGTTTCAAATCATACTTGTCAAGATGATGGCCATATATGATGATTTATGATCTAATGATTAAAATACTGTTTACTTAAAATCATTTGAGGAATATGAAAATATCAGAATTTAATGAATCAATCACACCGGATTATAAATTTTTGATTCGAGATATGTGTGAGATTCAATAAATCAATAATTTCAAATGATTTTAAACAAACAAATATTTAAATCAAGTAATCATGAAATAAGAGTGAATTTCAAGACCAGATTTTCCAAAGGAATTTTTCACAACAATTTCTAAGGATAATTTCAGATCATTTACATCAAATAATTAGGAGATATTCATGATTTATGAATAAATAATTTATCTGAAATCACTTGAATCATTGTCAGGTTTGTGATATAATGAATTATTCACACAAGATTGATAATTTCAATTTTAGGAGGTATGCGATATTCAAAATATCAGGGATTTCAAATGATTTCAAACAAATAATTTTCAACAAAAAAATGATCATGAATAAAAGATGGATTTCTAGATGTATCACTGATTCAAGATGAATCAAAAATATTCAAACCAATCTGAACAATTCTGAAATTATCACAACTGACAAATAATAGGGTGCTATAATGAGTAAATTTTCAAGTCCGTTCTAAACTGAATTAGAAGAAACTCAGAATAGCATAGATGTGTGATATTTCAATAATATTTCAGATCAAAAAAAATTCATATTAACAGTGTTCAAGATATAAGAAGACTATGTTAACACTGTTAGGAATTCAGAAAATGGAAGGTGAGCTTCAAAAAAAAATTGCAGATATATACAAGTTTAAATTTAAGATCTGGAAAAGATTAACAATATCATACTTTCAGTAAAGCAAATTTCTAGACAGTCACGAGTTCTGCAACTGGACGTTAAGGAATCCCAAGAGAAAGGATATATGGCAGTGACAAGTTAAAAAAAATAAACAGAAGAGCCAGAAGGATATAGAAGAAGAAATAAACAAGAAAATTAAAAAGATATTTACAAAGATGAGTTCAGAGATCATACCTGAGATCAGTGTAAACCAGAATCTCTGACTCAACTAGTTTGGCTAAAGGAACCGAAAGTGATTCAATGATATGAAGCAGTTTGAAGCCAGTTTCTCTTTCTGCACAACAGTTCCTCAGCCTCCTTAGGTACCTAACAGTTTATAGGATCGAGTGGTCTAACAAAGTTTGTAAAACCACATACAGTTGTGTTCACATCTTTTGGTACCCAAATCTGTTTATATAACAAACCATTAGAATTAACTTTCGTACCCTTAGGAACCCAAACCTGTTTGAACTTGACGAAGCCCGTTTTATTTTTTGGGATCCAAGAATGTTTAAATGGTTTATTATAAAACGATTTCTCATCACAATTTTGATTCAAATAACCTTTGAAATTATCAAAGTTAAAATTATCAAAAAAATTATTTCGAAAGCTGTTTGTGGGATTGTTCAAATTATTTGAATTTTGTTTCCTAGAAACATCATTTTTCCCGAAGCCAAGACCAGATTTATTTCCACTAGAAACTTGGTTTTGTAACAGCATATTCAACGATTTTTCCCCATTAGAAAATTTATCCAATGTTGATTCCAATCGTTGAATTTTGGATTTTAGATCGCCATTTTCTTTTAATAAATTTGAGCAATTATTTATAGCGATCATCTGTTCAGCATTGGTCTATTTTAAAACCAAATTCTCATTTTCAAGCAATCTAATTTTGGCTTGAGATTCCGAGATTTCAAGTTCAAATCATTTTTGTTTTTCAGGCTTAAAAATCTTGGATTTTTCAATCTCATTTTCAAGTTCCTTCAAAATCAAATCACTTCTCACCAAATTTTCATTTTCAGCAATCTCAAATTTGGAACTTATATCAGTCTTAAAAACTTCAAATTCCTTTTGTAGAAGATTGTTCAAATTTGATAACTCAATCTTGTTTTCTTTTAAGATCAGAATTTCCTTTTCAAACTTTTGAATATTTTTATTGAGATGAACAAGATTGGTTTTCAATTTTAAACAATTTTTGCAATCTGAATTTGAAGAATTTTTAAAATATTCAAGCTGTGATTCCAAATCATTAATTTTGCTGGTCAACCCAGTATTCCTAGATTTCAGGGATTTGTTTTTAGATTTGAGTTTATCAACAGATTTAGTTAAATCAACACACATATAAACCAAATCTTCGTATGAGAAATTCTCAACTTCAGCATCTGTTGATTCTCCATCATCTGATCCTTCTGAATTTTCATTTGTAAATCCTGTTAAACAGAGTTCTGAATCTGAGTTGACTTTCTCAGGTTTTGAGCTGTCGTTGTCAGATTTTCCATACTTCGTATTGAGAGTATCCCAGATTTCCTGTGCAGATAAACAATGGCAGATAAGATTAAACTGTTCAGTACTAAGATAATCAAATATAATTTTCATAGCACGGGTATTGAAAGTAATATCTACACTATCAAATCCATGGATAACAACATTCCAACATTTAATATTAACAGATTTTAAATAAAATTCCATTTTGGATTTCCAGTTTAAAAAATCTGTACCATCAAAAATATTTGGAATATGACTGGACTGACTCTCTATGAACTGATAACTAGGAATCACCATTGCTCTAGAGTTAACCGAATACCTGGCACCGATACCAAATGTTGGATCTAGATTTACCCTAGAGGGGGGGTGAATAGGGTTTATCACAGTTTTTATCTAGGTATATAATATTCAAAATATCACAGCACAAATAATGATCAGAGTAAATAAATGCTGTAAATAAATAACACACAGATATACCTAGCTTCGGCAACCCTACCTACTGCTGCATTCCCCAAGGTTTTTATTATAGAATTATACGGACTCCCGCATACACAAACTTACAGACTCGCGACCCTCGCTAACCGCCTACACAGTTTTGTACACTCGCAATACCTGCTGCTGTACTTACCCTATACTAAAAACCCTGACTGATCTTTGTCCCCAAGATCAGATTTTCCCTGCCTACAACCCCGTAGTCAGTAACCCCTAGTTTGACAGACTAGTAAACTGTTCAGATTGGTTTACAAAAGAAATTACAACAAAAATTACAAAACAAAATATGAAACCCTAGTTAATAAATATCAAAAGGAGTTAAATAATTAAAGGGTCATCCCCTTTTCACATATGCTTGGCCTGCCCATTCATTATTTCCTTTTGCCCGATCCCTTTGCTTCTGGAAAAAAATGGCGGCTTGTTGATACGAACTAGGGTTTCTGGAAAGGATCCCAAATCGATTCGATGCTTATAAGAAAATGGATAATCTCTGAAGCTCTAGTCTGATACAATCTCTGGCGCCTTGCTCCTTCAATCAATTGTTCTCTGATTTGAGAAATATGGCCGTTGAGACTTTGTAAGATTTCTGATTTTAAATCTTTGGTTGCTCGGTTAATTTTTCTTGGTTTCAACTGAATTGTTTTTGGTCTCGATACTTTTTGTGCCGATGATGAATTGGTGTCTAATATAGGGTAAATAGAAACCCTGGATATTCTCTGATTTCGTCGAATTGACTTGGCTGATTGCGTTTTCCCCTTTTGACATGCTCGACTTTAATGATTTTTCTGATTGAAAAATATTGCCTTGATTTCCTTGATGAATTCGGATGTGATTTTGTTCTTGAACTTTGGAAGAAATTCAATATGGTTTCCAGTCCCTGATTTTATGTCGACAGTTTCTTTGTTTGCATTTGAATATCTTCCCATAATTGTTGCCATTACCATTCGTGGAATTATTGGGACATATAGAAATTAATCTTGCCCCATTTGGTAATTTCTGAAAAACAATTAAATTATTTCTTGCCAAACAATGAAACATGATTTTGATCCCCTTTTTATTCCTTGTTTTCGATTGCTTGGTCATGATAACTTGCCATAAAAAATTACTGTGATTTCTGCCAATAAATGAACACTAATTTCTTTACATCACTGTGGCCATCCTTTTGTGTGAGTGTTTGAGTTGATACATGCATCAAGTGTTGACTGTAAATCTGTGTTGCTTGCCTCCTCTTGTATACCAGTTTGTATTTATGCATTGCTGCACCAACTATTCATGCATGCATATGTTTTACAAACAGTTTTGACTTCATCTCTATGCTCCTTGTGTATCCAGTTTGTTGCACCATTCTGAATATCAGGAAATACAAGAAATTGTTGCATGCTAACATCTTGGAATGTTCATTTTCTGTCACATGTATTTAAACTTGAAATCATGATCATGCATGATTATTTTGTTGCCAAGTTTGCTTCATCCCAGAAACATTATTCCATATATGATAAAATCCAATGCATCAATCATGTTGATTCACTGGTCCTATGCACGGATTTTGGAATTTAAAAATTCTTGGCCCATCGTTGAATTTGTAATTGCCTTGATTACTTCAGTAAAACATATTCATCAAATCTGTTCTTTCTATGGCCACTTGAAAATTGATTTGCAAATTTCTTGTATGATTTCAAATATATCCCCTTGCTGTTTTTCTTGTTGTATTTGTATACATGAGTTTGGTCATTTCTGTTCTGGACACTTGCTTGAGCTCCTTTATCATTTGCTGAAATATTTGATATTAAATCGGCCTTGTTCACTTTGACTGGCCTAAGTATATTTGCACTCAAAACTTTAACATGCTGAACTTTGATCTGCTTTATATATGAAATGCTACTTCGACTTGCACTATGCATGCTTGTGTTGGTCCTTTGCTACTTAGTTGAGACCCTATTTTTGCTGTCATGATGTACATGGCCTTGCTTTTGAACATCTAAAATACTGTTTTGAAATGAGTCATTTGCTTGATCTTGTAATGTTGTATTTGCTGTTGCCATGAGCCTTTCTTGCACCATTTACTGTGAGCTCGACCATTATAATATGTTGCCACGCACCATTGTGTTTGTTCTTGATATTGCACTGTGTCGAGCTTGGTCCATGTGAGTACTCCACAGCTGTATACACTGATTGGCAAGGCAGTGCACACGTGTATTTATACACGTGTGTATTTGCAGCCATCAGAAAAAATTTCCTGTCCCTGTACATATACAAACTGTCTGTCTAGACACAGATTTATCAGATCAAGTCATGAAAAATGATGAGAAACACACTAGAAATCTGAGGCAAATAGTAATTTTAAAAATAAAATTTATATTCGCATATGTTCAGTTTAAATTCTATTGCAGTGTACTGTGTGTGTGTGTTTCATTGTGACAGGTATGAAGAAGATGACTGGACTGACAGTGAAGTGTTGTGAAGACAGAAGACTAAAGACTGAAGACAACAAGAAAGTGTTGAGTATGTAAATAAGTGAATGTAAAAGTGAAACTGAAAATGAGTGTCTAATTGTTTCTACAGTGAGGAGAAAATGAAAAAAAATGAGAATGGTACTTTTATTTGTAATAAACAAGGTTGATTGAAATAAAATATCATTTTATTGTTGTCAAACAAGCTTGTCTATTTTATTCTGTTTATATACAAGTACAAATATGTGAAGTGATTAAATAGTGGAGTTAAAATAGATGTACTGTTTGAATGTTAGAAATATAATATTCATATTTTAAATAAAATACTGTAAATATTTGATTTTCTGTACAGATGTATTTTATTTAAATATAAATATTACATTCCTGTCTGTGATGTAAATATAGAACAGTACAGTAACAAACACATTTATAAAATATATTTGGTTGTTATCATCAAACAAAAATCATATAATTGTGTATACAACACCGTTATATACAACAATCTCCCCCTTTTGATGATGACAAACAAATAAAAGATTTTGAATGGATTAAATGTGTTTGTTCGTGAATATTTGAACTCCCCCTATTTAAATAAATGCTCCCCCTACAACAGAAACTCCCCCTATAACTGTGCATGAGTGAAATGTATGAATAAATTTTCAAAATTAAAGATATTTATAAAATATTCACTCATAAGTCAAAATTAAGTCAAAATCTAATCCATTCTCCCCCTTTTGTTATCATCAAAAGGATACAGATATTAAAATACAGATGAAAAATGACTAAAAATATAATTTCAGCTTAAGAGGAAAAACGGTCATCATAAATTTCAATCAGTCAAACAAAAATCATAATATTTCTAAGAACTAGTGGCATATTTCACATTGCAGAGAATGACGGATTTACGATGAAATTTATATAGACGGGGAGAGTTATAAAAATGATTTCCAATTATTTTCAAAGAATTTTATAAAAAAAGAGCACAAAAACAGTGACGGAAATAATTCAACTTATGTGAGAAAATCGAATAATCTCAAATCCCAATACCTATCAATCAACAAATCATAATACGTCATAAAATTTCAATACATTTCACATATTAGAAAGATGGATTGACAGGCTGGGTTTTATACACTGAGGAGAATT
This sequence comes from Allium sativum, assembly GCA_030737875.1. Taxonomy (NCBI): domain Eukaryota; kingdom Viridiplantae; phylum Streptophyta; class Magnoliopsida; order Asparagales; family Amaryllidaceae; genus Allium; species Allium sativum. The sequence goes on along the minus strand of CM060926.1, from coordinate 889,764,333 downwards.
TCAGATTAATTTCAATTTATAGCACATTATTTCCTTTATCTTTTTATTTTATTTAAGAGCACACTGACCACGCATAACCAGAGCTTGGATTTTTAAATGGGGTCAGCCGCAGCTTAAATTATAAGTTGTCTCTTAACCATGCATGACCAGAACTTGGATTTTTAAATGAGGTTAGAGCCACTCTTATATATTAATTATATTTTTATCATTTTCATCTTTATAAAGGAAAAAAAACCTCCTCGGTATATGAAACCAATTTGGATGACAGAAATGTGGTAGGCACAGAAATGGACAGTGAAATAAATTTCTAAATTAATTATATTATGAAATAAGCTCGACTGTACAGGGATTATTGAAAATTTTCAATTCTCACTAATTCTGAATAATAATATAGTCCCATTTCTATCACAAATAATTTTCACTGTTTTAAAACAAGATGATTTTTCCTTTTTTTTAAAAAATAAACTCTCCACATTAATATAAAATCATGATGGATGACAGACGGGTGAAAGATAAAGGAGATGGTCGTGAAATAATTGCCAGTTCAAAGATATTATAATAAATATTCAACCATCATGAAAATCCAAATAAAATCTCCTCTTGTTGTGAAATATACTACAGTCACAATTCATCACAATTTCAAAAACTGATAATAATTTTGATGAATTATAAACACAGCACAAATTGGATATTGATTTCAATTTCTGAATGAATAAAAAATAAATAATTTTAAAACTGAAAATCAATTACAAGAGGGAAATGAAGATCTATACAAGACATGGGAGATTAAAAAATATACAAAAATCAGTACTACAAAACTGATACCACTTGGTGTCTTTATTTATGAGGATGGTAACAAGACACTGGAGACAAACAAGAATATCATAGATAAAAGAATTATAAAGTACCAAGCCCAAACGGACGAGATAATAGATTATGCACATGTATCAGAGCAGTAAGCATGTGATTCCAGAACAACCATTTTTCAAAATAGTATCAGAGCAACACAGAACATAGTTTCAAATCATACTTGTCAAGATGATGGCCATATATGATGATTTATGATCTAATGATTAAAATATTGTTTACTTAAAATCATTAGAGGAATATGAAAATATCAGAATTTAATGAATCAATCACACCGGATTATAAATTTTTGATTCGAGATATGTGTGAGATTCAATAAATCAATAATTTCAAATGATTTTAAACAAACAAATATTTAAATCAAGTAATCATGAAATAAGAGTGAATTTCAAGACCAGATTTTCCAAAGGAATTTTTCACAACAATTTCTAAGGATAATTTCAGATCATTTACATCAAATAATTAGGAGATATTCATGATTTATGAATAAATAATTTATCTGAAATCACTTGAATCAATGTCAAGTTTATGATATAATGAATTATTCACACAAGATTGATAATTTCAATTTTAGGAGGTGTGCGATATTCAAAATATCAGGGATTTCAAATGATTTCAAACAAATAATTGTCAACAAAAAAATGATCATGAATAAAAGATGGATTTCTAGATGTATCACTGATTCAAGATGAATCAAAAATATTCAAACCAGTCTGAACAATTCTGAAATTATCACTACTGACAAATAATAGAGTGCTATAATGAGTAAATTTTCAAGTCCGTTCTAAACTGAATTAGAAGAAACTCAAAATAGCAGAGATGTGTGATATTTCAATAATATTTCAGATCAAAAAAAATTCATATTAACAGTGTTCAAGATATAAGAAGAATATGTTAACACTGTTAGGAATTCAGAAAACGGAAGGTGAGCTTCAAAAAACAATTGCAGATATATACAAGTTTAAATTTAAGATCTGGAAAAGATTAACAATATCATACTTTCAGTAAAGCAAATTTCCAGACAGTCACGAGTTCTGCAACTGGACGTTAAGGAATCCCAAGAGAAAGGATATATGGCAGTGACAAGTTAAAAAAAAAATAGAAGAGCCAGAAGGATATAGAAGAAGAAATAAACAAGAAAATTAAAAAGATATTTACAAAGATGAGTTCAGAGATCATACCTGAGATCAGTGTAAACCAGAATCTCTGACTCAACTAGTTTGGCTAAAGGAACCGAAAGTGATTCAATGATATGAAGCAGTTTGAAGCCAGTTTCTCTTTCTGCACAACAGTTCCTCAGCCTCCTTAGGTACCTAACAGTTTATAGGATCGAGTGGTCTAACAAAGTTTGTAAAACCACTTACAGTTGTGTTCACATCTTTTGGTACCCAAATCTGTTTATATAACAAACCATTAGAATTAACTTTCGTACCCTTAGGAACCCAAACCTGTTTGAACTTGACGAAGCCCGTTTTATTTTTTGGGATCCAAGAATGTTTAAATGGTTTATTATAAAATGATTTCTCATCACAATTTTGATTCAAATAACCTTTGAAATTATCAAAGTTAAAATTATCAAAACAATTATTTCCAAAGCAGTTTGTGGGATTGTTCAAATTATTTGAATTTTGTTTCCTAGAAACATCATTTTTCCCGAAGCCAAGACCAGATTTATTTCCACTAGAAACTTGGTTTTGTAACAGCATATTCAACGATTTTTCCCCATTAGAAAATTTATCCAATGTTGATTCCAATCATTGAATTTTGGATTTTAGATCGCCATTTTCTTTTAATAAATTTGAGCAATTATTTATAGCGATCATCTGTTCAGCATTGGTCTATTTTAAAACCAAATTCTCATTTTCAAGCAATCTAATTTTGGCTTGAGATTCCGAGATTTCAAGTTCAAATCGTTTTTGTTTTTCAGACTCAAAAATCTTGGATTTTTCAATCTCATTTTCAAGTTCCTTCAAAATCAAATCACTTCTCACCAAATTTTCATTTTCAGCAATCTCAAATTTGGAACTTATATCAGTCTTAAAAACTTCAAATTCCTTTTGTAGAAGATTGTTCAAATTTGATAACTCAATCTTGTTTTCTTTTAAGATCAGAATTTCCTTTTCAAACTTTTGAATATTTTTATTGAGATGAACAAGATTGGTTTTCAATTTTAAACAATTTTTGCAATCTGAATTTGAAGAATTTTTAAAATATTCAAGCTGTGATTCCAAATCATCAATTTTGCTGGTCAACCCAGTATTCCTAGATTTCAGAGATTTGTTTTTAGATTTGAGTTTATCAACAGATTTAGTTAAATCAACACACATATAAACCAAATCTTTGTATCAGAAATTTTCAACTTCAGCATCTGTTGATTCTCCATCATCTGATCCTTCTGAATTTTCATTTGTAAATCCTGTTAAACAGAGTTCTGAATCTGAGTTGACTTTCTCAGGTTTTGAGCTGCCGTTGTCAGATTTTCCATACTTCGTATTGAGAGTATCCCAGATTTCCTGTGCAGATAAACAATGGCAGATAAGATTAAACTGTTCAGTACTAAGATAATCAAATATAATTTTCATAGCACGGGTATTGAAAGTAATATCTACACTATCAAATCCATGGATAACAACATTCCAACATTTAATATTAACAGATTTTAAATAAAATTCCATTTTGGATTTCCAGTTTAAAAAATCTGTACCATCAAAAATATTTGGAATGTGACTGGACTGACTCTCAATGGACTGATAACTAGGAATCGCCATTGCTCTAGAGTTAACCGAATACCTGGCTCCGATACCGAATGTTGGATCTAGATTAACCCTAGAGGGGGGGGTGAATAGGGTTTATCACAGTTTTTATCTAGGTATATAATATTCAAAATATCACAGCACAAATAATGATCAGAGTAAATAAATGCTGTAAATAAATAACACACAGATATACCCAGCTTCAGCAACCCTACCTACTGCTGCATTCCCCAAGGTTTTTATTATAGAATTATACGGACTCCCGCATACACAAACTTACAGACTCGCGACCCTCGCTAACCGCCTACACAGTTTTGTACACTCGCAATACCTGCTGTTGTACTAACCCTATACTAAAAACCCTGACTGATCTTTGTCCCCAAGATCAGATTTTCCCTGCCTACAACCCCGTAGTCAGTAACCCCTAGTTTGACAGACTAGTAAACCGTTCAGATTGGTTTACAAAAGAAATTACAACAAAAATTACAAAACAAAATATGAAACCCTAGTTAATAAATATCAAAAGGAGTTAAATAATTAAAGGGTCATCCCCTTTTCACATATGCTTGACCTGCCCATTCATTATTTCCTTTTGCCCGATCCCTTTGCTTCTGGAAAAAAATGGCGGCTTGTTGATACGAACTAGGGTTTCTGGAAAGGATGCCAAATCGATTCGATGCTTATAAGAAAATGGATAATCTCTGAAGCTCTAGTCTGATACAATCTCTGGCGCCTTGCTCCTTCAATCAATTGTTCTCTGATTTGAGAAATATGGCCGTCGAGACTTTGTAAGATTTCTGATTTTGAATCTTTGGTTGCTCGGTTAATTTTTCTTGGTTTCAACTGAATTGTTTTTGGTCTCGATACTTTTTGTGCCGATGATGAATTGGTGTCTAATATAGGGTAAATAGAAACCCTGGATATTCTCTGATTTCGTCGAATTGACTTGGATGATTGCGTTTTCCCCTTTTGACATGCTCGACTTTAATGATTTTTCTGATTGAAAAATATTGCCTTGATTTCCTTGATGAATTCGGATGTGATTTTGTTCTTGAATGAACTTTGGAAGAAATTCAATATGGTTTCCAGTCCCTGATTTTATGTCGACAGGTTCTTTGTTTGCATTTGAATATCTTCCCATAATTGTTGCCATTACCATTCGTGGAATTATTGGGACATATAGAAATTAATCTTGCCCCATTTGGTAATTTCTAAAAAACAATTAAATTATTTCTTGCCAAACAATGAAACATGATTTTGATCCCCTTTTTATTCCTTGCTGTCGATTGCTTGGTCATGATAACTTGCCATAAAAAATTACTGTGATTTCTGCCAATAAATGAACACTAATTTCTTTACATCACTGTGGCCATCCTTTTGTGTGAGTGTTTGAGTTGATACATGCATCAAGTGTTGACTGTAAATCTGTGTTGCTTGCCTCCTCTTGTATACCAGTTTGTATTTATGCATTGCTGCACCAACTATTCGTGCATGCATATGTTTTACAAACAGTTTTGACTTCATCTCTATGCTCCTTGTGTATCTTGTTTGTTGCACCATTCTGAATATCAGGAAATACAAGAAATTGTTGCATGCTAACATCTTGGAATGTTCATTTTCTGTCACATGTATTTAAACTTGAAATCATGATCATGCATGATTATTTTGTTGCCTAGTTTGCTTCATCCCAGAAACATTATTCCATATATGATAAAATCCAATGCATCAATCATGTTGATTCACTGGTCCTATGCACGGATTTTGGAATTTAAAAATTCTTGGCCCATTGTTGAATTTGTAATTGCCTTGATTACTTTGGTAAAACATATTCATCAAATCTGTTCTTTCTATGGCCACTTGAAAATTGATTTGCAAATTTCTTCAATGATTTCAAATATATCCCTTGCTGTTTTTCTTGTTGTCTTGGTATACATGAGTTTGGTCATTTCTGTTCTGGACACTTGCTTGAGCTCCTTTATCATTTGCTGCTTGTATTGGTACTTGGTCTTGTGCACATGAAATATTTGATATTAAATCGGCCTTGTTCACTTTGACTGGCCTAAGTATATTTGCACTCTGCATGCTAGTTCGACTTGCACTATGCATGCTTGTGTTGGTCCTTTGCTACTTAGTTGAGACCCTATTTTTGCTGTCATGATGTACATGGCCTTGCTTTTGAACATCTAAAATACTGTTTTGAAATGAGTCATTTGCTTGATCTTGTCATGTTGTATTTGCTGTTGCCATGAGCCTTGCTTGCACCATTTACTGTGAGCTCGACCATTATAATATGTTGCCACGCACCATTGTGTTTGTTCTTGATATTGCACTGTGTCGAGCTTGGTCCATGTGAGTGCTCCACAGCTGTATACACTGATTGGCGAGGCAGTGCACACGTGTATTTATACATGTGTATTTGCAGCCATCAGAAAAAAATTTCCTATCCCTGTACATATACAAACTATCTGTCTAGACACAGATTTATCAGATCAAGTCATGAAAAATGATGAGAAACACACCAGAAATCTGAGGCAAATAGAAATTTTAAAAATAAAATTTATATTCGCATATGTTCAGTTTAAATTCTATTGCAGTGTACTGTGTGTGTGTGTTTCATTGTGACAGGTATGAAGAAGATGACTGGACTGACAGTGAAGTGCTGTGAAGACAAGAAGACTAAAGACTGAAGACAACAAGAAAGTGTTGAGTATGTAAATAAGTGAATGTAAAAGTGAAACTGAAAATTAGTGTCTAATTGTTTCTACAGTGAGGAGCAAATGAAAAAAATGAGAATTGTACTTTTATTTGTAATAAACAAGGTTGACTGAAATAAAATATCATTTTATTGTTGTCAAACAAGCTTGTCTATTTTATTCTGTTTATATACAAGTACAAATATGTGAAGTGATTAAATAGTGGAGTTAAAATAGATGTACTGTTTGAATGTTAGAAATATAATATTCATATTTTAAATAAAATACAGTAAATATTTGATTTTCTGTACAGATGTATTTTATTTAAATATAAATATTACATTCCTGTCTGTGATGTAAATATAGAACATTACAGTAACAAACACATTTATAAAATATATTTGGTTGTTATCATCAAACAAAAATCATATAATTGTGTATACAACACTGTTATATACAACAAGAATTTCCTTTACAGCACCTGGCCACCATTCACTTTGAATGCCGCATTGTCAGATCCACCATACATCACACTGATTGACGTCCACAAAAATACTCTAGTTTATTCGGCTAGATAATAACCATTTCTCTGCCATCAACTATGGTACGTTTTGAGAAATCAAAGCATGTAATTCCTTTGGAAATACTCTGTCAGACATCCGTCCATACAAGTCATCCAGGAACAGGATGAACCGAAGGCACTCTCCTACTGCATCCTAGGAATCACCCTACAGATGAGTAGCGAGAAGTCCTTGCAATCCATAGATTTCAATCACGACTGAATCGCTATTGGAATACCTTCGGCCGCTAAACCAGAGAAATCCAATCAGTAGTTCCTCCACTCATGAAGATCAACGGTCTTCAACTGCTCTATCTTCAATGATGTTCTTTCACGTATACGCTGGTCGGGATGGTTTTCGAATATATATTCGATCCCGGTCTTTCCGTACCAACGATCGTATGGGTCAACTTTGATAGTCGGTGTTTTAACTATCAAATAAATAACGGTGTGAATAACATGAGTTTACCAGTGCAGTACTAACACTATATGGCCTTTTTAAAACGATTAACGATATATAATCTCAAACTCTTTAAATATTTCATCATTTTAAATGTAACTCATTTGATATATACGATTTCAAACTTTCAAAGCTATTTCACTTTCACATCATATCAAAATCCTTTATTTTCTTATCGTTTCAAAACCCTTTTACTGTTTTATTCCTCATTTACCATATTGGAAAATGACTCCTCTTTTCCAAGTGAACAATGTTATGAAATCTTCTTTATTTTATCACCTTGGTATAATAACCAACTATCTTAGTATAAATGAAGCGACCTGAACTTCCCCGGTCTCCGAAGAGATGAGAAAGAACGAATTACTGTGAGGACAAGACAAATCAGAACGCAGACGGAAGAACATTTCATTGCTATTACAACAATTCCATCAGATACAAGAATATACAGAGTATAATGAATAAATACATTCGATAAATATCAGAGATTACAATAAATACATAGCAGTGGAAAAATATACAAAGCACAACTGAAGGTGATATACAGATACAGAGCTTTCCGGATATCATTCCAGCTGTAAACCAGGATCCTGTGAATATAAATCTGCAAAACCAAAACTACTAGCTGCCCGTGCGGAAAATAGGGGCACCCAGAGTTTAGGTTAAAACAATAAACTCCAGGTCAGTCATTTGACTGGTGTGAGAACTAAAACAGTTATTTAGAACTTTACTTTAAAAGAGAGTAATTCAAGGGACCACGCCGTATAACACGGAACGGGTTTCCTCCCAAGAATACCAGTGCATAGAATAAACAACGCAATGCTTTTTCGAAAAATGAAGCTATTATAAGACCCAGGTCCCATCACACAATGCAACGCAAGCCGAAGGATAGGGTTTTCCCTTATAATAGCAAAACATGCTTGGTACGTTTTAAAAACAAATCATTTGATACTATAATAAGTGTATAGTGTCAAAACAATTTCAATCATAAATATCAATCCTAGGCGGCATGGGTACCATCTATCATGTCGCCATACTAGTTCTACAATTAAAACAGCAATATCACGTATTGGAAATTGGATTCCATCATGAGTCGAGGCAAGGGGCAAGCTCCTCTCCGCTTCGAGACACTCTAGCAAATGCCTCAGGACTACACACTCTGGGTAACCCTGGATGCTTCAGGGCCGGTCCTCTCTTACGTTTGAGGATTGGCAATTCCTGAACACACGTTTCCCGGTCCTTACAGACCTAAAATCGAGGTGCCTCGTCCAACAACCACATAGGTGAAAAGTATATAAATGTCAGGGCTGGTAAGTCACTGACACCACCAAAGCTAGAAAGAAACGTCGTGCTCTCCCTGTAGTCCGTATCCCCTTTTTAACTCATACCGAGGTGTGAGGCTCGCGAATTCACGTTATACACAAAGCTACGCCACAAAGACCGTGCTTTGATCATCAACCACAAGACTTTTCTTTTCAACAGAAGCCTTGATCCATGCAACTCAGCGTGCCACACAGGCAATTCATGCCATGCGATTGATATCTATCGATATATAACCTCTAAGCTCGTACGTCTCAGAGAAGGGCGTTAAGCAAGAGAATAAATTCTCCGCTGCCAAACAGATATATATTTAACAGAAATCAATCAACACAGAATAAAATCCAATGTCAGACACACAATCCATTTACAAGTTTGTTCTGGGTCTGAACGAAACCGGAGGCACTTTCCTCGCATATCCATCGATCTCCAAGTACGTCTGGACGACCACCAACTATTTCCATCCTCTTGGGTGTACAGCCCAATCAGGATCATCAGTAATCACCCAAATGATGTGAAGACTTCCGGTCTTCAACCACCGTCTTCATCTTCGACTTATCGTCGAATCGGTTATTCAGAATGGGTGTAAACCCGGACTTTCCGAACAACCCGCGTATATTAAAAAACAAATGTTACACAAACACAACATACGCCTCATTCCAATTCAGCAGCCACTAACCGCAAATTTCATATTCTTAGGGAAAGGTTCCCATTAATTTTATCCAAGATAAATCCTTTAAAATTTATCCTTTAATCTTCCTTTGGATGTCATTTCAAACCAAATGATGGTTTTCCAAACTAGTCGAGATTAGCGAACCGTACCGAAGTAATTATTTATTTTATTTCCCAATCCCAACCTATTCATCCCATGAAGCAAAAATGGTAATACTCCATATTTAACACCACAGTGTTATCGGTAAAATTAATTACCATTTCACGTTCAAATCTGATTAGAGATTTAACTATCGCTTTGGAGCAAAACTGGTGATACTCCATTCTCGCTTATTTTCCAAATTTGATAACTTAGATTATCAATGCACATTTCAATCTAATTGCAGATTCATTAAAACTCCTTTTGCTGGGTTAAAGAACTAATGTTATTTAAAACACAGTTCACGACAAACCCAAATCACATTCTATTAATCCTCGGGTTAAAGAACTAGTGTTATTTAAAACACAGTTCACGATAAACCCATGAATCAATTCTATTTAAACCCATTTCAAATCCAATTTATTTATTTAAAAATAAATGGGTTTTAATTTCAGTTCAAAACTAGTTCATTTTGATAAAAATGTATTTTTTATCTTTTCAGATATGGAGTTTTTCATCCCAATTTTTCCCAAATCATTTCTTATGATTTTACACAAATTATTACTATTTTTAATAATTTTATCAAGGCCCATACAGTCGATTTTCAACAACGGCCATCGAACTGCACTTATAACGACCTTTTTCAAATTTGATTTGGACGTATCTCCAAATCCAACTGTTAGATTTTGAATTTCTAATATTCGTTAGAAAGCTCTTTTCGATACGAACCCAACGGTTCCGGTTTTATGAGAATCCAACGGTCGGATCTCCCGTAATGTCCGCTTGAAATAAATGGTCGAAATTCACGAACTGCCGCGGCGTGGCGCGTTCTATTCAGGCCATTATATAATATATATATAATATATATTTCGTCGATTTCTATTTAAAACGAATTTTACAAATAGTTTTGAATTCGTTTTCAAAAGCAATTTCAACTTCCATTTCAATTCAAAGCAAAATTGAATTTTTCCTTACAAATTCGTTTTAAAATTCATTTCAATTCAATTCAAATTTCAATTCAATTTGAATTCATTTCAATTCGTTTTCAATTTAATTCGAATTCGTCTTCAATTCAATTCGAATTCGTTTTCTATTTGATTCAATTCAAATTGGTTTTCTATTCGATTCAATTCAAATTGGTTTTCTGTTCGATTCAATTCATATTGGTTTCCTGTTCGATTCAATTCAAATTGGGTTTCTATTTGATTCAATTCAAATTGGTTTTCTATTCGATTCAATTCAAATTGGTTTTCTATTCAATTCAATTCAAATTGGTTTCCTATTCGATTCAATTCAAATTGGTTTCCTATTCGATTCAATTCAAATTGGTTTCCTATTCGATTGAAATCAAATTCGTTTTCTATTTAATTTAATTCAAATTTCATTTCAAAATATTCGATTTCGAAATCACTTTTCAATATTCATTTTAAAATGAATAAAATCGACATAAATATCGTTTACGTCAAAATGGCGTCAATCTAATCAACACGGCTTCATATATTTCTATTTTCAAATATTCTATTTCAAATATTCTATTTCAAATATTTCTTATTATCAAAATATTTCGTTTCAAATATTTCTTATTTCAAATATTTCTGTTTCAAATATTTCTTATTATCAAAATATTTCGTTTCAAATATTTCTTATTTCAAATATTTCTATTTCAAATATTTCTTATTATCAAAATATTTCATTTCAAATATTTCTTATTTCAAATATTTCTATTTCAAATATTTCTTATTATCAAAATAATTCGTTTCAAATATTTCTTATTTCAAATATTTCTTATTATCAAATATTTCGTTCAACACATGACTAATCTCAACGGATGAGTACTGTCAACACATGAACCTTTATTTTATAGTATTCTTTATTTTCTAAATTGGAATGAGGCCCAATCAATCACCATATAATGTTAATTATATGGATTCCATACAACACATGTATATAATAGCAATGATAAATAATCAACCATCATCCAAAGTGCACTACACTGTATAAGCATCAAATATAGATATCTAACGCTTATAACAGCCTGTCAATCAATCGATCGACATATTTAATCAATCAGGATGAGTGAACTTCAAATTTCATCCCAACACCCGTGTGGGGTTTCAAACAATCAAACACAGATTTTATTTGTGCAGTTGGGCGATGTGTAAAATTTATCGTCCCAATCAATGTTCTTCAAATAGGTGTACATAAACAAACCGTCCGGTTTGTAAATGAATATTTTATTTTATTCACTTCCACGTTAAAAATTATACTTTTAACGATAAAATATTTTATTTCAACCTATGAAAATATTCTATTCAGTTCATTTATTAAATAAAATGATTTCTTTATTTTTTAACTTATTTTAGAAAATTTCGGCGGCATAACGACACGATACTAGAAACGGGACGAGGCCTAGCCTTATCCCCGGTCTAGTGAAGGCCCACGCCATTCACACATCAATCAAATCCATTCCATTTTACTAAACAATTCATTTCAAACCAAATAAACTAACCAACTACAAAACCAAACAATTTAACAAACAAGCCATCCATGTTTTGTGGATGACGGGTGTCGGGTGCTACTAAACACCGTCTGCACCCTAGTATATATATATATATATAACTAGAAAAAGAAATTGAAGAGTGAGAAGTTCTCACCGAAAGCTATCCCAACTTCACGACACTTCATTTATAGAAATCTTCATCATTCTCGCTTCTTATCACTTTCGTTGCCCGTAGCCACTACATATGTAAAAAATCACATTTTTATATACTGATGTCTTTAAAATAAAAATCACATTTTTATTTGTTTCAATTTAAAAATCATATTTTTATAATCACTTCATATATTTAAAAATCGAATTTTTACTTTGCTATTCAATATATAAAAATTGAATTTTTACTTTGCTATTCAATATATAAAAATCAAATTTTTACTTCGCTATTCAATATATAAAAATCGAATTTTTACTTTGCTATATAGATAAAAATTATATTTTTATCATGCTATCCTCTATATAAAGATTTCGCCTTCCTATTTCTAAAAATCTCATATTTTTAAATGTAAAAATTTCATCTTTTCCTTTATAAAAATCTTATCATTATATTTTGTTTTCTAAAACAAAAATATAATTTTCTTTTCTAAACAAAGTGTATTCCCTTTCAAAACAAGGTTTATTTTATATTAAAAAAAAAATTGATTTTTAAACTAATATTTAAATTAAATAAAACAGAAAATAAAATAAAATAAAATAAAAACAAAAAAAACTTACTGTTGTTTGACCTGGGGGGGTGTCGGCGCGAGGCAGAGGAGGGGAGTGCAGCTCCGCCACCTGCGGCGGCGCGGTGGTCATCGGGGAGGGGCTGCGTCGTTGATGGCTCGCTGGGGGGGGGCGACCTCGAATCGGACGTGGAGGGGGGGGTTCGGGGATGAGGGCGGCGGCTGGAGGGGGGCGGCGGCGAACGCCTGGACGCGGCGGCGAGGTTTGCTCCAGGATGGATGCGGGGTTTTTCATTTTTTTTTCCTTTCTTTTTCGATTTCGACTGAAGGAAGGGGGGCAGAGGGAATTAAGGGGAGGGAGAGAGAATTTTTCTATTATTTTTATGTTATTTAATTTCTAAAAGTTGACTTTTACATACGACCTCTAAACGAGGCCCACCGCCTGTCGCCCATAGCGTATTACCCCCATTCCGAACACAATGGGATATGTATCGTAGGCTGATTCGACCGTTTCGATCATTTTTCGTTAAAATCAACATATAACTCTATATATTGAATTTGAACGCGCATTTCTATTTACTGGGGTCGCATACTAACTCAAAAAATTACAAAAAAATATTTTCTAGCTTCGTATTGACGATACGGTCCTAACAAAACTAGTTTCGTCGAATTCTGAGACCATTGGAAAAATGGCCAATTTCTAGTCGATTAAAATCAACTAAAACTGGTCAAACGCGTTTTCCTCTGCCATGCTCACATATTGATTCGAAAAATTATGAAATTTGAAATCTAGCAATAACTTTACATCACGGACCCAACAAAAGTGGTTTCGTCGAAATCCGAGGTCGTTTGCAAAATTTCCATTTTTAAGGGCCTGAATTCCATAGCGACTATTCATAATTTTCAACTGGACATATCTTTTGATTCCCGCTATGAAATTTTGATTTGTCGGATTCGTTGGAAAGATATTCCCAACTAGATCCTATTATTTTTGGTTTCGCTAAAATCTGGATTGCTTTGCACCCGGTACGTTCAATTGAAGTTTGAAATCGAATTGTCGAACTACCGGGCCATTTTCAATTCCTTTTATAATTATATATAAACATTTATATTCTAACGACGACGCGTATAAATATATACGTTCGAATTACATTCAAAATAAATTTTCCGTTATTTTTATTTAAAATAATCTATTTTAAATGTTCAAATTTCGCTAAAATTGCCAAAATAAAAAATTTAAATTGGCTCAGATTTTCCGGGTTATTACAATAAATCATTTGCAAAACTTAGCGTTTCAAAAGTCCTTTTATCTTGGAAATACCATTTCAGATTTTCATAAATCTCTTTGATTTACCTTACTCAGGAAATACCATTTATATAATAAGTCTCAAACATTTTCCCTCCTCCATTACTTGGGTCGTCCACTTATACATTCTCGACCCTTTTTCTTACATTCCGTTATCCTTTCTCGTACGGAACCAGATTATCTTCACCTTCTCATTACGAACTAATGCCACCCTCAGATATTCCCGAAGTCGTTCAAGTTGGGGTATTTAATTACCTCTCAGACCTTGATCAACAACATTCCTACCTTTAAGTAGACATCAGTTGTAATTCAAAACTCGACATTTTTACTAATTTCAGACATCCCTCATGTAATCATAAGCTTCACTTTATACACTTCTTTCCTTGGGTATTCTTATTCTCAATAATATTTCTAAATCCCTTGATAACGAATTTAAATATTCCGTCTCCTTTTCTTCTTTACATAATATATTTGTTGCTCGGATTTTTGTGTCAACCCAATCATGACTATCATATTAACAAACTCCAAATAATTAATTAACGATATAGTTAACTTAAATAATCACTTTTAAATTATCTCCCAAACGACTACCCAAATTTATATCATCAAGTTAATTTCTACTTGCTTGCTTATAAATCTGATAAATCTCAGATTTTCCTTTATAAACTCAATTTATAAGTTCGATAATAATAAATATTTTTCTTTTTACAAATTCTAATTCAAAATAAGTAGATTTAAAAATCCATTTCAGTTATAAAACAAATTTTGATAACTTTAACTCGTTGATTTACGTGACGGTAGATCGATATAGGCACTGTACTGTCAATTACTTCACCAACGGTGCCCATTTGTTTAAACCAAACAAATAGTGGATTTCCAATCAATATTCTACCATCCAATCAAACCAATTCTATTCAAGTAGATAATGACCTCATAACAATCAAGACTGATAATTCAATGTCAAACAAATTATCTCACACTATCACGGCAATTCACACAATCCAGTCGATTGGGTTTACTTTATAACCTGGCCAATACTTTGGACCAGTGATCAAAATAACGGTTTGGTTTACTGAATTTAATCAACGTTTTATTTCAGGAATTAAATCCATTTATATATATGTGTATATATATACGCATATATAAGCAAACATACACAAACAACCATGAACAACCATAACACAAGATAAAACCAACTTATATAAAATATAAGTGGATAGATCTAAGTGAGTTTAACTCACCTGGATTGGTTCGTCGATAGATCAGCCCGTTTCAGTCGAATTAAACTGCATTTAATTCATTTGAAAAAAAAACAGCTGCCTGCCTGCCCTGCTCAGTCCTTATCCATCGCGTAATACACGTCTTTACGGTCCCGACGCTTTCTGTTTCGTCGAATTCTGATTATGTACGCATTCGTAATTAATATTCGAAGTTTTTATAAACATTTAAATTAATTAAAACTTTTAAATAAATTAAAAGGAATGGGCCTTACTTCATTTTCTCTCAGCCCAACCCCAATATAATTAAGCCCGCCTCCCTACTTAAAACCCTAACCATCGGATCCCTTTTATCACAACTCCAGATCCATTCAAACCCTCCGCCGCCACTCACAAATGGGAAAAACCGAAACCCTCCTTTCCTGAAATCCTCCATCGCTGCTTTCCTCAGTAAGATCGGACGCCCTCGCTTCAGTCCTCCCGGTTTCTGGTTGCTCCGCTACCCTATTCTACGATCCCCTTCTTCAAACCATTCGCTGGAACCCCAAATCACCCCCACTCGCAACTGTAATTGAAACCCCATGTCTCCTCGTCGAACAAAATCGCCAGTACTCCATCAGTACCACTCCAGATAAGTGATTTATTTGATTTTTGTTTTACTGTAAAAATTTGTTTTGACTTTTCTTTGTTTCGAATTGGTTTATTCTTTGCTGTTGTGTTCAGAAATGAGATGTATGACCTATATTTATACATGGGTTTGATCATGATAAGAACAACATCCATCTCTATTGTAAAATCATAGATTAGGTTTTCCGCAGTGCTTAGCTTCTTTGGTGCTATATCCCTTTCATTTCAGCTATAGTTATTTGATCAAATTGCAGTACTGATGATGGAGACTTTAATGGTTGCGATGCTTAGCAGTAAAGTGTGAAGGTCTTTGTTGGATTTTCAAGTACTGTTTTTGCTCAATAAACGAGCTGTCCCTATGTAGATTAGGCTAACCTATGAATTGTTTATTCGCATTGTCAATTCCTGTTGTAAGCCATTGTGTTGTTTATTCCTGAAGATTTGAATTGTGACAATACATGTAAGGCAGAACAGTGTTTGTATATGTGATTTTCTGAACATATATATATATATATATATATATATATATATATATGAAAATCTATTTTGATCCTGCAGTTTTGATGGTACCATACGTATATTTGCTTTGATGGTACAATACATATATTAGCATTTGCTTTGCTGTAAAATCTGAGTTTTATGTGGTACCTTTGTCATTGGAATTATATAAATATCTATATATTTTCTAGCTACTTATGGTTGTTCTTCTTTTTCTCTCTTCTCAGATTAATTAGGTGGTGGACAGTGGTGATGGCAGTACCCTAAATAGTGAAGATTTGGTTTGGATTTTCATGTACTGGCGTGATCAGATATAGATCTGGTGCAGCCATTTACTTGTTCATCTCATTTGAGAGTTTCGAAATAGCATTGTAGATTTGATGTATCATTTATTTTTTCCTTTTCATTTCAGCAGTGAATCTTGTTTATGAGATTTGGTCTGTAATATAAATATATTTATATCTGCTTCGATTTGTTCGAGCTATATACATAGATTGGTTTTTCTCTATCTGTTCATCTTTGCGGATTTTATATATAAGTGTGTTTATTCTACTGTCATTTTAGTTGGTATCCAAGATGTTGTCTTTGGGTTTATAAAAAAAACTGTCCATGTTAAACCACAATTCGGTTCATGTTTTAAGAACATAAAATAAGATGAACCATATTATAAAAATCATTATATCTTCCAAATACTTTCTGAATAAGATTTATGGTGATAATGTAAGTGTTCCTATAACAGTTATACTACATTTAAAACTGTTCATGTTAAAACATAAATTCGGCATAACTATTTCCGGCTAGACACAAAGATGAATGTAGGCCTAGCAAGCTCACTATATAAAGTAATATACCCTTAATACAACCCGTCTACTTATGTTTATTAAAGCCATGATTAGGCACTTACTGTATATTAATTTCTTCTTCCCTCTTCCCATTATATTTCAACAATAGATAAAACATTCAGAAAATATCTATATCAAAATTCCAGGTAAGAATTTATATTAAAAATCCAAGTTAAACGGTATTCAAAATATTAGAATTCATTTTATTTAATTAAATGAATCGTTATAATATATAAATGATCCCAAAAATAAAATATATTATAATTTAAATATTTTAATTAAAATGGTCAAATCCCCTTATTTAAACTCAAATAAATATTTTAAATATATAAAATATTTCAAATAAACGGTCAGAAAATGCGGGACATCACAACTTCATTGAAACTCCACCTATAAATACCCCATGGCCTCCATACTTTTGGGGATCGTTTCCTAGCTCCACGAAGTGCTTCCCATTTGTTTTCTCGCTGTTC
The DNA here is from genome assembly GCA_030737875.1 of Allium sativum. NCBI lineage: Eukaryota > Viridiplantae > Streptophyta > Magnoliopsida > Asparagales > Amaryllidaceae > Allium > Allium sativum. The sequence goes on along the minus strand of CM060926.1, from coordinate 889,746,697 downwards.
TTATCCATTCTAGCTTCCATCAAGCCTTCTCCAATCAAGTTTCACCATCAAATCATCCATGGAATCCTCCAAAACCACCCAAGTACTAGAGAGATTGTAGATCTACGTCCATGCTCGTCTTACTTGGAGAAATAGAGCTAGTCCTTGGCTGGTTTAAGTGAATCATAGTATGAAAGAGAGGAAAATGAATGGAAAAGCAATTACCATGTACTTTGTAACAATTGAGATGATAATGAAAGTTGTCTCCATAGTGGACGTAGGCCATTTTTAGGCCGAACCACTCTAAAACCGCTTGCACTTTACTTTTCCATGCCTTTTCATCTTAGCATTGTGTCTGATTATATTTTGAAGTGTTGATAGGCATTTAGGGTTGTTGATACCATTTTTGAAATCAACAAAGTCCAAAGTCGAAACTTCTAATGCAGGCACCATCATAACCAAACCAATAAAACGACAATACGTAGAAAAGAACTTAAGAAATCTTAAGGAGAAAAGCTTCTTAAAGGAAAACAAAGGACGTAGGATGAAGAAATTTATAGGAAAATCGTTTCTAACATGAGACCGTGGGGTCAGATTTTAAGGGCTGGATAGTAATGAAAGAAAAGACAAGCAAATTACCAACTAGAGCAATTAATTGTTACAATCTGAAAAGACACTTACAGGTAAAGAGCCAGTAAAAGAAAGAGAAAAGTACAACGTGCGTAGAAGAAAAGACAAAAGATATGAATCGGCTCATGTTGACTAAAGCTCGATTACCAAGAGAGAAGCAGGAGATATGATGAAATTACAACATAGATGTAAGAACTCGAGCTAGACGACTTGAAGAGTCAAGAACATACATTCATTAAGAGAGGGAAAATGTTAGCACCAAAAATAACCAAAGCAAATCAAGAATTGAAGTTGAAATGAAGGAGTATGAAAGTTAACAACGCCCCCAAAGCAAGCAGTACTGGATCTTCGACAACACCCCTTTCGTAATAAAAGAAGAGAGAAAATGGAATTTTACTCCACCCAGAAAGCCGCTTTCGACCTTAACCGAAAGGGCGCTAGCCTCAAACTGAAAGTCTCTTTTGGCATAAATAGAAAGGGCACTAATTTCAGACTTGAAAACCTTGCAAAAAAGAGAAAAAACAACAAACCAGGGATATGGCATAGAAGAAGTGAAGGAGAAAAGAGTAGGAAGCAGAAAAGCATGTAGTTGACGAAGACCTTCAGTCGTATTCCGAAAGTTATTCTTTCGTAAACAAAAGGGCATTGACAAGACAAATTTATCTATCAAGTTTACTTGGTGGAAATGTATTCCAAAGATCAAGATCGAAAGGAAAGGTAAAAGAGCCGAGGATAGGAACATCAAATAGATCAGGTATCGAAAAGGAGATCTCGGACCTAGCCACATTAATGAGTATGTTGATTAGAAGATAACCGCCACTATAAGACGAGAGTCTGCATACATCTGCGCCTCTCTCACCTATTTAGAATAAAACAAAAGTAGTCTACCCCGGGAATAGTAATAAAGAAGAATAACCAAAACCATAAGCTTTGTATAACCATCAAAAGGGCTTCCAAAGAAATGACAGATGAAGCTTGAAGATCATTCGAGCAATAAGAAAGGACATAATGGAAGGAAATAATTTTCGTAAGCTACCATTGACGAAGCAAGAAGCATAACCCAATATGGACACCCAAGGATCTCTTCAAGGGAACAAAGCAAGGCTTTTGTTCCATACCTATGAGTCCTGAGAAGGGCGAGATACAACAAGCATTGCACAAAACATAGGGAATCTAAATTCCGGACCTCTAAGCCTTAAAGAAAAAGCATGAGAAGAAGGTTCAAAGAGATCCAGAAGCCCCAGGAAGACCATCCCTCCCACATTCAACTAAGAGCTCCCTTCGTCAGGACATACGAAAGCAACTATTTAGGTTTTATGTTGAAAGAAAGCCATCAATTTGCTCGTAAAGCCTTCCTGGTTAAACCATATCAGCTGACTGAAGCGAGCATTTAAGTTGAAAGAAAGATCAGTCCATAGCTATATATAGAACCCAAAATACCCAAAGGAGAGTTCTATTTCCCGGACATCCTATGCATTTTTAACATTTTGTAGTTTCTTATGGCAGGGTCAAACCCTTATTTCCAAATCAACTGGGAGAAAGATCTATAACACGAGATATGATTAATAAAAGGGAATGTGAAACGATTTGGTAGTCATGGTAAATCTTGTTTCAGTTATGTATTATAATTACTTTTTCACTAACGTCGCAGGTACAAAATACGATCTGTGCGTAATTAGAGTTATTTCATACCTAGACCCTTGATCATCTTTAAGATCCTTAGATCATGAGGTAGTGACCACCTTTAGTCTAATGGTTATAGTTATAACCTAATATTTGCTTTAGGCTCTTCCTACCAAGTGACTTATAGGACTTAAATGCTTGAGTAGAATTTGGAGTATATTTCTACCACCTCTACAAATCTTAGGGAAACTAAGGAAGACTCATGAGAACTCATCATTTGGTGATTGTTTAAGAAGAGTTAGTGCCCTTGAACTCAGTTTAGTGATCACTGAATACCAAGTGAGTATTAACTATGAATTTCAAGACACTCTTAAGGAATGATTATCATAAGAGGATAAGCCACTGATTCGAGAAATTTAAATAAGGTTCGCAAATGAATTTATTCTCAATAGGAATATACCTATGGTATTCAATGGTAGTGTTTCAACATGGATTTCACAATATAGAAGTTTCCAAGTTTAAGCTTTGTTCCATCATAAAACATGAAGTTCTATAGGAAGGTCTCTTTTTCGTGGTGTTAACCATAAATTTGGCAAACAGGCGTTTTGTAAAAAAAATTGCAAGTTAAAAACCAGTTTTAAAAATCAATCAGTAAAATGTGATGTTATCTAATACTACTTTTACTAATTGCTTCTATTATTCAATGATACCGCTCGAAACATAAATTGCCCATAGTAGCATTATCTGGTATCTTAGACACTGATTTTCAATCAACTTATAGAGAGTTTTAAGGAAATCCAAATTTGTCAAACAAAGCAGCATTTTCTAACTTCTTATCAAATCAAGGATCGTAAGTGAATTTCTCACATAATTTTATCACAAATAAGAATCTATCGTTTGAGATCATTTGATGATTTTTTTTTCAAAGAACAGACGAGTTAAGATCATGATTAATTTATCGAATGATTTTCAAAATAATTAGCCAAGTCAAGCCAAAAACCTATTAAATTACCATAACTTATCTACAATAGTTTTCAAGTAATGCGCTGTATTGAGTGCATATTTTCAGGAATTTACATGCTGAATTAGCCAAAACTCAAACTAGCAAATTGTGTGAAATTTCATTAGCTTTTCAAAACGTTAAAAAATTTAGAATTCTGAATAATAGAGTTTAAGATGTGATCAAAACACAACACTTTAAGAAATTCTAGGAATAGTTTTTAACCTATACTTCAAATGTATTACTTCTTTTCATCAACTTGTGTTCATAATATGTGAATATTGATAAATATAAAATTGTAGATAATTGAATCTACTTTCTAGAACATCTTGAATTTTGCAATTTGATGTTAGTTAGCTCAATTTATTATAGAAATACTACAAAAATATCAAAACAAACTGTCATTAATAGAAGGAAAAAATATAAACATGAGTTTAGAGATCATACCTTGTTGACACACTTTTTTGTCAAAGCTGTCACACGTCAAGTATTTGGTGAGCGATGCGCTCAAACGTCAAAAAACACGAAGCAGCGAGGTCGAAGTCGCGTCGCAAGCACAAGGAAACCCAAAACCTCTATCACATGGCCTCTTTCGGACCTAATGAACTCTTAGGCAAACCATCATCTGAGCCGAAGGCGAGCTGTGCTCCGAGCCATCAAGTGGGTCCAAGCGCAGCGTGGTGGGGGTCCGGGGCCGGACGCAGCGCTGATTCATCCAATTTTCTCAATGCCAGAAGACCAGATCCCTTCACTTCGGACCAGAAAAACCGCGGATTCCTTCACTTCGCATTCAGAAACTTCGACTCCCTCGACAGAACGACATCGATCCCTTCCTCCATCAAATTCGTATCCCCTGGAGTGGTACGAATTTCATACCTCTCCGTGGGTGCGAAATTCCGCACACCCCTGGTGGGGTGCAAATTAAGAACCCTCCAGGGGGTACGAAATTCCGCACCCCCCTGGTGGGGTTCGAATTAATCACCCCTCCAAGGGGTGCGAAATTCCGCACCCTCTGGTGGGGTGCGAATTTCGCATCCCCCGCTAGAGGGTGCGAATTTTCTATAAGGAGGCCTTTGTTTGGGTGCGAAATTAAGGGGTTGTGGTCATATTTCCTACCTACTCCCACCTACCCTCCTTCCTATAAATACCCCAACCTTTGATCATTTGTATCATTTTCCCTTGGAATTTTTGGACCTTGAGAGCTCCAAACACTCATTAATGCCTTCCAACACCTTCACCATGGCCATTAGAGATGGCATGGATAATTAAAACATGGCATGCATGTTTTCCATCAACACTTGGACATTAACAAGGATTGTTATGCTACTTTTGAACTTCAGACATGAGCACTAAACTTGGATATTGTTGACCAAGTCAACACTTCTCAACGAAGAGGAAGAAGGGTAATTTAGTCAATGTGTAGAACAAACATATATTTTGTTATTCTATTGTAACACTTTGTACTTAGCTATTGTCCGAACTTGTACAACTTTGTAATCGACAAAAGATATAATGAATGATGATTATAAAGTGGATGTAGGTGTTAGTGCCGAACCATTATAAAAGATGTGTCTCCTCGTATTTATATTATTTGTTGCTTATTTGGATAATTATTCACACATACACATTAGGTGTTGGCATGCGACAAATTTGCCCGTCAACATAACTGATTTACCATTAGTGATGTTAACCATTAAGTCCCCAACTTAGCATCTTATGGCTAAGCACATTTAAAAATGCTTTAATAATTATATGGAACAACTTGAATTTTATCTTTCTCAAAGTTGTTACTTAGCTAAATTCGGTAGCTAAATTTTTATAGGATCGAGTGGTCTAACAAAGTATGTTTCACCACTCTTAACATGTTTTAAATGTTTTGCTATCTAAACGCATTTATATTAGAATCCATTTTCATTTACCAATGTACCTTTCAGAACTTAATTTTTTTTTAAACTTGACCATACCCTTTTTGTTTTCTTTTGGGACCCACATTTATTCAAATGAATTGTTTTTATTTCTAATCACTTATTTATCTCGTTTTGTCCAAAATTTTCCACAAATCATGCATTTAGGAATTCAATTGAAATTATCAGAATTTTTCTTTTTGAAGTGATTAGATTTACCAAACCAAGTCCATTCTTTTTTCAAATGAAAATTTGATTTTTTAACAACATATTCAATGATCTTTCTCCATTTAAAAATTTAACCAATATTGATTCAAGTCATTGAATTTAGATTTTTGATCATTATTTTCTTTCATTAATATCGAACAACGACTAAAAGCAATCTTTCTCTTTTCAAGATCGTTTTGTTTCAAAAACATATTTTCATTTTTAAGCATTTAGATTTTGGCCTTAAACATAGAAATATCAGTTTCAAATCGTTTTACGCTTTCCAATTTCAAGTTTTTCAAACCTTTAACTTTTCATTTTCTTTCTCAAAATCATGATTTATGAATAATCTCATATTTAATATTTTCAAAATCACGCTTCCGTTTTCTGGCGACTCAAAGTTAGTCTTCAATTTCAATAATACATCATTCAAAGACTAATACATTCCGTATTGTAAATTCTACGGAAGTTTAACCTTTTCAGGTTTGATTTCTAGCTTATTATTTATATGGATTAGTTTAGCTTTTCGTCAACGTAAATTATAGTTCTCTATTTAAGACTCTCAATTCTCTTAGTGAGACCATCACCAAAAAGGTAATTCTTTAAAACTAAAATTTGTTATCTTGACCGATAACTGTCGATATTTTTAGAAACCGATTGGGCCATAAAGCATAAGTCAGCTTCTTCTTTTTCACTATCAGAGCACTCGACACCTTCTTCTTCATCCCATGTTGCAACTAAGTCTCTTCCCCCTTTCTTTTGTTTATTGAATATATTTCCTAGGCAGTTTAGTTTAATTTAACCAAGTATCTTGCAGTTAAGACAAATGAGTTCATTTTCTCAGAGTCCTTTGAATCACATTTATTTTCTCATGGAATTTTCTTTTTAGTATGAGCTTAATTTGGTCATCTTTCAGAACGATTCACCATTATGGCAAGTTCTTCAATTGGATCATTATCTTTGCCACTTTCAAGAGTACTATTTAGAGCTATATTTTTCTTTAAATTAGAACTATTATGTTCTTCTCTAGCTTTTAGCTCCATCTCCCAGATTTCCTATCAATTCTTCCAAGCTCGGTTTACTAAGATCTTTAGACTATTAAATGGTAGTCACTTTTGCTTCAGAACTCATCAGTAACACTCTCAATATTTTTTGAACTAATTCCACTTCTGTATAAATTTTGCAGAGAGCTCTTGCATTATAAACCAATAATGAGAATTGACTATACATCTCTTTTGTATCTTCTTCTTTTTGCATTGAGGAAATTTCATATTCAATGCTAAGACGAGCAAAACAAAATTGCTTTACTCAAGATGTCCCTTCGTGAGTGGCTTCCAATTTGTGAAAAATTTCCAATGCAGTAAAATAATGAGATAAAATTCTGTTTTATCAAGTGCGTATATAAGAGAATTCATAGCTTTTGCGTTAGTACAAAACCATTTCTTATCGATCGCATCTCACCTACCTTTAGACTTTGGAAATTCCACCCCATTGATTGTTGTTGTGAGAGAAGTGTAATCTATTTCAATAATATCCCACAGATCATAATCATCAAAAAAAAGTTAGTTTTCATTATAGCTTTCCAATAAGAATAATCTACTCAATTAAACATAGGTGGCCTATCTATGAATTATCCATCAGAAAAAGCATTATTTAATATATTCATGACTCTATAGTTTACTAAATATCTATTGTAATACCATTTGTAGGGTCTAAATTAACCCTGTGAGGATGAATAAGGTTCCTGCAATCTTTCACAAAGTAATAATTAATAATAAATAACATAGATAAAAACTAAGTAAATACATAAAGTAAATGACACAACATATACCCAGCTTCAGCAAAACAGTGCCTATTGCTACTCCTTAGGCTTCTACTATGAATTAGACAATTTCTTCCCCTGCAATCCCTCTAAACTCGCTACTCTTGGTCACTTTATTATTCTTACCCTACGCTCAAAACTTATACCCTAAAATTTCTACTGGGAGTTAAATAATACAATGCTTACATAACCGGGTAATTGACTATCCCTCATCTAGTTGTCCTAACCCTACATTCGATATCCTGCCACAACTTAATCCCCTTTATGAATTCTCAAACTTCAATCCTGGTAGTTTGAAACCTATTTAGTTAAATCTACAGTCTAATGAAATAAAAGTAATACAATGCTATTAATAAAAACTTAATGACCTAAACCACTAATAACTGAACCTAGTTTACAAATAAACCAAGGCAATAAAAACATTGGTATTTCTCTTTGATTTATGATGTGCTCCGTTCTATTACATCCTTCAGTTGGCTCCTATAAAAAGGTATTGTTACAGACACTCCACTTTTGATTAAGGGGCATTACGCTTGAAATTCGACAAGATGATACCAAACTTTAAAGCAGAATTCGGTCGGGATTTTGTCAAATTTAGGTCTGAAAGTCGAAAAAAAATCAACGAAAATGATAAAAATCAAAAAATCAATGGGACTGTACCAAATTTTCATTTTTAGCCGTAAGTCCCTTAACCAAAAAGGAAGTATTAATAACAATACCCCTTTAAAATAGCTTGTTTCTTCCGTTGAGAACTGATCGACTCAATTAAATTTATATGCTAGTTTTGGCTTCTCTTTAATGGAGATCAACTCTGAAAATTAAGGTTTTTTCCAATCCGCCTCTTTCTCTGTAAGTTGCTTCGAATTGAATACTAATGGATATTTTTGGCTTCTTCGAGCGATGGATGTTCAATGCCTGTTGAAGATGTTCAGGAGTTCATTGTAAATTAATAAATTGGTATGGTTGTTCTCTTTTGTTTTGCTCTGAGTTTTGCTTAATCGAACTCCTCTTCTTTGTTGCCACGCCCATTCCCCATCATGAAGTGGGTTTATTTATTGGGTTTTAAATGCTTTATTCTCTGATTACTGAATATGGCATGGTTATATTGATTTGGTCTTCTTTCTGAAAATAAGAGATAGCATATATTTGTTGATCTATAGAAAGTCGGTTCGCTCTTCTTTTCAAAAATAAAAGATTGCAAATCTCGCATATATTTGATTTTGGCTTTATGGATAATATTCTTCGGCTTGAAGTTCTTGACTGTTTCAAAACATGTTTCCAAATTAAAATTCCCTTTTTTCTTGTTACTTGTTTAGCCATATATACCTATTCGAATTTGAAATTGCTTTGCCTTTTTTCCTTCTGTTCTTCACGGATAAGAACATGTGTTATATGATTTGCTATTCGTATATTTGAACAAATACTTCACTTATGTATACTTTGAACTATTGTAGTTGTCACTGCCTTTTCGTTAAAATATTTTTGTAGTTCTCTTTTCATTTCTTCAATCTTTGTATTTCCTAAAGATTCGCACTTATTTGATATTTCAAACCTGCAAAGACTTGTAGTAAATTTGTTGTCTTACCTTACACTTACTTATATAGTTTAATTGCTGCTGGCCTGCAAGCACTTGTGTTGTTCCCTCTACCATATGTCAGACCTCTAATCTATGGCATTTTACTTGTTTATTTATCATGCCATGATAATGATGTTACTATTTTGTGCATTATTTTTGTGTATGTCCATGTTAACCATATTCGACGTCCTTATTGTCAGAATTGAAATGTTGGTTTTGTAATTTTGTTTGGGCTGTGTTCATGTTGTTGCTTGAGTTCTTGGTCATAGTCTCATATTTGTGTTTGCTTTTGTTGTGCTACTATATTTCCATGACTTTACGTTGTTAACCATGACTTGAAATCTTTGGTTTTGACTTGAATTCTCTGGCATAACTTGCAATATCTCATATTTTCTGGTTGACTTATTGCTTACCATAAGCATTTTTCTGCTATTTGGTTTCACCGTCCGATCTATGCACCTGCAATGTTAATTATATAACTGTATATACATACACATGTATAGTCCCTATGCATTTTAGAATTTGTGGATGCCAGAATTGTCTGCACAAGGTTGAATGGAAAGATTTGACCTTTGCTATCCATGGGAAAAATACTTTGTGCTCGTACACTACAGTATTTACATTGTATCACTATAAAAATTATACGATAATTGAGTACATTTATACATATGCTTGATTGGCTCTGTGTAGAAAAGTGATGATAAACAACCCAAATAACAAAGGAAAATATACTTTAAATATTTTTACTTAAATTATTTCTTTTCCAATTTACTACTTTTATTTAATTTAACTAGTTCAACGGACGATTGGACAAAAATTGAAGCAAGTGGTTAAAGACTGAAATTACAGTGAAAATATGAGTGATGTGTACATGTATATAAGTGAATGAGTGCGTAGTGAGGAATCAACGTATATAAGTGGAATGTAGTGAGATAATGTATGTATAAGTGATTGTGTAATAGAGAATAAACAATATAACTACTATTGGAAAGTATAACAAGAATATTTGTTCGAATAAAATATTTGTTCAAAGAATAATTTTGAGTCAAATATTAATTTTTTATAAATAATAATATTTTTTATATGCATAGTAGAATAGTTCGTATATAGACACATTTATTAAAAAAATACACATGTTTGTTATCATAAAACAAAAATCATATTAGTAAATTCAAAACAACATAATTGCCAATTCAAGGACATTGATCCAAATAAAGAGGAAGAGCTAGGTACCAAAGGGTGACCGCTAATGAGACACCACTAATGATCTTGATTGATAACAATGACCCTTCTAAGGTCTTGAAAATCGAATCCCATCTTGGAACCCTCTAGGCAAGGGAATTGGCTAACTTTCTCTGCATAAACCTTATCTGTGTTAGTCTGGAGCATGCAGACAAATATAGGATATCGCAACCATTATGAGTCATTCGCTCAACTTCGATCCTAATTATGTCTCAGTAAGAAAAAGAGGCATAGCTCGGCCCTGAACAATTGGCAGCATTGCAGGAGAAGGTAGAGAAGCTTAAGAGCCACAGGCTATATCCTATCTGGATATCAAATCTGGTCAACGTAAAGAAGTTTAACGTAAAGTAAAGGACATACATTGATTTCTCAGACTTGAACAAGGCTTACCCCCTAAGATAGTTTCCCTCTTCCCCGAATTGACCAGCTCTGGACTTGGCAGCTCGGCACGAGCTTATCACCTTCATGGATGAGTACTTCAGAAGCAATCAGATCTCAATGCATGTGCCTGACCAACAACACACTAGCTTTATAACAAACCTTGGGCTGTATGGTTATGTTGTCATGCTATTTGAATTGAAGAAGGCCGGAGTGACATATCAGTGGTTAGTTAACCGAATGTTCTAGAATCAGATTAGGAGGTCAATGGAAATCTATGTAGATGACATGCCCATAAATTTGTAACAATCGACCAAACATGTTGATGAGCTAGTAGAAATATTTAATATTCTCCGCTAATATGGGATGGAACTCGACCTTTTGAAATGCCCATTTAGCATTGCATCAAACAAATTTTTGGGTTTCATCGTCAACTCTCGGGAGATTGATGTTAAGCCTGAACAAATAGAAGCCATACGGAACATTCAAGAGCCTAGGAAGATTAGATATAAGTAGAGTTTGAATGGGAAGGTGTTAGTTCTGATATGATTTATATCCAGAGTCATCGACAAGTGCATTCCCTTCTTTGGCCTGATAAACCAAGGGAAATACAACTTTGCTTGGATGCCAAACTATGTCGAAGAATTTCAGAACTTGTTGAATCACATGGAAACATCTCTGATAATGGCAAATCTGATCGCTTACGAGCACTTACTTGTGCATATGTTGATATCCCTTGTATGGCATTAGCTCAACACTCGTTCTTGAGGAAAATAATGTCCAACAACCAATGTACTATATAGGCAATAGATTGACAGGGACAAAGTATAACTACCTAAAGATTGAAAAGCTCTCTTATAGCCTCGAGGAAGTTACGTCATTATTTTCAAATACGTCCCAACAAGGTGTATAATGACTAGCTGCTATAACAGATCCTTCAGCGAGCTAGGGCATGTGGAGATTGCTTAAGTGGAACATTAAACTAAGTCAGTTTGATATTGTATTTAATCCATGGAGGTCTTTGCAGAGGCAAGAACTAGCAGATTTCATAATGGAATTTACTGCTCCAAAGGATAATTTTGCAAAGGTTGAATCATTAATGGTCATATGGAAACTATTCACTGATTGAGCTCGTAGCGATCGACGTTCTGGTACCAGAGTTGTGTTATTAATATCTGAGGAAAAATCGATCTGTTATGCATGAAATTTGGATTTCATGGCAACCAACAATGAAGCAGAGTACGAAGTCTTGATTATTGGGCTCAAAGTCACTAAGGAATTTGAAGTAAAAGTGATTGATATCTTCTGCTACTCCTAATTTATTGTCTTTCAGTTCAGGATGGAGTTCTATACCAAGGTAGCATGACTTGCTGCCTTTCTTGATCGGGTTGAGGAGCTATTTGTTTGGTTCGATTACTATAGCATCTATTATATCCCACGGGAACATAATGATAGAACCGACTCTTTAGCTATGTTGGACACTGGATAACCATGCATGTTCTCGAGTGGCATAAAAGTTGATGACTTTGAATGGAATTATAAGAAAGTAATCTAAATTTTCACTCATATACTTGAGCTTTTAGGTAGTTAGGGTAGAGAATATCTAGACTTTCATACATGCAATGGATATTGTCGGACTTGCCTAAATAATAGAGCATCATTTCTTATAAGATCAATAGTTTTGAGTTAAAAATTATGGTTCAATAAGATGATCGTAGACGTCCATAAAATTGTACTTTGTTTCTTGTTTTCAGCACTGTACCTCTACTAATATCAATGCACAATTTCTATCACATTGGATACACTGCACTAGTTCATGCATAGAGGGAGTACGAGTTAATTACTCTAGCCAGTAATACTTTTTAGGTAACATAGCAGTTATGCCAGGAATATATCATACCAAAGTTTCTGAGGCCAGGAAGAGATATGTTTTCTATCAACATCTTGGCTCGAATCTAATTCTCGTATCGAGTTGGATGAAAATTTGCATTTTGTGGTTCAACCTCATGATGAAGAGGCAATCGCTTCAACATTTAAGAAAGAAAAGAGTTTAGGAGATGAGAAAGTTATAGTTGATGGAGATGGAGGGGGTAATGTACCTGGAGTTGGTCTGCTTCTGATACTTTTCCCAGGACTATCTTCCTAAATGATATAATCAACTTTGGATCTTCATTAATGGATGATCCGAAGCTGAGAAGGTTATGTGCAAAACATAGGGTTCCCTTTGAAGATGTACGAGTACCATCTCAAGGCAAGATAGCTCGTAAGACGACTATATGACTTGCAGCCAACAGATGTTCATAGTGGGATACATTCCTTCATTTAATTCGCTCATTCGGAGTTTCGTTCGTCGTATGAGACTAGCTCCTATGCATCTGCATCCCACAACCTATGCTTACCTCTACGCTATATACATACATTATGGAGATCATTTTCATCGAGAATGCACCTTTGAACACTTCATTTTTTTTTTTGGAACTTTAAGAATCGGCTAGACACCCGTCCTTTACTTACTTTGACGCTATCTCGGGTAACTGAGTCATAATGGACAGGTATAACAAATTGGATGACATAAAACATGACTAATTTTATGTTCCATAACTAGAGGGCTTAGTTAAATGGTGTATCCTATGTAGTAAATATAAGATCATCATTTATTTCTTCCAATTCCACTTGAGTGTTCCTGGTACTCTGTATCCCTTTGTATTCGAGAGTCCGGCCATGCCTATAGTCAATATCTATCGCACGACTTTGGCAACTTTAAGAAATGTCCGGGAGACAACTGCATTGCTGATGATTTCCTACATCATTTTCATTTGAGCAACTGAAATAGAAGCTTAGGAATAGACGGTACCTAAGCTCGGGAAGCCAAGGCCTCAACTGCTATGCCCCTAGATAGGGGTCCAGTGGCTGTTGAGCCCTAGGTTTGACATAAGTCGAGGGCATCGTAAAGGGAGCAGCTACCTTTAGGTCCAGTCGAGACCCACAAGTGGAGAGAAAGAGAAGTCTGTAGAGAGAGGAGTCGAGGAAGGGCACAAGTGTCCCCTCTAGAAAATTTAGCTGTCGAATAGTCTTCTACGAAGACTCCATCTCTTGTCAAGTCCCTGGTTCAATTCACCCGATCAAAAGGCACCGAGTCTACTTCATTCTTCCCATACTCTAAAGAAGAAAAAACTCCAGTTAAAACTAGGAAGACGAATCCGACAAACCTAATTCCGGGCTCGGATCCATTGGGGGGATCGCTAGAACATAAACAACATGAGCACTGCATATCACAACGTCTGTCATCACATGTTAGTCAAGTTTTGACTTGAATGTCATTTGTGAATTACAAGCTCAATGACGAAGGGAAGAAAATACAGTAGGCATCTCGGCTCCCGTCTCTCCAGAAGTGCCCACTCACAAAAGTTCCTTTGAGCGTGAGCACCAGGAGAAGCGTGATCAGTAAGAGAGGGAGAGCGAGTAGGAAAAATAGAGGGGGCATGAAAGAAAGGAGAGGGAACGTGAACGAGAGAGGGTAAGGGAGCACGAAAGAGAAAATCGCCATCATGATTATGCTCCCCGTTCCCACATTAAAAGCTCTCGCTCATACGAGAAGGCTTCCAGTGAGCATTCCTAAGTCTGGTGTTCATCACACCTGAAACTTTCCATTGATCCAACTCAGTAATCCGAGCCGGTTTCTTTCCAAGATAAAGGGGTCGTGATGTCCAACAAATAACAATGGAATAAATATCGAGCGAACCTTCCAAGAAACATGAACTCAACATTAGGGGTGATCATTACTTGGTAGAACCAAATAAACCAACCAAGCTAATTTATTTCTATCGATTTGGTTTGGTTTTCAAATTAGATTAGCCTTTAATCAGTTTGTAAAAATATTAAGTTTGGTTATCGATTTAACCAATTAACCAAAATTTTATTATATTTTCAAAATTATCCATATGATAATAAATATTTTATGTTAGACTAGTTATCCAAGTAAATTTTAATCATCATGTTTGTGTCAAATTACTTTTAGAAAGCATAAGAACCATAAATAATAATACTCTACTCAGATATTAGTGATCTATTTTAAATTATAGTTAATATTGCAAACATAAAGTCTAAAATAATTTTAGTTTGGTTAAATCAGATAACCTAATTTGGTTGATTTGGTTTTCATTTTTATCAATTTTATTTTGGTCTGAAAATTTTCACCATCGGATAAAACAAACCAACCAAACGCTCACCCTTACTCACCATCGAGTAGCGCAAGCAAGAGATAGAAAAGGCCTTTCTTCAGCATTATTTTTCCAAAATTCAGTTCTGGACTTAATTATCTACATGCAATTCCTGAATCTTTTGCTAAAGGACCGGGATTGAGAGTCGACGACTAGCTCTTCCAATATAGAGGGATAGTCAAATATTCATGGGGATTGTTCGAAGTTATTAGAAGTCTTGAGCTTGACATTGATAAATATGAACCAACTATGGGATTACGACAAAGAGAACTTGGAGAATAATATGGAGGACTTAACCGATTACGAGGAAAGACTTGCTGCATCGAAGAATTCTGAATAAAAAAACTCAGATGACACTCCAAGAGCTTCATGCAGGGTTTGCTGGTGAGCTTAATTTATGGTTGCCCAAAGCAAAGTTGATTGAGGATGAGATGAAGCTGGTCAAGAGGGAGAGTATTCCTCTAAAAGTCGAAAATGAGGTAATGAAGAAGGAGAACCAAGCCCAAGAAATCTAAAAGATGAAGGCTTAACTGGATGCATCTAAAGAAGCTAGGAAGAAGGCGAAGGAAATGCTTATGCCGCCTTTCAGTCTTTTGTTAACTCCCAAGCTTAACATGACAAAGAAATTCATAAGTTCAAGGCTAAAGCGGTTGAGATTGAGTGGTTGGAAGAGGAGTTCAAGTTATGTCCGAGTCGTCAGGTGCCAGGATTTGACATAGGTAAAAGATTATCCTTAGAATTTGGCTGACACATTGGACCAATTCTTGGAGCAAAATACGATAGTTTCTGGGGATGGTTCAGTTAATGAAGAATAAATAATCGAGGGCCAAATTTCTAAGGATAATTATTCTGAAATCCTAAATGAGGGCCGACTACAGACGGAAGAATAGGGTGCAGAGCGGCTTCAGATTAAAGGCAAAGCTGTAATAGAAGAGGGCTTCTGCATAGCTAAAGATGGTACTACTTCTGCCCAATCAACCGGCCAACTACTCATGCTTTGGATCTGCTTGCATCATAAGTCATGGTGCCAACATCCGTTTAGGGCTTCAAAAGGTAAAAAAGTACAATTCAAATGAAGTAGGCTTTGGCGTACATAGGTCTCTGACTCCAATTCCTGAGACAAACACTCTGGTGACTCCTCGTACCAGTTCCTCAGAAGGTATTCCTTTACTTTCTCCATAGTTTAAGCAAGTTATCACAACAAATTGCCAAGGGGGTGGGGGGTGGGGGGGGGGCTACCAGTTAAGAGACCTATTATCCTGCAAGGACTAGAAATTGTTTTCTCTGCCTGCTTTAGGTACAACACAAGCCAAGGTAGCTCCAAGGGCAAAAGAAAAGACGACAGACGAGCCCCAAGCTCCCACTCGGTGATGATGTACCCAAGGAGGGGATGACATAAGTTATGAAGAACAAAAATGGCAAGCAGGACCATGCCAAAGAGGACAACAACGGGTTCTAAATTAGTGGGACTGGAAGGTCAAGTTCTTTGAGCATGGCTGAACTAACGACATTGCATAAGGGGAAGCTTCTAGTGCTTAAAGTCAAATCAAGGCTTATCTCAGTCACTCCTTTATAGATTACCCCTCCTTCCGATAGCTCGCAGTTACGAGTATCTAGTACTGGTATGTCGTTTGAAGAAATCAAAACCATTGGGAGTGAAAAGCGATCAAAGAAGAAACTTGACCAACCTGTACTAGGTGCTCAGGAGTCGCCTAGAAAAACATCCTGGAAGCATCTACATAAGGAGTCCGAGTCAGAGTAAATGAATAAGAAACCAAAGACATAGTGGTTTACTGTTTTTCTAATTCTTTCTTTATTGGCCTGCGGTGGTTTGTGCAATTGCGAGCCTTGCTTATTGACTTAGTTTCTGTATAAACTTGCATTGTGAGCAAAATAGTTTGTTTGTTTGCAAGTTTATTTCGCTCCCCATTAAATGTACTTTTCTTTTATTAAATCCCGCTTAAATCATAAGCTTCTTCGCTTAAAATGGGTAGGTGTTTTAGTCTGAAGTTAATGTATATTCCCCCAATTAAATTTGAATTGCACGTCACATCAGGGGCATTCTAGAAGTTAATTTAGAATCCTATGCTCATGCCCCTAGCATTAGAAGGTTTGTGCCAAGTCCATTGGATGTTCGTTCCTTATACTTTACACCCTCTTGCCATTAACTCAGGTTAAATTTATGGGTAAAGCAGTCTTAAGTCATAGCGCGTTGTTTACACTAACCCAATTATTTTATAATCTTTTCAACTTATTGGGAGTTAGAGTTAGGGGTGAGAATGGGTTTTTCACATTCGCTTGGGCATCGTTCCTTCACTCTGGTCTTCGAAGTAAGGACCCCCACAAAATATTTAAGTCATATTCGAACTTAGTCAGCTTTTACTGGAATACTGCGGTGATCAAGTATGCTCGTCGAATTGTGAGCTAGTGAACGTCATTTAGGTCGTCAATGACAACTTTCGCTCAAAACGTTGGCATGTGCCGATCGTGACACTACACTTGGCTATATAATCATAAATAGTCATAGAGCATAGAAAGTGCTTCTATTTATAAGACAAAGGCAGCCGGCGAGTCATGCCTAATAACATATCCAAGATATAAAATGCAATTTATAAAGGAAGTTAAAAATAAAATTTTCAAGTAAAATAATGTCATAGATGCTCGATGTTCCATGCTTTTGGTTGTCGGTCACCATAAACAACCATTAACCTAAAAGCTTCATTTTCTAGTTTCACTCGAATGACATAGGGTCCTTCCCACTTTGGGCCATATCTATTGGGAAAGGAAAGCCACATTTTAGGATAAGATCGCTATGATAAAAGGTTCTAAGCTGAATATTTGTGTTGTATTATCGGATGAGTCAATATCTATGTGCTACGGCATGCAAGTCAGCCTCTTCTATCTTTTCGTCAATCATGTCAAGTGATTCCAAGAGAAGCTGCTTATTAGTCAAAGAATCATTGTACATATTTCGGTAAGAGGGGACTTCAAGTTCTATTAATATGAACACTACGGAGCAATAGGACAGTGCGAATGAAGTGTGGCTAATCGCTGACTTATGGGTTGTTTGGTAAGTCCAAAGAGCTCACAGCAGTTTATCAACACATTTTTCTCGAGCCTTCTGCGGTCGTGTCTTCAAGATGGACATCAAGATCTTGTTCACAACTTCAACCTTTCTATTTGATTGCAGGTGTGCAACTGCAGTATACCTTTTCTCAATGTGATGATGTTGGAGAAACCCTTGAATTTTGTGTTGTCAAATTTGGTCTTGTTGTCACATATAATATTTCCGAAGATGAAAGTTGATCACCCTTTTTGTAGAGATCATGGTCAACGGTTAAGCTTCAACCAACTTCATGAAATAATCACCTTCCATGATTGGATACATTGCTACGCCCTTGGATATCGTAAGTCTATCAATGATGTCAACTCCCCATATACGAGAGGCCAAGGACTAACCACTTGAGCTAGTGCAGTCAGCAGAGCTCTTAAAACCTTGGCTAACCTCTAACATTTATCGTAGCGTCATGAGCAATCAGTCGCATCTTAGTTGACAATTGGCCAAAAATAGCTATAATGAAGTATCTTCTTCGCCAACATTTGCCCTATGGTATGATCGCCGCACTTACCTTTGTGCACTTCTCACCACACTTGTTTGGCGTTGTAGTGAGCTACACAACAAATTAGGGGTACTGAGAACCCTTTTCTACACAACGTGTCTCTTTGCATTATATATCTCGAAGCTTGATGCAGGAGAGCACTCTTCTAGTTCTTTTACTCTGGTAGGGTTCCATGCAGATGTAAGTTATTGATGAGAGTCATCCATGGTTCCCTCTCGGGCTCGACATCCATGATTTTCTTCTCTCATTCTACTCCATAAATCCCAAATTTGAATCAGTTTTGGTATGTTCAAATCCAGTTGTTTCTTGTTTCTATTGTTATAAAGTTTCTATTTTGAAAGTCATGACCGAACATAGAATCACTTGGTCATAGACATGCCGGAGGTGGTACAAAGTCACCATGGCATCATGAGGAGTAGTAGTGCGAGGTAGATACTGGCAGCGCAACAGAATGAAGTCACCGATTAGTGAAGAGGGGCAAGGAGAGATATGTAGGCTTCGAGGAGATGGTGGAGCTGTACGAAGGAAGTGGAGAAGAGTTGGAGTAAAGGGCCTCGATTGGTTTTGCAAATAGTCAGTCTGGGGGATCGAGCTAGGAAAGTTTGTCCGGAAAGATAGATCTTGATTTGATTGATCTGGACTTGATCGATCTAGATTTGATCGATCTAGTTCTTGTACTTGACCCACACTTCAATATTAGTAATATGATTTTTGTTTGATGATAACAACATGTATATTTTTCGATAAATGTGTCTATATAAGTAATATTCTACTTTGCATATGAAAGATATAAATATTTGTAAGAATTAAATATTTAACTTAGAATTTATTCTTTGAAAAAATATTTTATGCGAACAAATATATTTATTAAACATTCGAGTAACACCCATATTGTTTTCTCTCTATTACACAATCACGTATACATACACTACCTCACTGCATTTCATCCATGTACATTGATTCATCGCTACATACTCATTCACTCACATACATGTATATATCACTCATATTTTCACTATAATTTCAGTCTTCGACTATGTGCTTCAATTTCTGTCCAGTCATCCGCTGAACCTGTCAAACACGAAAAATGGATTAAACTATAAAAATAATTTAATATGAAAATATTAAAATTTTATTTGCTTTAGTTATTTAGGTTATTTATCATCACTTTTCTAGATAGGAAAATTGAGAATATGTATAAATGTACTTGAACAACGTATACTATTTTTAGTGATATAATGTGAACACTATAGTGTTCGAGAACATAGTATTTTCCCACAGACAACTGCAAGGGTCAAATCTTTCCATTCAACTCAATGCAGTCAATTCTGGATTTGACAAATTCAAAAATTCACAAGCATGATACATGTATACACATACATGGATATGTGTATATATAAGATAAATAATTAATATATGAATGTGCATAGTTCAAACGGCGAAACCAAATAGTAGACAAATGCTCATGGCAAACAATAATTCAACTGGCAAATACCAGATATTACATGTCGCATCAAAGAATTAAGGTCAAACCAAAGGTTTCAAGTCATGATCAATATCATAAAGTCATGGAAATATAGTTGCATAGCAATAGAAACACAAATAGAAGACAATGACCTAGAACTCAAGCCATAACATGAAGTCAGCCCAGAACTAAAGTACACAACAAACATTTCAAGTCTGGCTGCAAGAATAGGGGACATGGATAGCAAGGACATACACAAAAAGAATGCACTGAATTGTAACATCATGATCATGGCATGATAAAAGTACAAGTAAAATGCAACATATTACAGGCCCAACATATGGCAGTTGGAACAACTTAAGAGCTGGTAGGCCAACAACAATCAAACCATAGAAGCAAGTGTAAGGTAAGATAGCAAAGCTACTACATGTTTTTACTAGTTTGAAATATCAAACAAGTGCAAAGCTTTATGCACTAAAAAGACTGAAGCCGTGCAAAGACAACTACATCAGTATTTTAACAAAAGGCAATGATAACTACAGTAGTATGAAGTATAAAAAAGTGAAGTATCTATTAAAATTTACGAATCAAAAATCATATAATATCTGTTCTTATTAGTGATGAACACAAGGAAAAAAGGCTGAGTAAATTAAAATCGATCAGGTATATATGGGTAAACAAGGAACATTCAAAAAGGAAATTATCATTTTTGAAATATGTTTTGAAATGGTCAAGAACTTCAACCCGAAGAATATTATCCACAAAGTCAAAATTAAATATACACGAGATATGCGATCTTTTACTTTTGAAAAATAGACCGAATCAACTTTCCATAAATCAACAAATATACGCTGTCTCTTATTTTTAAAAAGAAGACCAAATCCTCTTGACCAAATAATAATTAGTAATAAAAGAATAAATAGTTTAAAACCCTATATATAAACCCACTTCATCGTCTATAAAGGGCGTGACAGCAGAGAAGAGGAGTTCGATCAAGCAAAACCTAGAGCTAATCAAAGGAGAAAAATTGTACCAATTTATTAATTACAGTTAACCTCGAAACCTACATTTCAAAAATTATTGAACATCCTTCGATCAAAGAAGCCATAAAACAACCATCAGTGTTTCAATCAAAGCACTTATAAATGAAGAGGTGGATAGAGAAAACCCTAATTTTCAGAGTCGATTTCCATTAAAGAGAAGCCAAGACCAACATATAAATTTAGTTGATCCGACCAACTCTCCAGGGATGGAGCGGGCAATTTTAAGGGAGTCGACCAAAGGATTTAAAAGGCTAGAGAACTTTAAACAATAAAGAGGAAAACCTATGTTTTTAGTGTCTTGATTTATTTATAAACTAGGTTTAGCTTATTAGTGGTTTAGGTCTTTGAGTTTTTATTTATCGCATTGTATTACTTTAGTTTGATCAAACTCTAGTTTTATTGCAAACTACGAGAATCATAGATAATTCGGAAATCAAAGTATAAGGTTGTGGAAGGGTTTTAGGTATAGGGTTAGGACGATTAAGTAAGCGGTAGTCGCGAGTTTACCGGGTTATGTAAGAATTGTACTATTTAACTATTAGTAGAAACTTTGCGGTATAAGCTTTGAAGATGGGGTTAGAACAATCAAGTAAGCATGAGTTGCGAGTTTATAGGGATTATTAGTAAAGAAATTGTGCATACAGGAATACATGTTAGATTAGACTTAATACGCACATTAAGTAAATAACATGTTATGAAAATGTAAGTACCAAATATATGTTAAGTAAACTGAATTACTATATTATATATATACATCTGGGCAAGTGCGTGTTTTGGGGAAAGGGTTGCATACATAATAATATTTACAGAAAAATGTAACATTACAACCATGCTTATTAATGAACTTAAACCTGCTAAGTTAGAACCTGATTATTAATAAGCTAAGAGGTCCCTCGTTCTGCTGTCATATAGGGTTTAGGGGACTCTTAAATCCTAGTTACTTGGGGGCGCAAGCTAGGGGGTTGGCTTGTGTCAATCTTGCTGTATGGAACCCATATCTGTCAGTATCCCTATTAGTATTTTGTTAGAGGGCCTCACACTAGGTAGGGGCCAGGGCAAGCTTTACTAAACTGGATAGTAAGAGGTTCAAACGGGGAAGGTAAGTACAGGCACGTTCCAGTAGAGTCATGAGCGTGCATGGGTCCGATAGGGAAACTAAAATGTTGTAACACCAATAAATAAATTTGAGTTCTATAAGTTACTAGGTTAGGGAGTGATACACCCTTCTACCGAGGCTGACATAGGATATTTACGTCGTAGGAAGCCAATCGCTTGGGTAGTAATTAGGGTACACCTAATCATGTTATGTAATTAGGTTAACACCTAATCCTGCTATGTAATTAGGGTTCACCAAATCCTGTTCCTGTTGAGTAATTAGGGTAACACCCAATCCTGCTTTTAATCGTTCTATTGATCCTACTATTATGAAATCATGTTCCTGTCATTTAATTAGGATAATACCTAATCTGATATTCTAGCAGAAGTGCAAAACAGTCAATCTACCTGATTTGATTTCTAATATTATTGTTATCATCATTGTCTTTTATAAGAATGGCCAGTCCTTATTACCAGTTCATATCAGCTAATGTTCACAATTAGAGATGTATAGACACCTACCATTTTATGTTACTAGAACCACTGTTTATCTGTTTGCTTAACTCAGTACGTTAGGAAGTTAATCACAACAGCTCACAAGACTTTATGTCTGAACCATTTCCTTTCTTCCTTTCTCGTTCTATCCCCAGGCTTATCAGGAGAAAGTGTATAACTCTGGTTTCTTTGTTAGCACTGTCATGATGAGGTTGTAAAAGTTAGATTTCTGCTTGTTCTCTTTCCAATGTTAGGTTGTATCTTTTTGACTATATTTGGGGATAATAAAATTTTACTCTAATATTGTTTTTGACTGAGGTTTTTGAGACATGACATTTTATAACTGTTTGATTAAATGGAAGTTTTCTTCCATTGTTTTCTTCCGCTGTTAATTTATTATTATGTCTTATGAAATCTTAGTCTCTATGATGTTTTCTGTCTTTATACCTACAATGCTCCGTACTTTCTTAATGAAATCCTCATACGGGTGACATTAAGGAATACAGGGTGTTACGTTTTATATCAGAGCCTAAGGTTACCAAAATCACTAATGTTTTGTTTTAGAAGAAAGTATTTAATAAAAAATGCATTTTTCAGAAATCAGAAGCTATTTTTGAAAATAAAGTATCCCCTATAGTCAGTTACAACCTTTCTTTGATTCTTTCTAATTCTTTATCTTTTTAGTTGAGTTATAAGACATTCTATCTAAGCTTTCCTTTATACGTTGAAATTTGGAATAATGGACAAACCAATTTAGCTTAGTAGTTGGGAAGAGTCAATGTTGAAAAGGAACTTGTTGCTAGACAGATATTAAAAAGGGTTAATCAAGGATAGAGCTACCTTATTAGTTTAGTGGTAAAAAAAGGATAGTTTGGAAGATAATAAAAACCTATATTAATTGGTTAAAGAAAGGGAGGTGTATTTCTGTAGTTTGGTTTAACATAGAAAACGTTATTGCAGGAATGAAAGGGTTGGTGCAGGATAAGAATTTTATCGTATTACACACTAACCACCAACTTAATGATAATTAAAAAGAAATATCTTGCAATCACATGTTTCTATAAAATACATTTTTTGATGCTATGGAAATAGATTTTTATATGTTTCCGGTAACTAATAAATTAGGGAACTTCCAAAAAGGTGAATTTAAGGATGGTTAGTAAAAGATCAACATGAGTATATTAATGTCTAAAGGATTATGGGGAAGTTCAAGGGAAAGGCAAGGCTTGGTGAAAGAAAGATTGTTATCTATCTTTAGTTCTCCTATTTGGTTTAGGAATATTTTTTCCTTTAATGCATTGGCTGTATGGGGCCTTAACCATGATAAGTTAAATCTTGTAGAGCGTCTTTATTATAGGCTTGATAGGATGGTCCTTTAAATATAGGGTAAATCCCTGAGGGTGTGATGATAGCATTAGTTACTATTTTGCACATAGGCCTCGTAGTAATCTCTGAACCCCATAAGGATCGGCTTGATTATCAATATATCTAAGGTCAGTCGGGGTTGAAACTAAAATCATGATGTTTGGGGCATTTCTGGGTATGGATTAGGTTGCCATAATCAGGCCTCATATGACATATTAATTTACAGTGAGAGGATGAATTATGAGCTTAAAATATGGCATAGGCTTTAATATGACATATGGACTTATAGGGAAAAAGCTACAGGCCTAATATCTGTTAAGTATTTCTGGGGCTGTTTCGATTTTAAAAAGAAAACAGTTGGGCTCAGACTAATTTTTGGGACTTCTTGTGAGCCAAAGGGTTAGTCATGTTGATATTCTTAGTACATCTCTAGGAAGTATCAGTTCAGTTTCTTTGTTCTTTGCATATTTCGAATAGTAAGTAATTGAAAGGTTTTCTCTAGGAGAGAAAAAGAGATTGGTTTTTGGATCTGTATTTGTGGCAATGCTAAATCTGCAACATTTTTTATAAAGCACATGGTGTAAGTGAGAATTGAGTTTCATGGTTTTGAGTAGAATCTTTCCTAACTATGGGAATATACCATTAATGGATGGGTTGGAAGCTTAGGTAAGCTATCGGTATAATAAGTCGCCTCAGACATTGGAAGGAAAGTGGGTTTTCATATGAGTACTCAAACTCGAGTATTAACTTGTAAAGAATTAGTTTGATTGGAATAATTTACTTCCCAAACCCTATCTTTTGAAATTTAGTGTGGCCTTTATGTTGGAACTGTCTGGATGAGTTTGTAGGAAGTAGTTGGACTTCGATTGTATTGGAAAGGTTTTCAGAAAAAGCCAAGTAAAGAAATTTTTGAAATAAATGTGTTCCTAGGCAAGAATTTAACAAAGAAGTGTTTTATGGAAACTTGTGGAACCGCTTTGAGTCGAAACCCCATATGTGTTAAGTTTTAGAGAACAAGCATTTTGAATGATTAATATGTTTCGATATGAAATTTGTATTTTTAGAAATTTCATAAAAGCAACTGTATATGTTTCAAAAAGAAATTTTTGCAACTAAAATTCTTCCTATTAAGATTTTTTCAAATAAGATTCTGGATATATATATATATATATAATGGGGGCGGGAAGTAAGTCTTTATGCTGATGGACAATATAAGTGGAATAAACCAAGCAACACAAGATGGGTAAAGTAAAGATTTGAAATGTGGAAAGGAGGAAAAGAATGACTTTACTTGTAAGGTTAGGGTAAGCTTTTGGATTAGTTTACCTGGAAGTTTTTCTCCGAAGTAACTAAGATAAGTAAGACGAAAGAGCTTCACTATGGGATTCAAGTTTCTTACCCATATTCTTTTGACAAGTATTTTTTTTCCTCTTTTATATTCTATTTATCGCTTCTTCTTTTGATTTGGGGCTTCTATCTAGTATATCCTTGGAAAGTGTAGATCTTAGGATTTAAGCTTATAAATGATCGAATATGGATGAAACATTTGTTTGAGACATTTTATGATTGATGGTTGCAAGTTCGTGCAAGTGTTTGCTAGTGGTTGCTAGTGGATGTATATAGACACACATTAGTCACTAGATCTGCTCGAACACTTGCATATTGCATATGGATGTGTGCACATTTTAAATCTTTAATGGATGAAAATGGTTGAACCATCACATGGATGTTGAATTTGGTGAATGGTTATGTACACATATAG
This sequence comes from Allium sativum, assembly GCA_030737875.1. NCBI lineage: Eukaryota > Viridiplantae > Streptophyta > Magnoliopsida > Asparagales > Amaryllidaceae > Allium > Allium sativum. The sequence continues at coordinate 889,721,271 of CM060926.1, read as the reverse complement.
AATTTATATGTATCATTAGGATTCTTTTCCAAACATATTGGATACATGGCACAGATATATATTGCATTAAGGAGGTCAACAGAATCAGTAGACTGCCTGGATATTGCATTATCCTAGGGACGTATACACAACACCTTTGCATATGTTCATACAAAGCACTAGAAATTTGTAAGGATAAAGGATGCATGTGGATGATGATTGAGTAGATGGGTGTTAGCATTCATAGCATTCTTCTAGCCTTGGATATTTCGGGGACGAAATCCTTTAGAAAGGGGAGAATGTAATAATCCAAATTTTTTTAATAAGTAATTAATTAATGGATTAATTAATTAAGGTAGAAAAACGATAAAATGAATATTACTTAATTAAGTAAAACTAACATTACCATTGCGTTCATCTTGGAATTGTGGTTCGGGTAGACCCCAAGTTTGTGTAAAACGGATAACGTACGAAGAAGTTATGAACCTTAGAAATTTGCATACATATAAGTGGGTTACATATGAATATAATTCAAATTAATTCAAACCAGAAAATAAAGCACATAAAAAACCATTAGGAGACGACCCATAAAGGGCCTGGGTTGACCTATGGGTCGACCCAAGTCAAGTGGGCTCGACCCGACCCACCCAGATCCTGGGCAAATACCAAATTCTATTGTTTGACTGCTTTTGTAGCTAGGTTTATCGCTGACTCAGCGCTACATGTATGGTCTAGATTAAAAACCTAATGTCTAATGGTTAAGGGTTGGCTCTGTTAATCTATAAAATGGGGCTCTCTCTCTCTTACTTTGTCTACACAAAATTCTTGCACTATCCCTGCCTCCATGGCATACTCTAAATTAAAATGATAAAATAAGGAGACGTTATTGAAGTCTAGATTAACAAAGAAGATTCAAGTTCTGTAATCGACCTCCAATCTTGCAATCAACATAAAGGTAAAAGTGGATTGTCTTCTACAATACCTATTTTAGAAGGTTTTCTAGATCTAAAACTATGTGGGTTTACTGTGATTATTCAGACTACTTCTAAGTTAAAGTTAAATAGGTATAATATTTGTTATAGTAATTTAATTGATAGTAAATATATTTCTGAAAAGTAACAATGCTTATAAGATTATATGTTATATTGATTACTGACAATTGCCTATTCATTTTCCCGTTGTTTTCTTGTATGTGCATCTCTTCCTTATCCCCATCCTGTTTTTTGTTTTACATACAATATTATATGCCTTCTTGAATTGCATATAATGGAATAACATTAAAAATAAAAAATTCGGCATACTAAAATTTGTACTGTTAATTATGATTTAAAAATGGTAGAATATGTAAACATGAATAGGTTAAGCTCAATTTTATATTAAGTAGAAATGTTATTAGTAAACATGTAATTGACATTAATATGGAATTGAATAAGAAGAACATGATATTTGACACTGATAAGTGAACATAACTAAACATATTAATATGGCATTGATACAATGAAAATTAATTTTTAGGCATGTTAATATGACATTGATTGGGTGAACATTTATTTGACATTAATTTGTAGATATGTCAATAAGACACTGATTAGAAAACGTGTAATTAACATTAGTATGTATATGTTAATTTGAGGAACATGTTAACATTAGAGGGAATATGTAATTTGAGGAATATTTCATATTAATTAGCATTAAAACGGATATGTTAATTCAAGGAATATGTAGTTTGTCACTTATTGACATTAAATTGGGGAGGATACTTTACATAGAGAAAACAAATCAATGTGACATTTATGAGCATTCATGGTTAAAACGTGTCAATTAGAATATTATGTTCATTTAATGTTAATTTGGACAATTATGCTCACTTTGTGTTTATGTTCATATATCTTCCTTATCCCTAATCTGCTGTTTAATTCATTTACAGCCTTGTTTATATGCTTATTTCTGTACAGTGATTTGATTCTGTTCTTCTCCTTCTCTTTTCCTTTTTTATTTACGTTGAGCCTAGGCCACCGATAGCCTAGGCCGTTCTCGTTTAAGATTGCATATAATTAAATATGGGATAACATAAAATGACAGTGAAAAGGAGAATTTGGAGGCATATTACAAATTGAGGACCTTTTGATTGTAATTTGAGAATATAATAAAAAGGGATAATATGCATACTTGCTATAATTCGGGAATATATGCATACTTGCTGTAAATTGGAAATTTAACCACAAGGGGTAATATGAATATAGGAATACATGTTAGATTATACTTAATCAGACATTAAATAAATAACATGTTATGAAAATGTAAGTACCAAATGTACGTTAAGTAAATTGAATTACTATATTATACATGTACATCTGGGCAGGGACTTGTTTTGGGGAAAGGACTGTATACATAATAACATTTACAGAAAAATGTAACATTACGAATATGCTTATTAATGAACTTAAACATGCTAAGCTAAAACCTGATTATTAATAAGCTAAGAGGTCCCTTGTTCTGCTGTCGTACCAGGTTTTTGGGACTCTTAAGTCCTAGTTACTTGGGGGAACAAGCTTAGGGGGTTTGGCTTGTGTCAATCTTATTGCGTTGAACCCATTTCAGCCAGTATCCCTGTTGGTATTTTGTTAGAGGGACACACATTGGGTAGGGGTCAAGACACGCTTTACTTAAATGGATAGTAAGAGGTTCAAATGAGAAAGGTGGGTACGGGCGCGTTCCGGGAGAGTCATGAGTGTGCATGGGTCGGAACGGGAAAACTAAGATGCCGTAACAGCAGTAAATTGGTCTATGTTCTATAAGTTGCTGGGTTAGGGAGTGATACACCTTACTGTTGAGGCTAACATAGGATATTTACATACTAGGGAGCCGATCACTTGGGTAGTAATTAAGGTACACCTAATCCTGTTATGTAATTAGGTTAACACCTAATCATGTTATGTAATTAGGGTACACCTAATTTTGTTCTTGTTGAGTAATTAGGGTAACACCTAATCCTGCTATTAATCCTATTGTTATGTAATCCTGCTGTTATGAAATCATGTTCCTCTTATGTAAATAGGGCAATACATAATTCTGATATTCTAGTAGAAGTGCAAAACAGTCAATCTCCCTGTTTTTGGTTTTATTGTTATCATCATTGTCTGTTTATAAGAATAACCAGTCTTTATTACCAGTTCATATCAGCTATTGTTCACCTTTAGACATGTACAAACACCTACCATTTTATGTTACTAGAACCATTATTTATCTATTTTACTTAACTTAGTGAGTCGGGCTGTTAATCCCAGCAGCACACTAGACTTTACCTCGGACCCATATCCTTTCTCTTTCTTTCCCCCAGGCCTATCGGGAGAAAGTGTATAACTCTGATTTCTTTGTTAGCATTTTCATGATGAGGTTCTACGAGTTGGATTACTGCCTGTTCTCTTTTCAAGGTTAGGTTGTATCTTTTTTACTATATTTGGCGATAATATTATTTTACTCCGATGTTGATTTCGACTGAGGATTTTGAGATATGACATTTTGCAACTGTTTGATTGAATAAAAGTTTTTTTCCATTGTTTTCTTCCGCTGTTAATTATTATTATGTCTTGTGGAATCTTAGTCTCTGTGATGTTTTCAGTCTTACCTACAATGCTCCATACTTTCTTTATGAAATCCTCATATGGGTGACAATAAGGAATGTGGAGTAGTACAAAAGTGGTACATTCTCTTTTCAAATGTCCTACACTGATTGGTTTCATTCCCACTCATTTGGCGATAGTGGCAATAACTGCCTTCTTCACTCCATTCGTTCTACATTTCTTTCTTTCATGTTGGCTGGTGGTCAATTTCCTCTTTAGTCAGTTGGAAGATATTATATCTTGAAGCAGTTAACATGTATTTCATAGTTGGGTTGGATTTTCCCTTTTTCCTTACGGGCTCGACTTCTGACTTTCTCTTTTCCAGATGCAATCCCATAGTATCGTAATTTTTTTCCCTTTTGATCCTATTACGAAAGTATATTGTGATGAGATCGGATGATGATGCTTCTAACTTTTCTTGATTGGTTTGTTTTTTATCATCTTGGGGCCTGGCTATAGTATCTTTCCATTCTCGGATGAAAGCCTCATAATCCTTTATTATTTATTCTTCAATGAATAAACCTCGCAAGTAGGTTTGTATAACCATTTTTACCCGATGGAATAACCTGTTGCTTTGATTATCAAAGGATGAGGCTGATTCCCATTGGTAAGAGTTCACCTCTACTTTTCTAGAGTCATATTCTCTTTTCAACTTTTGATTAATCATATTCAGAGCTTGCATTTGGAACATATGTTCCTTTTGAAACCTTTAATCCACATCAGTTATTTCCTTCCAGACTAGTTCAGTAGATTCTGGTTCTGATTTGGTTGATTGGACAACCAGACCAAGGAGACTTTTTACCAAGGTTAGCATTTTCCCTATTTCCGACGATTTCTTCAACCTTTCTTTCAATTTTTCTTGGTTTTCCTTAAATTGGCGATAAAAAGGAGTTGCAGCCACATTTTTCTTCCTGGACTGTGGATGTGTCCATATATCCTTACTACTTTTATACATTATCCCACGAGGATGTTTTCTTATTTTGTTGGGATTTTTATTCTTACAACAACCTTTGTCCTTTGATTCATTCAAAATTTTGTTCGAGGTTTCCGCGATCCTTTGTAATCCATTAAGGATCCTTTTATGTTCATTTCCCATTGGTTTCTATCCTCCTAAGGATAAATTCTAGTAGCATTTAGAGAAGAAAAGCAAGATCGGAGGTTCGAGCCCTCCTTCCAACGCTAAAATTTTAGTAAAATTTACGGAAAATACCTCGAAAAGGAGTTCTTTTTGCAGAACTTCATGTTTTACGACAGGAAAAGGCTCGAACTTGGAAATTTCCTATATTCCTGAATCCATGTTGAAATACCACTGCAAAATACCAGAGGTATATTCCCTATTGAGATTAAATTCAGTTGCGAACCTTATTTCAATCTCTCCATTGAGAGGCTTAGCCTCTTGTGATAATCAATCCTTACGAGTGTCTTGAGATTCTTAGATAATTATCTCTTAGGATTCAATGATCACTAAATTGAGTTCAAAGTTGCTAACTTATCTTCAATAGTCATCAAATGATTAGTTTTCATTAGTCTTCCTTGGTTACCTGAAGATTTGACGAGGTGGCAAAAATATACTCTTAATCGTAGTCGAGCATTCAAGTCCTATAAGTCACTTGGTAGGGAAATCCTAAAATAAATCTAAGATTTTAACTATATCCATTAGAACAAGGATGGCCTCTACTTCATGATCTAAGGATTTTAAAGATGATCAAGAGTCAAGGTACGAAATAAATCTAATTATGCATATATTACAATTTGTTCCTACGAAATTACTGAAAAATTAATTATAATACATGATTAAAATAAGATTTCTGATAATTAACTTAATCACTCTAAATTCCCTTTAATTAATCATATCCAATGTTACAAATGTTTCTTCAAGCTGATTGGGCAATTAGGGTTTGACCCGCAATAAATGACTACAGAATGTAAAAAATGAATAGGATATATGGGCCAAAAGAACCCCTTTTATGCTTCTCGGGTCCTATTTATGTATGGATTGATCCGTATGGCGAGTTAAATGCTTTGATTTCGTTACTCATATGTTTCAACCATGAAGACTTTGTGAGCACACTGATAGCTTTCCTTTAAGAGTAAACTCAAATAGCTGCTTCTGAGGGCCTTGACGAAGGGAACTCTTAGTTGAATGTGGGAGAGATGATTATGTAGGGGATCCTACCTCTCTTATAACTTTTTTATCATGCTTTGTCTTTAAGTCTTAAAGGTTCGGAATTTATATTCATTGCCCTTTGTACTGTGCCAGCTGTAACTTGTTCTTCTTAAGCCTTGGTGGGATGCATTAAAAGTCATGCTTTACTTACTTTGAAGGGGTTCTTGGTTATCCAGAGGTTATGCTTCCTGATCTCGTCTTTTGAACTTTCGAAAATCCTTTCCTTCCATTCTATCCTTCTTATTACTCGAATGATCCTCAGGTTTCAGCTGTCGATGCTTCGGAAGCCTTTTTATGGTTTTACGAAGGCTTTCTTGGCTTCATCTATTCTTCTTTATTAACATCCTCAGGGTTAGCCCCTTCGATCTCAATCTGAATAGCTGTGAGAGGCATAAATGTATTAAGACTCTCGGCTTATAGTGGCGGTTATTTTCAAATCAACATACTCCTTGATGCATTTAGGTCTGAGTTCTCCTTTTTCGATCGATATCTGATTTCTTTGGTAGGCCTCTCCTTCGCTCTTTTACCTTTCATTTTTTTATTGTTCTTTTGAATATATTACCTCCTAGTATACTTGAGAGATAAAATTTTCTTGTCACTGCCTTTTTGTTTACGGAAGTCCTTTCGGAATACGACAGGAGTTCTTCATCAGCTGCAAGCTTTCCTACTTTCGGCTCCTATCTTCTTCTTTGTTTCCATCTCTGGCTTGATCCTCTTATCAATTCTTGCGTGGTTATCAGGTCCAAAAGTAGTTCCCTTTCGGTTAAGTCTGAATAGGGCTTTTAGTTTTGAGGCCCATTCCCTTTCAGTTAAGGTCGAAAGAGGCTTTCTGCCAGGAGAAAATTTCCCTTTTCTCTCCTTTTCTTATTTCGAATGGGTTGCTGCCGCAGATCTTGAAATGCTCCATTTGGGGCTCTGTTGGCCTTCGTACTCCTTCACCTTAACTTCAATTCTTGATCGGCCTTTGTAATTTTTGGTGCTAACATTTTACCTTATCTTACTAAAGGAGTGTTCTTTACTATTCAAGTCATCAGGCTTGGATTCCTACATATGTGTTTCCATTTCACTATGCATGCTTTTTAGTACTCTCTTGGTAGTTGGGATTTAGTCAACATGAGTGGATTCATTTCTTCTATCTCTTCTTCCACACATGCTGTATTATTCTCTTTCTTTTGTAGGCTCTTTTCCTCTAAGTACCTTTCCAGATAGTGATAATTAATTGCTCTAGCTGGTATTTGTACCTGTACTTGGTTTGATCGTCTTTTCTTCCACCATTACCTAGCTCTTTAAATTTGATCCAACGGTCTTATATTGGAGATGCTTTTCCTATAAATTACTTCATTCTTCTTTTTTCATCTCTATGTCCTTCATTCTTCTTTAATCAATACAATTTGCTCCTTGGCTTTTCTGAAGTTCTTTTCTTGGCATTGTCGTTTTATTGGTTTGGTCATGATGGTCCCCGCTTTTGATGTGCCTGTATCAGCCTTTGTGGGGAATCTCATTTGCACTTTGAAAGTTTCCATCTTCCTCTTGGCCCCCTGCTTAATGCAAATTCTTGTAAAGTTTCTTGTTCATTCAACAAGAAGTTTCAGAGCTTCTCTTGATCGTTTTCTACTACTAAAAGGACTTCTTCCTAGTATAGTAATTTTATGGCCTTCCCTTTTGATTACTCGCGCCATTTTCTTAATTTCACTTTGGATAATCCTTCCAAACATGCTTATCTAACAAACTTACAATAACATATATAGATATGCTTGAAAAGATCAAATGATTTTTCCTTCTACTTATTTTTAAGGACGATAATTCAGGTTTTTTATGAACTTCACACGTAAATCATTTCAGCAGATTCTATAGGGTATTATTAGTCGTGATTCAAAGTTTGGTATTTGCTTTTATGATGAAGGAGAAAATTGGTCACTTAATATTTCTCTAGTTATTTGTTTTAGAAGCTCCTTGTATTACTTGGGAAAATCAAATTCTGATAGTATATCTTTTCATATGGTAATTTGTATAATTTCTTGTTATAATGTTAACATTGACCAAGGTGGGATTTTGTATCTCTTAATCCAAAGAAGCCATGCTATTTTGGGTTTTATCAAAAAATTCATTAAGGAGTATATTTTTAGGAAGGTTTTTGTTGGTTTCACCCTCGGGTTCCTTCTTACGAATGCTTTCTACGAAAGTTAAATAAACCTTTAATTTATCCCGACTCTCCGATATTCATGAAGGAGAAGAATTTCAACCAAAGATTCTTACGAAAAGTGTTTCCTTTGCACTGGAACGTCATGAGATATATTATCCTCTTCATCAGATTCTTTTACCTTCGGTAATGGGTTTAATAAAACAAATTATCAAACTAAACTTTTGCTTATACAAATTTTGAGGAAAACGATGTCCTTTAGGATTTATTATGCCTTAGTTATTTCTGGCTTTTTTCTTACTTACGGAACACCTAATGTAGAAGATTCTACCTTTCAGCATAGGCATTTAAAAAGAGAAAATACCTTTCATAGCAAGTAAGATTTATTAGACTAGAGAAAAAATATTCTTTTTGATAGGGAATGTTGGTGCCTTAAATTTGGCAAGTCTTTATAACTTTTGGGGGATAGTATTCTAAATTTCACCCCCTGGCTTTCTGTCAATTCATTCCATCCTTCAGTACAACTTAGGGAGTTGGCGCTTTCTTTCGAAAAGTTTAAATTTAGGTTTTATTGAGGTTTTCAGTTGGTAACTATTCTGAAGTACACCAAAAATGTGACCATTTATCTTATTTGAAACATTGCCTCTCTAATTGTCATCGTAGGCTCATAACTATAATCCTAAGAGTTTAGGCTTAAATGTATAGACTATTTTTGAATAATAGAAATTGGTACTATTTAACTGGGCATTTTTGCAGCGGTACTTGTTATTACTTTCCTTGAAGATGTAACAATGTAAAAAAAACCTTCTTTGGTGTTGAATCCACGACAGAGGAATTATTCAATGGATGGAGCTCTTTTTTAGCGTTTGAAAGGTGGGACCATTTTCGTCGTTGGAAGCTTAACCAACATGTATATGATGAGATAACGAAGCTTTTCGATTGTTCAAAATTTCATATAACATAAGAACCAGAACCTAGTTTCCGACGCAGGCATAATAGAAGTCTTGAAATTTGTGAAGAATATATAAATTGTTATATGGTTTTAGGAGGATCTAAACCCAGACTTGAGCAATAAGTTGATAGAAGCCCAAAGATCATTTTTTTAAAATAGACATATGAATCTTTTTATTTAGGAAATCCAGATTTCGGTTAAAAGAAATCAAAGATTTTTTTGCAATAAGCGAATCCATCTTTTGGCTTGGAAATCCATATTCGGGAAATAATCGATGTATCAAAGTCGTTTTCAGCTTAGCGAACCTAGATTTGGGAAATAACAGAAGAACGAAGCCATCTTTACCTTAATGAACCTTGTTTTTGGTAATAACAATAAATCGAAGTTGTCTTTAGCTTAAGTACCATATTCGGGTAATAAGACAGGAACGAAGCCACTCTCGGCTTAGGAACTCAAAATCGGGTTATAACAAAAGAAGGAAGCCGCCCTAAGCTTAGTAACCCAGATTTGGGCAATAAGAAAAGAATGAATCCGCCATCGGCTTAGGAACCCAGAATTAGGTTATAACAAAAGAATAAAGACACTCTTAGCTTAGGAACCCAGGTTTGGGTAATAAGAAAAGAATGAAGCCGCTCTAGGCTTTGGAACCCAGATTCGGGTAAAAAAAAGAATGAAGCTGTTACCGGCTTAGGAACACAAATTCAGGTAATAAGAAAAGAATGAAGCCGCTCTCGACTTAGGAACCCAGAATTAGTTATAATAAAAGAACGAAGCCGCTTCGGGCTTATGAATCAAGATTCGGGCATTAATGAAAAAAATGAAGCAGATCTCGGTTTAGTGGTCCAGATTCAGTAATAAGATAATAAAAATCCAAAGATTACTTTTCTACAATTAGGTGAAGCCCTTCTCGTCTTTTTTACATAAAGCTAGGAATGTCCTCTTCCGATTTTGATGGAGCCATCTTTGGCATGTTAAGGAGAATTCGGATTAGCCTCTTCTAGTTTAGTGACGTAAGCGCTTTCGGTTTTAATTTATTTTTGGCCATTATAGGAATTTTTCTAAAGTAGAGGCTTTGGTGTGATTTAGCACTCTTTTTTAGCTTTTGATCCCTTCTTTGGGATATGACATAAAAAGTGGTAGTGCATGTTTATGTCGAATCAGAGGCAGGGCTTGATCATGTAGTGAACAAAGGCAGAGCGTGCTTCCTTCGGACCTGGGTGCATGTCCCCAGGCTTATCTATCCCTCCTTTAGAGGGTGCCTTAATCTAGTCCATGGACGCAATTAATGGCTTCAGTGCATGACCCTGTCCCTAGAGCGAAAATGACGGCTTATCTAGCTCATTCTAGGAGGCGCCAGGGATATACCTTGGGCTTGGGGCTAAGCTCGCGATTTCCTGGATTTACTCCTCCCTTTTTGGGGGAAGGGTCCGGGATATACGATGGAATTTCTAAACTAATTTATTGTGAAAAGGGCACTTCTCCCTTAATTAACTAGAACCTCTTATATATTTTTACGCTGCTTTAGAGCAATCGTTAATTCCTTACTTAAAATCCCTTTTCCAGATTGGTTTTTACTTCCAAATGATTTTCAATTCATAACATACTTCCATCATTTCCCTTGGTTGCAAAGGTGATATATTCCCTTTTCAAGTACCCTACGCTAATTGGTTTCATGACCATTCATTAGGTAATAGCAGCAATAACTGTCTTCTTCATTCGATTCATACGTTATTTCTTTCTTTCGTATTGGCTGGTAATCAAATTCCTCTTTAGTCAATAGGAAGATATTTTCCCTTGAAGCGGATAACTTGTATTCCATAGTTAGGTTGGATTTTCCCCTTTTCCTTAAGGGCTCAGCTTCTGACTTTCTCTTTTCTAGTTACAATCATGTAGTATTGTAAAACATTTTCCCTTTTTATCCTGTTATAGAGTATATATTTTGTGGAGAGATCTGCTGGTGAGGCTTCTAAGTTTCTTAATTGGTATAATTTTGACTGCCTATAGTATCTTGCTATTTTCAGGTGGTAGCCTCATAATCCTTTGTTATTTATTCTTCAAAGATTGAACCTTGTGAGTAGGTCTGTATAAGCTTTCTTATCTGATGTAATAACTTGTTGATTTGATTTCCAAAGGATGAGGTTGTTTCCCATAAAAAGAGTTTACCTTTACTTTTTTGGAGTCATAATCTCTCTTCCACTTTTGATTAATCATACTCAGGGCTTGCATTTGAAACATTTGTTCCTTGTGAAACCTTAAATCCACATAAGTTATTTCCTTCCAGAATAGTTGAGTATATCATTCTTTTGATTTGGTTGATTGGACATTCATACCTTGGGGACTTTTTAACAAGTTTAACATTTCCTCCACTTCCTAATATTGACTCAACCTTTCCTTAATTTTTTCTTGGTTATCTTTATGTTGGCGATAAAAAGGAGTCGCAACCTCATTTCTTTTCCTACACTATAGAAGTGTCCATATATCCTTACCGATTTGATAAATTACCCCATGAGGATGTATTCTTATTTTCCCAGGATTATCATTTTTATGACAACCTTTATCCTTCAATTCATTCTAAATATTGTTTAAGGTTTCTGCATTCCATTGTAATCCATTAAGGTCCTTTTACCTTTATTACCCATTCATTTCCATCCTCTTAGGGATGAATTATAGTAACACTTAGAGGAGAAATGTAACACCCGTATTTTCTGTAAACATTAAAGTAACGAATTTAAGAATACTTAATTTTAAAGTGGAAATTAGGGGAAATGGGTTTCGCCATTGCGTTCGTCTCGGAATTCTGCTTGAGATAGAGTCCGAGTTTACGTGAATCGGACTCCGTATGAAGAAGTTATGGAGTTCAGAAGATTTCAAGTTTAAACAGAAATTAAATATAAATAATAATTAAATCAAAAAGTAGTTCAAAATTCAAAAATTCTGAGAACCAGCTGGGTGGGAAATTCTCGCCCATAGGGGTCGACTCCCCCCATGGGGGGTCGACATAGGTGTCGACTCCTCAAGAGGGGTGTCAACACCCCTGTAGGGGTCGACCCCCTTGGCCAGATCTGGGCTGTTTTGTCCAGTGACGTTTTTCTGAGTCATTAGGGCATATGTGGCGACTTCCGGTTGGCTATATTCGGTCTGGATGGCTCTGATTACTCCTAGGATGATCTAATGGCTCTCATTAATCTAAACTTCTATATAAACAACCCCAACCCTCAACCCTAAAACCTCATAAACTTGCTCTATGAAGCCGCCATGTTGTCCATGGCCAAACTAGCGTAGCCTCCATTTTTCTCTAAACTAAAAATCAAGTTAGAAAGCCCCAAATCAAGTCAAAACTAGAGGATCGGTAGTCTACATCAAAGGATAGTTTTTCAATTTCAGAAATCAGATCCCAGAAAACAAGATTTGTTCTTTTGTTTGTAAGTTCAGTTATTCTTTAGATTTAAACAAATAAAAGTCATGACTTGTAATGAAGCGAAACTAGAACTGTGCCTAGTTGTAAGATAATCGTATTCTGATTCATGTTTATCCTTGTAGAAGTTCTGAAATTACCTATGCCTACGTGACTATTGTGACTGATACAACTTATCATGTTGTATGTTAATTTGGTGATGAACCTATCATGTTGTATATTAATTTGGTAATGAACCTATCATGTTGTATATTAATTTAGTGATGAACTTATCATATTGTATATTAATTTGGTGATGAACCTATCATGTTGTATATAAATTTGGTGGTTGTTTTATGATATGTTATATGCAGGATCATAAGCTAAGTCATGTTCATATATGCTTATATGTCTAGATTTACATGCTTAGATGTTTAGATCTATGTTAATATGATCCAACTCAAATGCAAGTTCACATTTACATGCTTAATTAAATTTGTGTAGTACTATGCCAAATTTATATCGCACATGCTTAGTTGATCTGTACTGTTTTATGCCGTTGGAATGTTACATGTCCCTTTGCTTTTCCCTTTTATTTATGAGTTAGGCTAATTTGCGAGCCTAACGTTCTATGTAATTTATGCGAATGAATAACGAGGGGTACATCGGGAAAAATATAAAATTACATGCTATTGGCATAGGTTGGATCATAATTATGTAAATGATTAATGGCATGAAATGGTATAATTTGTGTACCTAAGAATTATGGACATAATTTAGAGTATAAATGGGATGTGACTTGAGTTGACAACATTGGTGGATAATTTACATATAAACATAAATATGTAAATTAATTAAAAGATGAATATGACTAACCCGAGGTTAGATTGAGTTACGGTGTAAGACTGCCCGGAACCGCCTAGCACATCCAGAAACCGTAACAATACAGATCTAATGTGAGAGGTTAGCGCATTAAGCCCAAAAACCCGAGGTTAGATTGAGTTGCGGTGTAAGACTGCCCGGAACCGCCCGGCACATCCAGCGACCGCAACAATATAGATCTAATGTGAGAGGTTGGTGCTTTAATGAATGAATTAAAGCTAAGAAATAGGCAGGATAAGAATGGTAAGGTTAAGTAAATTAAGGCAACACTTAACCAATATAACATGTTAACTAAACTAATGGGTGGGGTTAGGTTAATTTGAGAACACTTAAACATTTTAATATGTTGATTAGGAAACCCAAGTAATGGGGACCCATTTCAGCAGTAACCTACATAGATGTATCATGGTACCCTGAACTAGGAAGGGTGGGGCACAATTGCTGGGCTGATTATAAGCGGTCAAAATAACAGTGGGTGGTGCACCAGTGTTGGTTCCGACGGAGTATGGGCGTGCACGTACTCCGGCATGGACAAATCAGGCACTGTGCATCAGTAGTATACAGTGTGCATCTTGAATTTGTGTCGGATTGCCACCATAGGGATTGATACACCCCATGGTGGGACTAGCATAGGTATCTACAATCAAGCGGGGCCGAATGACACAAGTCATAAATGCATGCGAGTAGAAGCCAATTGATAAAGGGGATCATTTTATCATGAATACATGGTGCTAGTTGAAACACATATTAGTAGGTGCAGAGAAATAGAAATGAATGCGACAGTATATTCAGTTTATCTTGACTTGTTTATTGTTATCTTATTTCTAAGGTATTTTCCTAGGTTCAATTTATTCATGTCATTATCCTTTTACCTGTTTACATGCTAAATAATCACTGGACTTACTAGGCTTATGTCTGACTCGTTTTCTTTCGTCTTCTTGTCTTCCGTTCCCCCTTCCCCAGATCCACAGGAAGGGAATATGTCAACCTAGTCCAGACCTTTTCCAGCTTGAAGAGAGTAGACGTATTGCTTGGATTCTCTTTTCTTGGGCTATGGCTGTGGTTACACTCTTAATTGGGGATTTATGCTGCTTTATTGTTTATCCTTCTTTATGTTTTAGTCAAGATAGAGGGTTTATTGTAATGATTTGGAAGATGGTTTTTAAGACAGTTATTGTAATGTTTTGATTGGACCGAGTGCTTATGAAATAAAATTTAATTTTTCCGCTGTTTATATGTCTGTCTTGTAAATTACCTATACCTTTTACATATAATACTCCACCAATGTTAATGCATTCCCTTTGTGAGTGACCTTAATGGAGGTGGGGTGTTTACACTTGATATCATAGCAAAGGTTCACTAGATCAGATAAGAGTTTTTGAAAACTATTTTTCAAAAAGAAGTTTAAAGAAGATTTTTTGAGAAAAATGTTGTTTTATTTTTAAAAGCATAATCCCCAAAGCCATATGCACTATCTTTCTATCCTTTGTTTCGAACCTTTTCTTTTTCGTTTCAACATGTCTGGGGATCTTAATCTTCCTGAGGGCGTGCCGGTACCTGGTTGGTTCAGAAGGTACCTAGAGGCTTAGGCTAATAACGCAGGCCCAGCAGACATTCCTCCTCCCCCAGTTGTAGTTGTTCCTCCTCCTCCTCCTCGTGCAAATGCTTTCTCGAAGATATGTAGAGACTTTCGAGCTATTGGTGGAAAGAACTTTAATGGGACTGAGTCATTTGTGGAAGTAAGAAATTGGCTCAAGGAAATAGAAGATTTGTTTGTTATCTTCGAAGTAGACGGTAGGCAAAAGATACAATTTGTTGTGTGGTTACTTAAGGACGAAGCCTCTTATTGGTGGGAAGTTACTAATGCTGAGAGAACAGTTGAAACTTGGGAGGATTTTAGAATAAGGGTTGAGATGAAGTTCCTCTCGCAAGCTGAATGAAGCCTACAGGTGGAAAACTTCTTAGCTCTCAAACAGGGAAGCCTATCAGTCAAGGAATATGTCAACCAATTCAACCAGCTGGCCAGATTCGGATTGGAGTTAGTGAACACTCCACATAAGAAGGCTCTCCGTTTCGTTAAAGGTTGAACAAGCCACTGCACAGCCTAGCTATGACCTATATACCTATGGGTGCGACTTATGAGAAACTAGTGGACATGGCACTGTTACAGGAGGAAGATAAGGATGGCAAGAAAGAGACAAAGGTGGAAGTACCTCAAGACAAGAAAGTGGAGGGATCACAGAACAAGAAGACAGATTCCAAGAAGGGTGGGAAGAATAACAAACGCCGTGACAAGAGGGAGTGTAATTTTTGTGGCATACCTGGACATCTGATTAAAGACTGCAGAAAGAAGAAGAGGAAGATGGGTGGTTGTTTTCAGTGCGGCGAGGCAGGACACATGGCTAAGGACTGCCCAAGAAAGCAAGGGCAAGGGCAGAGGATTGGATCTACTTCTGGAGGGCAGATTCACGCTCTCATAGCACCTCTGCAAGAACGAGGTAGAAATATTTTTGTTGAGAGTTTAGTTTATCTTTTTGATCATCCTGTTCGTACTCTCTTTGATTCTGGCACATCACACTCTTTTATATCTACTACTTTAGTTGCATCTCTTCACCTAAACACCAGTATAGTAGAGGATCCCTTGGTTGTTTCAAATCCAATTGGGGGTTCGACTTATTTATCAATGATTTGTTTAGATTTGGAAATTTCTATACTAAGCATTGGGTTTAGATGTAATGCCTATGTTTTGGGTTTCACGGGCTATTGGTTGATTCTAGGCATGGATTGGCTATCCAGTAATGGTTCCGTCCTCGATTGTGAAAAGAGAGTAGTTAGACTTATGACTCGTCTCGGTAACACTCTTGAAATCTCTTGTAATCCCATGAACTCTGTTATGCTTAGCTACCTAGAATCTCTTGATGCGTCTGTTGAAACCCGGCAATCAGTTAGAGTAGTCTGTGAATACTCGAATGTCTTTGAAGAGGTGAAGGGTTTACCTCCGAAGCAAGTGATAGACTTTCGCATATACCTTGTTGATAATGCAAAACCCGTTGCTCTACCCGTTAGACACATGGCTCCAACGGAAAGGAAAGAGCTCAGCAGGCAAGTTAAAGAGTTGCTTGAAATGGGGTTTATAAGGCGAAATATTTCTGAATGGGGTGCTCCAGTGGTGTTTGCAACCAAAGCAGATGGTTCACTTTTCCTATGCGTTGACTATAGGGAGCTAAACAAGCTGACCAAGAAGAATAGGCACCCACTTCCAAGAATAGACGACTTGTTCGATCAGCTTGTAGGTGCATCGGTTTTCTCCCAACTAGATCTAGCTACCGGGTTTCATCAACTAAGAGTGGCTAAGGACAGCATTTGTAAGACCGCATTCAAGACCTCGGATGGTTTCTTTGAATGGCTTGTCATGCCTTTCGGCTTGACAAACGCACCTGCCTATTTCGTTGACTTGATGAGTTGGGTGTTCAGGGAGTTCCTTAATAAATTTGTAGTGGTCTTCGTGGACGACATTTTGATCTTCTCGAAAAGTAAGGAAGAGCATGCTTTGCATTTAAGGGAAGTCATTGATACTCTTCGTGCACACCAGCTGAAAGCAAAATTCTCCAAATGCCATTTTTGGGGAGTGTAATGACCTACATTGTCAGAGGTATTATAATTAATTTATTTAATTATATAAATAGTGATTTAGGGAATTAAATAGTGGTTTAATTAAATATAGTGATTATTTAATTTATTTAAATAATAAAATAATATATTTAATTCAGAAATAATCAAAAATATTGGAAACCACAATATTCTGTGAACAAGGTCATCCCCAAGATTTAATTCAGCTTAGAGTTGAATTATATTGACGAATATATTCAATCGACGCCAGTTTGAACGTAGAATTTTATTATAATTATAATCGAGCTCGAAATGGCACTGTAGTTCGTTATTTAGCGATTCGAACTTCAATTGAATATACAGAAGCCGTTTTAAGTCAGATTTCTATGAAAACAAGAAACATTAGGAGCTGGTGAAGTACATTTTTCTAGTGGAACAGAAAAATCAGGATTTCGTCGTGTAGATTTTGATTTAAGTCCAAACCAAATTTCAGAAAAGTCGCTGTGAAATTCCTTTATAATTTGCAACGCTTTATATACGGTATAAAAGGGAATTTCAATATAAATTGAAATTCGATTCAACCTTGACTTGGAGTATCGAATGTATAATTACCCGGGAGCCGTATGGTATTCTATTGTAAATATATACGATAAAATATATTTATTTACATTTAATTCAATTATATTTAAATATATTTATATATTTAAATGGGCTATTTAGAGCTTTAAAAATAGCCACTTTTGCAAACGGAGTTGGAATTTGACGAAACTAATTTTGTTTGATCTGCAACATCAAATTATTGTTAGATTCTAAGTTCCGTGATTTTTAGAGTCACTGTGTGGCCGTACGGATTTTTAAAGTGAAAAACATTCAGTATTTTGACGGTTTAAAATACGTTGTGTGAGCAAATGGAGTCGGAATTCGACGAAACCAGTTTCTTTGGGACCGTAATGTCGAACTGTAGCTGCATGCCGGTTTTCGTGATTTTTGAGTATTGTATGTGGACATAGGAACTTTTAAAGTGATAACCAAGTTAGAAAAGGAATATAAAAATATTATACTCACCCTATAAATACACAACAATCCTAACTTAACCTAATTCCCCTGAGCAAAATGAGCCACCACATAAATCCTTTCCTCAAACTAAAATCGGACATTTCATAAATCCAAATAAAATCGAATCAAATTCTAAAATCTCGAAATACATATATTCCGATTCCCTACAAGTTTCTCTTCATTCCTATATGTGTTTTACTGGGTTCGAATTCTCCTCCGTCGCTTCAAATAAGGGCAGCAATAACCTAGGGCTGAAACGATTGAAGATAGCGGTCATCGAGCTCAGAAAGGGATAATGTAATTGAATTTGGCATTGATTTTGGCTTCATTTTGGATTTTTCTGGTGAGACTCGAAACTAAAAACTGACGTGTTACTCATGATTTTCTGGTGAGAAATTCCCGGATTGGGAGCATCATGGTTCCAACCGAGTGAAAGTTTGGGTAGAGGAGATGGAATAGGATCTAGGGGAGTTCGATGATCTGTTTGTTCGAAACATTACTGTTGGAGTCTGTGAACGGGCGTTTATGGGTGAGCTGGACTTTTCAAAACGTTCAGTATGGAGAAGATGAAGTTCAGTAGCATGCCAATGTGGGTATGGTTAACTTTTGGGAGGAGGATAGAACAGGATGTGAATTTACATGGAGTTATGGAAGTCATGGATTGTGAAATAGGGGTGATTGTGTTGGGGACTCACGGCTATGACCATGTTTTACTGTCAGTTGAAGGTGCATAATTTGTGAGAATGTGTAGACCAGCATTTGAAGCTACAGGTTAGGGAAGGTATTGCAAAGTTTCAAATAAGTGGGATTAAATGGTCGTGATGTTGTAACTAATGTGTGAGAGTGATGAGGAGGTGAGATGATGGAAGGTTGATGACATACATGTTCATTTGTTTTGGGTAAAAGGAAGATGAGTGTTGCAAGAGAATGGTTCGTGATTGACGGGGAAGGAGTATAACGACGGGCTTGAATGGTTTGGACCCAATTGGTTTGGTAAAGCCCGAATTTCTAATTTAAATCCAAGTTATAATCTATATAAATGTATTTAAACTTGTAAATTTAATATCGACGTCATACAATATCAGAATTTCGAACAGTCGGATCCGTTGGGATCGTATGGACGAGGGCTACGCACTGGAACCGACTAAGAGTGAATCGAAGCTCGTTACAATTTATTGTAAAATAAATTGTCCTTCTGAATCAAGCGATGGTTATCGTTATTAATGATGATCGTCCAATGTGAGTAAAACTCACCAACTCTGAACAATTATATTTTTATAACGTATTTTTAGAACTGTTAATCATCTGTTGACTGTTGTGTGTTGATTTGGTTGATTGAACTGCTAGTCAGTTAGTTGAAATTATATATATATATATATATACAAATATATATATATATATAAACCGTTAAATATATGTTGATGTTGTTTATCAGAACATTTCATATTGAAATTAAATTGATGTATATTATACTGTGTAACATATGTGGATACAGGGAGACAGGTTGGAGGGATCCGACTGGATTCCTCAACATTTAATTTACCATTTTCATATATTGTGATATATGTTGTGCTATAAAATCTGTTGTTGATTTGGTATGTTTGAATGATATTGATCATTGTTATTCAATATTTTAAATATCATAAAAAGACCCTGGGATGTAAAAAGGGATATTTCAATGTATACTGAAATAAAGGAATTTTATAAAATCAACCGATTTTATAAAAGGAAATAATTTGAAAATAAAACATTTTTAAAATCATAGGATATTATAAAGGAGAATATTTATTTAGAAGATAAATGGAATTGTAAAAGGGACATTTATTTAGAAAATAAATAGGATAAAAGGAAAAAGGAAATTAACGAGATAGGAAAGAGTTAGTCGATTAGAGTTATCAAATGGAGTTATCGAAACAAAGAAGTTAATCAAATATAGTTTATTCGTAGAAGTTAGTCAAACATCGTTATTCAGGATAAGTTACCATTTAGCACGACTGCTACCGTAATTCACAGGGCTGTAAATAGCCTAAGGCGGTCGGATGTTTCCTGAGGGAATCAGGCGTAACCATTGTGATCGCTGCGATCTAGAGTCAAGCGAATGGAGTTAAATTCAATATTAGTTATTCGAATAGGAGTTAAACAAATAGAGTTATTCAATTAGTGTAAATCAAAATGGAGTTAAACAGAAATTAGAAACTGACTAGTGATTAATAAGTTGAATAGTTTTCTGGGTATCGATCTGATTTTGGTTCCGGCCTTCGGGGTTTATACTTGGGAAGTTGTTCTCTTGTTGGTTATAGTTAGAGTCTGATAGATGTGGGATGATAGTGATATGTAAATATACAAATGGTAATGTTTTCTAGTGTTAATAACGTATATTTTCTAAACATAGTAATGAGGAGATATATATATATATATATATATATATGGTTGATGATTGATCGATATAATTTCCAATTGGAAATAATATCATTGTTTGCACCCTTGTTTTTCTTTGATGGTTAAATCAAAGACTATCGAAGTTTTCGACCATTTTAACGTTGTTAATATGGAGAGACCGGTTGGATTATTTTCCGAAGAACCACTCTGTATTGGCATAAGCATTACGAATCATATATGCCAAAGATAATTGAAGACGGAGTTATGCAAGGGCTATCCTGTTTACAAAATAGTGCCTTCGGTTTGTCCAGTCCCAGGACGACCTGTATGGTAGAATGTCTGACAGAGTACATCTAATAGATCGCGTAAGTTGATCTCTTCAAACGTATCCACGTTTGGTGGCAGAGGAATTCGTTTCTCTTAGCTGTATACCCGTGGTATTTTTAGGGAAATCAATTTCTGATTTGGCAGGTATGACGATGTGACATTCAAAGTGAATGAAGATGTGGCATGTAAAAAATAAGTGTAGCTTCTAGCCTCACATCCGGTAAATGACAGAAGTCGGGCAGGCAGCATGGCTAAGTCGGTCGCTCCGAAGTAGGGTGTATAATCACCTATCTAGAGAATATTCTTTTGCTTCTTTAATCTATCAATGATGTCCCATATATATATATATATACGGGAAACGGTTGCTGATCCCAACCGTTGGTGATATACATTCGATACACTCAAGCGAATTGAGTGGTCGGTCATGTGTGGCTGAGTTGCAAGATGTTCTTGTTGAACTCCAGTGTATCGTTCCTAGAGTACACCGATCGGAAGGTGGTTCCATACCTTGTCATAGTTGGAAAACCATTACCCAATACGTGCTTGCGGTTTTGATTGTATACTATATATGTAGAACGTGAGATGAAAGCGTTTCTGCTAGATGATTATTATATTGTGGTTGATAGACATTATTATAATATCAAAAGGTTTTGATATAAAGATATTTTGGATTCTCATAAGGGAAAAACCCGTTCCGTTATACGGCGTGGTCTTATGAGATATCGTTTAATGGCTCAATCTGTTTTAAACTGTTTTACTCATACCAGTCCATGTTGCTTCACTGGTACGTCTGATAGGGGGTTCTCACTTCGCGGTTTGGTGGTGAATGGGAGACTCTTACCCCTACAGGCCCTGCATTATAGCGGGTTGGTCGAGTCGAGAGGCTGGCCATAAAGCATGGTGTCTAGGGTACCTTTGTATGCCACGGGGGGAGGATAGGGTTAGTAATACCCTAGATTGAGTTTGAGTGTATATATACGAGTGCGTATCTGTATTTGATATAAAATGGTTTCATATTGGGGAGATTCATTGGTTGAGTAGTTTATGAATTCTGGTCAATCAGTTTGATCCATTGTATCGGTAGGGATTTATAAACACTTGAATACGATGGACCGACACAGTATGGATATGTGATATATTATCATATATAGGTTGTGATTATAATCGAGTGAGATTATAGCATGTGAAATGGTTATATATAACCAATCAGAATTCATATAAGTGAAATACGTGAAATCAGATGGATTGAATCTGAATTTAAGTCAGAATTGAAATTAAAACCTTGGAGATTTGGAAAGATGTTTATTAATAGATTTGGGTTAAGTATAAGAGAATTTTAAAATACTGGGAGATTTTAAATTGGTTTAAAGCCGTGTGAATGGTATTTGAAATATATTTCAAAATGGAAATGTTTAAGAAATGGTTTTGAAGTGATGTAGTATTGAACTCACTACGGTCGCTGGAAAGTAACTCCGATGTTGACTGCGCAGCATCATCAGTGTGATTTTCGAGTTTCTAAGTGACGGATTACTACCAAAGATTTTGCTTTTGAATTGTTTTGAGAAAAACAAGTTGTTTAAAATCCAAAAAAAAGAGTATTTGGTTTTAGAAAAGCAAAGCTGTTTAAAAACTCCCAGAAACATATTATTTTAATTAAAAAATAAATAAATTAGGAGTTGGGAAAGTAAGTTGGGATTAGAATTGAAATCAGTTAAGTGGAAACTGAGTTGAAATAGAAATATCGAACAAATTGGATTTATAAGTTAGGAATTCGAAACGATATTTGGTTGATGAGTTAAGAATTTGGAATCAAGAAATAGAACTTTGATTTGAAATTGAATTCGACTTAGGTATAAGCGAATGGTTGTGTTAAAGATAAACTGATTTGAGATCAAGTTGGAATGACATTGGTATATGCTGAATTGACAGCATGTGAAAGTGATAGAGTTGATATGCCCGACAGAAAGGTACAAGTTTATATTTGACATAAGCATGAGATTTATGAGCCGAATTGGCAAGCCGCTTGGCTGTTTGATTTTCTTTTGGGTTGGAGAAGGCCTAGAGAGGCGATTTGTGGTTTTACCGATAGGGCTGTACAAAGGAGGTAATGGCGAAATTTTCCGAAAATTTAAAGTGTTAGAAAATTTTCACAATTTTTGGAAATTATAGTTAGTTGGAAGGAATTAATATTTTAGCCGATATTAATTGGTTCAAAGAAACAAGAGATAAGGGGTAAACCGATAAGCTTTTACCAAATAGATAGGGTCGTCCTCTAACTTAGCAATTTCGAGGATGAAATTATTTTAAGTGGGGAAGAATGTAATGACCCGCATTGTCAGAGGTATTATAATTAATTTATTTAATTATATAAATAGTGATTTAAGGAATTAAATAGTGGTTTAATTAATTATAGTGATTATTTAATTTATTTAAATAATAAAATAATATATTTAATTCAGAAATAATTAAAAATATTGGAAACCACAATATTATGTGAACAAGGTCATCCCCAAGATTTAATTCAGCTTAGAGTTGAATTATATTGACGAATATATTCAATCGACGCCAGTTTGAACGTAGAATTTTATTATAATTATAATCGAGCTCGAAATGGCGCTGCAATTCGTTATTTAGCGATTCGAACTTCAATTGAATATACAGAAGCCGTTTTAAGTCAGATTTCGATGAAAACAAAAAACGTTAGGAGCTGGTGAAGTATATTTTTCTAGTGGAACAGAAAAATCAGGATTTCGTCGTGTAGATTTTGATTTACGTCCAAATCAAATTTCAGAAAAGTCGCTGTGAAATTCCTTTATAATTTGCAACGCTTTATATATGTTATAAAAGGGAATTTCAATATAAATTGAAATTCGATTCAACCTGTACTTGGAGTATCGAATGTATAATTACCCGAGAGCCGTATGGTATTCTATTGTAAATATATACGATAAAATATATTTATTTACATTTAATTCAATTATATTGAAATATATTTATACATTTAAATGGGCTATTTAGAGCTTTAAAAATAGCCACTTTTGCAAATGGTTGGAATTCGACGAAACTAATTTTGTTTGATCCGCAACATCAAATTATTGTCAGATTCCAAGTTCCGTGATTTTTAGAGTCACTTTGTGCCCGTATGGATTTTTAGAGTGAAAGACAGTTAGTATTTTGACGGTTAAAAATACGCTGTGTGAGCAAATGGAGTCGGAATTCGACGAAACCAGTTTCGTTGGGACCGTAATGTCGAACTGTAGCTGCATGCCGATTTTCGTGATTTTTGAGTATTGTATGTGGACATAGGAATTTTTAAAGTGATAACCAAGTTAGAAAAGGAATATAAAAATATTATACTCACCCAATAAATACACAACAATCCTAACTTAACCTAATTCCCTTAAGCAAAATGAGCCACCACAGAAATCCTTTCCTCAAACTAAAATTGGACATTTCATAAATCCAAATAAAATCGAATCAAATTCTAAAAATCTCGAAATATATATATTCTGATTCCCTACAAGTTTCTCTTCATTCCTATATGTGTTTTACTGGGTTCGAATTCTCCTCCGTCGCTTCAAATAAGGGCAGCAGTAACCTAGGGCTGAAACATTTGAAGATAGCGGTCCTCGAGCTCAGAAAGGGATGATGTAATTGAATTTGGGATTGATTTTGGCTTCGTTTTGGATTTTTCTGGTGAGACTCGAAACTAAAAACTGACGTGTTACTCATGATTTTCTGGTGAGAAATTCCACTAAAAACTGTGCGCGATGGGTATCGAGGATTGGGAGCATCAAGGTTCCAACTGAGTGAAAGTTTGCGTAGAGGAGATGGAATAGGATCTAGGGGAGTTCGATGATCTGTTTGTTCGAAACATTACTGTTGGAGTCTGTGAACGGGCGTTTATGGGTGAGCTGGAATTTTCAAAACGTTCAGTATGGAGAAGATGAAGTTCAGTAGCATGCCAAGGTGGGTATGGTGAACTTTTGGGAGGAGGATAGAACAGGATGTGAATTTACATGGAGTTATGGAAGTCGTGGATTGTGAAATAGGGGTGATTGTGTTGGGGACTCACGGCTATTACCATGTTTTACTGTCGTTTGAAGGTGCAAAATTTGTGAGAAAGTGTAGACTAGCCTTTGAAGCAACAGGTTAGGGAAGGTATTGCAAAGTTTCAAATAAGTGGGATTAAATGGTCGTGATGTTGTAATTAATGTGTGAGAGTGATGAGGAGGTGAGATGACGGAAGGTAGATGACATACATGTTCATTTGTTTTGGGTAAAAGGAAGGTGAGTGATGCAAGAGAATGGTTCGTGATTGACGGGGAAGAAGGAGTATAACGACGGGCTTGAATGGTAAGGACCCAACTGGTTTGGTAAAGCCCGAATTTATAATTTAAATCCAAGTTATAATCTATATAAATGTATTTAAACTTGTAAATTTAATATCGGGGTCATACAATATCAGAATTTCGAACAGTCGGATCTGTTGGGATCGTATGGACGAGGGCTACGCACTGGAACTGACTGAGAGTGAATCGAAGCTCGTTACAATTTATTGCAAAATAAAATGTCCATCCGAATCAAGCGATGGTTATCGTTATTAATGATGATCGTCCAATGTGAGTAAAACTCACCAACTCTGAACAGTTATATTTTTATAATGTATTTTTAGAACTATTAATCATCTGTTGATTGTTGTGTGTTGATTTGGTTGATTGAACTGCTAGTCAGTTAGTTGAAATTATATATTTATATATATATATATATATATATAAACCGTTAAATATATGTTGATGTTGTTTATCAGAACATTTCATATTGAAATGAAATTGATGTATATTATACTGTGTAACATATGTGGATACAGGGAGACAGGTTGGAGGGATCCGACTGGATTCCTCAACATTTAATTTACCGTTTTCATATATTGTGATATATGTTGTGCTATAAAATCAGTTGTTGATTTGGTATGTTTGAATGATATTGATCATTGTTATTCGATATTTTAAATATCATAAAAAGACCCTGGAATGTAAAAAGGGATATTTCAATGTATACTGAAATAAAGGAATTTTATAAAATCAACCGATTTTATAAAAGGAAATAATTTGAAAATAAAACATTTTTAAAATCATAGGATATTATAAAGGAGAATATTTATTTAGAAGATAAATGGAATTGTAAAAGGGTCATTTATTTAGAAAATAAATAGGATAAAAGGAAAAAGGAAATTAACGAGATAGGAAAGAGTTAGTCGATTAGATTTATCAAACAGAGTTATCAAAAAAAAGAAGTTAATTAAATATAGTTTATTTGAAGAAGTTAGTCAAACATAGTTATTCAGGATAAGTTACCATTTAGCACGACTGCTAGCGTAATTCGCAGGGCTGTAAATAGCCTAAGGTGGTCGGATGTTTCCTGAGGGAATCAGGCGTAACCATTGTGATCGCTGCGATCTAGAGTCAAGCGAATGGAGTTAAATTCAATATTAGTTATTCGAATAGGAGTTAAACAAATAGAGTTATTCAATTAGAGTAAATCAAAATGGAGTTAAACAGAAATTAGAAACTGACTAGAGATTAATAAGTTGAATAGTTTTCTGGGTATCGATCTGATGTTGGTTCCGGCCTTCGGGGTTTATACTTGGGAAGTTGTTCTTGTTGGTTATAGTTAGAGTCTGATAAATGTGGGATGATAGTGATATGTAAATAAACAAATGGAAATGTTTTCCAGTGTTAATAACGTATATTTTCTAAACATAGAAATGAGGATATATATATATATATGGTTGATGGTTGATCGATATAATTTCCAATTGGAAATAATATCATTGTTTGCACCCATGTTTTTCTTTGATGGTTAAATCACAGACTATCGAAGTTTTCGACCATTTTAACGTTGTTAATATGGAGAGACCGGTTGGATTATTATCTGAAGAACCACTCTGTATTGGCATAAGCATTGCGAATCATATACGCCAAAGATAATTAAAGACAGAGTTATGCAAGGGCTATCCTGTTTACAGAATAGTGCCTTCGGTTTGTCCAGTCCCAGGACGACCTGTATGGAAGAATGTCCGACAGAGTATATCTAATAGATCGCGTAAGTTGATCTCTTCAAACGTATCCTCGTTTGGTGGCAGAGGAATTTGTTTCTCTTAGCTGTATACCCGTGGTATTTTTGGGGAAATCTATTTGTGATTTGGCAGGTATGACGATGTGACATTCAAAGTGAATGAAGATGTGGCATGTAAAAGATAAGTATAGCTTCTAGCCTCACATCCGGTAAATGACAGAAGTCGGGCAGGCAGCATGGCTAAGTCGGTCGCTCCGAAGTAGGGTGTATAATCACCTATCTAGAGAATATTCATTTGCTTCTTTAATCTACCAATGTTGTCCCATATATATATATATATATATATATATATATATATATATATATATATATATACACGGGAAACGGTTGCTGATCCCAACCGTTAGTGATATACATTCGATACACTCAAGCGAAATGAGTGGTCGGTCATGTGTGGCTGAGTTGCAAGATGTTCTTGTTGAACTCCAGTGTATCGTTCCTAGAGTACACCGATCGGAAGGTGGTTCCATACCTTGTCATAGTTGGAAAACCATTACCCAATACGTGCTTGCGGTTTTGATTGTATACTATATATGTAGAACGTGAGATGAAAGCGTTTCTGCTAGACGATTATTATATTGTGGTTGATAGACATTATTATAATGTCAAAAGGTTTTTGATATAAAGATATTTTGGATTCTCATAAGGGAAAAACCCATTCCATTATACGGCGTGGTCTTATGAGATATCGTTTAATGGCTCAATCTGTTTTAAACTGTTTTACTCATACCAGTCCCATGACTGACCCGGAGTTTATTTTGTTTTGTTTTCCCTAAACTATTTGGTGCCCAATTTTGTATGGGCAGTCAAGTAGTCAGGAATTTACAGATATATTGGAAGAGCTTGTAGCAGGAGGCTTCAGGATTATATATCTATAGTTATTTCCGCTGTGTTGTAAGTGTGTACTCTGATAATGTTATTGTAAACATATATTAATTTTATTTCAAGGATATGTTATCTATTATATGTTGTTCGTTCCGCTGTGAGATTTGTGTTACTTTGATTTTGTGTTCTTCTTCTTCTTCTATTCTAAGTTTATATCTTATCTTTCCTCACCCTCTATCTTCTTTCTATTAATTTCTTGAATTTCCAGTGCAATTTGGGGTTGGAGTTGTGTTATTTGGTCAGCTCAGATTTGACTGGATTTTCGGGTTATTACAGGGAGAAGAAGTAAGGTTTCTTGGACTTGTGGTGTCCAAAGAGGGAATAGCTGTGGATCCCGCAAAAGTAGTTGCGGTGCAAGATTGGAAGGTCCCCCGGAATGCAACCGAAGTACGAAGTTTTTTTGGGCAAGCAGGCTTTTACAGAAAGTTCATTAAAGACTTTGCGAAGATCTCAGCACCACTTACAAGGTTGACGAAGAAGAATCTAACTTTTGCTTAGGATTTGGATTGCGATGTTGCTTTCCAACGACTGAAAAGAGCTCTAATAACAACCCCGGTTCTGACATTGCCTTTAACATGTATACGAACTATTAACAATAGTCATACCTTGAAATACTAGTTTGCAAAAATTCTCATTTTAGCGTATATATGGAATATATAAAATTGTCATACGATGTGAATTGAAATATATATACGATGTGAATCGAAATATATATACACGAAAACCCCGTACGATGGTGTTAAGCATAATCATTGGAAAATAACACAGTAATTATCGTTAGCGGAAAATAGAATAATTTTACATAAATATGACAACGGAATCATAACATGTAACAACATCTGAGTAGCACAGTGTAGGTTACAACTTAGTGTATAAAAGGAAATGATCAGTCTACATCGCCATAAGCGGTACATATACATAAAGAGAGTACATAAAAGAGATATCAGTCTACATCGCCATAAGTGGTTCATATACATAAAGAGAGTACATAAAAGAAGTAAATCTGTCTACATCGCGATGAGCGGAATCATATACATAGATAATAATGGCGGAATATCAGTAGCCAAAATAATGAGAAGTCAAGTCCTCGCCATACAAGCCAAAAGATGCACTCCATGCTGTAGTGCAAAAGCCAAAATATATCCTGCTACCTGTCACTAGACTGCCCATGTGAAAATAAGGGCACCCGAGTTTGCAAGGTGAAACAAACTACGAGTCAGTCATGGGACAGGTATGAGAAATGTACTTAACTGATTAAACAACAATAATAAGGCAAATCATAGGACCACGCCACTTTCGCGGAACGGGTTTACTCCAGAGATTGCCAGTGCATGAAATAAAGTAAATTATATAATCATCGCAATGCTTTTTATAAAAATGAAGCCATTATAAGGTAAAACTAGAGAATAAATTCTTCGCCACCAAACAGATACATCATTAATAGCAACTAACCGAATATGTAATGAACTACAATGTAAAACCATAATACATTTCCAAACGATTTGATTTGAGACCCCGAAATGAAATCTACGTTGTTATAGAAAGTTAGATATGTATTTCAAATGATTTGAAATGGAAATCGGGAAATAAAGTCCAAAGGAATGATTTCTGTAAATTGAATTGGATTTGGAAAATCTAAGTGTGGTGATTAATCTAAACGGATAGATTCAGATATTGCATGTTGATTGATGCATAGTAGATCCATATATCTATATTGATTATTGTTTATACACTAGCATTCATGGGGGTAAACCCGTTCCGCATTAGCGGCGTGGTCCTATGATTTGCCTTATCATAAGTTTATAACTGTTTAGAGTTTCTCACACCAGTCCCATGACTGACCTGTAGTTTGCTTTTCCGTTGCAAACTCGGGTGCCCCTATTTTCCGCATGGGAAGTCGAGTAGTTTGTTTTGCAGATACTTATTTTGAGCAGGATTCTGGATTAAATCTTAAAGCTGTGTCCAGTGCATTTATCGTCTTCTGCTGTGTTATTTTATATTTCCGCCGTGCATTGTATTACATTTTTTGTAAAATCTTCTTCCGCTGTATTGATTATATTTCGATATACTCTGATATTTTGTACTCTGATGTAACATTATTATGATGTTTATAAAAATCTTCTATTATTTGTTCTGATGTGTTGTATGCCCAGATTTAGCGTATGCGGGATTCGAACGGTCTTGGTCGGTTTCGCGATCGATTAGGTCCGGGAGAAATCCGTATCGTTACATTTCCTGATGGGAGCAAGATGTTTATAGTATATACAGACGCATGCAGGACAGGATTGGGCGCTGTCTTGATGCAAGAGGGCAAAGTAGTTTGTTATGGGGGAAGGCAGTTGAAGGTACATGAGAAGAACTACCCAACTCATGATTTGGAGCTAGCTGCCATTGTTTTCGCTCTTAAGTCATGGCATCATTACCTACTAGGAGAAAGGTTTGAATTGTTTACTGACCATAAATCGTTAAAGTACCTTTTCTCACAGAAAGATCTTAACTTAAGACAACAAAGGTGGATGGAATTTCTTGCCTCATACGATTTTGCGATTGCTTATACCCTTGGCTAGGGCAATGTGGTAGCAGATGCCTTGAGTAGGAAAAAGCTGACCCTAAGTCCTCTCGTTGTAGAAAGGCAAAGCTTGGAGTACATAGAAAACTTTGACTTTAGACCTTCCTTTGAGTTTGTACCTGGCTTGTTAGCAACACTAGAGGTGCGACCTATGCTTTTGAACTCAAAAGGAACTGCGCAACGTGAAGACCCTCAGCTAGTTGATGTGATGGATAAGCTAATTAGAGGTGAGACTTCTAGCCACCTCAAAAGATACTCCATCGATGACAAGGGTCGGTTGTGACGGGATGGAAGACTATGCGTCCCACAAGCAAGAGATTTGGTGAAAACCATTCTCGAGGAAGCACACCATTCTAAATTGACATACAGCCAGGTGGGGACAAGATGTATAAAGACATAAAAAGGGGTTTCTTTTGGAATGGCATAAAGAAGGATGTAACTGAGTTTGTCTCTAAATGCTTGATATTCCAGCAAGTTAAAGTGAAGTAGAAGAAGCCTGGTGGTCTACTTCATCCTCTTGAAGTCCCATAGTGGAAATGGGATAGCATTTCGATGGACTTTATTGATGGGTTGCCCAGGTCGAGAAGGGGCAATACCAGTATTTGTGTAATAGTGGACAGGCTCACTAAAAGCACTCACTTTATACCTGTTAAAAGTAGGAGGACTGCTTCATCGTTAGCATCCATTTATATTAAAGAGGTTGTTAGATTGCATGGAATACCCTCTAGCATAGTAAGTGATCGAGATCCTATCTTTACGAGCGAGTTTTGGAAGAGTTTGCAAGAGGCTGTAGGCACACAGCTATGCTTAAGCACTGCCTATTACCATCAAACCGATGGTCAGATGGAAAGGGTGAACAGAGTATTAGAAGATCTTTTGAGATTTTGCATTCTTGATTTTGCAGGGACATGGGAGGATCATCTTCCTTTGGTGGAATTCGCCTACAACAATAGCTACCAAGCCACCATAGGCATGGCACCCTTCGAGGGTTTATATGGAAGACCATGCTGATCACCAACATGTTGGTGGGAGTCTACAGACAAGCTCGTACTTAGCCGGACATGATTAGAGAAACTTCAGAGAAGGTGGAATTGATACGAAGACGAATGAAGACTGCACAAGATAGACAGAAGTCCTACGCTGATAAAAGAAGGACTGACCTTGAGTTTGAGGTTGAGATAGAGTTTTCCTTAAAGTATCTCCTTTAAGGAATGTCGTTCGCTTTGGGTCTACAGGAAAATTGGCACCAAGATTTGTAGCGCCATTTCCTATCATTGAGAGGATTGGGAAGATGGCTTATAGAGTAAAGCTGCCCGAAAGATTGGCTGGAGTTCATAATGTTTTCCATGTCTCTCATCTACGAAAGTGCTTACATGAGTCTGCGGAAGTTGTCGAGCCAAGCATATTAGAGGAAGTAGAAGTGGAACGAGAAGCAACAGTGAGGAGAGTTCCAACTCGTATCTTAGGGACAGAAGTCAAAAAGCTACGCAACCGTGAAGTCAATCTTGTTAAAGTTCAATGGAGTGATGCTGAGGAAGACACAACTTGGGAGACTGAGGACAAGATACGCGCAGCCTACCCTTTTCTTTTTGAGGGTACATCCTTGATCTCTTTTCCATAAGTTTATGAATTCTTATATCTATCTTTTAAGTATATCTCCTCGGTCCTATTCTTGATCCTTAGGTAGAAACCAATGGATGTAAACATGTATTTGAAACATCTTATGGTTGATGGTTGCAAGTGGTTGCTCGTGGATGCATATACACACACGTTAGGTACTAGATCGGCTCGGTCACTTTCATATTGCATATGCATATATGTATTTGTATATGGATTGAAACTTGATGTGTTGTCATATGGATGTTGCACTTGTGTGAATGATTGTGCACTCATGTAGAAGTTATAAAGTACGATACATAATGGATTCATGGCACTATCATGATTTGCATTAAGGAGGTCAACTGAATCAGTAGACCGCCTGATTTTGCATTAGATAAGGACATATACCCACACTATGCATATGTTCATGAAAAGCATTAGATGCCTTTTAAGGACAATGGATGCCTGTGATTGAATGGTTAAGTAGATGGATGTTGGATGGTAGGATATACATTCTTCTTGACTTGAAAATTTCGGGGACGAAATCCTTTAAGGAGGGGAGAATGTAACACCCCATATTTTCTGTAAACATTAAAGTAACGAATGAAATAATACTTAATTTTAAAAGTAGAAATTAGGGGAAACGGGTTTCGCCATTGCGTTCGTCTCGGAATTCTGCTTCAGATAGAGTCTGAGTTTGTGTGAATCGGACTCCGTATGAAGAAGTTATGGAGTTCAGATGATATCAAGTTTAAACGGAAATTAAATATAAATAATAATTAAATCAAAAAGCAGTTCGAAGTTCAAAAATTCCGAGAACTAGCTGGGCGGGAAAATTCCCGCCCATAGGGGTCGACTCCCCCTATGGGGGGTCGACATAGGTGTCGACCCCTAAGAGGGGTGTCGAATGGGGTGTCGACCTCCCGTAGGGGTCGATCCCCTCGGCCAGATCTGGGTTGTTTTGTCTAGTGACGTTTTTCTGAGTCATTAGGGCATATGTGGGACTTTCGGTTGCCTCTGTTCGGTCTGGATGGCTTTGATTTCTCTTAGGATGATCTAACGGCTCTCATTAATCTAAACTTCTATATAAACAACCCCAACCCTCAACCTTAATACCTCATAATCTTGCTCTCTGAAGCCGCCATGCTGTCCATGGCCAAACTAGCGTAGCCTCCATTTTGCTTTAAACTAAAAATCAAGTTAGGAAGCCCCAAATCAAGTCAAAACTAGAGAATCAATAGTCTACATCAAAGGATAGCTTTTCAATTTTAGAAATCAGATCCCAGAAAACAAGATTTGTTATTTTGTTTGTAAGTTCAGTTATTCTTTAGATTTGAACAAATAAAAGTCATGACTTGTAATGAAGCGAAACTAGAACTGTGCCTAGTTGTAAGATAATCGTATTCTGATTCATGTTTATCCCTGTAGCAGTTCTAAAATTACCTATGCCTACGTGACTATTGTGATTGATACAACTTATCATGTTGTATATTAATTTGGTGATGAACCTATCATGTTGTATATTAATTTGGTAATGAACCTATAATGTTGTATATTAATTTGGTGTTCATGTTGTATATTAATTTGGTGATGAACCTATCATGTTGTATATAAATTTGGTGGTTGTTTTATGATATGTTATATGCAAGATCATAAGCTAAGTCATGTTCACATATGCTTATATGTCTAGATCTACATGCTTAGATGTTTAGATCTATGTTAATTTGATCCAACTCAAATGCAAGTTCACATTTACATGCTTAATTAAATTTGTGTAGTACTATGCCAAATTTATATCACACATGCTTAGTTGATCTATACTGTTTTATGCAATTTGAATGTTACATATCCCTTTACTTTTCCCTTTTGTTTATGAGTTAGGATAATTTGCGGGCCTAACGTTCTATGTAATTTATGCGAACGAATAAAGGGGGATACGTTGGGAAAATATTAAATTACATGCTACTGGCATATGTTGGCTCATAATCTTGTAAATGATTAATGGCATGAAATGGTATAATTTGTATACCTAAGAATTATGGACATAATTTAGAGGATAAATGGGACATGACTTGAGTTGACAACGTTGGTGGATAATTTACATATAAACATAAATATGTAAATTATTTAAAAGATGAATATGCCTAACCCGAGGTTAGATTGAGTTACAGTGTAAGACTGTCGGGAACCGCCCGGCACATCCAGCAACCGTAGCAATACAGATTTAATGTGAGAGGTTAGCGCATTAAGCCCAAAAACCCGAGGTTAGATTGAGTTGCGGTGTAAGACTGCCCGGCACATCCAGCGACCGCAAGAACATAGATCTAATGTGAGAGGTTGGTGCTTTAATGAATGAATTAAAGCTAAGAAACAAGCAGGCTAAGAATGGTGGGGTTAAGTAAATTAAGGCAACACTTAACCAATACAACATGTTAACTAAACTGATGGGTGGGGTTAGGTTAATTTGAGAACACTTAACCATTTTAACATGTCGGTTTCCAACCCTATTAATAGGGACCCATTTTAGCAGTAACCCACATAGATGTATCATGGTACCCTGAAGTAGGCAGGGTGTGGCACGACCACTGAGCTTATTATAAGTGGTCAAATTAACGGCGGGTGGTGCAGCAGTGTAGGTTCTGATGGAGAATGGGCGTGCACGTACTCCGGCATGGACAAATCAGGCATTGGGCATCAGTAGCATACACTGTGCATCTTGAATTTGTGTCAGGTTGCCACCATAGGAATTGATACACCGTAACACCCCAAATTTTCTGTTAACTGTATAATAACAAATTTAATTATAATTAATTCTAAATGAAAGAATTAAGGGAAACGGGTTTCACCGTTGCGATCGTCTCGGAATTCTTCTTGAGATAGAGTCCGAGTTTGCGTGAATCGGACTCCGTATGAAGGAGTTATGACCTCCAGAAGTTTCAGAATTCAAATTAAAATTCAAACAGTTCAAAAAGAAGTTCAAAATTCAAAATCAGACCCAAACTGGGCTGGGCGGGAATTTTCCCGCCCAGGCACCAGGTCGACCAGGGGGTCGACCTGGGTGACCAGGTCGACCATAGGGTCGACCTGGGGGTCGACCTGCCCTGTCGACCTGGTTTGGCCCTGGCTGGCCTGGTCGGGTTCTGGTCGAATTCTGAGGCTTGGCTGTGTCACTAGGGCTGACATGTCGCATTTTGGTTGGCTCCTTTCGAAGTGAATGGTCTAGATTCGTCTATGATCATCTGATGGCTTAAATCAATCTGAAATTCTATAAATACAACCTAAGACTCTAACCTAAATAAACATAAGAAATTAGAGACGGAGCCGCCATGCTGTCGGTAGGAAATTGAGAGGAGCCTCCACTTGTAGAAAAGCTTAGAGACGAGCCAAGTTAGAGTTAAAACATGAATCAAATCAACGTTAGTCTACCCAAAGGAACGCATCTCAATTTCAGAACTCAGAATCCAGAATTCAAGTTCATCGATCGTTGTAAGTCTAGTTACGTTTGAGTTGTGAATTGAAAAAGAACGTGATTTGATATGAATTGGAAATTGGAATCACATTATGTTATATAATGTTTATGTTGTATAATGTTAACAATGTATATATGTAGAGATGATTTTTATTGTGAATGGAATTGGGATGTTTGTGGTATAAATTGATGTGAAGTGGACCTATTTAACATTTGTAATTGAAAACAACATCACTTGCAAGTTTGTGGTTAATATTAGAATTTACACATTTATGTTTATGTGGTTAACGTGGATTGTATACATTTTGCTAAGTCCAAGTTAAGACTTATATACACATGTTCTATGTTAAGACCGTTATGCCAACATGATTAAAATCCTTGTATATATATTCTTATGCTCATTTCAAGTTGTAATTGGATCCATTTGGGTTACGCAATTAATACAAATTTCATGTTGAAATTGGCTACATGATTTGAGTTAGTTCACATCTTTGTGTAAATACCAAAATTTGACAATTTTATGAACATGTAATAACCTCGTCACATGCTAGTTTTGTGTTTGAAGTTATGCCTAGATAAATATGTTTAGGCCTATGTTTATGCAAGTCAAAATTATGCCATTTCATGTGACGCCTATTAGATTTAGTCATTTTGCAAGTTCACCCCTATTATGCTCATAATGACTATGCCAAAATGCCAGGTTCACACCTATGACATTCATGATGATCATTTTGCAAGTTCACCCCTATTATGTTCATAATGACTATGCCAAAAATGTCAAGTTTACACCTATGACATGTTATGTAGATAGATTCCTTTGTGCAAATTTTATGCGCTAAATTAGGCTAAGTTTTTAGCCTAATATCATATGTTAAATTCATGCGATCGAAAATTAGGCTAAGAGTTGTTAGCCTAATATTTAGATAGGGCAACGTTGGGTAAAATGGGTAAGAAAACTTGACATAAAGATATATGAAATTGGCATGTTTGTCACATGCCAAAATTTGTGACATTTAAATGGTATAAATTCTTATACCAAAAATGTTAAACTTGGAATGTGGGCCATAACCTTTAATGGTTAACAAACTTACATATAACAGGTAATAAAGAAAAATATGTAAATTTAGAAAATACGAATGTGCTTAACACGAGGTTGGATTGAGTTGTGATGTAAACCTGCCCGGACCCGCCCGGCTGTCCAGTAGTCACAACAATACCTATCCATGTGGGTGGTTAAGCTTTAAGCCCTATAAGGACCCGAGGTTGGACTGAGTTACAGTGTAAACCTGCCCGGAACCGACCGGCACATCCAGTAACTGTAACAATATATATTTAATGTGAGTGGTCAGTGCTTTAAGAGGCTAAGGACAGATGGTAGGGTTAAGTTAACTAAAACACTTAACCAATTCAACATGTTAATAAAATTGACGGGTGGGGTTAGGTAAATACAGACACTTAACCACTTAACATGTTTGACTAGAAAACCCTAGTAACGGGGACCCATTTCAGCAGTAACCCAACTAGGTATCATGGTACCCTAAAACTAGGCAGGGTGGGGCACGATTACTGGGCTGATTGTAAGCGGTCAAAGCAACGGCGGTGGGTGCAACAATGTGGGTTCTAACGGAGTGCATGCGTGCACACACTTCGGAGCAGACAAACAGGGCACTGGGGGCACCAGTAGTATAACCTATGTATTCTAAGGATTGTGTCGGGCCGCCAACACGGGTCTTGAT
This sequence comes from Allium sativum, assembly GCA_030737875.1. Lineage (NCBI taxonomy): Eukaryota > Viridiplantae > Streptophyta > Magnoliopsida > Asparagales > Amaryllidaceae > Allium > Allium sativum. The sequence goes on along the minus strand of CM060926.1, from coordinate 889,684,367 downwards.
ACACCCCATGGTGGGACCAGCATAGGTATCTACAATTCATTTGGGGGCCGTAAGACATAGATGATTATGCGAGTAGGAGCCGATCTTTAGAAAAAGGGGATCACTTCACCCTCCGCATGGGGTGCCAGTTTACAACTGATGCATGTAGGTGCAGAGAGATATATAGTATGGGGGTGCGATAGTATATTCGACTCAAACTGATTTATCTTAGTTTATGATACTTTCTTATTTCCAGTTTATACCTATCATGGCCTTATTCTTATTCACATACTGAAGAGTCACTAGACTTACCAGGCTTTATGTCTGACCCTATTTTCTTTTGTCTTCTTTTCTTCGTTTCCCCCCAGGTCCACAGGGAGGAAACAACTCAGCTTAGTCAGACTCTTTGCAAAGCTTCAAGATAGTAGATGTACGGTTTGGACTCTCTGGCTATGGCTGTTGGATACAATCATGGGGATTTATGCAATTTTAATTATGTTTTATGCTTCTTTATTTAATAACCAAGACAGAAATGATGATGTAATGTTTTGGAAGTGTTATGTGACAGTTATGGAAGTGTTTTTTTTGTATGAACAAGTATTTTATGAAATAAAAAGTTTGTTGTTTTTCCGCTGCTTATATATATGTGTTTATATCTATCTTGTGTTTATCTGTGACTGTTACTTACAAACCTCCACCAAAGTTAAGGCAGTCCCTTTGTGAGTGACCTTAATGGAGGGTGGGGTGTTTCATACACCCCATGGTGGGACCAGCACGGGTATCTACAATCAAGCGGGGCTGAAAGACACAAGTCATAAATGCATGCGAGTAGAAGCCGATCGATAAAGGGGATCATTTTATCATGAACACATGGTGCTAGTTGAAACACTTGTTAGTAGGTGTATAGAATAAGAATTGAGTGCGATAGTACATTTAGTTTATCTTGCCTTATTTATTGTTATCTTATTTCTAGGGTATTGTCCTAGGTTCAGTTTATTCATGTCATGATCTGTTTACATGTTTAAATGCTAAATAATCACTGGACTTACCAGGCTTATGTCTGACCCGTTTTCTTTCGTCTTCTTGTCTTCCGTTTCCCCCATAGGTCCGTAGGGAGGGAATACTTCAAGTTAGTCCAGACCTTTTCCAGCTTGAAGAGAGTAGACGTATTGCTTGGATTCTCTTTTCTTGGGCTATGGCTGTGGTTACACTCTTAATTGGGGATTTATGTTGTTTTATTGTTTATGCTTCTTTATGTTTTATTCAAGATAGAGGCCTTATTGTAATGATTTGGAAGTTGGTTTTTAAGACAGTTGTTGTAATGTTTTGACTGGACCACATGCTTATGAAATAAAATTTAGTTCTTCCGCTGTTTATACGTTTGTCTTATAAATTACCTATACCTTTTACCTATAATACTCCACCAAAGTTAATGCATTCCCTTTGTGGGTGACCTTAACGGAGGTGGGGTGTTTACAAGAAAAACATGATTGGAGGTTCGAGCCCTCTTTCTAGCACTAAAAATGTTATCCAAATTTGTGGTTAAACCTCAATAAAGAGATCTTCCTACATAACTTTATGTTTTATGACGGAAAAAAGCTCAAACGTGGAAACTGCCTATATTCCAAAATCCTTGCCGAAATACCTCCATAAAGTACCATAGGTATATTTCCTATTGAGGACGAATGCAGCTGCGAACTTATTTCAATCTCTCCAATGTGAGGCTTTGCCTCTTGTGATAATCATTCCTCAGGAGTGCTTTGAGTTTCTTAGATAATCATCTCTATGTATTCAATGATCACTAAACTGAGTTCAAGGTAGCTAAATCTTATTAAATAGTCATCAATTGATGGGTTTTCATGAGTCTTCCTTAGCTTCCTAAAGATTTAACGAGGTGGTAGAAATATACTCCTAATCCTAGTTGAGCATTCAAGTCCTATAAGTCACTTGGTAGGGAGATCCTAACATAAATCTAAGATAATAATTGTGTACATTAGACTAATGACGTTCATTAGTTCATGATCTAAGGATTTTAAAATTGATCACGAGTCCTGGTATAAAATAAATCTAATTATGTACATATCACATTTCGTAGCTGCGACCTTAGTGAAAAAATAATTATTATATATGATTGAAACAAAGTTTCTCATAATTACCTTAATTACTTTACATTCATTTAATTGATCATATTGAATGTTACAATTCTTTCTCCAAGCTGATTGGGCAATTAGGTTTGACCTGCCATAAGAGATTACAAAATGATAAAAGTGAATAAGATGTCCGGGCGAAAAGAACCACCTTTTAGACTTTTGGGGCCCTATTTATTTGTGGATTGATCCTTTCTTTGACTTAAATGCTTTGCTTTGGCCACTCGATAGGCTTTAATCACAAAGACTTTGTGAGCACAGTGATGGCCTTCACTCGAGAGCAAATTCAAATAGCTACTTTCGAGGGCCCTAATGAAGGGAGCTTTCAATTGAATGTGAGAGAGATGATCATGCAAGGGCTCCCGAGTCTCTTCTAACTTTCGTCCCATGCTTTGTCTTTAAAGCTTAAAGGTTCGGAATTTAGATTCCTTTCCCTTTGTATTGTGCTAGTTGTACTTTGTTCTTCTTAGGTTTCGATGGCATGCGTAAAATTCATACTTTATTTCCTCCGAAGGGCTTCTTGAGTATCCATATGGGGTTATGCTTCCTGGTCTTTCCTTTGGAACTTTTGAAAATCCTTTCAGTCCATTTCGTGCTTTCTTATTACTAAACGGTCGTTAGGCTTTAGGTGTCGATGCTTCAAAAGCCCTTCTAGTGGTTACAGGAAGGCTTTCTCAGCTTTAACTATTCTTCTTTATTAGCAACCTCAGGGTAAACCCCTTCGATTTCATTTTGAATAGCTACGAGAGGCATAGATGTATTAATACTCTTGGCTTATACTGGCGGTTATCTTCAAATCAATATACTCCTTGATGTGGTTAGGCCCTAGTGCTTTTTATTTGATATCTGATTTCTTTAATGGGCCTCTCCTTGTCTCTTTTACCTTTCATTTCGACATCGTCCTTTGGAATACATTTCCTCCTAGTATACTTGAGAGATAAATTAGACTTGTTAGTTCCCTTTGGTTTACATAAGACAGACCTTTGGCGACCGAAGTTCCTCGTCAACTGCAAGCTTGCTTGCTTCAGGCTCATATCTCCTTCTCCATTTTTTGAATGCTTTGTTTCTGGCTTGACCCTCTTGCCGATTCTTGGAAGGTCATCAGGTCTAAAATTATTGCCGTTTCGATTAAGGCCAGAAGGGATTTAAAGTTTGAGACCAGTGCACTTTCGGTTAAGGCGGAAGGACTTTCTGTTTAGTGGAAAATTTCTTTTCCCCTCTTTTTCCTATTTCAAAGAAGATGCTGTCGAAGATCTGGCACTACTCCTTTCGAGGCATTGTTGTCCTGGCAGTCCTTCACTTCAATTTTGATTTGCCTTGGCTAATTTTGATGTTAGTAGCTCTTTTAAAACAAAAATATTTATGGAACTCCCATTGTCAACAAATATTTTCCTACCAACGTAGGGAAAATCATGGCTGAAAACACAAGTGGATCAATACATGGGGCCTCCACCTCATTTGCATCTTTGTTTCGAAAGATGACATCATCCATAATTTTCCTTCTTTACTTTACGGGAGTAACTACCACAGCAGTGTTGCATTCTTTAACGTCGACATGCTTCATTGCATTGACATGCTACTCCATCATCGAAGACTAAAACCAGCAAGAAGTGGTCCTTCGACAATGATGTCTATTAAAATACCTTTTTTTTTTGCTAAACCGTGGCTCTAGGAGCTACCCGACCTTAGAGATTAGGATCCAAAGCCACCTGCCTTTTAACCTGCAGGGCTACTCGATACTCATCTAACTTTCCAACCATGATCAATTTTTTTTATTTTATCCTAGATATCACGACATTCACTAGTTGTGTAGCATTAAATCTCACGGAATTGATTAAATTGTTAAGGATGAAGATCGAGGGTCTTAAGGCAGAATCAATACTAGAGGGGGTGAATAGTATTTTTAAGAAATTTAAAGAAATCTTTAACTAACTTGAATTACTATATGAATCACACAATGATTATCACACCAGAAATGATCACAAACACAGAAACAATCACCGACAAAGATATAAGTAAATATAAATTGCAGAAAAGAAAAGAACACACCAAATTTTATACTAATTCGGATTACTCCTACGTCCTATCCCACGCAACGCTGGATTGCATAGAGTTTTATTAATATAGAATCCTCTTACAACACCCTTGATTTCACGGCTACAAGGTTAACATAAATTTCACCACCCTTGATTTCACGGCTATAAGGTTAACACCGTTCTCTTTCCTTGATTTTAGGGCTACACGGAACACACCCTTTACCAAACAGTTCCTAAACAATTGCAACAACACTAGAACTCTTCAATAGCATTTCCAATAAGGGAGTATTTGATGGAGATTGAGAAGAGAGAAAGAATGATATAATTTTTATTGAAATCGGCAGAGTATAAGTGTAGAGGCCAAGAATTTAAAGAGCGATAATGATGGTAAGAGATAGGATGAAGATGGAGAAGAAAAAGTGATTTAAAATTTAAATTTAACCCCTGTTTATAGGATTTGAAAGGTTACAACGTTTCTAAAGCGTTTCAAATAATGGAAAGATACTTCTTCTGAAATTTGAAATTATAGCAGTTATACGTCGACATGTCCAATTATGTATGTTGACATACATAGAGTAATTTGAATTTTAAAACATTTTAAAGTGTTTAAATATATATATATATATATATTGGAAATTCTTGTATAGAAACTAGTGTTTCAAATGAATTTTCTATAGTGTAAAAATATGTAAAAACATAGTAATATATTATATAAACATATATATAAAGTTATACGATGTAGAACTATAAAACTTATATTGTAAGTATATATTAAAAACTTTATAAACTATAAATATGTATATTTGAAATCAAAATTAAAACCATTAATAATTTGAAATCATTTAGAAAAAGAGTTTGAAATCAATTTGAAAAGGAATTTAAAAACAAAATTTGAAAGTGCTAACCAGAGTTTTACATTTAAACTAGACTTTACTACTTTGACAATCTTGAGCTCTTGAAATCTTGATTACTCATGAGTCTTTAATCTCCTTTGATATCTTGAATCTCTAATACTGTACAATCTTCAATATTTATATCCTCCATATATACCCTATATATACATATATATTTTGGACAAGGATGTTAGTATATATTTTATAATTAATTGAAACAAGGTTGTTGTCATCAAAATTCCATTCTATAACAATCTCCCCCTTTTCGATTATGACAACCTTAGTTTATAAAATATTCATACCTGATATTACCTATTGATTTGTTTCCTTGAGTACTCCCTCTTTCACCATGAATTCCTTCTGACCCCCTTTAAACTATGCCTATCTTAACTATATCCTATTTTATAATTTCTCCCCCTTTTGTCATTATCTAAAACTGACATATTCTAAACTATATTAAACCTATAGTAAACTACATTAAACTGTACTAAACTTGACTAAACTAATTATACTCCACCTTAAATCTAGGCTTAACTTAGTATTAAATTTGTACTATTGTATATTTACTAAATAAAACAAACACTATATAAACTATGTAATTCTATTAAACATAAGAATATAAGCAATCTATACACACAGTCTATTCAATCCAAGCAAATATATGAACAAACAAATCATACAAATAAACAAGTCATATTTCTATACACAAACAACGAAATCGTCTAAATGTTTAGTGTTTCTTCACAATTGGTGATTTGTGAATTGGACTATTAGGATAATAAAGACAAAATTCCCTATTTTGTTCAATTACATTCCCGTCCTTGTCGAAGAACACTTCACCCATGCAAATACGATACCGTCTTCATCTATGCCTTCGTGTTGTGCCTTTTCTTCCTCTTCTTTAACCATTTCTTCCTCATCCTTTTCTTCCTCTTCCTCCATTTGATTATCATCTTCGATGATAATCAGATCAGTGTACTTATCCATAACAATTTTTTGTAGATTTCTCATAACTTTTCTTTATCTCTCGCTCTCTTTATTCATCTTGATTTGCAAAACTTGAATTTCAATAAGCATTTGCAAAACATACTTCATCGATTCCTCTAGTTTCATGACTCTAGCAAGTGTAGTACGTTGAAAAGGACCTTCGAATGGTCCGAGAAATGAAACGGGGTTAGTTTGATTGTTATTATTATTGAGGCCATTATTTAATTTTATAGATAAGGAGTGATTAGAGAAGAAGGAGAGAGTTTTAAATAAGTTTTTCAAGAAAAAAAGAGCATTTATATAGTGTGGAATTCATTTAAAGTGAAGAGACATAAGGTAGTTATTTAATAATTCAAATATGAAACAATTTGAATTTTGTAACAGTTATATGTCGACATACCAAATTGCACATGTCAACATACCCCATTTGATTTCTTAGGTATTTAGTATTTTCACACAATTTTAGGTTATTTATTATTATATTATTTTAATTTATTTAGTTTTAATGTGTTTTTATAGTAAATTAAAGATTGGTTTGATGGAAATAACATTCATTACTACTAGAAAGCCAAGACATTCAAACGATACAGGGTACTAAATACGAGATTCGAAATGGAAATATAAGAAAATATGAAAAGATAACGTAAGCTAATAAACTTAGATTTCAGTGGATGAAGATGAGGAAGGTGATAATCCAATTCTTCTTCGTACTTTGGCAAAGAACTTGTTCATTTTAGAAGACATTTGGGTAAGAGTCTTCTTGATCTTCTTTTGGTTCTTGGCTAACATGGCTTTGTTTTGGACAAGAGTTTCTTTGGTTATGGCTCTACTAGATGTTGAACATTCTATATTTTCCAATAAGGTTTCTTTCTCTTTGTCGATTTTCATATGATTATCATCTTGTTCCATTTGGGCTTGTTTGTCTTCAAAAGTTTCATAAGGCTTAAAAACGATTGAAATTTGCATAAAGGTTATATTTCTCGACACAAATTCCTCTACTTTGAGATCCACGCCAAAATATTTAATAATCCGAGTAAGATAAACTTTATGATAGAGAGTGTAATCTTTTGCGGAAATTTCTTTAGGCTTGAATTCTTTCAAAATCACATCGACCCAATTAATATCATAAACACCAAAAATGGCAAAAAGGGATTTTTGAATTTTAATGATAGGGTAGTTGAAATTTCTGCAGCGAAGAGTAAGAGTATGTTGAAGAAGGAGGTTGACAATTCTTACTTTTGGATGGAAAAAATGATTTTTAAATTCCAAATGTTTATCGCTTTCAAAGATATGATGAAAAGTTTCAAATCCATTTCATCAATTTCAAATTCCGAAAAATCCCAGCCCATGTTCTTACAATTTAAAATATTTCCCAAAATATCACAATCCAAAATGATTTGAATCCCTTTTACACTATCCATACTTAATTTTCATTTCCATCGTAAAAACCATGATTCAAATTCGCATTAAACATTTTGATTAGATTTGGATAACATACTTCTTCATTATCCCATGAAGCTATCAAGCTTAAAACTCTGTTTTATTCAAAAAGCGAGTGAAGATCATAGGATGGAAATTCTTCAAAGATAGCGAACACTCCTATATTGACTTTTCCATTTACCATATAGTCAATATAGGCTTTGATTGCTTCCTGATCATTGTAGAGATGAGATTTGATGGTTTTACTTAATCTCACTATTTTTTTGTGCTTTAGGAAGCCATTGGAAACAAGTTTTGAAGAGAATTGATATAAAAAAGGTAGTTTTAATTTTGAATAAAAGGTAGAGAGAATAGAATGAATAAATAAATAAATTGAGAGTGAATGGACTTAACTTTTCTGAAAATATGGACACCTTTTCAGACTTTGGGAATTGGTGAAAAGATGGAGGAAAGCTTGAAAGTTTAAAGTTTTGAAATTCAAAATTTGAATTTCCTTTACTGGCACATATGTTGACATGTCAATTCCTGTATGTCGACATATATGTCGGTTTTCAAAAGACATGTTGATTTTTGACTTTGTTTTATTATTTTAACATTTTATATTTCAGGTATACAAACATTTAAAATAATTTTTATAGTATTATTAATTTATTATTTTATTATTATTATTTTGAAATTCAAAATCCAAATTTTAAGGTTCAAGACTGAATTTTAGAATTAAAATTTTAAATTCAAACAAGGCAAGCAATCAAAAACATCCATTTAACTAATTCAATCAAAAATTAATTAAGGTGTACCTGGTTTTAGATCCATTCCTTCGTTATTTTCTGAATTCTGAATTGGTGTAAAACATAAACTAGAATTTGCATTTTTTGGCTCTTCATCACTTGATGATGATTCTGAATCATCTAAAGTTTCTCCATATGCTCTTTTTCTCTTCTTTGACGAATTATTATTATTTGTTTGTTGATTTGAATTATCTGGATATGAACACATTCTCTTTACATGACTTGGTCTGTTGCAGTTATAACATGTATCATCATTTCTTCTCAAATTTCCTTGATTGTTTTTCTGAAAATTATTCCTCCTCTTATATCTCAGATATTTTCTAAATTTTTTTGTCATTAAAGCGATTTCTTCATCATCCTCACTGCTTGAGTCAGAACTGTTAGTTGTCGCTTTGAATGTTATAGATATCTTTTTTGTTGACTTATTCTCCTTTATTTTCTGTAACTGAACTTCGAATGACATCAAATTTCTAATTAACTCCTCAATCTTCATTTCACTATCATTATAGGCTTCTTCATTCGCCGGTGTTTTTTGATCCCATTCTAGAGTTAGAGAATTAAGAATTTTTCTTACTTGGTCCTCTTCAGTATAAGTTTTTCCCAAAGCCATTATTGAACGTATGATCTCATGAAATCTGCATATAGGAGATAGGTTCATTCTGATTCATTTTAAGCAATTCAAACTGATTAGTTAACATTGAAATATTGGTTTATTTAACTTTATTTGTTTTTTCAAGAGTTACTTGCAATGTTCTCCATATTTCATGAGCAGATTTATAAACTGATATTCTATTAAGTTCTTTCTATCTAATGAACAGAATAACATATTAATTGCCTTAGAATTACTTTATGCAGTAGTATTTTGTTCATTAGTCCATTGTGTAAAATTAGTAGTGGATTCAACATATGTTGTTTGTGTACTATTCCAAGTGTTTAGTCCTACATATGCAAATATATTTTCATCTACATGCCCAGTAAGAATAATTACTGTTAATTAATAGTGGTGGTCTAATAGTGGACTGACACTCTACAAAAGAACTATTATTACCTGTGTTGGTTTCCATTTAATATTTCCAAAATTCAAATGATGAAACTTTGAAAACCTATGCTCTGATACCAATTGTTATGGATGCAGATCAAGGATGTTAAGGCAGAATTAACACTTGTAGGGGGAGTGAATAGTGTTTGTAAGAAATTTAAAGAAATCTTTAACTAACTTGAATTACTATATGAATCACACAATGGTTATCACACCAGAAATGATAACAAACATTGAAACAATCATAGACGTAGATATAAGTGAATATAAAATGCAGAAAAGAAAAGAACATACCAGACTTTATACTGGTTCTGATTACTCTTTTGTCCAGTCCCATGCAACGCTGGATTGCACAAAGTTTCTTTAGTATCAGAATCCTCTTGCAACAACCTTGATTTCACGGCTGCAAGATTAACACCGATTCCATAACCCTTGATTTCACGGCTACAAGGTTAACACCGCTTCCTTTCCTTGATTTCTGGGCTACAAGGAACATATCCTTTCCCAAAAAATTCCCGAACAATTGCAACAGCTCTAGAACTCTTCAATAGCACTTCGAATCAGAGAGTATTTTATATACAGATTGAGAAGAGAGAAAGAATTAATGTTATAATTTTTATTGAAATTGACAGAGTATAAGTGTAGAAATCAAAATTTTAAAGAATGATAATGGTGGAAAGAGGTAGGATGAAGACGAGGAAGAAAAGGTGATTAAAAATTCGAATTTAACCCCTATTTAAAGAGTTTGGAAGGTTACAACGTTTTTGAAGCCTTTCAAATAATGAAAAGACACTTTCTTGAATTTTTGAAAATGTAACAATTATATATCAACATGCCCAATTATGTACATTGACATATATAGAGTAATTTTAATTTTAAAACATTTTAAAGTGTTTAAATTAATATATATACATATATATATATATATATGTATATATATTGGAAATTCTTGAATCAAAACTAGTGTTTCAAATGAATTTTTTAAAGTGTAAAAATATGGAAACATAGTAATATATTATATAAACATATTTATAAAGTTATATGATATAATACGATAAAACATATATTATAAGCATACGTTAGAAACTTTATAAACTATAAATATATTAAGTAAGACCATTAATAATTTGAAATCATTTAGAAAAGGATTTTGAAAGTAATTTTGAAATCAATTTGAAAAGGAATTTGAAAGTGCTAATTGGAGTTTTACATATAAAATAGTCACTATTACTTTGGTAATCCTGAGCTGTTGAAATTTTGATATCATGATTACTCATGAATCTTGAATCTCCTTTGAGATCTTGAATTCTACAGTCTTCCAAACTTATATCTTACATATATATCCTTTAAACATATATATATTATGGACAAGGATGATAGTATATATTTTATAATTGATTGAAACAAGGTTGTTGTTATCAAAATTCCATTCTCCAACATAAACTTCCCTCTCTATTTTTTCTTCCCTATGGACTATCGTGGGGCCAGTTTCTTATACTGCATCACATTATGTGTATCCAGGGGCACATTTTTCAAAGCATCATTAAATGGTATATAATTGTCAAAAGTCTAGAACTTAGGTCGCTTCTTAGCATCTCCTTTGTGATTGCATCCTCCTCCATTGCCATTTTTGCACTTGTTGTTATTCCTCTTGTTCCAGTTTTGAACGTTAATCTACATTTTTCTTAATTTCTCCAGATTTCTTCACTGCTACATTACTATAGGCACCTTTGTTCATCATGTAAACAATCTTTCTTTTTAAGTACTTTCCGCCTCTTTACTTCTCCAGAACCGGCTAGCCTTCTCATAGAATTGATCTAAAGTAGAGGGTGGCTTTCTAGTAAATTTTGTCAACTAATGTCATCAATATTGTTTCGTAGATAGAGAGACTAACCTAATTAATGAAAGTGTTGAAGCTTCAAGAAAATTCTTGAGTATCTTCTTGTGTGCCTGGTTCATGTGAGAGAGGGTCATAACATGCTTCAATTTGACGATATGAGGCTAAATTGAGAATAATTCGAATGGTTGTAGGTTTTACAACTGGTGAAAAAGTCTCATTGAAATCAAATACAAATTGCTGAGCATACCCTTTTGCAACCAACCTTGCCTTATATTTTTCAACAGTACCATCTGCTCTTCTTTTTATTTTGTAGACTCATCTGCATCCTATTATATTTTTGTGAATGGGTAGTGCAACTAGACTCCATGTTTTATTTTTTATGAGAGCTTCATATTCACTATCCATAGCCATCTTCCATCTTTCTGATTTTTCTATCTGAATATGACTTGATGGCTCAACTTCATTTAATTATAGCCATCTTAAATTGTGCTTATTATTTGGAAACACCGGGATCGAATATATGTTCGAAAACCATTCCAAGTAATAATACGACGTTATGGAACAATTCAAGACTTGGAAAACGACGAATGAAGATCGGGATTCTTTGAATTGTTTGGATTGATTTCTGATGTCTCGGTTGGGCTAATCCCCTGATACGATGTTATAAGTGGCATAAGGTTTAAATATATTTGAAGATTTTTGGATTGGTGTTTCATTCAGACCCAGAACGGACATATATGGATTGTGTGTCTGACATTGCAATTGACTGTATAATACTGATCTCTGTTAAATATATATCTTCTTGGCGGGGGAGAATTTATTCTCTTGTTTAACACCCTTCTCTAAGGCGTATGAGCTTAGAGGTTATATATTGGTGGAAATTAGTGATGCGTTGTGAATGGACAATGTGGCATACTTAAGTTATGTGGTGAGCTATGGATGATCAAAGCATGGCTTATTTAAGCGTAGCTTTGTGTATATCGTAACCTTGGCAAGCCTCACTCCCCGGTAAATGACCAAAACAGGAAGAAATGTTGCAGGGTTATGGGGTGTTGTCTCCTTCTAGATAAAATGTGAACTATGGTATGGAGCCCAGATATTAACCTCTATAGTAAAAGCATCTACTTTTGTGGTTGTTGTTGGTAGGCGCTCGGAAAGGTCGGTAATGACCGGGAGATGGCATACTCAGGCGTACTCTAAGTTACCCATTTAAGGGGTAACCCGGCCTTGTGTTGGCATGAGGAACATTACTTCATCCTCGGGCATCCCTCTAGAGGTGTTCAAAGTTTGGTTCGGAAGGAAGTTCCTTTGCTTGGTCATTGTTGGAAACCCAATCTAAGCTACGAACCTGTATGATTTTAGTTGTATACCATACGTCAGTATAGTATATGGTAATGCTGGCTAAGATTGATACATTTATGTTCGAAAGGATTCTTCACACTATATTATAGTATTGAAAGAGGATTTTTACGTATCAAGCATTTTTGACAATCATAAAGAAAAACCTCGCCCGTATGTGTTTGCATTGTGTGCGTGCCACAAGACCTTATGGTAGTTTCATTTTCCAAAAGTCATTGTGAATTTCTATGCATGGTAATTCATATGGAGTAAACCTGTTCCGCGTTAGCGGCGTGGTCCATTGAATTACCCAACTTTAAAATGAAGCCTAAATTATAGCTGTTTTGAGTTCTCACACCAGTCCCACGACTGACCTGGAGTTTATTGTTCCCACACCTAAATTCTAGGTGCCCATAATTTTGCACGGGAAGCCAGTAGCTTAGTTTGCAAGTTTAGCTTTCGGGGTTGGATTCAAGGTTGGAGCTAGAGCTATATCTGGGATTTTCTTAGTCACCTGAAGAGTTTATTTCTGCTGGGCTTATGTTGTACTCTGATGTTCCTGGTAAATCTGATGTAATATTTTGTAATGAAATGAAAAGTTATGATATTTTTGGCAAATATGTTAGTACCCATAACAATCCATCTTTATGAACGGTTTCAGTTGGTTTAATTACCAACGAGAACAGGGCAAAAAGTCAGGTCGTTACAGAATTAGTATTAGAGCTTTGGTTTATACAAAGCAATGGGGTACTACATATTTGAACAAAAGCAAGGACTCATCAGAGTTATGATATCTCATTAGAGATAGGGTTAGAAATACCCTAGAATGAGATTTGGGAATATTACGCTTGAGAGACCGTCTTTCATCATAAAATCAATGTGTTATTAAATTTATGAGTTGAAATTAACTTATGGAAATATTAGAAACTTTCCTTAACTCATAAATTGGTAGGCATTTATAATCTTATATGGTAATAAATAACTTAAGTGAGTAAAACCCTTGAAAGGAATTAAAGGAATGTTAGGTTGTGCGGGAACTTAAATAAAAATTCATTTGTCTATTAATAATTTTGGGATTGGTAAATAAGAACAAGAATGACCCTGGCTAGGTCAATTAAGTCCTTTGATTATTTTACTTTGGGTAAGGAATTCAAAGTATGAATGCTAAATGAGTATAAACAAGACTGGAAACAATTTGAATTAAAATTTGAAATAGAATGAGTATTCTCGAAATATAATTCTTCGTTTGTCGCTGGGATTAGCTTGACTCATTGTCATCTTTTGATAATCATTATCTCCACGATTTTCATACTTGGCTACTGTCCAACTCTATTTCTGAATTCTTCTTTTTACCCTACTTTGACAAAACCATGGACAAATGGATTACTGAAGTAGTTTTGGAATTGAGACAAGTATTTCGAATTGTATCTTAATTTGAACTTGAATTTGTATTAAGTGCAAAAGGAATTCCAAAATGTTTTTGTTGCAAGATAATTGGATGATGTGGGAAAAGGAATATTTATTTAAGGATTTGGATTCAAAATAATATTTAGAAATTTGAGGTATGAACACTTAGTCTTATAATTTGACTTAATTTGTTAAGTAAACCCTGAGTTCCAAAACTTTAGTAGTAAGTTAGAAAGTTAATTTCTAAATTTTAAATTTTCTTAAGGTCGTAGATATCTAGTTGCCAGAGAATATCTATCCCAGTTGCTCCTTAGTGGTAGTGGTAGTAGCTCTGAGTCTAACTTAGAAAATATTCGAGTATAAACATGACCGGTGATGACCCTAGTAATTACGAGATTATACAAACCTCTATTTCAACGAGAGTCAGATAGAGTGTCTTGAGAATGATATGGGCCTTGGTTTTGACCATTACATTTCCAATATGTTAAGAGAGAAATGGTAATTTAAACTGGTAAAGGAGTTTAAATTTACCCATCCTCCTTTCCGAGGAGAAAAGTTTTAAGGGCGGTGAATACAACGATCCAGAATTTTTAACCAATTTAAAATTGGATTTTTTGTTACTTAATTTGAGTTTAAATTTGTATTTACACAAATATATATGGTTAAGAATTTTGAAAAGTTAGATGATAGATTTCATTTGAATTATAAATGAGAATGATTATTAATGAGTTTGGATTTATTGATACTATTTGTCATTCGATCGGATTTGTCAAACCATAACATGAATTAGCAGCATTAGAATTAAGTGTTTCCCTTAGTTTTCATAGCATTTAAGGGAAAATGCTACCAAAAGTTCACCTTCTCTTCTTAAGAATAGTGTATGGACACTTGTAATTTTGCATGTAAATTTTCATGCATGGTTTCCACTTGTCCCCTTATGTGTCTTTACCTCCTTTCCTATATAAGGAGCTCTTTACATCATTTTTTATCATCCATTTTCATTTTTCCTATTTTGTTTATTTCCGCTGTAGACATTTATGTATAGCTGAACTGTATTTGTACTAAGTAAGATCCTGTATACTGTGTAACTCTGATGATTACTTTTATCCAGTATATTCTATTGTTCATTATCTGGTGTATTTATTTAATTTTGTTCTGCTATTATCTGTTTCTATGTTATATTCCAAAGATAACCCTTGTTTCCGTCTGAACGGGATTTTGGGTCGTCTCTGATACCACGTTGAGACGACCCAAAATCTCGTTCAGACGGAAACAAGAGTTATCTTTGGAATATAACATAGAAACAGATAATAGCAGAACAGTATTAAATAAATACACCAGATAATGAACAATAGAATATACTGGATAAAAGTAATCATCAGAGTTACACAGTATACAGGATCTTACTTAGTACAAATACAGTTCAGCTATACATAAATGTCTACAGCGGAAATAAACAAAATATGTACAATAGGAGCTGAACAGCATAAAAAGAGATAAATGATAGAATCCGTCTTCAGCTCCAGCTATCCAGAAAGAACCAGCTAAACCTGAATACAAGGCTGCCCGTGTAGAAAAAGGGGCACCCGAGTTTGAAAGTGAAACAAACTACGAGTCAGTCATGGGACTGGTATGAGAAATCCATTTAACACATATATAATATGGCTAATCACAGGACCACGCCACTTTCGTGGAACGGGTTTACTCCATTGGATTGCCAGTGCTCTAAAACAAATCTTTCTTTTAAACATCGCTATGCTTTTTATAAAAATGAAGCCGTTATAAGACTCAGTTCCCATCACACAATGCAACGCAAACCGGAGGATAGAGTTTTACCTTATAACGGCCAAAATATGCTTGATACGAATAAAACAAAGGCATTTGATATTATTGCTAGTGTCTATATGTTTTGAAAACAATTTCAAATCATAACTATCAATCATAGACGACATGAGCGTCCCATGCCACTATGTCGCCAAATATATATATATACAAACAAAACCGCACGATCACGTATTTGGAAATTGGATTTCCGTCATGAACCAAGGCAAAAGATAGTCCTTACCGAATTCGAGACGCTCTGGCCCGTGTCTCAGGAACAGCAGCAACTGCCCCTTGGATCGTCAGGGCCGGTCCACCGATGTGGATTATTATGCCTGAACACTACGTCTCCCCGCCCTTTGGGGCGTAAACGAGCCAACGAATGACTCCATCGGACCCGGATCGTCCGATCAAACCGAGGCGCCTCGCAACAGCAACAACCACATAGGTGAAAAGTATATAAATGTCAGGGCTGGTAGGTCACTGACACCACACTAGCTAGAAAGAAACGCAGGCCCTCCCTGATGTCCTCTCCCGTTTCTGGTTCATACCGGGGTGTGAGGCTCGCGATTCTATGTTATACACAAAGCTACGCCACACTGGCGGTGCTTTGATCATCACTACAAGACTTTGCTTTTCAACAGAAGCCCTGATCACTGCATCTTAGCATGCCACACAGGCAGTTCATGCCATGCGACTGATGTCCATCAATATACAACCTCTGAGCTCGTGCGTCTCAGAGAAGGGCGTTAAGCAAAAGAATAAATTCTCCGCCGCCAAACAGATGTATATTTAACAGAAATCAATCAACACAGAATAAAATCCAATGTCAGACACACAGTCCATTTACAAGTCCGTTCTGGGTCTGAACGAAACCGGAGGCACTAAATACCTCGCAAACCCTTCGATCACCACGTACGTCTGGACGATCACCACTCATTATCCATATTTCGGGATGCCTCCCAATCAGGACCTCGGTTACCATCCAAACGAGGTGAAGATCTCCGGTCTTCGACCATCGTCTTTATCTTCGACTTTCAATCGTCGGTCAACTATTTGCATTGAGAATTAACTCGGCCTTCTCAAATAATTCACGTATATTTAGAATTTCAATTCGATTTATTTCAATGGTTAAATTATTCGACAACATCAATTTTGTTCTTTAATGTAATTTTCACACCAAACACATTCAACCATCAAATATCACATAAATCAAGCAAATTCAGTTTATTTCCATTCCATATCACTTATGATATTTTATAACTATTTATCGCTATTCTTATTTATTTTAAAATAGCTAATTTATTCAAAACGACGCTTCGGGCCATAAAGCGGCCGTGGCGCTGTTTTTCTTCAGATTTGATTTACATATATCTGAAAATCTAACCGTTGGATCTTCGCAAAATTTACATAATTAGAAAGGTCTTTTCAAAACGAATCCAACGGTTCCAGATTCGGGAAATTCCGACGGTCGGATCTCCCGGTACAATCGTTTGAAGTTTCGATTTCAAAATACGAACTGCAGCGTCGTTGTTCGATTAAATATATAATTATATTTATATATATATATATATATATATATAATCGCTTCTGGCGCTGTTTTTCTTCAGATTTGAATTAAACATTCCAGACAATCCAACTTTTGGATTTTTACAAGGTTGGTGCCGTTGGAAAGATTATTCCAAGGCGAACCCGACGGTTGAGGTTTCGGGATAATCCAATGGTCGGATTTCCCGCACTAGTTGTTTGAAATCACGGTTTCAAAATACGAACTGCACGACTTCGTTTCGTTTTAATTTTATTTATATTTATATATTTATATAAATATAGTTCATTCAATGATTTCTATATCGTTTTCACTTCAAATATTTTTCTAACACCTTAAAATTTTGGAAAATTTCGCCATAACCTCCCCTGCACCGGGAGCATCGGGAAATCGCAAATAGCGTTCCCGGTCCTTCTAATCTCAAAAAGAAAAAGAAAAAGCCAAGCGGCTAGCCAACAGGCTCATAAAATCATCACCCAAACAAAACAGTAAATGTGTACCTATTTGTCGGGCACAAAATTTTATTCCTCTTCTCTAGCCCCTTTGCTATAACCTGTTCAATAAATATGCATGTACATATATATACAGTTCTTATCATTTATCATTTTCTATTCAACTTCATATTTGATTTCTATTTGGTTTAAAGACACCATTTATTCTAATGTTACATACATAGGTGCAAATCATTTCATTAGCTAATTAATGAATATTTCATCTCATATATGTTTATTTTGAACAAGTGGTTATTTTTAACACTTCACATTTCAACGATTTATGCATACAATAAAAATGTGATTTTTATTGTAAAACAATTCATTTCAAAACACTATTTTTCTATATAGTTCAAGTTGGTGATAAAAATGGGATTTTTATCATAAAACAATTTCTTTAAAACGAGATTATTTTACACAGTTCATATAGTCGATAAAAGGTGATTTTTATTATCAAACAATCTATTTCAAAATATGAATACCATTCAACACATGAATTTCTAATCAACGAATGAATATCAATTCAACACATGAATGTTTTCTATAGTTTCTATATATAGATAAAAATGTGATTTTTATTATCAAACAATTTATTTCAAAATATGAATACCATTCAACACATGAATTTCTAATCAACGAATGAATATCAATTCAACACATGAATGTTTTCTATAGTTTCTATATATAGATAAAAATGTGATTTTTATTATCAAACAATTTATTTCAAAATATGAATACCATTCAACACATGAATTTCTAATCAACGAATGAATATCAATTCAACACATGAATGTTTTCTATAGTTTCTATATATAGATAAAAATGTGATTTTTATTATCAAACAATTTATTTCAAAATATGAATACCATTCAACACATGAATTTCTAATCAACGAATGAATATCAATTCAACACATGAATGTTTTCTATTCAATGAATAAATATAGTTTAAGCATATGAAAATAATTCAAACACACGAATATTATTCAAAATTTCGGCAGCATAACGGCAGGGTAGTTAAAACCGGGACCGTCCCTAGTACGGCTCCTCGCTCTACCTTAAAACCTCGCGGTTTTTGACAATGGGGATCATGCATCTAGTTCGCACGCAGGCGACATGTATATATTTATTTCATTTCCACAAACTAATCCTATGTGGTTTCAACCAAATATTTCTCAACCACAAACGGGTATTTTTCAACCACAATCAATCAATATCAACCACAAACAATCCCAAACAATCATTCGCTATCAATCAATTTTCACAACAATTTCAACCAATAAATATCGTCCATGGTTTGTGGACGAGGGGCGTATATATATATATATATATATATATATATATATATATATATATATATATATATTATATATAGCAATTCACTTTAATTTCAACACATATATATATATATATATATAGAAAAAGAAATTGAAGAGTGAGAAATTCTCACACATTTATAATTTTTAAATCAGAAATCTCACCGAATAGCTAATTCAATCCCACGACTCTTCTTTGCATAAAATCTTCGCCAATCTCTCTTTTTTGTCGCTTTGTTGCCCGTATTCTCTACATATGTAAAAATCGAATTTTTACTATGTTATTCAATATATAAAAATCGAATTTCAAAAATATAGATTCCGCCTTTTCAAAAATAAAGATTATATTTTTAATATTCCTATGATGTAAAAATTATATTTTTATTACTTTAAAAATATAAAAATCATATCTTACTTCTTCTACTAAATAAAAATTCCGTCTTTTCTATTTTTAAAAACATGATCTTTTCTATCCCAGTTCAAATCCTTTTCTATTTAAAGTTTAAATCTTTTCCTTTTTAAAATTCAAATTTTCTTCTTTTTAAAGTTTAAACCTTTTCCTTTTTAAAATCAGTTTAAAAATCCTTTTGAAATTCTTTTGAAAATCAGTTTTTAAATTCTTTTTTAAAATCAGTTTAAAAATCCTTTTGAAATTCTTTTGAAAATCAGTTTTTAAATTCTTTTTAAAAAAATCAGTTTTAAATCCTAATTAAAATCAGTTTTAAATCCTAATTAAAATCAGTTTTTAAATCATTTAAAAATCAGTTTTTAAATGCTTTTTTAAAAAAAACAGTTTTAAACCTAATTAAAATAAAAATATCAGTTTTTAAATCATTTAAAAATCAGTTTTTAAATGCTTTTTTTTAAAAAATAGTTTTAAACCTAATTAAAATAAAAATATCAGTTTTACAGAATTAAAATAAAAATAAAAATAAACTAAAATACTTACTGTCTGCGAAGAAAGGGGGGGGAAAGAAGACGTCGGCGGCAGGTCTCGAACTGGGCGGAGCTGCTTCGAGGGGGACGGGGTCTTCGGGGGTTGCGCACTGGGAGGAGGAAGGCTGGACGGAGGGGGCGGTCGTCAGGGCGGTGGCGTCGATGCTTCAGGGGGGCGTCGATCGATAGTTTTAGGGTTTTTTTTTTTTTTTTTTTGTTTAATGAATCGGGTGGGGGGGGGGGGGCAGAAAGGGAGATAAAAGGGGGGGGGGGGAAATTAAAATTATTTTTATTATTTAATTTTTCAAAAAAAATTGACTTTTACATACGACCTCGAAACGAGGCCCACCGCCTGGCGTCCATAGCGTTTTACCCCCATTCCGGACACAATGGGATATGTATCGCAAGCTGATTTGATCGTTACAATCAGTTTCCGTTGAATTTACATTTAAATCACTATATTGAATTTTAAACGTACATTTCAAATTAGTGGGGCCACATACGAACTCGAAAAATTCCAGAAAAATATTTTCTAGCCTCGTATTGACGATACGGTCCTAACAAAACTAGTTTCGTCGAATTCTGAGACCGTTTGAAAAATGGCCAATTTCCAGTCGATTAAAATCAACTAAAACCGGTCAAACGCGTTTTCCTTTGCCACGCTCTCATATTGATTCGAAAAATTATGAAATTTGAAACCTAGCAATAACTTGACACTGCGGCTCCAACAAAAGTGGTTTCGTCGAAATCCGAGGTCATCTGCAAAATGTCCATTTTTAAGGGCCTGAATTCCATAGCGACTATTCAGAATTTTCAACTGGACATATCTTTTGATTCCCGCTATCAAATTTCGATTGGTCAGATTCGTTGGAAAGATATTATCAATTAGATTCCATTATTTTTGGTTTCACTAAAATCCGGATTGTTTTGCACCCGGTATATTCAATTGAAGTTTGAAATCGAATTATCGA
This sequence comes from Allium sativum, assembly GCA_030737875.1. NCBI lineage: Eukaryota > Viridiplantae > Streptophyta > Magnoliopsida > Asparagales > Amaryllidaceae > Allium > Allium sativum. The sequence goes on along the minus strand of CM060926.1, from coordinate 889,663,393 downwards.
ACTACCGCGCTATTTTCAATTCTATATATAATTATAATTAATTATATTCGTTTTCAAATGTCGATTCAAACTCAGTTTTCATCGCCATTATTTAAAATATTTATTTTAAATATTTAAAATCCATTATTTTAGCCAATTTAAAAATTTTAAATTGGTTCAGATTTTCTGGGTCGTTACAACCTTCCTTTTTCTTCTTAAGCTTATGGTCATGGTTTCCGTGGCATAAGTCTTCCTCTTTTCCACCACCACTTTGCCAAAGTGCGTCGTTATCATCCTCTTCCTCCTCTTATAATATAAAGAGAGAGAGAGATTGGTGTATATTATATATATATATATATATTGGTGAAGAAGATGTTGCATCGAAATACGGTCGGACGGTTCGCTCAGCTAGGCTCACCTACCGTGAAGATTTGGAAAGCTATTAGGTGAGAACTCTTTAACCATGGTTTATATATTTAATTAGTACTTAGACTAATTTAAATATAGTGATGAATTATTAGTGGTTAATGATGATTGATGTTTGTTGTGATGGATGACGGATGCGTAGTTTAGAGCACACATACTATTAAGTGTTAGTGTTATAACGCTTGTGCACAGTTATGATTTATTTAATTATGTTGATGATGGTTGCTATAGACGTTTATAATGGTTGTTGATGCTGTTTGCACACATTATAACACAACAAGTATGGTATCACATTCGTGGTCGACAAATCTCGTTCGTAATTAGAAACAATATCATTATTGAAATTGAAGATTAACAATTGGGAAAGACCATATATATGAATTCATATATATTGATAAAGTTCTTCAAATGAATAAATAAATATAGGAATGTTCTAAGATGACAGAGAGGATAGAGTCTATGCTTGTAACGATCCAGAATTTTTATCCAATTTAAAATTGGAATTTTTATTACTTAATTTGAATTTAAATTTGAATTTGATATAAATATATATGGTTAAGAGTATTTAATAATTTTCATAAGTTATATGATAGATTTTACTTGAATTATAAATGAGAATGATTATTAATGAGTCTAGATTTATTGATATTATTTGTCGTTCGATCAGATTTGTCAAATCATAACACGAATTAGTAGCGTTAGAATTAAGTGTTGCCTTTAGTTTTCATAACATTTAAAAGAAAGTGCTACCGAAAGTTCTTTTTTTCTTCTTAAGACAAGTGTTAAGACACATGTCTTTATGCATGCTCCCTTTCATGCATGATTTCCACTTGCCTCCTTATGTGTCTTTACCACCTTACTCCTCCTTTCCTATATAAGGAGGCTCTTTCTCCATTTTTTTACCATTCCATTTCCTCCTTTCCACCTTCTACTTAAAGTTTATGGCCATGGTTTCTATGGCATAAGCCTTCCTCTTTTCCAACACCACCTTGCCAAAGTTCATCATTCTCCTCCTCCTCTTATAATATAAAGAGAGATTAGTGTACATTATATTATACATATTTTGGTAAAGAAGACGTTGCGCTGAAATACTGTCTGACGATTCGCTTAGCTAGGCTCGCCTACCGTGAAGATTTGGAAAGCTGTTAGGTGAGAACTCTTTAACCGCGGTTTATATATTTAATTAGTAGCTAGAGTAATTTAAATATAGTGATGAATTATTATTGGTTAATGAAGACTGATATTTGTTGTGATGGATGCGAAGTCTAGAACACACACTATTAAGTGTTAGTGTTATAACGCTTGTGCACAATTATGATTTATTGAATCATGTTGATGATGGTTGCTATGGATGTTTAAATGGTTGTTGATGTTGTTTTGCACACACTATGACACAACAATTATGGTATCACATTGGTGATCGACAAGTCCCCTTCATAATTAAAAGCAATATCATTATTGAAATTGAAGGTTAATAATTGGAAAAGACCATAAGTATGAATTCATATATATTGTTAAAATCCTTTAAATGAATAAATAAATACCGGAACATTCTAGGATGATAGAGAGGATAGTGTCTAGGCTTGGGTTTGGAAATAAAGTTTCCTGCTCTCCCTGGCTATCCCTAAATGATCCGACGAATGAGAAGGTTAATTTGATGTTATTTGAATTTAGAAATGAATTGGAATTTATGAAAGTTGAATTTTAGATCCAAAATAATTTGAAAAGTAAATTTAAATGATTTTAAAAGGGTTACATACGGATATAATGGTTTTCTAAGATATTTTGATGTATCATAGAATAATGGTTATTATGGCCAAAATAGAGCTTGTCGCAAATGGCAATTTACGTATTTTAGATACGAACTTTAAACGCATATAACTTTTGCAATCTAAATCGGATTTCCATAAAATGAAAAACGTTTGATTTCCATTAACAACAACTTTCAAATGAGTGAAAGCAGATTTTTAATTCGAGTTATGATTTTCAAGTTATGTTTATAACCATTTTGGAAAAGGTCGCTATAAGAGAAGTTATCGACCATAAGCATAAACAACCATTTTTTAATGTTTCTAAAAATATGGAAAAAATGGTAAAATCTTTATAAATTATGTCAAAAATGTTTTGAATTGTAAAGTTTAAGTTTTGACTAAGAAAAGCGATGTTTTGATCGAAGTAATTAAGATAACTGTTTTGTAACGCTTTTGTATTGCTTTTGAAAACACCATTATAACGCTTTCTTCGAAAACAATCTATTTTGAATTTTTTAACCCGCAAACTATTTTCCAAACTACAAGTAATCATTTTTAAATAATTTGTGGAATGTTTTCAAAGGTTCAAAAGTATTGGAAATATTTTATATGCAATTTCCATTGATATTAATACGGGTTTTCAATTTTAAATAATTGGATATGGTTGGAGATAAATCTTCGGATGTTTGATATTAATCTGGTAGATGATGATCCTTACTATTTGAGAAATTTAAAAGGTAGTTCACCATTATTCCGCTTATAGTGTGGGTTGGATATCGAGATTAATATTAAGTATAAATTAATGGTATTTCTATCCAGATCTAATGTCAAAGAGTTGAACAAATCTTTTAACTAAGATACGAGTTTCCTAAGTTGACTGGGATAAGTTGGATAGAAATAATCTTCAGATATTTGATATGAAATTCTTTGGTGTAAATGTATACTATTTGAGGAATTTGGAAGATATTATTATATCGTTATTCCACTTATAGTATTCATTGATTACGAGAATTGATATCGAATATAAGTAGATAAAATTTCTGTGTAACTTATGTTCAATATCAATTGATTTATGGAATTTGAAGGTATGGAAATTCATATCGTAATTTGAGGATTTAATCAGATCATTGATTTGAGGAAATTAACGATGAGTAAATGGAAAGAAAGTATGATCCTTTAGTTAATATTAAAGAATGGAATGTTGGAAAATCAATTTAATTGGAAACTAGGGTTGAAATGTGGGGTAAGGGTTTTCAAAGGAAATTGGATTTTTGATAACGAGTTATCAAACGGAAAATTAATTAAGGCTTTGGGGCTAGATTATCTTGGATTTAAGGGATGTGTTTTAAAGAAGAAGGGTTAAATATGGATTTTGTTAAAGATAATTTGAGAATAGATTTAAAGAAGTTTAATTTAACGAAATTCAAAATGGAAGGAGATTTGGTAGAAAGCCTGTGTGTTCCGTTATTGGGTTTTTAATTGCGCTTATTATTTGGAATGACCGGTATCGGAATTATTGTCTGAAAATCATTCCAAGTAATAATACGACGTTGTGGAGCAATTGAAGACATTGGAGGCGGCATTGAAGACCGGGACCCTTCGTGTCGTAAGGACGACTTGCTGAATGTCTCGAATAGCTGGCTCCCATTCGCAGATGGATTTTATGTATCATTTATGTGGCAAGAAGCCTGAACGTATGTGAAGGAATTCCAGATTGTTGTTTGGTTCAAACCTACAACGGACATGTATGGATTGTGTGATTGAAATTGTAATTGACTGTGTAGCACTGATCTTTATTAATATATATCTGCTTGGTGGCGGAGAATTGATTCTCTTGCTTAACACCCTTCTCTAAGACGAATGAGCTTAGAGGTTATATAATGTTAGAAATCAGTGATGCGTAGTGAATGGACAATGTGGCACACTTAAGTTATGTGATGAGTTATGGATGATCAAAGCATGGCTTATTTAAGCGTAGCTTTGTGTATATCGTGACGTCGACGAACATCACACCCCGGATTGATGGTAAACTGGTGGTCAGATTTTTTATGTTCGTTTCGTATGTTTGGTGCACCGGGATGTGATGATGAAAGGGTACTGCGAAGTCCCCAGTTTGGGACGCTATTTGTTGGGTACTCTGATTCATGTATGGTGGGTTAGTATAACGGAGTTTGAGTCTGGACGTTATCCGCGAGTACTGAGATGATGCACGCAAGAAAGTTTGTGAGCCCACGAATGATCTTTCGTACCAGGAACCATCATGTTCAAAGCCCAATCTCCACTACGAGCCCGTACAGTTTTGATTGTATAGCCTGCCGGTTACTGGCAGGATTGTCAGTATAATGGAATGGGGCATTATGCTCGCTAGGATTAATACATTTATTTGCGAAAAGTGTTTTCACACTATATATAGTCGTAAAAGAGGATTTTCACATATGCAGGCATTTTTGGTTATCATAAGGCAAAACTCGCTCATTTGGTGTGCGCTTGCATTGTGTGATGTGGGACGAGCTTATGATAGCTTCATTTTTTCAAAAAGTCATTGCGGATTTCTATGCACTGGTATTCACATGGAGTAAACCCGTTCTGCATTGGCGGCGTGGTCCGGTGAATTACCTAACTTTAAAATAAACCCTAAAGACAACTGTTTTGAGTTCTCACACTAGTCTCACGACTGACCTGGAGTTTATTTTTCCCACACCTAAACTCTGGGTGCCCATAATTTTTACACGGGCAGCCTAGTAGTTTGGTTCGCTGATTTAGCCTTGGAGTTAGTTGGGCCAGGATTCTGGTTTAACTGGAGCTATTATGTTTGGAGCATTCGCATTCATCCGCTGAGTTTAGTAACTTTTCCGCTGTGTAACCGATGTACTCTGATGTACCTCTTGTAACTCTAATGTAATATTATTTTAACGATAATGGAAAAGTTTTTTTATTTTGTGCAAATGTGTAAGTGCCCTAACAATCCGTCTTTGTGAACGGTTTAAGTTGGTTTAATTACCGATGAAAACAGAGGAAAAAGCCGGGTCGTTACAATGCTTGGGTTTGGAAAATATAGTTTCCTGCTCTCTCTGGCTATCCCTAATTGATCTGACGAATGGGATGGTTAATTTTAAATTATTTGAATTTAGAAATGAATTGGAATTTGATGTATTAGGTAAAAAATATAAGTTAAATTTTGAACCCAAAATAAATTTGGAAAGTCAATGTAAATTACTTTCAATGGTTTACATGAGTGTATAATGGTTTTCTAAGGATTTGAAGTGCTGAAGAATAATTTTTATTTTGGTCAAAATAGAGCTTGTCACACAATGGTAATTTGCATATTTTAGTTACAAACTTTAAACACTTATAACTTTCGCAATCTAAATCAAATTTCCAAGAAATGAAAACAGTTGATTTATATTAACAAGAGCTTTTAAATGAGTGAAAGCGGATTTTAATTTCGGGTTATAATTTTCAAGTTATGTTTAAAACCGTTTTGGAAAAGGCTGTTGTAAGAGTAGTTGTCGACCATAACTATAAATAGCTATTTTAAATGTTTTAAAAATATGGAAAAATGGTAAAATCATTATAAATTATGTAAAAGTTTTTTGAATCATAAAATTTAAGTTTTGGCTAAGATAAACGATATGTTGATCAAAGTATTTAAGATAACTATTTTGTAACGCTTTCGAAACACTATGGTAACCCTTTATTTGAAAATAATCTATTTTGAAGCGGTAAACCGCGAGCTGTTTCCCGAACTATAAGTAACCATTTGTAAATGACTGGTGGAATGTTTTAAAAGATTTAAAAGTATTGAAAATGTTTTATATGGATGATATTAAATTTGGTTTTTCAATTTTAAATAATTGGATATGGTTGGAGATAGATCTTCAGATGTTTGATATTAATTTGGTAAATGGTGACTCTTACTATTGGAGGAATTTAAAAGGGAGTTCGTCGTTATTTCGCTTATAGTGTGAGTTGGATACGAAGATTAATATTGAGTATATTTCTATCCAGATCTAATATCAAAGAGTTGGATAAATCTTTTAATTAAGCTACGAGTTTCCTAAATTGATTGAGATAAGTTGGATAGAAATAATCTTCGGGTATTTGATATGAAATTCTATGGTGTAAACATATACTATTTGAGGAATTTGGAAGATATTATTATATCGTTATTCTACTTATAGTATTCATTGATTATGAGAATTGATATCGAATATAAGTAGATACAATTTCTATGTAACTTATGTTCAATATTGATTGGTTTGCATTTTGTCGTGAATCATATCTTCAATAATATCATTCTTGAAACCCAATGAGATTGAGTTATGGAAATTCATATCATAATTTGGGGATTTAATCAAATCTTTGATTTGAGGAAATTAAAAATAAGGAAGTGGGAAGGAACAATAATCTTTTAGTTAAGATTACAGAATTGAATGTTCGGAAACCAATTTACTTGGAAACTAGGGTTGAAATGTGGGGTAAGGGTTTTCAAAGGAAATTGGATTTTTGATAACGTGTTATCAAATGGAAAATTAATTAAGGCTTTGAGGCTAAATTATCTTTGATTTAAGGGACGTGTTTTAAAAGAGAAAGGTTAAATATGGATTTTGTTATAATTTGAGAATGGATTTAGAGAATTTAATTTAACAAAATCCAAGATGGAAGGAGATTTGGTTGAAAGCCTGTGTGTTACGTAATTGTATTTTTTTAAATTGCGCTTATTATATGGAAAGTCCGGGATTGAATATATGTTCGAAAACCATTCCAAGTAATAATATGACGTTATGGAACAATTCAAGACTTGGAAAAGGACGAATGAAGATTGGGATTCTTTGAGTTGATTGGATTGATTGCTGATGTCTCGGTTGGATTGATCCCCCGATACAAGGTTATAAGTGGTATGAGGTTTAAATATATTTGAAGATTTTCGGATTGGTGTTTCGTTCAGACCCAGAACGAACATATATGGATTCTGTGTCTAACATTGTAATTGACTGCGTAGCACTGATCTTTGTTAAATATATATCTGCTTGGTGGCAGAGAATGTATTCCCTTGCTTAACACGCTTCTCTAAGACGTATGAGCTTAGAGATGCGTTGTGAATGGACAATGTGGCATACTTAAGCTATGTGGTGAGCTATGGATGATCAAAGCATGGCTTATTTAAGCGTATCTTTGTGTATATCGTGACCTCGGCAAGCCTCACTACCCGGTAAATGACCAAAACGTGAAGAAATGCCGTAGGGTTATGGGGTGTTGTCTCCTTCAAGATAAAAGGTGTACTATGGTATGGAGCCCAGGTATTAACCTATGTGGTATAAGCATCTACTTTTGTGGTTGTTGTCGGCGTGCGCTCGGAAAGGTCGGTAACGACCGGGAGATGGCATACTCAGGCGTACTCTAAGTTACCCAGTTAAGGGGTAACTCGGCCTTGTGTTGGTATGAGGAGCATTATTTGATCCTTGGACATTCCTCTAGAGGTGTTCAAAATTCGGCTCGGAAGGAAGTTCCTTTGCCTGGTCATTGTTGGAAAACTAATCTCCGCTACGAGCCTGTACGATTTTAGTTGTATATCATACGTCAGTATAGTATATGGTACCTATGCTGGCTAAGATTGATACATCTACTTTCGAAAGGATTTTCGCACTATATTATAGTGTTGAAAGAGGATTTTCACGTATCAAGCATTTTTTACTATCATAAGGATATACCTTGCCCATGTGTGCGTTTGCATTGTGTGTGTGCCGTAAGACCTTACGGTAGTTTCATTTTCCAAAAGTCATTGTGAATTTCTATGCACGCGAATTCATATGGAGTAAACCCGTTCCGCGTTAGTGGTGTGGTCCGTTGAATTACCCAACTTTAAAATGAATCCTAAATAACAGTTGTTTTGACTTCACACACCAGTCCCACGACTGACCTGGAGTTTATTGTTCCCACACCCAAACTCTGGGTGCCCAAAATTTTGCACGGGAAGCCAGTAGCTTAGTTTGCGGGTTTAACTTTCAGAGTTGGATTCACGGTGGGAGCTAGAGCTATATTTTGGATTTTCTTAGTCCGCTGAAGGTTTTATTTCCGCTGGGCTTACTTATGTTGTACTTTGATGTTCCTGGTAACTCTGATGTATTATTTTGTAATGAAATGAAAAGTTCTGATATTTTTGTGCAAATATGTTAGTACCCATAACAATCCGTCTTTATGAACGGTTTCAGTTGGTTTAATTACCTATAAGAACCAGAAAAAAAGCCAGGTCTTTACAAAAAATCCCACTTTTTGACGTATTAGTCATATAATGTCCATTTTGTAATTGTTGCATTTGATATTGATCATCAGAACTTGTTGTATTTGCAGTGTCATTGCTGTTCTCCGTACCACGCATGCTTTGATTACTCTGTGTTATTTCAGTGCTGGTGTCAATGTCATCTGTTGCATCAATGGCCTGATCAGTGAAATTTCTTTGTGTATTATTACTGTCTTTACTTTTCTCTTCTTCATACATGTTATCTTTTAGTTGTTCAGCAAGATTTGGTATTGTATGAACTCTTGTGTTTGAATGTTGATTGTTTCCTTCTTTTAAAACTTGTTTTTTTGCATATGGAAACACATTCTCATCAAAGATAACATGTCTTGAGACAAAAACTCTACCATTTTTTCTAAACACTTATAGCCTTTTTGATTTTGAGGATAACCAATAAAAGTGCATGGAGCAGATCTCATGCTTAGCTTGTGCTTGTTATAATCTCTTAAACATGGAAAGCACAAACAACCAAAACATTTGAGAAAGTTATAATCAGGTTTATCATAAAAAATCATTTCATGTGGGGTTCTGCTATTCAACACTTTTGTTGGTAATTTGTTTATAAGATATACAGAAGTATTGAATGCTTCATTCCAATATTTCATTGGCAGATCCCCTTGAGATAATAATGTTAAACCAGTTTCAACAATAAGTCTTTGTTTTCTCTCAACTAATCCATTTTGCTTAGATGTATGAGGGAAAGTTAGTCTATGTTTTATTCCTCTTTTGATAAAATATTTTGTTAGAGGTTTAAATTCACCCCTACCATCTATTTGCACAATTTTTACGCTACAGTTGATTTTTTTTCCTACAAACTAATAAACTGGATTATTGTATTACAAACACCTGATTTACTTTTTAGCATATATATCCAAGTATATCTTGAGTAAGCATCAAAAAAGGATAAATAATACATGTTTCCTTGATATGGACTTGTTGGTGACGGTCCTCATACATCAGCTGCTATAAGTCTAGTGGCTTATTGTATCTGGTTTCAGAATCATTAAAAGAAAGTTTGTGGCTTTTGCCTAGTTGGAAGTGTGTGCATGTGTGTTTAACAAATATATTATTATTGAAAGAAATATTATTATTATTACTCAAAACATTTTTAACAGTCTCCAAAACTTGGATGTCCCAATTTATGTGCCATAATTCAAGACTGTTACAATGATTGGCACTTTTACAATTATGATTGCTACTTTAACCTACATAATTGCTCCTATTACAATTGCTATTACTACTCGCATCTACATTGTTGCACCAAAACTCTTCACTTGAATTTGCAGTCTCCAAGTTGTTGAATTTGTAAAGGCCATCATGTAGATTACCCTGTAGTAATATTTCTTGGCTTAAAGAGTCTTTAACTAAACAAAATTTAGGGTGAAACTGAAAGTAAACATTATTTTCATTGGAAAATTTAGAAACACTTAGTAGATTTTTGTTGATAGTGGGTACTCTAAGAAGACTTTGATTTAAGTTGTCTTTTGCCAAAATTAGTCCCCTTATCAATGTGTGGGCTTCTAACGGTTTCACCATTACCCATATGTAAAGATTTCATACCTGAATAATTCTTCCTTCCAATGTTTAAATTTTGGATATTATTGGTGATGTGATGTGTTGCACCAGAATCTGGGTATCACTTTTCAAAGACATTGTCCCACTACTACAAAATAAGCCTGTTGCATCCGCTTTACTTGCATCAGTTGTACAGACAACTGATGCTTGAGTCTGTTCCCACTTAACTTTCAAAGCAATTGACATAGGGGAAGAAATTAAAGAGTTAAAAATGTATTTAGCGTTAGTTGTGTATCATTTTCGAAGCAAATAAGCAGAAGCAAAATATTTTGGTTGCATCGCCAGCATGGACAACTGATGCAAGTATGTTAATTTGCATCACTTAGCATATTTTTGAACCAATAGGAAGAAGCATTCGTTAACTTTTTCTGGGTGAATAGAAACAACCTAGTTATCTTAATTCCGCCCAAATTTCATTTACCGCCAAAATTTCATCTACCTCCCGCGTCATTAATGCTTTCCTCTCACATGTTGATGGACCCTACAAGTAGCCCCAACACAACCCTATGTATTAATATACATAACTAGTGATGTCCACGCTGAGCTTTCGAAGTAAAATAAATAAAATGAAAGAAATAAGAGGAGGGAAGCGGGAAAAATTACACATAAATCGTGAAATAAGAAAAGGAAGACGCGGAGCTAGATAGCGACTTTGGAGTGCAGGAGGCGATGTCGATTTGTGAGCGGCAGGTAAGGGTGAATTGCGGTGGTTGATTTGGCAGCAACTGTTAGTGTGGAAATTATGGTAAAGGTGATTTTGGTTTTCGGAGATACTGGTTAAGGGAGAAGGGAGGCTGCAATAGTGAATTGCCTCGACTGGCGATAGTTTCATGTAGTTCGATTTTGGTTGTCAGGATTGAGAAAATTGTTCATTGTGTTTTTGGAACTGGTGACAACATTAAAATGAGGTTGCAGTTGGAGTTTGTGATGATGGGGATGTCGGCTCATGTTATCGTCCGGCTTTGCATGGGAAGTTAATTGGTGTGGTTAGAGTTTACTGTGGTTAAGTGGTGATGAAGGAAGTATGCTAAGGTGATTTGCTGAAGGTTTTGGTTTGAATATTGGCTTATTTGTGAGGAGTGTTGGTGATTTTGGTAGAAGGTGAAGTGCAGGTTGGCAACAAAATTGAAATGGCAGGGGCTGTATGAACTGGTTTGAGAAGGTGGAAGATGATATGAAGTTATAGACAAGTGGTTTGGAATATTTGGTGAGTGAAGATGGTTTGAAGAGTTTGTAGCGGCTGTTGATTTGTCATTATGTGGTCATGAAGTGGTTAGCTTGGTTTGTGTTTTGCAGAGGAGTTGTTTGGAATAGAGTTGTGGTGAGTTGAAGGTCGAGGAAATAGATGGTTGATGGTCGACGGTAGACTTGCGGTAGGTGCACTATCTATGATGTAGTGAATGAAGTTGTTGTGTTTTTGACAATGTAAGGGAGAGTCGAAATGGATTTTCGTTGAATATTTGTTGGGTGTTCATGGCAATGTAAGGTGCATCTTGACATCATTGTTTACATTGTTTATGTGCCTTTACTGCATCTTACACATCAAGGAATTTATTCTTTTTTATATACACATATCCCATGCAATTTCAGGCCATGCGATTATCACGCTAATGTAAGTTCATCTATCTCTCCCTCATTCTCTAACTTATGCTAATGTTAAATTTTTCCTATGCATAACACTGCTATATGCAACTATTTTAGGTAGATATAGCTATGCTCTCCAGAAGATTTTTGATTTAACAATCCTACTATATAAATCAATATTTGATAATTTTATATAGTTAAATATTGCCAGCTATTTGGTGCATTGGAATATGGAAATATTAGGGAATGTGTAATGCAGCAACAACGTTACACTTATTAATACGTTGTATAAATGGTACGTTGGTCAATTATCACTTCCGGACCAATGCGTATGAATGTTGGGTTGTACTAAAAGCCTATGTACAATTGTATATATAACATCCTATACACTCATTTACAATCATTTCAATAAGAATACAATTTACAATCTCTTCACTGATACTTTGATATGGTATCAGAGCGATAAACTTGCTTCACAGCAAAATCAGATCTATATCAACTATCGAATCTCTTCAGCAAATCAACTTGACGGTATTGATTCAAAATCAATCATCATCATTAGGCCTGCACCGTCCTTGCACAGCTGAACAGAGATCAACTGCACCCGTTGCAACAGTCACCTTCAGCCTCATTGTTTTCATCACCACTGTGTCGTCTTAGATCATCAAGTACAAAAATAAATTCTTGTATTCAAGTGATCTGGTTTCACAACATCTTCCTTGAAGCAGTTCTTGACTGCATTTCACCACTATGTTGTCCTCGATCATCAGATACAAGAATAAATTCTTGTATTTGAGTAATCCGGTTTCACAAGTGATTCCTGAAACAGTTCTTAACTATTTTTCACTGTCGATTCTCTCCTTATCCCTCACATCATGACTGGAACTCCAACCTTGTCATCATCAATGGCAAAAACAGGCCAGTCATCAGTTGATCTAATGGAAGAATTAATTAAATAAATAATTAAACTGCAAAGCCAACTTATCTCAATACAACTTGATGAATCAAATTTCTTGCTTTGGAAGCTGTAGATTGAAATAGCAGCAAAAGGTTATGGGCTTGAAGAGTACTTATATGGGACAAAGATGATTCGTGCAAAATATGTAAGAGATATAGAGGAAAAACTTGTACTAAATTCAGAGTTCACTACACATCAGAGGCAAGATAATTTGATCAGTTCTTGGATCATGTTATTAGTGGGCGCAAATTTGCTTCCACAACTGATTGGTTGCAACTCCTCACATGAAATTTGGTCAACATTAAAAAGAGTCTTCACATCTCAATCCTCTGCAAGGGTCCTACACTACAAAAGACAACTCCAAAACATGAGAAAGAGAATTCAACTATGAATGACTATCTCGTGAAAGTAAAGAACTTGTATGATCAACTAGCCTGCACTTGTCAAAAGACCACAGAAAATGAACAAGTTCTCTACATAGTAAGTGGTCTTGATGATGAATACGAAGCAGTTATCGCATTCATAACATCAACAGAGCCAGCTCCTTCACTGCAGAGTGTATACTCAATGTTGTTAAGTCATAAACGCAGAATTCAATAGAAAAGGGAAGTGAGTACTGAAATCAACTTGACCATTAGTAAATTCAAGAATCAAGAACAAGGAAATAGTTCAAAAAATCAGTCAAATATATACCAGGGTGGTGAACAACCTGGCAGAGGAAGAGGAAGATCTGGCAGAGGCAATAACAATAGACCGAAATGTCAAATTTGTGATAAAGTTAGACATATGTCAAACAGATGCTATTTCAGGTTTAACAACAACTTCAATACTGGTCGAACTGCTAATAACAATCGAAACAACCCTGCATCAAACATGATTAGCAATCAAAGTGATAACCAAACTTTTCAAGACAATGGAAATGAGGCTGCTAGCATTTTCGATGTACAGGATGATGCATGGTATCCTGATTCAGGAGCCACAAATCACGTGACCAACAACTTAAGCAACCTTAACCTTGGTAACAAAGAGTACAGAGGTGAGTAACGAAACCCACATATAAATGAAAAGAATAGGCCACCAATTCATGTCACACGTAGTATAATATAGCAAGTCTAAGATTCTGAAGCTTGTGATTTGTCATAAATTAATGGGCTTTATTAACTTGTTTGATTCGTGGTACTAATTTAGGAAATAACGATTCACTTTGCAATTTAATTCATGGATGTGATAATTTGGCGAGCTTCGTTAATATTTATTCCCTTAAATACCAATTCTTGCTGCAATTATGTAAAAATAAATGCTTAAATTGCTACATTTATCAAGTAATTTGTCGAATTTGATTTACTGTAATCCATATAATATATTTTAGCCATTAGCTAATTATAAAATTGTTTATGCGCTTTAGTTAAGTATAGAACAATAATGTTTGTGACTCATATGTTAGAGTTAACTGTCAAATCTCATATTTATCACCCATATCATTTTTTGTGGCAAGATTTAGAATACATTGCTTGCTTAGTAATTAATCTCTCTATTTTCTGCCATTGTATTTTGGGGAATATTCAGATCTACTCCCTCCGGTTCTTAATGATAGATGTTTTAAGAAATTTATTTTGGTTCAAAATGTAGGATGTTTACGCTTGTTATCCCAGTTTTATCCTTGATCCATAATAAATAATAGAAACTTAAGCTACTTTATGAGTATGTTTTATACATTAAAAGACAAAAAGTGGTTTATGGAAATAGAAATAGTAGTTGGCAGACATGAAAAGAGAAATTAATGTGCAAGACAAAACTAATTTAAGTATGGAGTAAAATGTCATTTGATTTTTTTCTTAATTTTATGCAAAACTCTATAACTTCTTACATTATGAACCGGATGGACTACAATTTATTGCTTATTTATTGGCTTTAGGCCACATTCAGTTTTAGAAAAGAAATAAATTTCTATCTCTCATAAGCACTCATAAGCGAGAGAGAAACAAAATCAAAGACAAAAAATGGCTATTTGCAAGTGAGTGACTAAATTGTTACTGTTGTCATGCGCTTAAGTTGACTACAAATTGCATGTTACATTTATTTACACTTCAGATAAAATACTAGAGTTAATTAGCAGATGTATAAGTTTACATGTCTTCTTTTGTCTTTGTTACTTCATCCGGTTCATAATTTAAAAAGTTATAAAGTTTTGCACAAGAATTAAGAAAAAAAAAATCAAATGACATTTTACTCCATACTTAAATAAATTTTGTCTTGCACATTAATTTCTCTTTTCTTCCAACTACTATTTCTGTTCCCATAAACCACTTTCTATCTTTTCATGCATAAAACATACTCATAAAGTAGCTTAGATTTCTATTATTTATTATGGGTCAAAGATAAAATTGGAATAACAAGCTTAAACATCCTACATTTTGAAACAAAATAAATTTCTTAAAACATCTATCATTATGAACCGAAGGGAGTATTTTCTTTTAGAAATAATCTTATCTTAGTTCAATGAACAAACTCCATGACTCAAACTATTATACGTGTATTCGTTATTTAATTAAACTGAAGCCATTTGTTGAAACTTGAAATAGTCCCTAGATCTAAGGAACTAGATTTACCCAATGCATTAATAACATCATATTTCCAAGTACTTAAATTACTGCATTTATCAAGTAACTTGGTTGGTTTCCTATTTTGTTTACAATGTTTCTTTGATCCAAAATGTGATATTCCTTAATTATTAATTGTTCTTTCATTTATCAGAATATAACCTTTCATTTATCAGAATATAACGTCACATATAAACTTTGGGTGCTTTGATTGCTGCATTAATTAGATAGTTTTTTCCTTAAATGTTGATTCATACTGCAGCTCTAAAAAACTGTTTCTTTGATTTTTATTGCAGTTTTTAGCATTACCACATATTTGCTGCATATTCATATATCAGAATATAACGTCATTCATAAATTTTGGTTGCTTTAGTTGCTGCATTCATTTAATATTTTTTCCTTAAATGCAAATTCTTACTACAGTTGTGAAAAAACCATTGCTTTGATTCCTATTGCAGTTTTTAGCATTACCGCGTAATTACTGCATATTCATATATATTAGTTCCCTAAATACTAATTTAGTGCATATTTGTTGTCACAGGGATGGATATTACTCAATAACAAAATTCATCTAATCCTAGCATGGAAGCAATTTGACCATGGTAATATTTCCAAATATCAAATCCAATGAGTGTTAGGCATCAAAAATCCAAAAGTCAGGTATGTTCTTAACTTTTATCATATGCCATTCTTTTCCTTTTCTTTAAATTGAAAGGTGACCATTGATACGTATTTTAGAATTATGTTCAACGGTCAAAACTAAAGCGTACGTTAAGCCATCAAATTTTTGCTAAAAACAACAGATTAAAGCCATTTGTTATACTATTAATCCAGAACGTCAAGAGGTGTGCTTTTGCTAATGTATTAAAAATATAAAACATGCAACATTTTGCTTGCAATGTTAGTTTCCTTAGTAATCAATGTTGACTTATTTTCCAACCTCCTACAAATTTATTGAAGTTATTCCTAAAGGAACAACCGTAAACATTAGGCAGGCAACAACAATTAATATGGAAAGCATGTTCGCATTAATTTCTCTTTAAATTAATGGTAATACGATAAACATCGGGTGGATAGAAGAGCCTACTATAGGAGTGCCCGTGGTTAAACGTCAAATAAATATGACTGGGGAAAACATAAACAAATGAGGATTGGCTAGAAATCCTGAAAAGCCTAGATACCGGTTGAGTTTCCATAGTTTGCAAATGAAATTTCGGTAGCCATGTAGACAAACAGTCAGTCAGATCAGGTTAGAAAATTAATTTCACGAGTACAAAACCCTTATTGGTTAGTTAATGTAATTAAATAACACAATGCGGTTTCATTGATATGGCACAACTTGCAATAGAGGTAAATTTAAAATGTTTTATCAGATTTCTTGAATCTCAATTATAGTATGGTATAGAATTGCAAATGTTTGATGTGGCTTCTTGTGGTTATCACTGGCGAGGCACAACTCAAGTTGTTCCCACCATGAAATAGTAGGTGGTGAGGCATAAATAGATGTGATTTACCGTTCTTTCTTAAATGATGAAACCAGATCTGATGAGAAAGAAGTAGTCCAAATAATGAAGATTAAATTTATCGATTGCCTTACATGAACCAAATACAATAGTTATTGAACCTATATTGGATTTGATACCAAAATAGAATCTGATGAATTTATTGAAGAATTGTTAAAAATAAAATAACAAAAGAGAAATAGATTTTGTAATACAGAAATAAATAATACAAAACGATATAGAGCATTTTCCAATGGCGGATACATATAACATAAATGATCGACCGAGCTGCACATATTATCCCAATAGCAAATAACAAAAGGATACAAAAAGGAGGGGAGTAATGCAACCAACATTATTCTCATTTACATTTGTGGGATCATCACCTATGATCGTTAGGAGATTCATCCTTTGTAATGCCTCGTTTTGGATGATCAACATATTTCCTTCCACTCTTTTACCACTTAAGAACAATAATTTCAATCGATTGGAAAAGAATAACTCAATTATTTTATGTATATGTATGGCTCAATATTTTTGTATGGAGGATCAGATATAGAATTGATCCTATACTGCCCCAATCCTCATTAGAAAATGCAAAAGATCAAAACAATGTACATTAAGGAAATGATTTTTTTTATAGAATAGATGCCTATAGGGAATTTATTATGTGAAATGAAAAAACATTAAAAGATGAAGTTTGGATCAATCGTTACATCGATATTCTATCAAGTATTCCCATATATTCCCATCATGAGATCCAGTTCACTATGTTAACGAAAATGGTGGAAATTTCTAGAAGGGAGAAGAGGAGGCCAATATAGGGAAACTTAAGGGAATGAAAAATGTGTTAGATGATGTCGGAGGATCAGCCATGATAAGGGATGGAGGGATAGAAGTGGGCACCGCTTTGGAAATCCAATTTACACAACTAGCGATCTAATTTAAAAAATTTAATGGGATTTGACTTATCACGAAGAGGGTTTATGTAACAAAATCTGTGAAGCATGGCTAAGATCTATGAGGTAGTGACTTATAGAACATTGAATTGAATTCAAATGGTTGGAAGAGAAATAATTTGTTCCTAAGATCTGGATAAATGTTATTTTCTATTAAGATATGAAGTTTAATAACTTAAACAGGCCTTCAAACGTAGTATGTAATTTTGTAAGCCATTGGTGTCGCCAAAAATAATTCTATAATTTGTAATAAGCTATCTCAAAAGCATACATAATTACTACATCTAAGTCACATTTTAGTAGCATTCATGAATTTAGTGATGTAACATTGATGTTATTCGTTATAGCATTGTTAATTGTCATAGGAAATCACCTCTTTGTTTAGTTGTGACATAGACAATAACTTAAGTTTATTAGGAAATAACATTTGAGTTGAAAAGACAGAAAACAACATTTAGATATAGAAAACTAACTATATTACATTCCTTAGTTGTACTATCATGTCCAGATATATATATATATATATATACACATTTATAATCGTAAGGTGAATTTTCAAGCATTAAGGTATGGAGACAATAGGGTTTTTTAGATGGAGAGAGCAACAAAATAGGAAATAATTAAACCGATTCAAATAGTTCCGAAGCAAGTCCAAATCATAAGGGTGAAAGCCTTTAGTTATTTCAAAAGATGCATCAAGTAGAAAAGCATGGACCCACAATTATTAGACTCACTTTTTGCGTATGAATAACTGAAATCAAATTCCATAACATGTCATTGTAAATCTTTGCTCGTCTATTTGATGCATCTCAACATGGTTATGTCGACCTGGGAATAAGATGCCTTCCGTGTAAAGGCTATTTTGGAATCAACGGTCCAACATATTCCAAAACTTGAGATCCTCCTCTCACATGTTCATTTCCTTTATGAATATATTTTTATCATATTGCGAGTGTCGATTAGTACATGGTAGCGGGGAAGTTAAGTTTGTGATTTAGGATGCGCATGAGATGTTACAACAGCGATTTTATTAGCCTCTAGTACATTACACGAAGGCCATTATTAATTATTACATCATTTCCAACCTTTATGCAATTCTTAGCGGACAATCCGACATATTCTAGTAATCTGATTCAAGTAAACTAATTTTTTATTAATTCTATCAAGAAATTACCATTAAAATTTTCTAGAATATGTTTTCATAGGCATTTCCTATAAGTGACAAATTCTTTTTCAACAAATACAAGGGTGTAATTTTGGTCAGAATTCCCTAAGGAAGAAATATTGGAATGAATGTTATAGCTTAGTTTAGAACTGGGTGATACACTAAACTATTACCCAAATAAATGCTTATTGGTCATCATGCCGCTAATGACACAATATGTTTGAAGAGATCTTGCTACTGCCTCACAGTGTTTTTGATAAATTAATAGTATAAATGGATTTCAAACACAAATTTAAGTCATTCTATAATAATGACTTAAATTTATGATGCATCAAAATAAGATAAGCAAGGATTGAGAAGTTTTCCACAACAATCTTTTATATTATTACTTTGAAGGGTACATCATGAATTAACCAATTGTGTGGATAAAACTATTCACATATGGATGACATAAAAATAACACATAACCCATTTTAGATATACTTTATTTGCCTCTTATACCTTTATACTTGAACATATGAATATTCAAACCATGAAATTGTCAATGTCTTCCAAAGTTTGTTTGCTGCAGTTTTCCTCATAAGTTTTTGTGCATTTTAGAAAACTAGTTGCATCATCACCTACAAAGGAATCAATAGAATTTTGGTAAGATTACACCATGTGCATAAAGATTTGATTAAAAAACTTGCATTTTCAAGAAATATGTCAATAAATAACATTTCAGATTAATTATTCATACGTAATTGAACTAGTATTGATAGCATTAAATATTCAACATTTATAAAAACCAAGCAACAATGAATATGCAAAATTGGCTAAATATGTATATGGACATGTATATACAATATCTTACCTGATGTCGAATATTTAGCCAATTTTGCGTATTCATTGTTGCTTGGTTTTTAAAAATGTTGAATATTTAATCTATCAACACTAGTTCAATTACCTGTGAATAATTGATCTGAAATGTTATTTATTGACATATTTCTTGAAAATGCAAGTTTTTTAATTAAATCTTTATGCACATGGTGTAATCTTACAAAAATTCTATTGGTTCCTTTGTAGGTGATGATGCAACTGGTATTCTAAAATGTACAAAGACTTGTGAGGAAAACTGCAAAAAACAAACTTTGGAAGACATTGACCATTTTATAGTTTGAATATTCATATATTCAAGTATAAAGGTCTAAGAGGCAAATAAAATATATCTAAAATGGGTTATTTGTTTATTTTTATCACATCCTTATATGAATAGTTTTATCCACATAATTGGTTAATCCATGATGTACCCTTCAAAGTAATAATGTAAAAAACTGTTGTGGAAAACTTCTCAATCCTTGCTTTTCTTATTTTGATGCATCATAAATTTAAGTCATCATTATAGATTGACTTTAATATGTGTTTGAAATCCAAGTACACTATTATTTTATCAAAAACACTGTAAGGCAGGAGCAAGAATTCTTCGAACATATTGTGTCATTAGCAGCATGATGATCAATAATCATTTATTTGGGTAATAGTTTAGTCTATCAACCAGTTCTTAACTAAGTTATGACATTCGTTCCAATACTTCTTCCTTACGGAATTCTGATCAAAGTTAAACCCTTGTATTTTTTGAAAAAGAAGTTGTCACTTATAGAAAATGCCTATGAAAACATATTCTAGAAAATCTGAATGGTAATTTCTTTGTATAATTAATAAAAAAATTAATTTACTTGAATCAGAATACTAGATTATGTCGGACTATCCGCTAAGAATTGCATAAAGGTTGGAAATGATGCAATAACTAATAATGGCCTTCGTGCAATGTATTAGAGGCTAATAACATCACTGCTTTAACATCTCATGCACATCCCAAATCACATACTGAACTTCCCCTCTACCATGTAATAATCAACACACATAATATGACATAAATATATTCATAAAGGAAATGAACATATGAGAGGAGGATCTCAAGTTTTGGAATATGTTGGACCGTTGATTCTGAAACAACCTTTACAAGGAAGGCATCTTATGCCTAGGTCGATATAACCATGTTGAGATGCATCAAATAGATGAGCTAAAATTTTCAATGACATGTTATGGAATTTGATTTCAGTTATCCATAGGCAAAAATCGAGTCTAATAATCGAGGGTCCATGCTTTTTTACTTGATACATCTTTTGAAATAACTAAAGGCTTTCACCCCTATGATTTGGACTCACTTCGAAACTATTTGAATCAGTTTAATTATTTTCTAATTTTTTGCTCTCTCCACCTAAAACACCCTGTTGTCTCCATATCTTAATTCTTAAAAATTCATCTTAGGATTATAAATATATATACCAGGACATGCTAGTATAGCTAAGGAATGTAATATATTTAGTTTTCTGTATCTAAATGTTGTTTTCTGTCTTTTCAGCTCAAATGATATTTCCCAATAATCTTAAGTGATTGTCTATGTCACAACTAAATAAAGAGGTTATTTCATAAGACAATTAACAATGCTATAACGAGTAACATCAATATGACATTACTAAATACATGAATGTTACTAAAATGGGACTTAGATGCTGTAATTATGTATGCTTTTGAGATATCTTATTACAAAATTATAGAAATTTTTTTGGCGACACCAATGGCTTACAAAATTACCTACTACGTTTGAAGGCATGTTTAAGTTATTAAACTTCATATCTTAATAGAAATTAACATTTGTCGACGTCTTAGGAACAAATTATTTCTCTTCCAACCATTTGAATTCAATTCAATGTTTTATAGGTCACTACCTCATATATCATAGCCATGCTTCATAGATTTTCTTACTTAAACCCTCTTTGTGACAAGTAAAATCCCACTAAATTTTTTAATTTAGATCGCTAGTTGTTTTAATAGAATTTCCAAAGCGGTGCCCAATTCTATACCTCCATCCCTTATCACGGCTGATCATCATCTAAAACATTTTTTCATTTCCTTAAGCTTCCCTATATTGGCCTCCTCTTCTCCTTTCTAGAAATTTCCACCATTGTGGTTAACATAGTGAATTGGATCTCATGATGGGAATATATGTGAATACTGGATAGATGAAGTAACCCGTAACTTCCTCGATGAGGAAAGCCCGAATTGCTTTGAGGACAAGACAAATCCGAACACAAACAGAAGAACATTTCATTGTTTATTACAACAATTCCATCAGAATACAAGAATATACAGAGTATGAATTAATATTACACATTTGATAAATATCAGAGATTTAAATACATTACTGCAGCGGAAAAATAATACAAAACATAACTGAAAGAAATACACGGATACAGAGCTTTCCGAATATCACTTCAGCTATAAACCAGGATCCTGTGAATATGAATCTGCAAAACCAAAACTACTAGCTGCCCGTGTCGAAAATAGGGGCACCCAAAGTTTAGGTTAAAACAATAAACTCCAGGTCGGTCATGGGACTGGTGTGAGAACTAAAACAGTTATTAATATTTATTTTTAAAGTTAGATAAATCAAGGGACCAAGCCGTATAACACGGAACGGGTTTCCTCCCAAGAATACCAGTGCATAAATCGAACAGCGCAATGCTAAATAAAAAAAATGAAACTATTATAAGACCCAGGTCCCATCACACAATGCAAAGCAAGCCGGAGGATAGGGTTTTACCTTATAATAGCCAAAGAATGCTTGATACGTTTAAAAATAGATTATTTTGATATTACTATAAGTGTATAGTGTCAAAACAATTTCAATCATAAGTATGAATCATAGACGACATAAGTGTCCCATACCACTATGTCGTCAAACTAGGCTCTACAAATAAAACCGAAATATCACGTATTGGAAATTGGATTCCATCATGAGTCGAGGCAAGGGGCAAGCTCCTCTCCGTTCGAGACACTCTAGCAAATGTCTCAGGACCACACACAGCGATCCTTGGAATCGGTTGGGCCGGTCCTCACCTAACTTTGGAGGATTAGTTATTCCTGAACACACGTTTCCCGATCCTATAGGACCAATGTAATGGTCTGTACGTCGGCTCACATAGTGCCAGTTATCGACCGTATATTCGAGGCGCCTCGCATTCCAACAACCACACAGGTAAAAAATATATAAATGTTAGGGCTGGTAGGTCACTGACATCAACCATAGCTATAAAGAAATGTCGTGTTCTCCCAACGGTCCGTATCCCGTTTTTGACTCATACCTAGGTGTGAGTCTCGCGAATTAACATTATACACAAAGCTATGCCACACAGGCCGTGCTTTGATCATCAACCACAAGACTTTGCTTTTCAACAGAAGCCTTGATCATTTTCCACTTAGGCATGCCACACTGACAATTCATGCCATGCGACTGATGTCCATCGATATACAACCTCTGAGCTCGTACATCTCAGAGAAGGGCGTTAAGCAAGAGAGTAAATTCTCCGCCGCCAAACAGATTTATATTTAATAGAGATCAATCAACACAAAATAAAATCCAATGTCAAACACAAGTCCATTTACAAGTTCGTCCTCTGGGTCTGAACGAAACTGGAGGCAGTTTCCTCGCATATCCATCGATCTCCAAGTACGTTTGGACGATCACCAACTGATTCCCTCCTCTTGGGTGTACAGCCCAATCAAGATCATCAATAATCATCCAAATGATGTGAAGACTTCCGGTCTTCAACCACCGTCTTCATCTTCGACGTATCGTTGAATCGGTTATTCAGAATGGGTATAAACCCGGCCTTTCCGAATAACCCGCGTATATAATAAACAAGTGTTACACAAACACAACATACTCCTCATTCCAATTCAGAATATTCTTTTATTCAAATTTTCACATTTTTAGGGAATGGTTCCCATTAATTTTGTCAATGATAAATTCTTCTAAATTTATTCTTTAATCTTCCTTTGGATATCATTTCAAACCATGTTAAGGTTTTCCAAACTAGTCGGGATTAGCGAACCACACCGAAGTAATTATTTATTTTATTTCCCAATCCCAATTTATTCATCCCATGGAGCAAAACTGGTAATACTCCATATCTAGCACCACGGTGCTACCGGTAAAATTAATAACCATTTCACGTTCAAATCTAATTAAAATTTAGCTATCGCTTTGGAGCAAAACTGGTGATACTCCATCCTCATTCACTTTAATCTAATTAAAGATTCATTAAAACTCCACTTAGTTTTAATCTTCTCAAAAATCAATATCCTATCTTTAACTGGGTTAAAGAACCAATGTCACCTAAAACACGATTCACTTAAACCCAAAATCCCATTTGATATTAAATACAAGGCTCTGAATAGAAAATATACCGGCTTATATTCAATATCAAATCCTGAAACCAACAAATATCGTATTGGAAATAACGATATATAATATATCTTTCAAATTTCCATAACCATATCTATATAATCACGAAATCCAACATCGAAATATTTCAAAGATAATTTCGATTCAAATCCATTCCAATTCACGTATTGGAAATTCTGATTATTTTTAAAACCAGTTCAAATCCAATTTTATTTATTTAAAAATAATTGAATTATAATTCTAGTTCAAAACTAGTTCATTTCGAGAAAAATCTATTTTTATCCTTTCGAATTTGGAAATTTTCATCCCAATTCTTCACAAATCATTTCTTATGATTTTACACAAATTATTGATATTTTTAATAATTTTATCAAGGCCCACACAGTTGATTTTCATCAACGGTCATTGAACTGCACTTACAGCGACCTTTCCCAAATTTGATTTGGACATAATTCCAAATCCAACTGTTAGATTTCAAATCTCTAATATTCATTAGAAAGCTCTTTTCGATACAAACCTAACAGTTCCGGTTTCAGGAGAATCCGACGGTCGGATCTCCCGTAATGTCCATTCGAAGTCAATGGTCGAAATTCACGAACTGCCGCAGCGCGGCGCGTTCTATTCAGGCCATTATATAATATATATATATATATATACATTATATATATTTCGTAGATTTCCTTTTAAAAAGTATTTTATAAATCGTTTTAAATTCATTTTCGAAACGATTTCAACTTCATATTCAATTTCGAATCAAAATTGAATATTCCACATCATCGATATACAAATGATAATATTTTCAAAACGTTATATTTTGAAATCACTTCCTTTTCTATAATCATTATAAAAATGAATATAATCGATATAAATATCATTCGCATCAAAATGGCGCATCTCTAATCAACACGGCTTTATATATTTCAATAACTTTGTTATTCTATTCAACAAATGAATATTTATTCTATTCAACACATGAATCTATATTTCTTTCAACACATGAATATTCTCAACACATGAATATCGTCAACACATGACTATTGTTGTTATTTAATATATTTTATAAAATTATGATAAAGATGTAAATTTTATTGTTTAAAATATTTTACTCAACACATGAATATTTTCAACACATGAATATATATTTTATTCAACACATGAATATTCTCAACACATGAATATCGTCAACACATGACTATTTTTGTTATTTAATATATTTCATAAAATTATGATAAAGATGTAAATTTTGTTGTTTAAAATATTTTACTCAACACATGAATATTTTCAACACATGAATATCGTCAACACATGACTATTTTTGTTATTTAATATATTTTATAAAATTATGATAAAGATGTAAATTTTATTGTTTAAAATATTTTACTTAACACATGAATATTTTCAACACATGAATATATATTTTATTCAATACATGAATATTCTTTATTCTATTGAACACATGAATATATATTTTATTCAACACATGAATATTCTTTATTTTCCCAATTGGAATGAGGCCCAATCAATTACCATATAATGCTAATTATATGGATTCCATACAACACATGTATATAATAGCAACGATAAATAATCAACCATCATCCAAAGTGCACTACACAACTGCATAAGTATTAAATATAAATAATTAACGCTTACACAGTCTGTCAACCGATCGATCGACATACAACTAAATAATTGGGATTAGTGTACGCCAAATATCATCCCAACACCCGTGCGGGGTTTCAATCTACAAACACTGAATATTATTTGTGCAGTTGGGCGACGTGTAAAATTTATCGTCCCAATCAGTATCCTTCAAATAGGTGTACATAAACAAACCGTTCGGTTTGTAAATGAATATTTATTTATTCACATTCACGTTAAGAATTATATTTTTAACGATAATTGATTTATTTCAACACATGAATGTTTTATTATCCATTTCACATCAACATCACAAACAAACTTCACAACACATCAAACAAGCATACAAGTCGTCCATGGTCTATGGACGACGGGTGCTGGGTGCTGCTAAGCACTGTCTGCATCCTAGTATATATTTTTAACAAGAAAACAAGATTTAAAGTGAGAAGTTCTCACTGACTAGCTAAACCAAACGCCATGACTCTTCATATGTAGAAATCTTCGTCGTGCTCGCCTTTTGTCAATTTCATTGTTTGTAGCTACCACATATATAAAAATCACATTTTTATATTGTTGCTATGTATATAAAATCACATTTTTATATTGTTGCTATGTATATAAAAATCACATTTTTATATTGTTGCTATGTATATAAAAATCACATTTTTGTAACTACGCTATATGGATAAAAATTCTATTTTTACACCGCTACTATATAGATAAAAATTCTATTTTTACACCGCTACTATATAGATAAAAATTCTATTTTTACAACGGAGTTCATATAATAGAGATCGTATTTTTACCACGCTAACTTTATAATAAAAATTATATTTTTATACCGCTCTTCTTCTAATAAAGATTATATTCGTACTTCCCTAAAAATCAAATCTTTACTTCATTAAAAATCCAACTTATTCTTTGCTAATATCACATATAAAAATACGACCTTTCTTATGCTAATATCGCATATAAAAATCCGACCTTTCTTTGCTAATATCACATATAAAAATCCGACCTTCCTTATGTGATTAACTATATAAAAATCCGACCTTTCTTATGTGATTAACTATATAAAAATCCGACCTTTCTTCTGTGATTAACTATATAAAAATCCGACCTTTATTTGCTAATATCACATATAAAAATCATATTTTTAATTTAACGCTAAATACATATATAAAACTGATTTTTAAAATATGTTTTAAACTTAAATAAGCTCAGATTTTAAAAATAAAATAAATAAAAACTTACTTGTGGTTGTTTGGTGGCGGAGAGGGCTCGGTGGAGGGGCTGACGTGGCACACGAGTCGAGGGGGCTTGAAGGGGAGGTGGACGTGAGGGCACGGTGCGGCGGAAGGGTGGGGCGAGGTTTAAAACTGATTTGGGGGATGGGGTTCTCGAGCGCAGGAGGAGAGAGGGAATGGTGGTCAGTCGTCAGCGGGGTGGTGGGCGCCTCCGATGGCAGATCGACGATGGCGAGACAATGGAGGGAGGCGGCGGGTTTCTGCGATGGGAGGGATTTTTTCTTTTTTTTCCTTAAATCAATTTGATAAGGTAACGGGGGGGATGAGAGAAAGGAAAAAGGGGTGAGGTGTTATAATATATATTATTTAATTATTTCGAAAAGGTACTTTTTATTTCGACCTCGAAACAAAACCCACCACCTGTCGTCCATAGCTAATTACCCCCATTCCGAACACAATGGGATAGGTATCGCAGGCTGATTCAACTGTTTCAATCAGTTTCCGCCAAAATCAAAATATAACTCTATATATTGAATTTGAACGCACATTTCAATTTGCCAGGGCCAGATACAGACTTTAAAAATTCCCTAAAAATATTTCTAGCTTCGTATTGATGATACGGTCCTAACAAAACTAATTTCGTCAAATTCTGAGACCGTTTGAAAAATGGCCATTTTCCAATCAATTAAAATCAACTAAAACTGGTCAAATACGTTTTCCTTTCCTACGCTCACATATTGATTCGAAAAATTATGAATTTTGGAATATAGCAATAACTTGACATCTCAGATCCAACAAAAGTGGTTTCGTTGAATACCGAGGACGTTTGCAAAATGGCTAGTTTTAAGGGCCAGAATTCCATAGCGACTATTTTGAATTTTCAACTGGACATAACTTTTTATCCCCGCTATGAAATTTCAACTTTTCGGATTTGTTGGAAAGATATTCTCAATTGGATTATAATATTTTTGGTTTCGCTAAAATCCAGTTTATTTTGAATCCTATGCATTCATTTGACATTTGAAATTGAATTATCGAACTACCGCGCCATTTTCAATTCCTTTTATAATTAAAAATAAATATTTGTATTCTAACGACGATTCAAATAAATATATACGTTCTATTTCTATTCAAAATAAACTTTTCGTCGTTATTATTTAAAATAATTCATTTTAAATATTCAAAATTCATTAAAATTGCCAAAATAAAAATTTTAAATTGGCTCAGAATTTTCGGGTTGTTACAATCTCATCCACTTAAAACTTTTCATCCCCGAAAAGGAACGAAGCTGAAAGTTGTTTAACTAATCAACTCAACTTCCATTATTTTCATTACGGCTTAAGTTCTTCAAACTTTCAGTTTCTAAGAACTTTTCAAATTTTTCAAAAATTTGGCTAACACCCTAAATTTTCGAAAAATTTCGCCATAACCTCCTATGCATCGGGGACTTCGGGATATTTCAACTAGCATCTCATGGCCCTCACCAATCCAAAAGAAAAAGAAAAAGCCAAGCAGCTAGCCAATCGGCTCATAAAATCATCCAAACCCAATAAATTTGTAAACATGTGCCTATTTGTTGGGCAAACAATTTTATTCTTCTGCTCTAGCCTCCTTGCTATGACCCGTTCAATGTAAGTACATGTACATGCATGCAATTGTAATCATTTTTCAATATAGTTCAATATTCGGTTCAATTTGGCCTAAATGGTTCAAAATTTTAATTAATGAAACCAATAATCAAACGACACAATCAACATTCAATTAGTGAATAAGAATTACAAACACATAACTTTAATATATAGTCAAAAATCATATTTTTGATGCCAAATCACAACAAATAAGCCTATATAAGTTTTGGTTCTCACACCAGTCTAATGGAAATATATAGATATCACACCTTCGGCACTCGAATATTATCTATGATGACGATGTATCAATCATTAGAATCATCTCCGGGCGACTAGAGTGTGATTCTATATCTATCCAGTATATTAAAACTTCGAATATACATTCATGACGTGTATATGCAAAATCTTTATATATTGGATTGTCCATATTCAATACAAATAAAATGTTCAAATACATATAAAACGACTTGAATTTCAAAACAAAATTTGCTTTCGTTTTTATTTTTCCAAATTACACTCTTCATACTCGTTCTAGGATACTACTGATCCCATCTCTAACGAGTTATTCTTATTGGATATTTCTAATCCAACCTCTGATGAATTCTTTTGTTCGGTTCTAATGTATCTTGTTCTCGAGCTCTGTAAACCAAAGCTCTGATACCAAATGAAGTAACCCGTAACTTCCCCGGTGACGAAACCCAGAATTGCTTTGAGGACAAGACGAATCCGAACACAAACAGAAGAACATTTCATTGTTTGTTACAACAATTCCATAAGAATACAAGAATATACAGAGTATGAATAAATATTACACATTTGATAAATATCAGAGATTTAAATACATTACTACAGCGGAAAAATAATACAAAACATAACTGAAAGAAATACACGGATACAGAGCTTTCCGAATATCACTTCAGCTATAAACCAGGATCCTGTGAATATGAATCTGCAAAACTAAAACTACTAGCTGCCCGTGTCGAAAATAGGGGCACCCAGAGTTTAGGTTAAAACAATAAACTCCAAGTCAGTCATGGGACTGGTGTGAGAACTAAAACAGTTATTAATATTTATTTTTAAAGTTAGATAAATCAAGGGACCACGCCGAATAACACGGAATGGGTTTCCTCCCAAGAATACCAGTGCATAAAACAAACAACGCAATAATAAATAAAGAAAAATGAAGTTATTATAAGACCCAGGTCCCATCACACAATGCAACACAAGCCGGAGGATAGGGTTTTACCTTATAATAGCCAAAGAATGCTTGATACATTTAAAAATAGATTATTTTGATATTACTATAAGTGTATAGTGTCAAAACAATTTCAATCATAAGTATCAATCATAGACGGCATAAGTGTCCCATACCACTATGTCGCCATACTAGGCTCTACAAATAAAACCAAAATATCACGTATTGGAAATTGGATTCCATCATGAGTCGAGGCAAGGGGCAAGCTCCTCTCCATTCGAGACACTCAAGTAAATGTCTCAGGACCACACACAACGATCCTTGTAATCGGTTGGGCCGGTCCTCACCTAACTTTGGAGGATTAGTTATTCCTGAACACACGTTTCACAGTCCTATAGGACCTATATAATGGTCTGTACGTCGCCTCACATAGTGCCAGTTATCGACAATATATTCGAGGCGCCTCGCATTCCAACAACCACACAGGTAAAAAGTATATAAATGTCAGGGCTGGTAGGTCACTGACATCACCCATAGCTAGAAAGAAACGTCATGTTCTCCCAACTGTCTGTATCCCGTTATTGACACATACCGAGGTGTGAGGCTCGCGAATTAACGTTATACACAAAGCTATGCTACACAGGCCTGCTTTAATCATCAACCACAAGACTTTGCTTTTCAACAGAAGCCTTGATCATTTGCCACTTAGGCATGTCACACTGACAATTCATGCCATGCGACTGATGTCCATTGATATACAACCTCTGAGCTCGTACGTCTCAGAGAAGGGCGTTAAGCAACAAAATGAATTCTCCGCCGCCAAACAGATGTATATTTAATAGAGATCAATCAAAACAGAATAAAATCCAATGTCAGACACACAGTCCATGTACAAGTTCGTTCTGGGTCCGAACGAAACCGTAGGCACTTTCCTCGCATATCCATCGATCTCCAAGTACGTCTAGACGATCACCTACCGATTCCCTCCTCTTGGGTGTACTACACAATCAAGATCATTAATGATCATCCAAACGATGTGAAGACTTCCGGTCTTCAACCACCGTCTTCATCTTCGACATATCGTCGAATCGGTTATTTAGAATGGGTATAAACCCGGCCTTCCCGAATAACCCGCGTATTTAATAAACAAGTGTTACACAAACACAACATACGCCTCATTTCAATTCAGAATATTCTTTTATTCAAATTTTCACATTTTTAGGGAAAGGTTCCCATTAATTTTATCAAAGATAAATTCTTCTAAATTTATTATTTAATCTTCCTTTGGATATCATTTCAAACCATGTTAAGGTTTTCCAAACTAGTCGGGATTAGCGAACCACACCGAAGTAATTATTTATTTTATTTCTCAATCCCAACCTATTCATCCCATGGAGCAAAACTGGTAATACTCCATATCTAACACCACAGTGCTATCGGTAAAATTAATTACCATTTGACATTTAAATCTAATTAAAGATTTAGCTATCACTTTGGAGCAAAACTGGTGATACTCCATCCTCGTTCACTTTAATCTAATTAAAGATTCATTAAAACTCCACTTAGTTTTAATCTTCTCAAAAATCAATATCCTGTCCTTAACTGGGTTAAAGAACCAATGTTACCTAAAACACGATTCACGATAAACCCAAATCTTATTTGATATTAAATACAAGGCTCTGAATAAAAAATATACCGGTTTATATTCAATATCAAATCCTGAAACCAACAAATATCGTATTGGAAATAACGATATATAATATATCTTTCAAATTTGCATAACCATATCTATATAATCACGAAATCCAACATTGAAATATTCCGAAGATAATTTCGATTCAAATCCATTCCAATTCACGTATTGGAAATTCTGATTATTTTTAAGACCAGTTCAAATTCAATTTTATTTATTTAAAAATAATTAGATTATAATTCTAGTTCAAAACTAGTTCATTTCGAAAAAAATTATTTTTATCCTTTCAAATTTGGAAATTTTCATCCCAATTCTTCACAAATCATTTCTTATGATTTTACACAAATTATTGATATTTTAATAATTTTATCAAGGCCCGCACAGTCGATTTTCATCAATGGTCATTGAATTGCACTTACAATGACCTTTCCCAAATTTGATTTGGACATAATTTCAAATCCAACCGTTAGATTTCAAATCTCTAATATTCATTGGAAAGCTCTTTTCAATATGAACCCAACAGTTCTGGTTTTAGGAGAATCCGACGGTTGGATCTCCTGTAATGTCCATTCGAAGTCAATGGTCGAAATTCACGAATTGCCGCAGCGCGGCGCGTTCTATTCAGGCCATTATATATATATATAATATATATATATATATACATATATATTATTTATTTCGTCGATTTCCTTTTAAAACTTATTTTATAAATCGTTTTAAATTCGTTTTCGAAACGATTTCAACTTCATATTCAATTTTGAATCAAAATTGAATATTCCACATCATCGATATACAAATGATAATATTTTCAAAACGTTATATTTTGAAATCACTTCCTTTTCTATAATCATTATAAAAACGGATATAATCGATATAAATATCATTCGCGTCAAAATTGCGCATCTCTAATCAACACGGCTTTATATATTTCAATAACTTCATTATTGTATTCAACAAATGAATATTTATTCTATTCAACACATGAATCTATATTTCTTTCAACACATGAATATTCTCAATACATGAATATTATCAACACATGACTATTTTTGTTATTTAATATATTTTATAAAATTATGATAAAGATGTAAATTTTATTGTTTAAAATATTTTACTCAACACATGAATATATATTTTATTCAACACATGAATATTCTCAATACATGAATATCGTCAACACATGACTATTTTTGTTATTTAATATATTTTATAAAATTATGTTAAAGATGTAAATTTTATTGTTTAAAATATTTTACTTAACACATGAATATTTTCAACAAATGAATATCGTCAACACATGACTATTTTTGTTATTTAATATATTTTATAAAATTAAGATAAAGATGTAAATTTTATTGTTTAAAATATTTTACTCAACACATGAATATTTTCAACACATGAATATATATTTTATTCAATACATGAATATTCTTTATTCTATTCAACACATGAATATATATTTTATTCAACACACGAATATTTTTTATTTTCCCAATTGGAATGAGGCCCAATCAATTACCATATAATGTTAATTATATGGATTCCATACAACACATGTATATAATAGCAACGATAAATAAACAACCATCATCCAAAGTGCATTACACAACTGCATAAGCATTAAATATAAATAATTAACGCTTACACAGTCTGTCGACCAATCGATCGACATACGACTAAATAATTGGGATTAGTGTACGCCAGATATCATCCCAACACCCGTGTGGGGTTTCAATCCACAAACACTGAATATTATTTGTGCAGTTGGGCGACGTGTAAAATTTATCGTCCCAATCAATATCCTTCAAATAGGTGTACATAAACAAACCGTCCGGTTTGTAAATGAATATTTATTTATTCACATTCACATTAAGAATTATATTTTTAACGATAATTAATTTATTTCAACACATGAATGTTTTATTATCCATTTCACATCAACATCACAAACAAACTTCACAACACATCAAACAAGCATACAAGTCGTCCATGGTCTGTGGACGACGGGTGTCGGGTGCTGTTAAGCACCGTCTGCATCCAAGTATATATTTTTAACTAGAAAACAAGATTTAAAGTGAGAAATTCTCACCAACTAGCTAAACCAAACGCCACGACTCTTCATATGAAGAAATCTTCGTCGTGCTCGCCTTTTGTCAATTTCATTGTTCGTAGCCACAACATATATAAAAATCACATTTTATATTGTTGCTATGTATATAAAAATCACATCTTTATATTGTTGCTATGTATATAAAAATCACATTTTTATATTGTTGCTATGTATATAAAAATCACATTTTTATAACTACGCTTTATGGATAAAAATTCTATTTTTACACCGCTACTATATAGATAAAAATTCTATTTTTACACCGCTACTATATAGATAAAAATTCTATTTTTACACCGCTACTATATGGATAAAAATTCTATTTTTACAACGGTGTTCATATAATAGAGATCATATTTTTACCACGTTAACTTCATAATAAAAATTATATTTTTATATCGCTCTTCTTCTAATAAAGATTATATTTTTACTTCCCTAAAAATCAAATTTTACTTCATTAAAAATCCAACCTATTCTTTGCTAATATCACATATAAAAATCCAACCTTTCGTATGCTAATATCACATATAAAAATCCGACCTTTCTTTGCTAATATCGCATATAAAAATCCGACCTTTCTTATGTGATTAACTATATAAAAATCCAACCTTTCTTATGTGATTAACTATAAAAAAACCCGACCTTTATTTGCTAATATCACATATAAAAATCATATTTTTAATTTAACGCTAAATACATATATAAAACTGATTTTTAAAATATGTTTTTAACTTAAATAAGCTCATATTTTAAAAATAAAATAAATAAAAACTTACTTGTGGTTGTTTGGTGGTGGAGAGGGCTCGGTAGAGGGGCTGACGTGGCGCACGAGTCGAGGAGGCTTGAAGGGGAGGTGGACTGGAGGGCACGGTGCGGCGGAAGGGTGGGGCGAGGTTTAAAACTGATTTGGGGGAGGGGGCTCTCGAGCGCAGGAGGAGAGAGGGAAGGGTGGCCAGTCGTCAGCGGGGTGATGGGCGCCTCCGATGGTAGATCGACGATGGCGAGAAAATGGAGGGAGGCGGTTGGTTTCTGCGATGGGAGGGGTTTTTTCTTTTTTTGTTTTTCCCTTAAATCGATTTGATAAGGTAACCGGGGGGGGGGGGGGGAGGAGGGGGGCTGAGAGAAAGGAAAGAGGGGTGAGGTGTTATAATATATATTATTTAATTATTTCAAAAAGGTACTTTTATTTCGACCTTGAAACGAAACCCACCGCCTGTCGTCCATAGCTAATTACCCCCATTCCGAACACAATGGGATAGGTATCGTACGCTGATTCGAATGTTTCGATCAGTTTCTGCCAAAATCAAAATATAACTCTATATATTGAATTTGAACGCACATTTCAATTTACCGGGGCCACATACGGACTTTAAAAATTCCCCAAAAATATTTCTAGCTTCGTATTGATGATACGGTCATAACAAAACTAATTTCGTCAGATTCTGAGACCGTTTGAAAAATGGCCATTTTCCAGTCGATTAAAATCAACTGAAACTGGTCAAACCCGTTTTCCTTTCCCACGCTCACATATTGATTCAAAAAATTATGAATTTTGGAATCTAGCAATAACTTGGCATTCCGGATCCAACAAAAGTGGTTTCGTTGAAAACTGAGGTCTTTTGCAAAATGGCTATTTTTAAGGGCTAGAATTCCATAGCGACTATTCTGAATTTTCAACTGGACATAACTTTTTATCCCCACTATGAAATTTCAATTTTTCGGATTTGTTGGAAATATATTCTCAATTGGATTCTAATATTTTTGGTTTCGCTAAAATCCGGTTCATTTTGAATCCTGTGCATTCATTTGAAATTTGAAATCGAATTATCGAACTACTGCGCCATTTTCAGTTCCTTTTATAATTTAAAAAAAAAATTATATTCTAACGACGATTCAAATAAATATATATGTTTTATTTCTATTCAAAAAAACTTTTCATCATTATTATTTAAAATAATTCATTTTAAATATTCAAAATTCATTAAAATTGCCAAAATAAAAATTTTAAATTGGCTCGGAATTTCCAGGTTGTTACAATAGAATATCAATTTAACGATTGATCCAAACTTCATCTTTTAATGTTTTTTCATTTCACATAATGAATTCCCTTTAGGCATCTATTCGATAAGATTTTTCATTTATTGTTTTGATCTTTTACAATTACTAATGTGGATTGGGGAAGTATAGGATCAATTCTATATCTGATTCCTCATACAAAAATGCTTGAGCCATATATATACATAAAACATAAAATAATTGAGTTATTCCTTTCCAATCGGTTGAAATTATTGTTCTTAAGTTATCAAAAGGGTGGAAGGAAATTTGTTGATTATCCAAAACGAGGCATTACAAAGGATGAATCTTCTAATGATCATAGGTTATGATCCCACAATTGTAAATGAGAATAGTGTTGGTTGCATTACTCTCCTCCTTTTTGTATCCTTTTGTTATTTGCTGTTGGGATAATATGTGCAGCTCGGTCGATCATTTATGTTATATGTATCCGCTATTGGAAAATGCTCTGTATCATTTATTTCTGCAATACAAAATCTATTTCTCTCTTTTTTTTTAAATTCTTCAATAAAATCATCAAATTCTATTTTGGTATCAATGCAAATATAGGTTTAACAACTATGGTAGTTGGTTCATATAAGGCAATCCATCAGTTTAATCTTCATTATTTGGACTACTTCTTTCTCATCAGATCTGGTTTCATCATTTAAGAAAGGACGGTACACCACATATATTCATGCCCCACCAACTACTATTTCATGGTGGGAACAACTTGAGTTGTGCCTCGCCATTGATAACTGCAAGCAGCTACATCAAACAGTTGCAATTCTATACCATATTATAATCGAGATTCAAGAAATCTGATCAAACATTTTAAATTTACCTCTATTGCAAGTTGTGCCATATCAGTGAAACCACGTTGTGTTATCTGGTTACATTAACTAATCAAGAAGGGTCTTGTACTCGTGAAATCAATATTCTAACCTTATCTGACTCATTGTTTGTCTACATTGCTAACGAAATTTCATTTGCAAACTATGGCAACTCAACTGGTGATTTTCAGGATTTCTAGACAATCCTTATTTGTTAATGTTTTCCCCAGTCATTTTTAATTGACTTTTAACCACAGGCACTTCTGTGGCGGGCTCTTCTATCCACCCGATGTTTATCAATTGTCATGTGCCTTTTTTGGGGTAGGCACAAGCCTGGGTCAGTCACATTTCCCGAGCCTGGACTCTTCACGATGTCTATCGAGCCAACATAAGGGCAATGTTTTTTATCCACCCGATGTGTATTAATCGTCATGTGCCATTCTCCAAGGTCAGGACCAGCTTGGTCTGGTAGCGTTTCCCAAGACAAACTCTTCACGATGCTTATCGAGCGCCTCATAGGAGTGGTGTTTTTATCCACCCAATGTGTATCGATCATTGTTTGCGTTTTTCCTAGGTCGGGACTAGTTTGGGCAGGTTGGGTTTCCTTAGGCCAGACTCTTCACGATGTTTATCGATAACCTCATAGGCATGTGGTTTTTTACCAACCCAATGTTTATCGATTGTCGCATGCCTTTTTTGTAGTCATGTCCAGCTTGGGCCGATCGTGTTTCATAAGGTCGGACTTCTTGCGATGTTTATTGAGAACCTCATAGTAGCGGGGTTTTTTATCCACCCGATTTGTATCGATCGTCTCGTGTCTTTTTCCGATGTCAGGACAACCTTTGGCCAGTTCATTTCCTAAGGCCTCATGGGTGTGACATTTTCTTTCATCGCGCGGTCGTTGGTGACCCCTTTGAACTTGGACTCTCGGATCTGATTCCTTTCTCACTTTTGCTAACTTGTTTTTCTGTTGTCGAATCACCTTTGAGGGTAGCCTTTTTGGGGGTCATGATTTTTTTTAAATTGGTTCTTGTTATCTAACCTATGGCCTTCTAATTTAAATTGACTTTAGTTTTTTGCAATTTCAAACTAAAAGTAAAAAAAATTGCAAGTACATAGTCACAATTATTTAGAAGTAGGTTTTATTGACAATCAAAAAAAGCATCAGTTCGTATACAATGCCACGACACGTGCAGTGGCTTACTCTTAGCAGGAAACATAAATGCAACAAAAGCATTATAACTTCCAAACAACATTTTTAAGCAAAATAAGACACAAGTGGTCACTGTTCTAGGCCCGAGGAATTGGGATTCCATCCATTGTTGTTAATTTGAACATGTCATCGAATAACTTCTGCCCGATTACATAAGGCCTTCCCCAATTTGGGCTTAATACTCCAGTGTTGGTCATTATCCATATCAAGATGAGATCACCGACTTTGAAAGTGCAATGGTGGAATTTAGAGTTAAAATGTCTCGCCAACCTTCTCTGATGTGTTGCCAGCCTGAGTTATGCTTCCTCCCTTATTTCATCAAGTTAATCAAGGGCTTCCAACAGCAACTGCTCGTTTTCAGCTTGATTGAAATGAATCCTTCAATAAGTCAGGACTTCTAACTCCACTGGTATTATCGCCTCTGATCCAAATGCCAATGAAAATGGCGTTTGCCTCGTTGTAGATTTGTGAGTTGTTCGGTAAACCTATAGTGAAAGTTGTAACTCGTTCACTCATCTGGCTTTAGCTTTCGTTAACTGCTTTTTGTTGATGGATTTGATGATTTTGTTAACTTCTTACACTTGTCAGTTTTCCTGTGGGTGAGCCACAGATACAAAGCTTTTCTGAATTCAATAATGCTTGTAGAAGATCTGAAACACTTCACTCTCAAATTTTGTCCCGTTGTCAATGATTATCTTTTGTGGAATGCCAAACCTGCAAATAATTTTTTTAGTCACAAACTTAATAACTTTTTTAGTAGTGACTATGGCCAGAAGTTCCGCTTTGGCCTACTTTGTTAAGTAATCCACAACAATGATTGCATAATAATGCCTGCTTTAGTTGTTGGTAGCACTCTAATCATAACGATGCCGCATAGCGCAAATAGCCATGGACTGACCATCTATATCAATTTGGATGAAGGGGCCCTTGGGATCTTAGCGAATCTCACATGCCTATCACACATTCGGGTGTAATCTGAGGCATCACTGTTTACTTTAGGCTAGAAGTAACCATATCGAAGTATTTTCTTAGCTGGACTTTGACCACCAAAATGGTCCCCGCATTCGACCTCATGTACTTTTGGATTCTTTTTACGTCTTCCTAGTTTACACATTGCAACAATGTCATGGGGAATCCACTCCTATACAACCTTTCCGTTTTGTAGGATAAGCCTCGAGGCCTTCCTGAGTAACCTTTTTCATCTTGTCTGACCCATCGGGAGCGTTCCATTATGTAGATATTCCTTTATAGGGGTCATCCCTAACTCTGGTTCTTTGGTAGTTTCCATAACATATTCTACTTCCATGTCACTAATACTAGGATTATTGAGGACTTTTACTAGCACCAAACCTAAAAGCTATGCATCTCTGGGACAGGCATACTTCACAAGTGAGTTGGTCTTCATATTTTACTCTAAGAATGTAAGCAACGGTGTAATACTCAAAATTATCGAGAATTTCCCACATTTTCGACAAATACAAAATTTGATTTTATCCTTTTTCTTGGAACTCTCTTCGTACTTGGCACAACACAAGCTGCGAGTCATTGAAAATACGGAGAGTTTGGATATTGAATTCTATAGCTATTCTTTGCCCAACAATTAAAGCTTCGTATTTTGCTTCATTATTAATGGCCCTAAATTCCAATCGTAGTGCAAAAAAAACTGAACGCCCCTCAAGATTCTCCAGGACCGCGCCCGTACCTGAATAATACTCATTCATTTTTCCATCAACATACAATTTCCACGGCAAGCTCACTTCCATTGTTTCTTCCTCGTCAACATATCGAAAGGTAAATTCCACAGTGAAATTGGGTAAAGCTTTTCCATTAATCGTTTTTCGAGGATAATAAGTTGCATCGTACTGGCTTAGTGTGATGTTCCACTTTAACAACCGAGCCAATGTTTCAGGGCGAAATAGGACTTTCTTGAAAGGTTGGTCAGTAAGTACCTTAATTAGGTGTGCCTAAAAATAAGGTCGCAACTTCCTTGATGAAATCAACAAACTGTAATTGAGCTTCTCGAGTTTTGGATAATTCCTCTTTTTCCGGTAAATCGCTTGAGGATATAATAAACATGCCAATAGATGCATGATTCCACCCGTACCAAAGCTGCACTAGAAGGGTAGGAGGATACTATCAGATAAACAAATAAGTCCTCCTTCACTGGGTTTGGAAAGCATTAGTGGAGCCTTCATGTGTATTACCAATTCCTCGAAAATAGTCTGGCACCTTTCGTCCATACGAATTTCTTCTTTCCTTTCTTAAAGGGGTTAAAGAAAGGAATGCATCCATCAGTGGCTTTGAAATGAACTTACTTAATGCTACTATTTTTTCGTAAGGACTTGGGTTCTCTTTTATTCCGTGGAGCCCTTAATTCTCTCAAGGTCGTGACTTGTGTTGGGTTTGCTTCAATTCCTCTTGCACTGACCATAATTTCCAAGAAAATTTAGAAGAGACTTTGAATGAATATTTTCAACGGGTTTAGTTTCGTTCGGTATTTTCTCAAAACTCCAAACATCTCGGCCAGATTATCAATGTGATTGACTACCCTCTGTGATTTGACCAACATACCTTCCACATGTACTTCCATGGTTTAGCCAATTTGGGTTTTGAACAACATGTTGACCAATTATTGGAAAGGCGCTCCTGCATTTTTAAGGCCGAAGACATCACTCGATAGCAATAAAATCACAATTCTGCAATGAAGCTAGTATTCTCCAGGTTAGGCTCATTCACCATAACCTGGTTATGTCCTGAATACACATTCATAAAAGATAATAGTTGTAACGATCTAGAATTTTTAACCAGTTCAAAATTAGAATTTTAATTACTTAATTTGAATTTTAATTTTAATTCGACATAAATATATATGGTTAAGAAAATTTAATAATTTTGATAAGTTAGATGATAGATTTTATTTGAATTATAAACGAGAATGATTATTAATGAATTTGGATTTATTGACACTATTTGTTGTTCGATCGGATTTGTCAAACCATAGCATGAAGTAGTAGCGTTAGAATTAAGTGTTGCCCTTAGTTTTCATAGCATTTAAGGGAAATGCTACCAATGTTCACTTTCTCTCCTTAAGACAAGTGTAAGGACACTTAATTTTTGCATGCCTCCTTCCATGCATGTTTTCCACTTGCCCTCTTAGGTGTCATTACCTCCTTAACCCTCCATTCCTATATAAGGAGGCATTTTCTCTATTTTCTTACCATTCCATTCCATTTCCTCCTTTCCACCTTGTTCTTAAAGCTTATGGCCAAAGTTTCCATGGCATAAGTCTTCCACTTTTCCATCACCACCTTTCCAAAGTTTGTCATCATCCTCCTCCTCTTGTAATATAAAGAGAGAGATTAGTATATATTATATTATATATATATATATATTGGTGAAGAAGACGTTGTGCAAAAATATTGTCTGACAGTTCGCTCAGCTAGGCTCACCTACTGTGATGATTTGGAAAGCTGTTAGGTGAGAACTCTTTAACCATGGTTTAAATATTTAATTAGTAATTAGACTAATTTAAATATAGTGATGAATTATTAGTGGTTAATGATGATTGATGATTGTTGTGATGGATGATGGATGCATAGTTTAGAACACACACTATTAAGCGTTAGTGTTATAACGCTTATGCACAATTATGATTTATTTAATCATGTTAATGATAGTTGCTGTGGATGTTTATAATGGTTGTTGATGTTGTTTTGCACACATTATGACACAACAATTATGGTATCACATTGGTGATCGACAAATCTCCTTCGTAATTAGAAACAATATTATTATTGAATTTGAAGGTTAATAATTGGGAAAGACCATATGTATGAATTCATATATATTGATAAAGTTCTTTAAATGAAGAAATAAATACCGGAACATTTTGGATGATAAAGAGAATAGTGTCTAGGCTGGGGTTTGGAAAATATAGTTTCTTGCTCTCCCTGGCTATCCCTAACTGATCCGACGAATGGGATGGTTAATTTGAAATTATTTGAATTTAGAAATGAATTGGAATTTTATTTATTAAGTAAAAAATAAAAGTTGAATTTTGAACCCAAAATAAATTGGGAAAGTCAGTGTAAATTATTTTAAATGGTTTTAAATGATTTACATGAGTACATAATGGTTTTCGAAGGTATTTTGAAGTACTGAAGAATAATTTTTGTTTCGGTCAAAATGGAGCTTGTCACACAATGGTAATTTGCGTATTTTAGTTACAAACTTTGAACGCTTATAAATTTTGCAATCTAAATCGGATTTCCAAGCAACGAAAAACAATTGATTTTCATTAACAAGAGCTTTTAAATGAGTGAAAGCAGATTTTAATTTCGGGTTATAATTTTCAACTTATATTATAAACCATTTTGGAAAAGATCGTTGTAAGAGAAGTTATCGACCATAACCATAAACAACCATTTTTAATGTTTCTGGAAATATGAAAAAAAAATGATAAAATCATTATAAATTATGTAAAAATGTTTTGAATTGTAAAGTTTAAGTTTTGACTAAGATAAACGATATTTTGATCAAGGCAATTAAGATAACTATTTGTAACACTTTTGTAATGCTTTTGAAAACACTATTGTAACACTTTATTCGGAAACAATCTATTTTGAAGTTTTTAACCCGCAAACTATTTCTGAACAATAAGTGATCATATTTAAATGATTTGTGGAATGTTTTCAAAGGCTTTAAAGTATTGGAAATATTTTATACGGAAATTAAATTGATTTATTTGATACTAAAATGGGGTTTTCAATTTTAATTAATTGGATATGGTTGGAGATAAATCTTCGGATGTTTGATATTAATCTGGTAGATGATGACTCTCACTATTTGAATAATTTAAAAGGTAGCTCACCGTTATTTCGCTTATAGCGTGAGTTGGATACAGAGATTAATATTAAGTATAAGTGGATGATATTTCTATCCAGATCTAATGTCAAAGGGTTGGATAAATCTTAAAATTAAGATATGGGCTTCCCAATTTGATTGGGATAAGTTGGATAGAAATAATCATCAGATATTTGCTATGAAATTCTGTAGTGTAAACGTATACTATTTGAGGAATTTGGAAGATATTATTATTATATCGTTATTCCACTTATAGTATTCGTTGATTATGAAAATCGATATCGAATATAAGTAGATACAATTTCCGTGTAACTTATATTCAATATTGATTGATTTGGGTTTTGACGTGAATCATATCTTCAATAATATAATTCTTGAAACCCAATGAGATTGAGTTGTGGAAATTCATATTGTTATATGGGGATATAATCAAATTTTGATTTGTGGAAATTAAAAATAAGGAATTGGGAAGGAAGTATAATCTTTTAGTTTAGATTACAAAAACGAATGGTGGGAAACCTATTTAATTGGAAACTATCGTTGAAATGTAGGGCAAGGATTTTCAAAGGAAACTGGGTTTTTGATAGCAAGTTATCAAATTTAAAATTAATTAAGGTTTTGGGGCTAAATTTTCTTTGATTTAAGGGATGTGTTTTTAAAGAGAAAGGATAAATATAAATATGGATTTGGTTAT
Source organism: Allium sativum (assembly GCA_030737875.1). Taxonomy (NCBI): domain Eukaryota; kingdom Viridiplantae; phylum Streptophyta; class Magnoliopsida; order Asparagales; family Amaryllidaceae; genus Allium; species Allium sativum. The sequence goes on along the minus strand of CM060926.1, from coordinate 889,620,137 downwards.
AATTTGAGAATGAAGAATTTTAATTTAAAAAAATTCAAGACGAAAGGAGAATGGTAGAAAGCTTGTGTGTTCCGTAATTATGTTTTTAATTGTGCTTATTATTTGGAAAGATCGGGATTGGAATTATGTATGAAAACCATTCCAAGTAATAAAACGATGTTGTGGAGCAATTGAAGACATTGGAGGCGGCATTGAAGACCGAGACCCTTCATGTCGTAAGGGCGACTTGCTGAATGTCTCGAATGGTTAGCTCCCATTCGCAGATGAATTTTATATATCAGTTAAGTGGCAAGAAGCCCTAACGTATGTGAAGGAATTCCGGATTGTTATTTTGTTCAGACCCAAAACGGAAATGTATAGATTTTGTGTCTGACATTGTAATTGACTGCGTAGAACTAATCTTTATTAATATATATCTATTTGGTGGCGGAGAATTTATTCTCTTGCTTAACACCCTTGTCTAAGGCGTATGAGCTTAGAGGTTATATATTGATGCCAATCAGTGATGCGTAGTGAATGGACAATGTGGCTTACTTAAGTTATGCGATTAGCTATGGATGATCAAAGCATGGCTTATTTAAGCGTAGCTTTATTTATATCGTGACCACAACGAACCTCACACCCCGGATTAATGGTAAACTAGTTGTCAGATTTATATGTTCATTTCGTATGTTCGGTGCACCGGGATGTGATTATTGTAACACCCCACCTCCACCAGGGTGGCTCTTGCAAGCACTCTGACTTTGGAGGGGCGTTTGAATCAGGTAAACATGCATAATGATATATCAAGGCAGAACAAGAACATATGTATATATGTAAACAGAGTAAATAACATAGATAAAACAGCGGAAGATTTCAAAACATTTCAAAACAAGTCTGGTACAACATAGCTTTCCAAATAAACAAGTCTAGATAAAACAACATCAACTGAAAAACTGAAATAAATAAGTGCTATCCCCAATTAAGTGGTAACCATAGCTAGCTTCATGTCGAAACCGTACATGAGCTGAAATTCCACAAGCAAGCAATCCGAAATCTAAGCTAAGCTCCAGTATTCCCTCCCTGAGAACCTGGGGGGGGGGGGAACGGAAGAAAAGAGGCGAAAGAAAACAGGTCAGTCAAAAAGACTGAGTAAGCCCTACTACAATCAACGTAAACTGATAAAGTTAACTGGCATGAGCAGCAGGGATGAACATAAGGATAACAATATACTAGCATGATGATTAACTAACAAGGTAGATAAAGGTGTCATCGCATAATCAGGATTAAGGTTTTGCACCACAGGTGTACTAGCAAACTAACATGACTTGAATAAACAAGTATTGATCCCTTGGCCCAAGCTTTGGCCCAATAACATGAAATGACCCTAATACAAGGTCCAACCAAACGGTCTAGTCGATCGGCTCCCTAAGCCTAACTCGTCACGTGTTGGTGTCAATACGGCCCAATCATAATTGTAGTCGAACTGTGCCGGGTCCACCCTTCGGGTGTATCAAGCCCTAGGGTGTCAACCCCTGGACACCATGAACATGAGTGCACAGTCCCGATCTACTGGTACTCGTGCATGTTTTCTCCGGCTACGGACTATGTGCACGACCAGAGTCCGCCCGGAACTACACCGGCGTACCCTCTGCCGTCGCTTTTGGTCACTTACCTCCAGTCCAGTAATCGTGCCCCCACCCTAGCCTAGTCCCTAGGGTCATGATGATACTAACTTGGGATTACTGCTGGAGTGGGCCCCCATTGCTAGGATTTTTATAGTGGGTTAAGTACGGTTTAACCCTCTTGCTAATCCTGGATTAACTTGGTTAAGTGTAACGATGAGTTCACGACTTAACCCCGATTAATCTACCAAGCCTAAATTGGTTAAGTATTAAGTGGACCATGACTTAACCCTAATCACGAGGCATTAATTAATTTAATGCGCCTTAACCTCTCACATTAGACCTTGTTGTGGTTACTAGTTAAGCCGGGCGGGTCCGGGTAGCTTTACACCACAACTTGGTCTAACCTCGGGTTCAAGGTACAACATGACCAACTTCTCACATTGGGTCCTATTGTTTGTAGCAACTAGTTAAGCCGGTCGGTTCCGGGTAGGTTTACGCTACAAACTCAACCCAACCTCGAGTTGGCCACACTTATCTTTTCTAAGTGTCATGTCCATCATGTTTCCAAAACATGTTACAAGTTTTCAAGCAATTGGGTAGACCTAACTTAATAGGTAAATTCCCAATGGGTAGACCTAACTTAATAGGTAAATTCCCAAGCTTATGTTTTATGTCTTTTAAGTTTACCCAACCCCAAACGCAATCCCATCGCTTACATATCGCAATAGCGCATAAAGGATAGAAAGAGGGAACTTGGCATAATCATGACATAAAGGTATTGAAGCCACAAGCTTAACATGGTGGCATATGAAATGTTCATATGTTCATACACTTGCATATTACATTTTTAGGCCTCAAAAGCATGCATAAAACCAAACTTAGCATATTGGTGATACATGGTGCTAAATGACATGTAGAGATGGCCATAAGTTCGCATTTAGCCTCACATGCAAGTTATCATAAGAGATATGATAACTTACATGTTGCTAAAATGCAACCTTTGGCATAAAGCTTAAAGCTTTATGTTCATAAACCCAAAATAAGCTTGCATAACATGATAGCATGAACAAAATGTTCAACCCAAACTTGCATAACATAACTTGGCATACTTGCATATAAACTTGCATATCACTACATGATAAACTTGCATATAAACTTACATATCACAACATGATAAACTTGCATATAAACTTGCATATCACAACATGATAAACTTGCATATAAACTTGCATATCACAACATGATAAACTTGCATATAAACTTGCATATCATACATTTAACTTTAGAGTTTAAGTATGAAAGTAGAATAGGGCTTACAATGCTTAAGAAGTCACAAAAATATGACAAAGCCCTTATGAAATCAATTAAACCCAAAATGCAAGCAAAACCCTTAAGCCAAAATGATCAAGACTCTTTCTTTATGATGCAAATATATAAACTTGACTTGAATGCAAGCTAATGATGCTCATACAAGTTTGAAAACACTTGTATGCATGGAAAATCACTTAGGAATTTATTTAGGAATTTTATGAAGAGAGTGGAGGCCATGAGAGGATTGATTTTGCCATAGTTTAGTTGTATGAATGAATAATGATGATTTAGGGTAGGTTAGGGTCTTATTTATAGATTAGGCAAGTGTTTTAGGCCATAGGATTAAACCTAGATTCAATCCAAGCCATCAAAGCATGTCTTGGGGAAGAAGTCAAGTGTAGGAACCATCTAGTGCCTTTAGATTAAAGATGAACCATGAGAACCATTCAAATGCAAAATCTGCATTTGAGCGAATCGGCCCACGGGTTGACAGCCAAACACCCTGGATTAACCCCTAGTCGACCCAGCGGGCTCGGGTCAACCTCAAAAATCGGCCGGTTCGGTTATTCCCCTCTCCCAATTCGCTGTTTTGAACATTTTTGCATATTTATTTATTTAATTTTCAATTATATATATATATATATATCAATATATTTATATTTCTCTGCGCAACCCATTTCACTTAATTAAGTATACTTTAATTTGGGAATTTTTCGTGAAACTTCGCGAGGCCATATCCTGGTCATACGGACTCCGATTTTCGAAAACTCGGACTCTATTTCGCGTATTTTTCCGAGACGAACGCAATGGCATAGCCCGTTTCCCTTGATTCAGATTTTACAGTTTAATTCTGCCTCCATTTATGTTATAACATGTTATTCAAAAATACGGGTTGTTACATTCTTCCCTCCTTAAAGGATTTCGTCCCCGAAATCTCCAAGTTAGGAAGAACGTATCCTACCATCCATCATCCATCTACTCAAAACATCATCCACGAGCAATCATTGTCCTTAAAAGGTTCTAAATGCTGTATGATCATATGCAAAGGTGTGTGTATATGTACTTATCTAATGCGAAAATCAGGAGGTTACTGATTCAGTAAACCCCCTTAATGCAAAATATGTTAGTGAAATGAGTCCATATGTATGCAAATTCCTAACATAATTTATAATCTCTACATGAGTGCACATAACATTCATCCATATGCAACATCCACGTGATAGCATAACAAGTTTTCATCCATGAATAAGCATAAACACTCATGCATATGCGGTATGAAAGTGTGTGAGCCGATCTTAGTGCCTAACGTGTATTATGCATCCACGAGTATCCACTTGCAAACACTTGCAACCACTTGCAACCATCAAGCATAACATGTTTCAAACACATGTTTCATCCAAAGGGTTTCTACCTAAGGTTCTCATGACAAGATTAACACGATAAACTAGATAAACATGGATAGCAAAAAGAAAGATATGCTAACAAAGAAAAGAGATTGAGAGTGTACCCTCAAAAAGGAATGGATAAAGCCCACGCATCTTCTCCTCGGTTTCCCAAGTTGCGTCTTCTTCGGCTTCACCCCATTGAACCTTCACCAATTTGACCTCTCGATTCCTTAGCTTTTTGGTCTCCGTCCCCAAGATACGAATCGGAGCTCTCCTCAAGGTAGCCTCTTTCTCCACTTCTACATCTTTTAGAACACTTGGCTCAACAACCTCTGCTGATTCATGTAAACACTTCCGGAGATGCGAGACATGAAAAACATCGTGTACACCAGCAAGCTTCTCGGGCAACTTCACTCTATAAGCCATCTTCCCGATCCTCTCTATAATAGGGAATGGTCCAACAAACCTCGGTGCCAACTTCCCAACAGCTCCAAATCGGACCACATTCCGCAAAGGAGAAACCTTCACGAAAACCATATCCCCAACATCAAACTCCAAATCCGTTCTTCGCTTATCAGCATAGGATTTCTGTCGGTCTTGGGCCGCTTTCATCCGTCTCCGAATCAACTCGATCTTCTCGGATGTATCTCTGATCATACCAGGCCCAAGTATAAGCTCATCTGTAGTCTCCCACCAACATGTAGGCGACTTGCACGGCCTCCCATATAAAGCTTCAAATGGTGCCATCCCTATGCTTGCCTGATAACTGTTATTATATGCAAACTCAACAAGAGGAAGATGGTCTTCCCAAGTACCACCAAAATCCAGAATACAAAGCCTCAACAGATCCTCGAGTACCCTATTCACCCTTTCGGTTTGACCGTCCGTCTGTGGGTGATAAGCCGTACTTAGATTCAACCTTGTGCCCATAGCTTCTTGCAAGCTATTCCAGAATTGACTTGTAAAGATTGGGTCACGGTCACTGACTATACTAGAAGGGACTCCATGTAGTCTCACAATCTCACGAAGATATACAGACGCTAGCCAAGATGCGGTCCTCTTGCTCTTCACCGGAATGAAATGAGCACTCTTCGTAAGTCTATCCACAATAACCCAAATGCTCGTATTCCCTTTCCTTGACCTTGGTAGCCCATCGATAAAATCCATGGAAATACTCTCCCACTTCCATAGTGGAACGTCTAGAGGATGCAATAGCCCACCGGGCTTCTTTGACTCGGCCTTAACTTGCTGGCAAATGATACATCTAGAGACAAATTCTGCCACATCCTTCTTCATCCCAGGCCAAAAGAAAATGCGCTTCATATCTTTATACATCTTATCTCCGCCCGGATGTATAGTCAACTTAGAGCGATGCGCTTCCTCCAGAACCTTTCTTACCAAATCTTCTACCATGGGAACACATAACCTTCCGTCTCTCCTCAGCCAACCCTTGTCATCAATAGAATATCGAGCGAGATGACTAGACGTCTCTCCTCGAATCAACTTATCCATAACCTCAACTATCTGAGGGTCTTCTTTCTGCGAAGCCCCAACTTGATCAAGAAGGATAGGTCTGAGTTCCAGAGATGCTAAAGAACCGGTCATCGACTCAATCGCCAAAGAGAAATCAAAGGTTGCCACATACTCTAAATTCTTCATCTCAACGAATAGAGGACTTAGGGTCAACCTTCTTCTACTCAATGCATCTGCTACCACATTCCCCTTGCCAGGGGTATAAGCTATCTCAAAATCGTAGGACGCCAAGAATTCCATCCATCTTTGTTGCCTCAGATTTAGATCCTTCTGAGAAAAGAGATACTTCAATGACTTGTGATCGGTATAAAGCTCAAATCTTTCTCCCAGAAGATAATGGCGCCAAGCCTTGAGTGCATATACTATTGCTGCCAACTCTAAGTCATGAGTGGGATAATTCTTCTCATGCACTTTGAGTTGTCTACCGCCAAAGCATATCACTCTTCCTTCTTGCATAAGAACAGCTCCTAACCCTGTGCCACATGCATCGGTGTATACTGTAAATAACTTCCCTCCATCGGGCAGAGCTAGAACAGGTGCTGATGTGAGGGCTCTCTTGAGCTTCTGAAAAGCAAGCTCGCATTCTATGCTCCAAGCAAAAACTAAATTCTTCTTCGTCAATTTAGTGAGAGGAGCGGATATCTTTGCGAAGTCCTTGATGAACTTCCGGTAAAAACCCGCAACACCTAGAAAACTTCTCACTTCGGTTGCATTCCTTGGAGTCTTCCAATCCTGAACTGCCACTACCTTAGCGGGATCCACCGCTAAGCCTTGCTTAGATACTATATGCCCAAGGAATCTAACTTCCCTTCTCCAAAAGTGACACTTGGAGAACTTAGCCTTCAACTGATGCGCTCTAAGCGTATCCGTCACCTCCATGAGATGCCTTGCGTGCTCTTCCTCATCCTTAGAGAAGATCAGAATATCATCTACGAAGACCACGACAAACTTGTTCAAGAACTCCCTGAACACCCTACTCATCAAGTCCACGAAATATGCGGGTGCATTTGTCAAGCCGAACGGCATGACAAGCCATTCGAAGAATCCATCTGGAGTTCTGAACGCAGTCTTGTCTATACTATCTTCAGCTACCCTGAGCTGATGGAACCCCGTAGCAAGATCAAGCTGAGAGAAAACAGAAGCACCGACAAGCTGGTCAAAGAGATCATCAATCCTCGGTAACGGGTGTCTGTTCTTCTTAGTCAGCTTATTCAACTCTCGATAGTCAATGCAAAGTCGGAGAGAACCATCCGCCTTGGTAGCAAATACCACAGGCGCTCCCCATTCAGATATACTTCGTCTAATGAAGTTCTTCTCAAGCAACTCTTTCACTTGCTTACTTAGCTCCCGCCTTTCACGCGGAGCCATGTGCCGAACGGGCAAAGAAACAGGCTTTGCATTATCCACCAGATAAATGCGGAAATCAATCTCTCGCTTAGGGGGCAACCCCCTAACTTCATCGAAAACATCCGGATACTCTCGAACCACTCTCACAGACTGAAGAGTTTCCATTGACGAGTCGAGTGATTCCAGATAGCACAACATGATGGGACCTCTCGGATCACAAGAAATCTCTAGGGTGTTTCCGAGGCGAGTCACGAGCCTCACAACCCTATGCTCACAATCAAGAATGGCTCCATATCTGGACAGCCAATCCATGCCCAATATCAATCCGTATCCCCTAAAACCAAGAACATAAGCACTGCACAAGAACTCTACACTCAGTATAGAGATCCTCAAATCCCCACATATCATAGACAAATGGGCGGAACCCCCAATAGGATTTAAGACACAGACGGGATCATCTACCAAGCTAGTACTAAGGTGCAAACTATCAACAAGATCAGATGAGATAAAGCTATGCGATGCACCAGAATCAAACAAGGTACGAACTGGAAAATCAGAAATATATACAAGGCTCTCAACAGAAATACTACCTCGATCGGGAACTGGAGCGACATTGAGAGCATGAACTTGCCCTCCTGAAGGTCCAGCACGCTGAGTCTGACCCTGGCCTTGCCCTTGCTTCCTCGGGCAATCGTTACTGAAATGTCCAGTCTCACCGCAGAAAAAGCATTCACCATTCTTCCTTTTCCTCTTCTTACAATCCTTAATAAGATGCCCAACTGAACCGCAATAATGGCACTTCCCCTTGTTGTTCTTGCCCTTGTTGTTATTGCCCTTGTTGTTGTTCCCCTTGTTGCCTTGACTCTTGTTCTTGTTCTGATTGCCTTGACTGCTCTGACCACTTGGATTACCCTGATTTCCTTTTCCCTGGGAATCAGTCTTCTTGGCTTGAGTATCATTCATCTTGGTTTCTTTCTTGACATCTCCCTGAAGTAACGCCATATCAACCAAACTCTCAAACGTGGCCCTATGGGGAATATGTGACATAGCCAATCCCTGCAACGGCTCATTCAATCCTCTAGCAAAACAAAGAGCCTTCTTCTGAGGAGTATTCACCATATCCAAGCCAAAACGAGCTAACTGATTGAACTTGTTCACATATTCTTTGACAGACATATCTCCTTGTTTCAAAGTTATGAACCTCTCCATTTGCAGATTCTCCTCAGCAGAAGATAGAAACTTAAGCATGAACCTTTCCCTGAAATCGGCCCAAGTCTCAACATGCCTAGTACCATTGGTGACTTCCCACCAATAAGCGGCTTCATCCTTCATAAGCCAAACCGCCAACAAGAGCTTCCTCTGATCGTGTAACCCAAAGATAGCAAACAAATCCTCGGTCTCTTTCAACCAATTTCTGGCCTCTACAAAAGTCTCAGTGCCTTGAAAGTTCTTGCCACCCATTGCTTTGAAATCTTTGCAAGTCTTTGCGAAGTCCACTTGAGGATGCTGAGGGGGAGGAGGAAGAGGAACCTCAGCGACAGGAGGAGGAGGAACATTAACCACCGGAGGAGGAGGAGGAGGAACATTAACTACCGGAGGAGGAGGAGGAGGAACATCTGCGGGGCCGGCTTCGGTCGCCCTAGCCTCCAAAAGTCTCCTATACCAAACAGGTACGTGTACTCCCTCCGGAATAGCAAAGTTATCGGCCATACTGAAAACGAAGAAAAAGACAGATTCAGAATGGAGAAAAACGAAGGAATTTTGCTAATGGCTTTTTGGGGAATAGCCTTTAAAATAAACTAGACTTTTCTTTGGAAAATACTTTATACTTGGTTTTGAAAATAGTTTTCCAAAAGTTTTCTAAAAGCCTTTTTGTTCCTTCTCGTACCATATGCTCTGATACCAAATGTAACACCCCACCTCCACTAGGGTGGCTCTTGCAAGCACTCTGACTTTGGAGGGGCATTTGAATCAGGTAAACATGCATAATGATATATCAAGGCAGAACAAGAACATATGTATATATGTAAACAGAGTAAAAAAACATAGATAAAACAGCGGAAGATTTCAAAACATTTCAAAACAAGTCTGGTACAACATAGCTTTCCAAATAAACAAGTCTAGATAAAACAACATCAACTGAAAAACCGAAATAAATAAGTGCTATCCCCAATTAAGTGGTAACCATAGCTAGCTTCATGTCGAAACTGTACATGAGCTGAAATCCCACAAGCAAGCAATCCGAAATCCAAGCTAAGCTCCAGTATTCCCTCCCTGAGAACCTGGGGGGGGGGGGGGGGGGAAACGGAAGAAAAGAGGCGAAAGAAAACAGGTCAGTCAAAAAGACTGAGTAAGCCCTACTACAATCAATGTAAACTGATAAAGTTAACTGGCATGAGCAGCAGGGATGAACATAAGGATAACAATATACTAGCATGATGATTAACTAACAAGGTAGATAAAGGTGTCATCGCATAATCAGGATTAAGGTTTTGCACCACAGGTGTACTAGCAAACTAACATGACTTGAATAAACAAGTATTGATCCCTTGGCCCAAGCTTTGGCCCAATAACATGAAATGACCCTAATACAAGGTCCAACCAAACGGTCTAGTCGATCGGCTCCCTAAGCCTAACTCGTCACGTGTTGGTGTCAATACGGCCCAATCATAATTGTAGTCGAACTGTGCCGGGTCCACCCTTCGGGTGTATCAAGCCCTAGGGTGTCAACCCCTGGACACCATGAACATGAGTGCACAGTCCCGATCTACTGGTACTCGTGCATGTTTTCTCCGGCTACGGACTATGTGCACGACCAGAGTCCGCCCGGAACTACACCGGCGTACCCTCTGCCGTCGCTTTTGGTCACTTACCTCCAGTCCAGTAATCGTGCCCCCACCCTAGCCTAGTCCCTAGGGTCATGATGATACTAACTTGGGATTACTACTGGAGTGGGCCCCCGTTGCTAGGATTTTTCTAGTGGGTTAAGTACGGTTTAACCCTCTTGCTAATCCTGGATTAACTTGGTTAAGTGTAACGATGAGTTCACGACTTAACCTCGATTAATCTACCAAGCCCAAATTGGTTAAGTATTAAGTGGACCATGACTTAACCCTAATCACGAGGCATTAATTAATTTAATGCGCCTTAACCTCTCACATTAGACCCTGTTGTGGTTACTAGTTAAGCCGGGCGGGTCCGGGTAGCTTTACACCACAACTTGGTCTAACCTCGGGTTCAAGGTACAACATGACCAACTTCTCACATTGGGTCCTATTGTTTGTAGCAACTAGTTAAGCCGGTCGGTTCCGGGTAGGTTTACGCTACAAACTCAACCCAACCTCGAGTTGGCCACACTTATCTTTTCTAAGTGTCATGTCCATCATGTTTCCAAAACATGTTACAAGTTTTCAAGCAATTGGGTAGACCTAACTTAATAGGTAAATTACCAATGGGTAGACCTAACTTAATAGGTAAATTCCCAAGCTTATGTTTTATGTCTTTTAAGTTTACCCAACCCCAAACGCAATCCCATCGCTTACATATCGCAATAGCGCATAAAGGATAGAAAGAGGGAACTTGGCATAATCATGACATAAAGGTATTGAAGCCACAAGCTTAACATGGTGGCATATGAAATGTTCATATGTTCATACACTTGCATATTACATTTTTAGGCCTCAAAAGCATGCATAAAACCAAACTTAGCATATTGGTGATACATGGTGCTAAATGACATGTAGAGATGGCCATAAGTTCGCATTTAGCCTCACATGCAAGTTATCATAAGAGATATGATAACTTACATGTTGCTAAAATGCAACCTTTGGCATAAAGCTTAAAGCTTTATGTTCATAAACCCAAAATAAGCTTAACATGATAGCATGAACAAAATGTTCAACCCAAACTTGCATAACATAACTTGGCATACTTGCATATAAACTTGCATATCACAACATGATAAACTTGCATATAAACTTGCATATCACAACATGATAAACTTGCATATCACAACATGATAAACTTGCATATAAACTTGCATATCACAACATGATAAACTTGCATATAAACTTGCATATCATACATTTAACTTTAGAGTTTAAGTATGAAAGTAGAATAGGGCTTACAATGCTTAAGAAGTCACACAAATATGACAAAGCCCTTATGAAATCAATTAAACCCAAAATGCAAGCAAAACCCTTGAGCCAAAATGATCAAGACTCTTTCTTTATGATGCAAATATATAAACTTGACTTGAATGCAAGCTAATGATGCTCATACAAGTTTGAAAACACTTGTATGCATGGAAAATCACTTAGGAATTTATTTAGGAATTTTATGAAGAGAGTGGAGGCCATGAGAGGATTGATTTTGCCATAGTTTAGTTGTATGAATGAATAATGATGATTTAGGGTAGGTTAGGGTCTTATTTATAGATTAGGCAAGTGTTTTAGGCCATAGGATTAAACCTAGATTCAATCCAAGCCATCAAAGCATGTCTTGGGGAAGAAGTCAAGTGTAGGAACCATCTAGGGCCTTTAGATTAAAGATGAACCATGAGAACCATTCAAATGCAAAATCTGCATTTGAGCGAATCGGCCCACGGGTTGACAGCCAAACACCCTGGATTAACCCCTAGTCGACCCAGCGAGCTTGGGTCGACCTCAAAAATCGGCCGGTTCGGTTATTCCCCTCTCCCAATTCGTTGTTTTGAACATTTTTGCATATTTATTTATTTAATTTTCAATTATATATATATATATATATCAATATATATATTTCTCTGCGCAACCCATTTCACTTAATTAAGTATACTTTAATTTGGGAATTTTTCGTGAAACTTCGCGAGGCCATATCTTGGTCATACTGACTCCGATTTTCGAAAACTCGGACTCTATTTCGCGTATTTTTCCGAGACGAACGCAATGGCATAGCCCGTTTCCCTTGATTCAGATTTTACAGTTTAATTCTGCCTCCATTTATTTTATAACATGTTATTCAAAAATACGGGTTGTTACAATTATGAAAGGGTACTATGATGTCACCAGTCTGCGACGCTATTTGTTGGGTACTCTGATTCATGTATGGTGGGTTAGTATAACGGAGTCCGAGTCCGGACGTTATCCGTGAGTACTGGGATGATGCACGCAAGAAAGTTTCCGAGCCAACGAATGATCTTTCGTACCAGGAACCATCATGTTGGAAACCCAATCTCCACTATGAGCCCGTACAATTTTGATTATATAACTTGCTGGTTACCGGCATGATTGTTAGTATAATGGGATGGGGCATTATACTGGCTAGAATTAATACATTTATTTGTGAAAAGGTTTTTCACGCTATATATAGTAGTAAAAGAGGATTTTTACGTATGAAAGCATTTTTGGTTATCATAAGGCATAACTCGCCCACTTGGTGTGCATTTGAATTGTGTGATGTGGGACGAGCTTATGATAACTTCATTTTTCAAAAAGTCATTGCGGATTTCTATGCACTTGTATTCACATGGAGAAAACCCGTTTCGCATTAGCGGCATGGTCCGGTGAATCACCAAACTTTAAAATAAACCTTAAAAAACAATTGTTTTAAGTTGTCACACCAGTTCCATGAACCTGGAGTCTGGGTGCCCATAATTTTTACGCGGGCAGCCTAGTAGTTTGGTTCGCAGATTTAGTCTTGGAGTTGGTTGAAGCAGGATACTGGTTTTAGCTAAAGCTATTATGTCTTGAAGCATTCGCATTCTTCCGCTGAGTTTAGTATCTTTTCCACTGTGTAACCGATGTACTCTGATGTACCTCTTATAGCTCTGATGTAATATTATTTTAATGATAATGGAAAAGTTCTTTTTATTTTGTGCAAATGTGTAAGTGCCCCTAACAATCCGTATTTATGAACGGTTTAAGTTGGTCTAATTACCTACAAAAAGCCAAGTCGTTACATTTGGTATCAGAGCTTTGGTTTATACAAAGCAATAGGGTACGACACATTTGAACAAAAGAAAAGGCTCATTAGAGTTATATATCTCATTAGAGATAGGGTTAGTAATGCCCTAGAATGTGATTTTGGAGTATTATATTTGAGAGAGCGTATTTCAAAATATGAAATGAGTTTTGAGAAGTTATATTTTAAGAAAGATACATATTTTGGAAATATTTGGTTAATTATAACCTGGATACTTAATCAAACGATTAAGGTTAAGTTTGCATTTTGTGATTACAATTACACATAAAATACTTCTTATGGCATGATAATTAAGCCCCTTCCACTGATCAGGAAAATGATCCGAGTACAAATGCCTTTTGGATTTAATTTCAATATTGGGTAACATTTCGAAATATCTATAAATTTGGGTCAAAATTTTAAGGTAACTAATCAATACGGTTAGAAATTAAAAATTAGTATTTGAGTATTGTATTCGATGTTGAGGTTGGACTATCGAGTATAAGAAGATTTTGAATATACGCCTAGCTAATGTATATATGAAGTCTTAAGTATACTAGATAGATATAGAATCACACTCTAGTCGCTTGAAGATGATTCTATTGATGACTGCAACATCATCAGTATGTATTTTCGAGTTTCGAAAGTGGGATGACTATATGATTCCGATTAAAACATCAATATATGCTTAAACCCATTTAGATAAGTGTTTGAAATTGTTTGGTAAATTGATGTGAACTTAAATAGAAAAGCAGGGCGTGTAGTCCAGGATTGTCATTTTAAGAAGGGAGAAAGACCAGCTAAAGCAACACCACCCCTAGTCATAAGTGAAGAACAAGGAGCACAAGAATTATGTAATCAAAGCAAGCTCTTTGACCCCTAGGGAATTATCTTCGAAAAGTTGGATGCATGAATAAATGTATGTATATGATGTTAATTATATATATATATAAACTTCTTTTATAAATCTTTTTAATATATTCTATCATATATCCAAATAGATCTTATTCTAATGAAATTTTTATTGAATTTAATTAAAGGTATAGATAGGAAGATTTGAATTATCGACGATTTTGGACAAGTCGATAAGTTCCAAAGTATATTGTGGCAACAAAAGGAACTGTTTAAGTAAGCAAGAATACCTTGTGAATTAAGTTTCACAATTTGATTAAAGGATATTTAGGAAGTGGGAATAGTAAGAAAATATTACCTAAACTGAAACGTTTAGATAAGATGAGTTATGAGATGATCAAGTTTTCCATGTAACGAATAATAGTAAGTTTTGGAAACTGAAAAGTAGTTAATTTCATAACCATTGTATTTGCAAGATAAGATCTAAGCGAATAATTTATAACTCTGAATTTTTTTAAAAGAGGTAAGTGGTTGAGCATAAGTAATTGGCCGAATAAACAATGAATCGAATATAATGGGTAACTGGAGGTTATCTTTGGAGGACATGTAGATATGGTTGTCCATATTCTACCTGGTATATTCATTATGAGAACAGGGAGCTTTGGTATAAAGAATTTTAATCTTGAGTCTGAAAATCTACAGACGTCGAATGAGTTATTGCGATTCTCTTTCCTTTTCAAGGACGAAAAGTTCTAAGGGGAGTGAATGTAACGATCCAGAATTTTTAACCAATTTAAAATTGGAATTTTATTACTTAATTTGAATTTGACATAAATATATGTGGTTAAGATAAGTTAGATGATAGATTTTATTTGAATTATAAATAAGAATGATTATTAATGAATTTGGATTTATTGATACTATTTGTCGTTCGATCGGATTTGTTAAACCATAGCACGAATTAGTAGCGTTAGAATTAAGTGTTGCCTATAGTTTTCATAGCATTTACGGGAAAATGCTACCAAATGTTCACTTTGCCACCTTAAGACAAGTGTAAGGACACTTGATTTTTGCATGCCTCCTTCCATGCATGTCTTCCACTTGCCCTCTTAGGTGTCATTACCTCCTTAATTCTCTATTCCTATATAAGGGGGCCTTTTCTCTGTTTTCTTACCATTCCATTCCATTTCCTCCTTTCCACCTTCTTCTTAAAGATTATGGCCATGGTTTCTATGGCATAAGTCTTCCTCTTTTCCACCACCACCTTGCCAAAGTTCGTCGTCATCCTCCTCCTCCTCCTCTTATAATATAAAGAGAGAGATTAGTGTATATTATGTTATATATAGTGGTGAAGAAGACATTGCATCGAAATACTGTCCGACGGTTCGCTCAGCAAGGCTCGTCTACCGTGAAAAATTGGGAAGCTGTTAGGTGCGAACTCTTTAACCATGGTTTGTATTTTTAATTAGTAGTTAGACTAATTTAAATATAGTGATGAATTATTAGTGATTAATGATGATTGACGTTTGTTGTGATGGATGACGGATGCGTAGTTTAGAACACACACTATTAAGTGTTAGTGTTATAACGCTTGTGCACAATTATGATTTATTTAATCATGTTAATGATGGTTGTTGTGGATGTTTATAATGGTTATTGATGTTCTTTTGCACAGACTATGACACAACAATTATGGTATCACATTGGTGATCGACAAATCTCCTTCGTAATTAAAATAATATTATTATTGAAATTGAAGGTTAATAATTGGGAAAGACCATATGTATGAATTCATATATATTGATAAAGTTCTTTAAATGAATAAATAAATACCGGAATGTTCTAGGATGATAGAGAGGATAGTGTCCACGCTTGGGTTTGGAAAATATAATTTCCTGCTCTTCCTGGCTATCCCTAATTGTTCCGACGAATGGGATGGTTAATTTGAAATTATTTGAATTTAGAAATGAATTGGAATTTGATTTATTAAGTAAAAAATAAAAGTTGAATTTATAACCCAAAATAAATTTGGAAAGTCAATGTAATTTACTTTAAATGGTTTTAAATGATTTACATTAGTATGTAATGGTTTTCTAAGGTATTTTGTAGTACTGAAGAGTAATTTTTATTTCGGTCAAAATAGATCTTGTCGCACAATGGTAATTTGTGTATTTTAGTTACAAACTTTAAACACTTATAACTTTTGCAATCTAAATCGAATTTCCAAGAAACGAAAAACAATTGATTTATATTAACAAGAGCTTTTAAATGAGTGAAAGCATATTTTAATTTCAGGTTATAATTTTCAAGTTATGTTTAAAACCATTTTGGAAAAGATCCCTGTAAGAGAAGTTATCGACCATAACCATAAACAGCCATTTTTAATGTTTATAAAAATATAGGGAAAAAATGGTAAAATCATTATAAATTATGTAAAAATGTTTTGAATTGTAAAGTTTAAGTTTTGACAAAGATAAACGATATTTTGATCAAGGTAACTAAGATAACTGTTTGTATCACTTTTGTAATGCTTTTGAAAACACTATTGTAACGCTTTCTTCGAAAACAATCTATTTTGACGTTTTTTACTCGCAAACTATTTCTGAACTATAAGTAATCATTTATAAATGATTTGTGGAATAGCTTCAAAGGTTTAAAGTATTGGAAATGTTTTATATGGAAATTAAATTGATTTATTTGATATTAAAACTGGGTTTTCAGTTTTAAATAATTGGATATGGTTGGAGATAAATCTTTGGATGTTTGACATTATTCCGGTAGATTATGACTCTTACTATTTGAAGAATTTAAATCGTAGTTCACCATTATTCCGCTTATAGTGTGAGTTGGATACAGAGATTAATTTTAAGTATAAGCGCATGATATTTCTATCCAGATCTAGTGTCAAAGAGTTGGATAAATGATTAAATTACGGTACGGGTTTCCCAATTTGATTGGGATAATTAGGATAGAAATAATCTTCGGATATTTGATATGAAATTCTGTGGTGTAAACGTATACTATTTGAGGAATTTGGAAGATATTATTATTATATCGTTATTCCACTTATAGTATTCGTTGATTATGAAAATCGATATCGAATATAAGTAGATACAATTTCCGTGTAACTTATATTCAATATCGATTGATTTGAGTTTTGTCGTGAATCATATCTTCAATAATATAATTCTTGAAACCCAATGAGATTGAGTTATGGAAATTCGTATTGTAATATGGGGATATAATCAAATTTTGATTTGTGGAAATTAAAAATAAGGAATTGGGAAGGAAGTATAATCTTTTAGTTTAGACTACAAAATTGAATGGTGGGAAACCTATTTAATTGGAAACTATGGTTGAAATGTAGGGTAAGGATTTTCAAAGGAAACTGGGTTTTTAATAGCAAGTTATCAAATTGAAAATTAATTAAGGGTTTGGGGCTAAATTATCTTTGATTTAAGGGATGTGTTTTTAAAGAGAAAGGATAAATATGGATTTGGTTATAATTTGAGAATGAAGAAGTTTAATTTAACAAAATTCAAGACGAAAGGAGAATGGTAGAAAGCGTGTGTGTTCCGTAATTATGTTTTTAATTGCGCTTATTATTTGGAAAGAGCGGGATTGGAATTATGTCTGAAAACCATTCCTAGTAATAAAATGATGTTGTGGAGCAACTGAAGACATCGGAGGCGGCATTGAAGACCGGGACCCTTCATGTCGTAAGGGCGACTTGCTGAATGTCTCGAATGGCTGGCTCCCATTCGTAGATGAATTTTATATATCAGTTAAGTGGCAGGAAGCCCGAACGTATGTGAAGGAATTCCGGATTGTTACTTCGTTCAGACCCAAAATGGAAATGTATGGATTGTGTGTCTGACATTGTAATTGACCGCGTAGCACTGATCTTTATTAATATATATTTGTTTGGTGGCGGAGAATTTATTCTCTTGCTTAACACCCTTCTCTAAGATGTATGAGCTTAGAGGTTATATATTGATGGAAATCAGTGATGCGTAGTGAACGGACAATGTGGCGTACTTAAGTTGTGTGATGAGCTATGGATGATCAAAGCATGGTTTATTTTAGCGTAGCTTTATGTATATCGTGACCTCGACGAACCTCACACCCCGGATTAATGGTAAACTAGTCGTCAGATTTTTATGTTCATTTCGTATGTTCTGTGCACCGGGATGTGATGATGAAAGGGTACTACGAAGTCCTCTGTCTGGGACGCTATTTGTTGGAGTACTCTGATTCATGTATGGTTGGTTAGTATAACGGAGTATGGGTCTAGTCTTTAATCGCGAGTACTGGGATGATGCGCGCAATAAAGTTTGTGAGCCCACGAATGATCTTTCTACCAGAAACCATCATGTTGGAAACCCGATCTCCACTACGAGCCTGTACGGTTTTTATTGCATAACCTGCTGGTTACCGGCATGATTGTCAATATAGTGGGATGGGAAATTATGCTATCTAGAATTAATACATTTATTTGCAAAAAGGTTTTTCACACAAAATATAGTAGTAAAAGAGGATTTTTCACGTATGAAAGCATTTTTCGTCATCATAAGGCAAAACTCACCCATCTGGTGTGCGCTTGCATTGTGTGATGTGGGACTAGCTCATGATAGCTTCATTTTTCAAAAAATCATTGCGGATTTCTATGCACTGGTTTTCACATGGAGAACACCTGTTCCGCATTAGCGGCGTGGTACGGTGAATTACCTAACTTTAAAATAAACCCTAAAAACAACTGTTTTGAGTTCTCATACCAGTCCGATGACTGACTTGTAGTTTATTGTTCCCACACCTAAACTCTGGGTGCCTATAATTTTCATACAGGCAGCCGAGTAGTTTGGTTCGCAGATTTAGTCTTGGAGTTGGTTGGAGCAGGATACTGGTTTTAGTTGGAACTATTATGTCTTGGAGCATTCGCATTCATCCGCTGAGTTTAGCATCTTTTCCGCTATGTAACTGATGTACTCTGATGTACCTCTTGTAACTCTGATGTAATATTATTTTAATGATAATGGAAAAGTTCTTTTTATTTTGTGCAAATGTGTAAGTGCCCTTAACAATCCGTGTTAACGAAAGGTTTAAGTTTGTTTAATTACCGGCGAAAACCGGGCAAAAAGCCGGGTCGTTACAATAGTTCATTCCCTGTTGTCCCATCAATAAGTAGATCAATCCATGGTAATGGGAAGCAATCTGTAACACCCTACGTCCATTAATGTCACTCACAAAGGGAATGCATTAATTTCTATGGAGCGTTTTAAGTGTGTATAGAACAGAAACATAACAACAAGACAGATATAAATAGTACTTAATAATTTAAAATTTTATTCATTGCAGCGGTAAACACATAGGTTTGATTACGTCATCAAAAAAACCAGAGTCAAAGTACATAATATCCATCTTGACTAAATCAGAGTACATAAATTGAAGGACATAACCCCAACACAAAATAGCCATAAATAAGATAGGCTGAACTTTTACTTCAACGATCAAAGCAACTTCTATAAGCAAGAGATACAGCTGTCGAAAATCAAGCTCCACTGGTGCTAGTTCCACCCTGAGCACCTGGGGGGAAAAGAAAGAAAATAGGTGGAAACAAAGAGGGTCAGACATAAAGTCTGGCGAGTGCGATAACTTTAACAATATAATTACCCAAAATAACTAGGCTAAGGCATAAGTTGGAAAATAAGGAAATGACTGTGAACAATTGGGTATGACAGAGTAAACTAAAGGAAATAAGATGAACAAAGGTAATGTTAAAGGCGCACCTAAACCACTATAAGATAATTACTATACTGCACAACCACTAGTCATCCTAAGGTTGAACCAGCCTACAGAACTTAATAATGATAATGGTAGTTTCATGCACCCCTAGTTGCCTTCATAGGTGCCACCTTCCCCTATCTCCACTAGGTGTACCCACTACCCCCATGCGATCAGCTCCTTAACTCATAGATACCCGTGTTGGCCCCAC
The DNA here is from genome assembly GCA_030737875.1 of Allium sativum. Taxonomy (NCBI): domain Eukaryota; kingdom Viridiplantae; phylum Streptophyta; class Magnoliopsida; order Asparagales; family Amaryllidaceae; genus Allium; species Allium sativum. Next base: position 889,600,170 of record CM060926.1, on the reverse strand, counting down.
AGTGGGGTGTATCACTTCCCAAAGTGGCAACCCGATACGACCAATAATGCACTGCTTATACCTACACGATGCAACAACGTCTTACCTACCAGCCCGGGCCTACATACGCACATGAACCCGTTGGACTTGCGTTGCCACCGCTAACCCGTTTTGGCCTCTTACAGTAAAGCCTAGTATGCGTGTCCCTTCCTCGACTTGGGTCGAGCCCACAAAGATACTTATGGGTTACTGGTTGAAACGGGCCCCCATTACTTGACATAAGCTATCCACCTAAGCTTGGTCCCCTCTAGTACATCCCGCTTAACCCTCTTCTTATTCATGTTCACTTACATGTTTCAAATTTTGGTTAAGTCTTTCTAATCGTATTTCACAAGCCAACCAAGGCACCCACTTAACCCCCATGTCACACCACATGTTTATCTGGTAAAGTGTTTCTTAATTCATTAACACCGCAACCTTGTAAAGACCTCCCACATTAGATTGGCATTTGTGGCAGCGGGATTTGCTGGGTGGGTCCAGGCAGTCTTACACCACAAACGAGCCTAACCTCGTGTCTTTACAACTGTTACGCATTTAATTTATGCCTAAGACCTCCCACATTAGACTGGCATTTGTGGCAGCTGGATTTGCCGGGCGGGTCCGGGTAGACTTACACCACAAAAGAGCCTAACCTCGTGTCTCAGGCGATTAATTACAAAAAAATTAATTATTCCCCAATTTGAATTAATTTCCCTATTCAAATTATCAATCAATTCCAAATTTAACTATGTCCATAATTGACTCAATTATGTCCATCTATTTATGGTATGCAAAATTATACCAATTATCATCACAAATTTATTTTATGCCATTAAGGCATTTATGCCAATTCTCAATATTAAATCTTTTAATTTTATCCCATTGCCCCACGTTGTACATTCGTTCAATTAACGTAAAATATACGTTAGACTCGAATAGTCTAACTTATGGAATAAAGAGAAAACATCACAACATACATAGAGATAAAACTAGATCTAAACATAAGGGGTGAACTTGCATGTGTGAATGAGGTTCTTCATCTAAAACTTGCATAGGCCAAATTCACAAACTTACATAAAACTACGTATGTCATAGATCTAATTCTAAAGGTGTAAGCTTGTTTAGGTAATAGTCACAAACTTGCATAAACCATGTATGTCATAGATCTAATCATAAGGTATAAACTTGAATAGGCAATAACCACAAACTTACATTACATGATTCATACTCCAAACATATATCTACATATACTTGCATATGTGATTTATGCAACATAACGATGGTGTAAACTTACATCTAAACATGTAAACTAGCATGTAGAATTTTGTATACTAGCATATAACTCACACATGTCATAGCCTAAGTTTAGATCCAATTTACACATAAAATAGATGTCATGAAACATGCAAGGTTGTATAAAATTTTCACTAACTTGCATATGATTCATATCTAAATTAACATCTAAACTTGCATACATACATATGATTTGTCATATGAATTAGTTCCAACAACATAACCAAACTAGCATATGAAACAACATTATGAATTGATTATACATAAGCCAATCATAGAATTACAACATAGATGATAGAATCACAACTTTACAATATAGATGATAACATCATAGAACTTATAACATAGATAATAACATATGGTCAATGATTCACAACATAACCATATAATCCAAATCATAGCTCAATCCAATTAAATTGCTAATTATCTTATTAAAGAAATCGAACTCAGAACTCAAAGAAGGTCTTAAGTTCTGAAATCTGAGTTCTGAAATTGATTTAGCCTTCCTTTGAAGAAGACAATTTGTTGCGGTTTAGATTAGAATTGAATTGATTAGCTTTTCTTCCTCTCTAATTGGTGGCGGCTATTCTAGGTTGCAAGGTGACGGCATTGAGGCCATGATTCTAATTTTTCTTTGATTTTAGGGTTTGAGTCTACATGTGTTTTTATAGAGTTTAGGATTAATTTAGGTCATCCGATCAACCCAGAATTAACCCCAGCCATTCAGACCAGATCAGAAACCCTAGTGACTCAGCATACAGTCAATAAAAGGTCATCAAACAAATATGCCCGGGTGAGGGGGGCAGGTCGACCCCCAGGTCGACCCATTGGTCGACCTGTGTGGGTAGGTCGACCTGGCCCTGGCGGGAAATTTCCAGCCTAGCCCAATCTGACTGTGAAATTCAAATTTTTGAAATCTGTTTAAAATTTTCTGAAACTTCTGATGGCCATAACTTCTTCATACGAAGTCCAATTCACGCAAACTCGGACTCTATCTCAACCAGAATTCCAAGACGAACACAATGGTGCAACCTGTTTCCCTTAATTCTCACATATGAGATTAGTTATTCTTTAATTTGTGAACATTAATATTGAAAATTACAGGGTGTTACACAAGCCCTAGGACAAGCCTTGTTGAGATCTGAAAAATTGATGCACACCCAACACTTGACTTTTTCTTTTTTAACCAATACTTGGTCGGATACCTAATCCGAATATGTCAGATCTTTAATGGATCCATTTTCCAACAACCTATCAACTTTCTCCTTTAGAGCCGCTGATCTTTCTAGACCTTGGGTCCTTCTTTTCTATTTAATTTACATGTATTGAGGCTCAATATTAGAGCATGACTTACCACCTTTGGTGAGATTCTACACATATCTATGTGGCTCCAAGCGAACACGTCAATGTTGGCCTTAAGAAAAACTATCAACTCTTTTTGTATCATCATACCTTGTTGTGATCCAATGTTTAACACTCGAGTTGGGTCGTTTTGGTCCATTGGGACAGGCGCCATTATCCCTGCGGCTGCATCCCTACTGTCCCCTGCATTGTTTTCTAGGAATCCATAGCCTTATGCATAAGACAATGTTCTTTAGTGCGGGGGTTACCCTTTGATTGTTATAAGACGGGTCTTGAATGTTGAGGGATCCCTCCACATTCTTTGCCTTTTCCTTCTTTTTGGCTTCTCGTAGTTTAGTTATATAGCACTCTCAGGCTGCGTTTTGATATCTTTTAATCATTCCAACACCATTTCCGTCGACGATTTCATTACGAGACACCATGGTGAAAAAGAAGGAAAAATCTCATCAACAACAACCAAATCTTGGATCGGCGCTACTTTCCTTTTGCCTTCTTCGAGTTTGATGGGAAGATTGATAGTACCGATAAGCTTTTGTGGCTCTATGGAGAATCCTTGGATTTTGATTTTGCATGCTGACATATTTATTATAGAAATTCCCATTTAACTGAAGATTTTTCTGTAATGAATGTTCACTAATGCTCTGCAGTCGACGAGCACCCTTCTCACTGTGGCAGGGACAGTTCAGACTGTTACTATCGGTGGATCAAGCATAGTAGCTCAAATGCCTTATGAATCTCTAACTTTAAAGTTAATGTCATCGTTGAATCTTTTTTCCTTTGTCGGGGTTATGTCTTCCAAAATGAAGCAAGCTTCATCACTCGGGGAGTACATTATAGCACTTGATTATTTATCCATTTTCCTCCAAATTTTCCATGTTGGCTGCAGCTCATATGAAAATGTTATGAATGACAATTTTTTCCTTCGTTTTGATCTCCACATCGGTTGCTGAATCTCGTTGGTTAGCAGGGACAACCTTCCCTTGGGTCGTTGGTGACGATTCTACTACATGAGGTTATTTGACATATTGCTGCAAGTTATTGTCTCTAATAAGCTCTTCTAACAACTTCATGAGGTGTCAGAACTCATTGGTTTTGTGACCTAGCTAGTTATGGAAGCAATAAAATCGCCTAAAATTCGTCTGATTTTCCATCATTCTCATGGGAGGTGGTCTCCACTAGCTTTCTTGGTTGTTGGTAGCCAGGAAAATATTCTTGGGTGTCTCATTCAGAGGAGTAAAGTCCTTAGGTTTATAATATAAAACCCGATTTCTTTCCTTTTTACCTTTTCCTTTACGCTCATTTACTCTCTTCTGACCCCCAGAGTTTTTCCCTTCGTCTGGGGGCATTGTTACTTTTTTTAGGATCATCGACATTATGATTTTGCATGCTACCAACAATATTTCCGACTGTCGAAGTTAATTCCTCCACCTGATAAACTCGAAAGCCTTTTTATAGAATTGTCCACGTGCGTTGGGTTGTTTTATTTTCACTCACTTTCCAAATTCAGTCTCTTTGTTAACGGGCCACACAAGAGCCATCAACACCATCCTTAGCTCGGAGTCGCCGAGTTCTATCACTGGAGTGTTGACGTGGTTCAAGAAGGAATTCGATGGTTCTCCTGGCCCTTGGGTTATCCTAGATAAAGACATGTTGTCTTTTTCCTTTGAAATATACAATTTGAACAACTATTTAAACTTTTGGGCCAAATCTTCGAGCTTATCAACGAAAATTGGAGCAAGTTTGTAAACTATAGAGAGACAACCCATCCATGTGTATCGGGAAGCAACGACATTTTAATTCATCGGTTGCTCGAAAACCATTCATATGGCAGTCACATTTGAACAAGAGCAGATTGGAATTAGTCATTCCATTATATGTCGGCATTGTTGGGGGGACAAACTTGTTGGGGGTATTCAGCCCTTAATTTTTTATCAATGAACAGAGTTGACTAGGTGCAAAACCCTAGTCTTCCTCTTCATCTATTTGAGAAAAACGTTCTTTCATAATCTGTTTTATCATCCCTGAGATAGATTACATTATCGTATTGCTCCATGGGGTGGAGGCCAGTTAGTTTTCCTGCATCTGGCTTAGCAAACGGCCAAATGGTTAGCCAACTGGGGCCCAGATCCCCGGACTCGCGGAGGTGCCCTTCCGGTGGTGCTCACGATTTTCTAAGATGGTGGTTTCGTACGTTGTTTTTTCTCATTCCAATCAGCATTGACCTTGGCATTTCGATTGTTACCAGGATCATCGTTCGAAACTAACATCCTATTGGGTTCATTGCCACCAAAGACCTAATATTCTTGATCATTTCCCATGTTCAAATTTATAGGAATGACGCCTTCGCTGCTTCCTACGCCATTCAAAGCGGCGTTATTAGCATATATTTTCTAGGCTCCTTCGGGATTCCTTCTTATTCGATCAAAGGATGATGAATGTGCATGCTTTTCCAAGTTAATTTCTACTATATAAATTATGGAATTCGGCCCCATGGCCAGAATATCATCAACTTCTCCATCAAAGCACGGTCTGTGCCTTCCAAATGTTGGCTTATGTATTCTACCACACGATCGAGCTCTCTTCATGTGACCACTCTCCCTAAGGTCTGAGTTGCACCCAGGTTACTGGCTATGCGGGAGATTTGACTGTCATCGGCTATATTTCCAGAAGTCGCAACTATTCCAGATTTGTTCCTACTTGTCTTCTTTCTTGGAAGAGCCATGATATCAACCAAGCTTTGAGTTATTAATGCAATCTTCTCTGTGGATCTGCCTTGTAAACCTTGATGATCTATATTAGAAGCACAGATCTAGTCATTAGACGCAGTTCCCAATACAAGCACAAATGTTGTCTCCAAAAATGGCGATAACCCATAGTTTATTGCGAAAGCTCCACCCCTCGATGGGAAAATAGAATATAAAGTAAAAATAAATGAAAAAGAGAAGAAACGGAAAGAAAAGGAAAAAGAAACACGATATTATAGCCATACAGCTTGATATCAAGCCGACTTCCACTTTGAACACTTTTATTACAATCCTTGCCAAGCCAATTACAAAGAATTACACTTAGTTACAACGCTCTCCATAGTAGAAATTTAAAATAAATTGCAAGGACTAAAGATTATTGAAGAAGATCACAATAATATATGTAGGTGACCTAAGAATTCTATCTCTTGAGATGAATGCTTGCTGTTGAAGATGAACAATGAACTTCGGAGATAAAAATCCACTTTAACAGGGCAAGAAAATCAAACTCCTTTCATGTTGGAGCGTAAGGGATATTTATAAATTTTTCGAAGGAAATGGGCCAAGCCCATTCGCATAAGGACTTGGAAGAGTGTCTCTGTCCTACCTAGAATGCTGCTTGACAAAATATCATACCTATATGGATCGGTACTAGTTCATGGATGATGGTCCAGTGCCCGTCAATGGAGATAGTGTATTTAGCGCTTTAGACTTTAGAAATTTCATCTCCATGCCTCTTTTAGTCATCGGGTAAAACTTTGACTTATTTAGATTTAATTTGCTTACGTGTCAAGCTTCGACGCTTCCTCATACTTGAATTCTCTTCGATCCATCAAACTTTAGTATCTAGAAAGATCGTATTGATTCCATACTTGGTCATTACGCTCATTTCAAAGCAAGCATTACATTTGCACAATCCTTGTTAGACAATACCCAAAATTCATGTATCGGTACCGGTCTACGGACGATACAGTGGTACCAGTCCATGTAGACCACTATTTCACGGTTTGAAGTTTTTATGATTCCTTCCTTCCATCCCTAGGTTCTTCATGCTAAGTTTCATTCGATTTGAATATTGGATGACACTGTTTCTTACTTTAGTTTTTTGACTGTTTATTCTGGGTTTTATAATCGGATTAACAATATTTTATAAATAGATGGAATTTTTACAGTTTACAATTTTTAGTATCCAAAATAATATAGTTAAAATAGAGTGTGCTTCCGTTTTCGCAAGATATACCGAATGGCCAAATAGAAAGAACATATGACCAGAACCGAAGGCACCAGGGTTAGATTCCTAGCAAACGCGTAAAAGTAATTTTATAAAACTAAATTTTTCTCTAAGTTTTTCCTTCTCGCTAAAAACCCCTATAACAGGAAAATAGGCACAAGGAAAAACTTAGACAAAAGTTTAGTAAAAAGGACAAGAAGTTTGGATTTTAGCCACAAGGACACTCTTTAGTGTAAATGAGGAAATGATAGTGGACCCCTTGAATTCCTCTTTTACACTAAAAAGTGTCCTTGTGGCTAAAATCCAAACTTCATGTCCCTAAAACTAAATTTTTCTCTAAGTTTTTCCTTCTCGCTAAAAACCCCTTTTTATAATTCTTTAAATAACACAATTCTAAGTTCACGTCTTAATTTTATAAATACATTTTGTAGTAATATTTTTGTAAAAATATTTGCTACCTAGTTTTCTGATGAAATGAATTCGAAGTTTATCATTTCTTTTTCAATATTATCACGTTGAGTATTATGACGAATATCAATATGTTTTGTTCGTATATGGTTAACCGGGTTTATAGCTAAATTAATTGCACTACTGTTATCACAATAAACAGTCGATTCTGATATATTTATTACAAAATCTCTAAATGTTTGTTGTGTGTATGTGAATTGAGCATATGCGAAAGCTGCATATATATACATATATATATATATGTATGTATGTATGTATGTATGTATGTATGTATGTATGCAGTTTCACATGTAGATAGTTAACACAATTTTGTTTCTTTCTAAACCAAGAGAAAAATGTTTTTCCAACAAAATATCATATGCCACTTGTACTTTTTTGATCCATCTATGATCCTTCGAAATCAGCATCACTGAAGGACATTAATTCCAAAGAACAATCTACTTAAAAGAAAAGTCAAAAGTCCTTGGTATTGCTTTGATAACGCAATATATGTTTTACTATTGTAGCTTATTTCTCTATTGAGCTCTTCAATCCATATACCATGTATATCTCACTAAATCTAGCGAGGATTGTTTTTCCCTTAAACATGATTCATCTGTTGCAAGTTAAACTTGTAGGAAGAATTTTTTGCAAACTATTGACGGTGAAAGGCATAAGGCAACGACCTATTCCACAGTCTTCGTTATTATAGCCTCGGCTTTCATTCATAATCCTACTTGTCATGACAGTTAACACTCAGGTGTTTAGAAGAATATCAGACTTAGGACTATCATCTCGTCTAAGCCTTCTTGCTTCTGCTACATGCAATGTCGCTTAAGCCACCGTGTGGGCGGTACTTCCTTAACCCCTCTTATCCCAGTCAGTCACCAACACGGAGTGGGAAGCACGCGAGTGCTAGAAGTCCCTAGAGTGTTGCGATAGCATGGAGCAAGTGTGCAATCTAGGGAGGCCATATCTGGGTCAGAATGGTCGAACCATGACGGTTCCCCATGCCGGACCAGATTGGTTCCGCATGCCAAACCGGAAGATCACCAAATAAGATTTTAATGTAATGAAGAGGTGGGGTAGGACCTCAGTAACTCCTAAAATCGTTCCAAACACAGTCATCATGTTCATATCTTTCCCTTAAACTATGTGTTCACACATCTGCTCATTAGCTTGACATCTTTCTGGCTCAACTTTGACATAAATTACATGAAGTTGTCGCGGGTCATGAACGCGGAGGTTGTGGCTTGAGTGTTTGGAGTAACAATTGCAACGCGTACACCAGTTCCATTCGGCATAGTCAAACCGGATTCTGGGTTGGCAGCATGTTGGTTTATCTCGTCTTGGGAACATTTCAAAGTACGAGAGGATATGGTTACTATCATAGATACCTTTTTCAAAAAAATAAAAGGAATGATGTTTTTTCTCTATAACAACCTGAATTCTGACAGAACGAATTTGTTCAAAATTCCAATCTATCGAAAAAGGATTTGGCTTTTTTGGTATCCTGCAGAAAAGACAGAGATAAATAATATATCAGAGCTCAGAAAATGTCTCACACTAGAATGTATAAAACATAATATAATCAAATATAGCCTTACCAATGTAATAATACTGTCTAACCAATATCCAAAGCTACCATATCTCTGCCACAAACCTAACCTGCGAGTATGTTATAAGGAGGGGGTCACAACACAAGTTCTAGTGACTGGACATAAATTACACATTCTAGAATAACCCTACATATACCGTTCAGTTACATTTTCTTATTTATTAGGTGTTTTGGGTTAATAGCACTCACGGCTTAATACACATGTCGTACCCATGTACCTCCTAGTAGATTTAATATAACATATACGTAGCTACCCCCAATATCAAGATACTTCCCATGGTACCCTTCTCGCACGATCTTCGCGGTCATGCTACGGAAACACATACAACTCTCATCCTATGCCGTAGCGATGTATAGATCTCCATAAAACTACGCTACGTTATGCAACTCTTATCCTACGCCAGGGGAACATACGGATCTCCAAGTTATGAATCTATCATCCTACGCCGGAGCGACGTACGAATCTCCATGTTATGCATCTATCATCATATGCCAGAGCGACATACAGATCTCCCTATCCAAACTCCTCGATTGAATCAGGTCTCAACATGTAGTAATGCCCTATCTTCAACGATACACCACCCGGAGTAGTCATGCATATATTAGGATCCTCCTGCGTATCGTTAACCATACTCGATGCCTTAACCTCTATGATACACCACCCGAAGCAGCATGCATGTATCTTGTACATACTGTCTACTATGCATCCAGTCCTATAATAGGGCTATATCTAATGTACAGAACTCGGTCGGGAGACGTTCTCTATATCTGTATATGTCGACTAAGCAACCTACAATACAAATACTATGGTCTGCATTTCTACAGTGGCTATTGTCCCACCTGCCCTCTCCCTCCACTAATGGAAGACTACAAATGAGAGCTAAGTTACCCTCCGAACAACCAATCCAAACATACATGTGGTCCCTCATCTAATGACCCCATAGTGAAGATCATTGGCTCCTTGATTTTAGCTCTAGCCTTTCCGCATCACGCTTATTATCGATGACAGGTACCCGATGATTACTATCCTTCATATGGTCTTGACCCAGTCTATCCCTAGGCAAAATCGTCAAATCACCTAACGTTGTACCTCCACAGCCTTCTGATTGCCAAATATGTTGCAGCCAAGGTATACTCGCTGGGTGGTAACGCGCAGACCTAACCTCTTCGAGTACAGCCTGAGCATGCATCGCAACAGAGGTCCACCACGGAGTAGCCTACCACTTCCCTCGGAAGCTGCATACTTCCTTCCAGTCCCTCGGAGCCAGCAAGCAAGATATCAGTAGAATAACTGGCAGAATAATCAGATGGACGTGCGCTCCCCTCGTGTCTCAGGATACAACTATGACCTACCATGTTGGGTTCTTCACCTTCAGACTGTGGACTGGTCCAAGCGCGTCATGTTAACGTGTTATTAGACCCTATGTCTAAACGTTTAATTACACACTTGCATTATCTCATCAGATTTCCAGTTAACTTGGTTATTTCCTATTATACTAACTTCTTATCCAAGTTACCTAGTTCTCTCCGAGCCCTTTATATCTCTAAGGAATGGACCTCTCTCGCTTATTAATTTCGGTTACATAACTTAACCCATTTAATTTCATTAATAAACCTTTAACATGTTATTCTCTAGATTGTAAATCAAGATCTGAAATCTACAATCTTCCCATATTATTATCCTGTCATTCATCGTCTAACTTCAGGGTTACAGGTTCATAGGTTTTCATAGTTTTTCAGGTTACAATAACATGTTCTTGTTATCACAATCAGGAGGTTTCATTTTCTTTTTTATCACAATCAGCATGTTTCAGGTTATTTCAATAAGAAGGTTTTAGATTACTTAATTTATAATTGAGTACAACTTATTTCATTTCATAAGTTTTCCTTATTTTCTCCCCTTATTAAAACCTCTTGTTGTTACTTATTTACTTAGTTCTGTTTAATTAAGGTTTATCAATAAGTTTTTTATCATTTAGTATAACTTACGTTATAATTTCCACTTGTCCCTAGGACAAGCCTACCAATTATCTTTCATTATCATATTCAGGTTTATTCATAATTGGTTATTATCATTTCCCATTCATTCCAATTCTTATGCTGCTGTAAGATTCATTCATTCCATTAAATACAATTAATATTATTTATTTATTTCCTGTTATATACATATATTCATGTATGTTAATGCACCAGACCTCTCACATTAAGTTGACCACTTGTGGATGTTGAATTTGTCGTGCGGTTCCGGGCGGACTTCTACCACAAGTTGAACTTAACCTTGTGTCTTAGTGCGATTATTTACAATTTCTTAATTACTTTAAATTTTTCATACAAATTAGGCATGTCTGTTCTTTCTTATTATTCCCAAATTTTACTTAATTCTATTTACAACCTTTTCGGCATAATAATTCTACTAAGAAAGTATTCATGTTCATTGCAAATTTCATAATTACAGTGTTTACAGTAATTCCCAATTCAGATAGGTGATTAATGGAAATAGGATTTATACAACCAAAATGTTCTCGGCTCAGGTTTCAGGACTGCACTATTGTAGAACTTTCATAATTTAGACGAAAGATACAATTCAGATTTAATACAACAGTAATGATTTAAACATATTTCAGTAGGTTGTACATTTCAACAGGTTTCACATTTCAACAGATTAAACAATTCAGCGGGTTAAGCTTTTCAACAAGTTTATCTTTTTAGCAGGTTAAACATTTCAGCTGGTTAAAGTCAGTTGTCACAATTACCAATTGTCGAACAGGTTAATTATATAGATTAACAGGGAATGCAAGTGATAGATATACCGTTATCAAGAGGTATAATGTAACACCCCACCTCCGCCAGGGTGGCTCTTGCAAGCACTCTGACTTTGGAGGGGCGTTTGAATCGGGTAAACATGCATAATGATATATCAAGGCAGAACAAGAACATATGTATATATGTAAACAGAGTAAATAAGATAAGTAAAACAGCGGAAGATTTCAATCTATTTCAAAACAAGTCTGATACAACATAATGTCAACTTTCCAAATACACAAGTCTAGGTAAAAACAACATCACTGAAAAACTGAAATACATAAGTACTATCCCCAAAATAAGTGATAACCATAGCTAGCTTCACGTCAAGACCGTACATGAGCTAAAATCCCACAAGCAAGCGATCAGAAATCCAAGCTAAGCTCCAATATTCCCACCCTGAGAACCTGGGGGGGGGGGGGGGGGGGAACGGAAGAAAAGAGGCGAAAGAAAAATAGGTCAGTCAAAAAGACTGAGTAAGCCCTACTACAATCAATGTAAACTGATAAAGTTAACTGGCATGAGAAGCAGTGATGAACATAAGGATAACTACATACTGGCATGATAGATAAAGGTGTCATCGCATAATCAAGTTTAAGGTTTTGCACCACAGGTGTACTAGCAAACTAAAATGACTTGAATAAACACGTATTGATCCCTTGGCCCAAGCTTTGACCCAATAACATGAAATGACCCTAATACGAGGTCCAATAACATGAAGTGACCCTAATACGAGGTCCAATAACATGAAGTGACCCTAATACGAGGTCCAATAACATGAAGTGACCCTAATACGAGGTCCAACCAAACGGTCTAGTCGATCGGCTCCCTATAAGCCTAACTCGTCACGTGTTGGTGTCAATACGGCCCAAACGTAATTGTAGTCGGACTGTGCCGGGTCTCCCGTCGGGTGTATCAAGCCCTAGGGTGTCAACCCCTGGACACCATAAACATAAGTGCACAGTCTTAGATCTACTGGTAACCATGCTTGACTTCTCCAAATACGGACTACGTGCACGACCATAGTCCGTCCGGAACTACATCGGCGTACCACTCTGCCGTCGTTTTTGGTCACTTACCTCAAGTCCAGTAATCGTGCCCCCACCCTAGCCTAGTCCCTAGGGTCTTAATGATACAAACTTGGGATTACTGCTGGAGTGGACCCCCATTGCTAGGATTTTCTAGTGGGTTAAGTACGGTTTAACCCTCTTGCTAATCATGGATTAACTTGGTTAAGTGTAACGATGAGTTCACGACTTAACCCTGATTAATCTACCAAGCCCAAATTGGTTAAGTATTAAGTGGACCATGACTTAACCCTAATCATGAGGCATTAATTAATGTGCCTTAACCTCTCACATTAGACTTTGTTGCGGTTACTAGTTAAGCCGGTCGGTTCCGGGTAGCTTTACACCACAACTTGGTCTAACCTCGGGTTCAAGGTACAACATGACCAACTTCTCACATTGGGTCCTATTGTTTGTAGCAACTAGTTAAGCCGGTCGGTTCCGGGTAGGTTTATGCTACAAACTCAACCCAACCTCGAGTTGGTCACACTTATATTTTCTAAGTGTCATGTTCATTATGTTTCCAAAACATATTACAAGTTTTCAAGCATTTGGGTAGACCTAACTTAATAGGTAAATTCCCAATGGATAGACCTAACTTAATAGGTAAATTCCCAATCTTATGTTTTTATGTCTTTTAAGTTTACCCAACCCCAAACGCAATCCCATCGCTTACATATCGCAATAGCGCATAAAGGATAGAAAGAGGGAACTTGGCATAATCATGACATAAAGGTGTTGAAGCCACAAGTTTAACATGGTGGCATATGAAATGTACATATGTTCCTATACTTGCATATTACATTTTTAGGCCTCAAAAGCATGTATAAAACCAAACTTAGCATATTGGTGATACATGGTGATAAATGACATGTAGAAATGGCCATAAGTTCGCATTTAGCCTCACATGCAAGTTATCATAAGAGATATGATAACTTACATGTTGCCAAAATGCAACCTTTAGCATAAAGCTTGAAGCTTTAAGCTCATAAACCCAAGATAAGCTTGCATAACATGATAACATGAGCAAAATGATCAACCCAAACTTGCATAACATAACTTGCATAGCATATGGCAAACTTGCATATCATAACATAGCAAACTTGCATAACATAACATGATAAACTTGCATATCATAACATGGCAAACTTGCATAACATAACATGATAAACTTGCATATCATAACATGGCAAACTTGCATAACATAACATGGCAAACTTGCATATCATAACATATCAAACTTGCATAACATGACATAGTAAACTTGCATAACATAACATGATAAACTTGCATATCATAACATGGCAAACTTGCATAACATAACATGATAAACTTGCATATCATAACATGGCAAACTTGCATAACATAACATGACAAACTTGCATATCATAACATATCAAACTTGCATAACATGACATAGTAAACTTGCATATCATGGCAAACTTGCATATCATAATGATCAACCAAACTTGCATCATTCATTTAACTTTAGAGTTTAAATATGAAAGTAGAAAAGGGCATACAATGCTTATGAAGACACAAAAATATATATAGATTGAGACAAAGCCCTTATGCAATCAAATAAACCCAAAATGCAAGCTCCAGTAGAAAAACCCTTGAGCCAAAATGATCAAAACCCTTGCTTTATGATGTAAATATGGAAACTTGACTTGAATGCAAGCTAATGACACTCATACAAGCTTGAAAACACTTGTATGCATGGAAAATCTCTCATAGAAATAACTTAGAATTTTATGAAGAGAGTGGAGGCCATGAGAGGAATGATTTTGCCATAGTTTAGTTGTATGAGTGAATAATGTTGATTTAGGCTTAGGTTAGGGTCTTATTTATAGAGATTAGGATTAGTTTTAGCCTTAGGATTAAACTCTAATTCCAATCTCAGCCCTCAAAACCGAATCTGGCCCCCAAACTCAACACAACCCCAAAATGGTGCACCAGGCAAAACTGCCCGGCTGAACCAAGTCGACAGCCAAGTCGACAGGGCTGTCGACTTGGGTCCAACCAAGTCGACTCCCAAGTCGACAGGGCTGTCGACTTGGGTGCTCTGGCGGGAGTTTTACCGCCTAGCCCAATCTGACCGTTTTTCGAATTTTGAACCCGAAATTCGAAATCTGTTTTGAACTTGAAATTTTCTGAAAACTTCATTGGGCATTAATCGGGTCATACGGACTCCGATTTTCGAAAACTCGGACTCTATTTCGCGTATTTTTCCGAGACGAACGCAATGGCATAGCCCGTTTCCCTTGATTCAGATTTTAGAATTAAATTCTGCCTCGATTTATGTTATAACAGGTTAATAGAAATACGGGTTGTTACATATAACTTAAATCCACTCACCTGACAGCTTTCCAATCCTTGAATTCGATCCAGAATTGATTTTCTGTGGTTTTCCTAACTAAATCTTTCACAAAACAACCACGGATTCACAAATTTGATTCTAGAAGAAAAAGGGAAGAAACCTAAACAGATCAAATTCGAGAACATACCTCATGTATATCAGAATTCTAGATGCCTACACTGAAGATTTATATCTGTTATATTCAAACCATGAATCATAAACCTAAGAACTAATAATTTATTTTCTGAAAAGGTTCAGAGGAAAAAGAGAATGGCGGAGCCTAGGCAGCACCTCGGTAAATACGAAAATAAAATAAGGCTCTGCTAATCTATTTATAGGCATAGTAGAAAGCTCTGAACAATCGGAGTTAAATAAATAAAATTTGAACTGCACACAACTTCATAAACATGTCATAATTGCGTGCCTAACCACCCTTTGGTCGACCTATCTAAGGTCGACCCAGGCAGGTGTGGATCGATGCATTCGGGTCCAGCGAGCTGTTTTGGGCGTAGCTATTTATTTGTTAACATTTTTAATTTTAAACGTTGGATACTTTCTTGTTCTGCCTCCTTAATTATTTGTGTGCCTCTTATATATCCTCATCTAATTTGAATTTCAAATGTTACGTATGTATAAATACATACATCCTCTTATTCTTTTAAATGTTAATTTATAACATTATTTTCTTCCAATTATAGCTTACTACTTTATAACTTTCATTCTTGAATTGTATGTATAATGCATGCCTTCTTTATGCAATTAATTAATTGTCTCAATCTATATTGTTTATTTTCTCAATTTATCTTGCATGTATTGTCATGTTTCTCTTTTTAACACACTTCCTTTATTTTGTTGCATGCAAATCCAATTACTCTATTACATCAATTTCTTATATTAAGCCTTTTTGCGCATGCATTTAATATGTTACCCCTTTTTAATATATTACCTTTAAATTATTGCATGCAACCTAATTACATTGCATGCATCCTTTTCTTCCTACATTTTAACGCATGCGTTACATTATTTGATTATATTAATCTTCTTTCTTTTTAAATGCATGCATCATTTTATTACATGCATCACTTCATTTCTTTCATTTACTTGCACATTTTTAAATTTTAACTTTAATGTTTATGCATATGTATACATATATGCACAATTATTTATCTAATACTTATAAAATGCTGGGTGTTACATTCTCTCACACTTAGGAAATTTCATTCCCAAAATTTTATAAGGAAGGATAAATTAAATAAGCCCTCTCATAATATACATCCATCATGTGTGCATCCAATTTTTGCAAACATTTGTGCTGTTGTGCAAAGTGTAATACAACATATTAATACATGTATAAACTAAATGTCTAGGCGGTACCTCTTATATGAATGCAATTTTTTCTCAAAAATCCATTAAAAACATGATGCACACACACCTAAATATACTGACAATTGCTACATGAATGCAATATTTTGAAAATCAAAATATTTTTTCATCCAAATTTTCCCACACTCTTACAAAGCAAGAGTGTAATTCATCAATTGTTGCATCCAAGATCCTACCAACCATCTTTAATTTTCGAATTTCAGGAGAATCTAATTTTCTAAATTTGATTTCTTATGTTACAAAAAGGTATAAAACAGATAACATCACATCCTCTGTTTTTCTTTTAGTTACCTTTTCTATTTGTACTGGGATTTTATGTAACCATTATATAAAGATTCCTTATTTTCCTATCCAAGCACAACCCACATAAGAAAACTTTCTTTACTACAGATTATCTTTTTTAACTTTATCTTGGAAAAAGTCATTCTTATTCTCATTTCTCAAAATTTTCCATTTTCTTCGACTGTCATGTTTGTTGCTTTACTGAATTTGTTGTTTACTTTTTAATTATGTCATTACTCTTTTTTTAGCTTATTTAACTTAATCCTCTTATCTAAGTTTAACTTTCAAATAAGACTTTTAGTCCTTCAACTAAAACAGGAAGACAAAAACTTTGCATAGCTACTACTAAGGGCCAAGAATCTCAGAATCATGTCCTCGCAGACAGATAAAAGTTCAAACCACGGGATGGTAAGCACTTACTTGCCCTTATTATCTAGTTGTTTCCACTAGTCCTTGCTGTGTACGAACAGTCATGTCCAAGCAACACCCTAGGCTTTATAATACTTACGCATTCTATGGGAACTTACCTTATTCTAAGATAATCCTCGCTATCCACTTCATAGCCTAAAAATATTTCCGTCTCTCCTATGCACTAATCCTTACCTACTCCATGATTTATTTTTTTAAATGTGGTTCGGCTTTCTCATTTTATTTTCCTTCCAAAAGATAAAAGTGTTAAAACTTTATTTTCCTCACGAAAACTTATTTTTGTCAAACCATAAAAACATGTCATCTCATGAAAATGCAAAACATTTTATTTCAAATCAAAAAAACTGGAGTAAACAAGGACAACTATTTATCTATGGTTTACAATTGTTCTTACTTACAATGTCAGTTCGGTTACTTACTACTAGGTGCAAAAATCTACTCTACTTCTAATTTCTACAACATATTTTCCACCTAACAATTTTTTTTTCAAAACAATTATCAAATTTATGTCAAAACAATTATAGAAAATGAATGTCAAAAGAATAGAGATTTCAAAATTTTCTTTACCGATGATTTTAGTTTTCATAAAAAATGCAATCTTTTCTATGCTTTGCTTTTTTTTTAATCATTTCATACAATATAAGTTGAAAACTAGCGAGCTATACATGCTCTATAATGTGCACCTTATTCTGAGAGTATTTTTTTAGACAAAAGTTTCACAAAAAATCACTATTCCCAAAATATACCCCATTTCATTACAAAACCCAATATGTACTTTTCAAATATGTTCTTTACATTTTTTTTTCATAATTCAGCTAGTACATATTTCAAAACTGTAACTTTTAGGATTAAAACTTGAAAAACACCATAAACTATTTTCTAAAAGCTTTTACAATTTCAAGTTCTTAAAAGTTAACAATGGAGTTAGACTCAAAGTGGGTTTCCAACTTACCTAGACTCTCCTGGATATTCCCACAAAGTCAATTCTCTCAATTATAAATATGTTCCTATTCTATTTTCTTCTTTTACTCTTTTTCGATTTAAGGCTCTATTGCCAAACCCACTAACCTGAAATACTAACATCTCAGATACTAATATACAGGAACCATCTTTTTCCAATACTAAGCATATTGTACACTTTCCACCCAAATTACCTAAAGGTCTCAGATTTCCATATTCATTCCTTTAGTGTAAAAAAAAGATAACCTAACTCTTACCATATTCTGTTCTTTCTAATCAGTGGGTTCTGAAAATGTACGTATACGACTTAAGCAGGATAAGTAATATGGATATGTGGAATGTATGTGATAAACTAACTTGTATATTTACAATAGTTATGCAAATAAATATGAGATAGTGAAATATATCACAAATAAAAAGCAGTAAAGTATAGTAATAACACCAGGGCTTTTTATACTGGTTCGGAGCACCGTCCTACGTCCATTCCCAGACCTCTCTTTGGATTTTCACTAATCAACAACCTCGCTTCACCCGGAAGAACAGGTTCACAACACTCGGACAGCCGAACAGGATTTCACGCCTCTATCAACACGAGGACTTCACAACTTGCCTCTTAACAACACGAGGACTTCACAACTTGCCTCTAACAACACGGAGGACTTCAACCAAGATAAATAATCTTGTAGTTTGACAATGTGTGTTCTTAATAACACGAATTTGTCAATTCTTGTACAACCTTCCTATAATCTTATCCTCGAGTATATACTTGAATGTGTAGATTTAAGGAAGTAGAATGCTTGTTGAATCAAATGATATTAATTTTATTCAAGGATTCAACAAGTATTTGAAACTTGGAGAGCTTTTGTTTTGCAAAGAATATGAAAATGCAATTCAAAAATTAGAGAGAATATAGAATGATTTTTGGTTATTGTAAAAAAAATTTGAAGTTGTTTATATAATAGTAGAAAGGTAGTAATTCTTCATGAAGAGTTTCTGTAAAAAGTTATGTCCATTTCCTTTGATTATTGAATAGAAATCTCTTCACAAATAGAAGCAACCTTTCAGAAAAAGCTTGCTGTTTGAAAACGGTCGACTGGTGAATTTCAACCGGTCGACTGGTTGAATTTAATTAAAATTAAATGTCCAGAAAAATAGCCGTCATGTGCAAAAACACATTGACCGGTCGACTGGTGAGTTTAGACCAGTTGACTGGTTGAACTGAGAAATGTTTATTTCAAAACAGAAACATGAACGGTCGACTGGTGGTATTTTGGGCGGTCGACCATTTATTTGTTGTGGACCGGAGAACCTCAAGTCCACAGTCTAGATCACTCTGCACTCTTTCCCGATCGGAGCTTGGACCGTTTGGGCTTTTTTGTGACTTTTCAATTCCTCAAATATACAGATTTCAGCAGCGAAGATATGATATAACTTTATAAATTGTTTTGTGCATTCGTGTTAGACTTTGAGGATAGATTTTAACATATTTCTAACATGACTCAATGTATATATATATGGCATTATCTCTGTGAAATGATCTTCATTGCAACTTTATATGTTGGCATCGATCAAAATCTTGTTCTTAACATTCTCCCCCTCTTTGATTGATGACAACACCTTGGATTTTATCCCTCTGAATATAAAGCTCCCCCTGAATTTCTGCAACATTTGTTAGCTCATAATATATATAATCTTACCTTTTGATTCCTGCATTAACAAATGTTAGCACACATATACTATTACCATGTTAAGCACAGTACATGAATGATATGTATCATCATAAGAGAAAATATTTATCCCCCTTTGTCATCGATTAAAAAGAATAAATACCATAATAAACACAGTAATCGAGAGTAGTAGAGAATACAAATAATTATAGTACGTTTAGGAGATACAAAATAACCTTCTCTTTGCTGTGGTGTACCTGCAAAAAAATATAACATATGTAGTTTGGTACCCACTTTCTTTGTTTTGGGTCCATGGGTTAGATGGAAGGTAACCATACCCAAGAGGGTTTAATGGAACCTTTAAAGATAAAATTTTCATTATTAACTACTAAATCTAAATAATCATCGATATATTTTTCTCTGTTTTTCCAACTTACAGGAACCCAAATACTTAAGTAATCTCTAGTGATATTCCTTTTCGTACATCTATATTTATTATAAATACCGCTAGTCATAGAAGTATTCGAATTTCTATAATAATTGGGGTTTGGATGTGCATTAGTACTAGCAGTGATATTCTTGTTGCACAAAAAAGCATATCTAGTACTATTTCTATGATTGATTTCTTGTTTCTTGTATCCCAAACCTTGTTTATTTGAATCAGGTTGTGAACTTTCAATGATTTTTGTCAAATTTTCTCAACATTTGTTGAAGTTAGAAACATTATAAGTAATGTTATCTAACTTTGTTTGTAAACTAGCTTTTTCTAGGTCTAGAATTTTGACTTTTGCCTTAAGCTCATGATTTTCAGTAGTAAGAGCATCATTTTTCTCTTTTGGAGTTTCAACTTCTTTACTCAAAAGAGATAATTGAGAATCAATATTAGATGATGATTCTTGAAGTTTTTCAAGTTCTTTTTCTAATATTTTCTTCTTGTCTTTAAGCATATCTCATTCAAATTCTGCCCTACTTAAATCTGCTTTGGCTTCTTTGCATTGTCGTTTAATATCTTTAAATTTAACTATCAATTTGGCACTAACATCAAGAACTTCTTCAAATGTAGGAATTTGTAACTCAACTTCTATTGCCATGAAACAAACATTTGCTTGTTCATTTTTTGAATCACTTTCACTTTCTGATGAAGACGAGTCTGAATCGTCCCATGTGACTGAGAAAGATCATTTCTTTGATTTGTCCTTCTTGTATTTGAACTTGTCATTTTATGATTGCTTCTTTTGTTCCGGACAATCTTCGTGCATGTGCCCCTTTTTATGACAGTTGAAACAATCTATAGCTGAGGATGAAGGATTATTTGAACCAGTTTTTCTTTTATTATATCGACTAGCTTTTCGATGTTTTAGGAATTTTTTGAATCCTTTTGCAATAAAAGCTAAGTCTTTTTCTTCAGATTCTGATTCATTTTCATCCTTCTCAGCATGAAATGCTACATTTTTCTTTTCTTCTTTCTGTTCTTTTCTAGCCTGCAAATTAGCTTCATAGGACATTAGATTTCCTATCAATTCATATGGCTTCATGACGAAAAGGTCATTAGCTTCTTCAATCGCTAATACTTTTCCTTCCCATTCACTAGTCAGAGAATGCAGGACTGTCGAGACAACATCAAAATCTGAATATTTTTGTCCTAAGCCAATAAGTGCATGACAAATAGTTTGAAATCGTGAATACATATCATTGATAGTCTCATTTGACTTCATTTTGAAATTTTGAAACTGACTTTTTAGCATGGCTATTTTGGCTTGTTTAAACTTTTTAGTACCTTCATGAGTGGTTTCTAGCGTTTCCCAAATTTGATAGGCAGTGGTATAGATACTAACATGATTATATTCATTTTGATCTAATGCACGAAAAAACATATTTATTGCTTTAGCATTTATGGCTACTGCCGTTTTCTCAGCCGGTGTCCATTCTGAATACTCAGTTGTTGGATTTACTATTTCTTTCTGAGTAGCATTCGAAGCATCATAGCTAGTTGATTGCATGTAAAAAGCCATACATGTTTCCCAATAGCTATAGTTAAGACCATTGAAGAAAGGAGGTCTTTGTGTTGATTGACCTTCAGTGTAAGTGGTGTTAGTGCTACTACTTGGGTTATTTGCCATATTACTAGAATATATCAAATAACTGTCTTACAGTTATAAGATGACCGTGCTCTGATACCAATTGAAAATGTACGTATATGACTTAAGCAGGATCTGTAATATGTATATGTGGAATGTATGTGATAAACTAACTTGTATATTCACAATAGTTATGCAAATAAATATGAGATAGTGAAATATATCACAAATAAAAAGCAGTAAAGTAAAGTAATAACACCAGTGATTTTTATACTGGTTCGGAGCACCATCCTACGTCCAGTCCCAGACCTCTCTCAGGATTTTCACTAATCAACAACCTCGCTTCACCCGGAGGAACAGGTTCACAACACCCGGACAGCCGAACGGGATTTCACGCCTCTATCAACACGAGGACTTCACAACTTGCCTCATAACAACACGAGGACTTCATAACTTGCCTCTAACAACACGGAGGACTTCAACCAAGATAAATAATCTTGTAGTTTGACAATGTGTGTTCTTAATAACAAGAATTTGTCAATTCTTGTACAACCTTCCTATAATCTTATCCTCGAGTATATACTTTGAATGCGTAGATTTAAGGAAGTAGAATGCTTGTTGAATCAAATGATATTAATTTGATTCAAGGATTCAACAAGTATTTGAAACTTGGAGAGCTTTTGTTTTGCAAAGAATATGAAAATGCAATTCAAAAATTAGAGAGAATATAGAATGATTTTTGGCTATTTTAAAACAAATTTGAAGTTGTTTATATAATAGTAGAAAGGCAGTAATTCTTCATGAAGAGTTTCTATAGAAAGTTATGTCCATTTCCTTTGATTATTGAATAGAAATCACTTCACAAATAGAAGCAAACTTTCATAAAAAGCTTGTTGTTTGAAAACGGTCGACTGGTGAATTTCAATTGGTCGACTGGATGAATTTAATTAAAATTAAATGTCCAGAAAAATAGCCGTCATGTGCAAAAACACATTGATCGGTCGACTGGTGAGTTTAGACCAGTTGACTGGTTGAATTGAGAAATGTTTATTTCAAAACAGAAACATCTCACATCGGAGTGGATAAAATATAATATAATCAAATATAGCCTTAGCAATGTAATAATAATGCCTAACTAGTATCCAAAGCTATCGTATTTCTGCCACAAACCTAACCTGCAAGTATGTTATGAGGAGGGGATCAGAACACAAGTTTTGGTGACTAGACTTAAATTACACATTCTGGAATAACCCTTTATATATCGCTCAGTTACATTTTCTTATTTACTAGGTGTTTTGGGTTAATAGCACTCATGGCTTTATACACACATCGTACCCATCCACCTTCTAGTAGATTTACCTAGAATACCATATATGTAGTTACCCCTAATATCAAGGTACTTCCTATGGTACCCTTCTCGCACGGTCTTCGTCGTCATGCCATAGAAGCATATACAACCTGCTAGGGACTGCGAAAAGGATCGTTAAGGCAAAGCAAACACTAGAGGGGGGTGAATAGTGTTTGTTAGAATTTTAAACTAAACTTAAATCTAAATAGAATTATGGAGTGAATCAAACAACACAAACACAATCACAAACACCAATTTAAACACAAATGCAAAATAAACAGAAATAAAGGATGTAGATAAGGAAAGAACACATCGGATTTTATACTGGTTCGGATCACCCCTACGTCCAGTCCCGCACAACGCTGGGTTGTGCAGAGTTTTATTACTATTTTCAAATAGCCAAATACGTCCTCCTTGATTTCACGGCTCAACAAGGAGACACCGACTCATATCCCTTGATTTCACGGCTCAATAAGGGTACACCGACTCCTAAACCTTGAATTCACGGTTTCAAGGATAACACCGTTTACTCTTGACTTACAAATTAGATCTTTCAATCCAAGCAATTACAAAACAGCCAATAACTCTTTAATAACACTTGATTCAAAGAGTAAAGAGTATAGATGTAGAGAGAAGAAGTTTGATCAATTCAGAAGTGAATTTGGCAGAGTATAAGTGTAAAAACCTTAAAATGAATAAGAATAATGGTAGGATGAAAGGGTATGAAGATGGAGAAGAAGACATGTTAGAAAATTCAGTTTTGGCCTCTTTTTATAGAGAACGAAGGGTTGCAACGTTTCTTAAACGTTTAAAATAGCGAAAAGACACTTCCCTTAAAAATTAAAAAACTAGTTGTTATATGTCGACATACATATTATGCTATGTCGACATACCTATGTACAAAATTGATTTTCAAAGCATTTTCAAGTGTTTTGATATAAAACTAATTTTGGAAATTCTTGAATAAAATTCTAATGTTGTAAATCAATATTATATGATAGAAAAACATATGAAAACATATTTTTAAACTATATAAATATATTTATAAAATTATAAGGTTTTAAACTATAAAATATAAATAAAGTATATATAAAAACTTAATTTAGAAAAGCAAAGAAGAATAAAAATATAAAAACAAAATAGAGAGGATTGAGAATAAAATTGAAAAACAAAAATAGAGAGAATTGAGAAAAACAAAAAATAGAGAGGATTGAGAGAAGAATTGAAAATTCAGAATTTGAATTTGGATTTGAACCTGGAGTGCTATTTAGAGTCTTACTAAATCTAGACCTATAATTATATTAATCTTGAACTCTTGACTTCTTGATATCTTGACTACTCATGAGTCTTGAATCTACACTTAATTCCGAATCTCTAAAAGCTCTTAAACTATATAGTCTTCAATATTAATTGAAAGTGTGTGTGTGTGTGCACTTGCCAAGTATAATACACACAAGGATCGTGTAATATGACGAACAATAGTCAAGTATGAAGTAATAGATAATCACAGAACTGTATAAGATAGTAAATACAGTAAAAATAGAAAATCACACCAGGGATTTTTATACTGGTTCGGAACACCGTCCTACGTCCAGTCCCAGACTTCTATCTGGATTTTCACTAATAACAAACTCACTTCGCCCGGAGGAAACAAGTTTACAACACCCGAGCAGCCGAACGGGAATTTCATGCCTTTATCAACACGAGTACTTCACAACTTGCCTCTCATAACACGGAGGACTTCACACAAGATGAGTAGACTTGTAATTTGACAATGTGTGTTCTTAATAACACGAATTTGTCAGTTCTTGTACAACCTTCCTATAATCTTATCCTCAAATAGAATTTGTGAAGATTTCGAAGATGATATCGTGTTTGAATCAAAAGAATAGTATGTAGATTCTAGGATTCAACAGCGATATTATGAACGTTTGAGTGCTATGAATGATCAAGAATGAAATCAACAATAGATAGAATAGATAGAAAGAATTCATTCTTTGAATTGAAGATTTCATGTTTTTTTATAGAAGAAAAAGAGTTGCAATCATTGTTGAAGAGAAGTATTGAATAGAAATGATTTTTGATGAAAGGAAAAGGAAGCAACCATTGATGAACAAAGATGTATGTACGAAGAGTTGCTTTTAGTTCGAAAATCGGTCGACAGGTCAAAAATAACCAGTAGACTGATATTTGAATATATATATACGTTATATATATGTGTGCACGTTCATTGTGCATTTTTTCCCAGAAATGGTCGACCGCCTATATTGAAACCGGTTGACCGGTTCCTCACAATATGCACAATAAATGTGCATTCATATATATACATATATATAAATATTCAAAATACTGAGGTATATAATTATTTGAGGATAGATTTTAACAGTTATAACACAACTAAATCACTAAATAATCAACCTCTAACTTTCAATACCATTGAATCTCTTCTTTTTGTTGATAATGAAACTTCTTCTTGTTGCTAATCAAAATGCCATGAATCCTTGATTCAACATTCTCACCCTTTTTTATTGATGACAACATAGCTCTGAAAGTGTTTCTAACTCCCCCTGTATATGTACTCCCCCTGAAACATATATTAAAAAAAAATCTGCAAAACATAATTGTTAGTAACATTTTTCTCCCCCTTTGTCATCGACAAAAAGGAGTAGTGATCACATAAATACCATAACTTAGGCATGAAATGTGTAAGGATTGTAGCATACAATACACACCAAACATACCTAACCAAGTCATGTAGCAAGGAGTTGATACGTACAAACCCAAAATAAATTAGAGCACTAGTTATATACAAGTGTTGATTTAAGTCTTACTTAAAAATAAACATAACACCAAAAGACGTGGATAACCAGAACCACTGAGATGGTGAGTCGGATTCAGTCGTATCCCCTTCTTCTTCTTTGTCTCCATCTTCTTCATCGTCTCGTTCTTCTTCGTCGTCTCTTTCCTCAGTCACAGAAGCTCCACGACCACGTCCATTACTTGTTCCCGAACTTGTGCCTTCCTCTGAAGATGACCATGTAAAAGTAGGAGGCATTGGACGTTTGCCGGGGTCTTGTATTTGCGTAGAGGAGGATGATGATGCACACGAAATTGTATCCCAAAGAATACCAAAGAAAAACTTATGTTTTGAGAAGCGTTTGTCAAGCTTAGTATCCAAACGATTATCGGTACGCTTAAGTCAGAATTGATTCCGTGCAATTTGTTCAAGTGAACTTTTAGTCGACGAAGATGGTTGAAGAAGCTTAACCTCTTCAGGTTTAGGTTTAGAGGCCTATGACGAAGTGCTTTCTTGGGGACCTTGTTGTTGATATTGTTCGAAAGGTATGATATTTAAACAAGGTTCAGGAAGCTTCATTCTCCTTCTCGATGCTTTATTGATACATTTTGGTTTGGAGACTTTAGATTTAGGAGATTTGAGACCAAAATCGAGTAGAAGTCGCATGATGTATTCATTGTAGAATAAATGTGGTCTTGTACGATTGTTCACAAGCAAAATCTCAACAAAGATCATACTTATCCAGTTAATCTCTATGTCTCTATATATCGCGTACAAAGCCTTAAAATTCTCTTTATATACGGCGTCGAAATTACCAACTCTCGGCAATAAAGAGTGCATAAGAGCATGATGTAAAAGTCGAGCAGTAGGCCGTAAGTTGATTGCTTTTGTACTGAGTTCATGATCCTCAATAAATAGATGACTTACCTTGTCTCGAGTATGAACAGTAAAAAAATCACTAGAGAACTTTCTTCCATTGTTAGGAGAACCAGGAACCGTGTCCGTTCGTTCCTTTGAAATAAAAATGTGCTCACTGCATACAATGGACCATAGACACTGAGCAGCATTCTCTGGTTTAAACTTTTCTAAGTTAAGATTAGCATAGAACAACTTGATCATGATATGATTGATTTCCACGTTGTTCTTATCAAAGTCTAGGAGATTTTGAATACGAGCTTGGTTTGCTAATTCTTTAACATCGTAGAGAATAAAATCAGAAAAATTGATGAAATAACCTTCATGAATTGTATAATCTTTCATTGCATTCCATCTTTTTACTGCTGTTGGATCCATTAACCATTGTTTGATGTTGGAATCAATGGGTTGTAGTTGAGTAGAAGATGATTTCCTTAATCTCTTTTGTGTTGGAGCTATTGATTTTGTAGGAGAAAGAAAATGGGGAATTTAGGTTTCATAAGGGTTTGAAAGAATGAGATATATAAACAGTAAGTGAATGGGTGGGATAGAGAAACCGATGTGTTGATTCGGATTTTAAAAAACAAAATTCAACGTAACCGGTCGACCGACTGGTTTCAAACAGAAACATTTTCAGTCAACTGGTGGAAATTTAACTGGTCATGTAGCCGGTGGAAAAGTTATAATTTTTCCACAGACTTAAACGGTCAATCTTTAATATCATTCCGGTCAACCGATGTGTGTAAAAAAAGTTTTCCAAAACCATAAACGGTCGACTGGTTGGCTTCTGTCGGTCGACTGGTTTGCCTGTGATATGTTTTTCTGCTTTGTTGAGATTTTTTCGAAGCTCTACAATCTTATAAAAAAAATTATTTCAAAACTTGAGAAGAACAAACAAAATACATGAAAAGAAATCCCTCAAGATATGAAAAAACACTTATCAAAGTAAAAAAAAATTATGATATAATTAATGGGAGTTGGAGGACTTGTCTTCGAAAAATTCTTTGATATTGGTAACCCTTGGTGTCCATGGCGACCAAGTTTCCTTTGCTCCTTCATTTCGCATGTAGTTACGATCCCAGGAGTTAGGACTCCTAGATGAAGATGGAGCATGTAACATTGGTTCATGAACGCCGTATTCATCCATGGCATAGAAAAATGACGCCATGCGTTCTAAGAGAGTTAAACGGTTGGACGTAAGTTTTTGTTCGTAATGAAGTTAACGCTGGAGATCCATCTGATGTTCTGGTAGTGCTGAATCTCACTTATCTTTTCTCTAGTCCGTGGGGAGAAAAATAATGCTTTCTTAGCACGTTTAGACTTTGGTGTATATCTGGGGGTATGCGAACATTCTGGTCTACTTTTAGGTGTCTCCAGAGAGTACTATTTTGGTAAGGTGGATCCATTTAATAATGTTCTTGCACATTCTTGTAAAGTCCGATTTTTCCGTTCTGCAACTCCGTTTTGTTGTGGAGTTCTAGGAAACGAAAAATTATGATATATACCTTTCTTTGTACAAAAATGTTCAAATTCATTATTTTCGAACTCTCCGCCATGATCACTTCTTATATTCTTAACCTTACGCCCTTTTGATTTTTGAATTCTCATGACGAAGGATTTGAAATGATTAAAAGTGTCACTTTTGTTTTTCAAGAAAATCACCCAAGTATAATGAGAGTAATCATCAACAATTACAAACATATATCGACTATGATTTATTGACTGAACCTGTGTTGGTTCGAATAAATCCATATGTAATAGCTCAAGTGGTTGTAACGTTGATATGACTTTCTTGGATTTAAACGACGATTTAGTCAATTTTCCTAATTGACATGCATTACAAATATTCTCAACTGTAAAGCTCATTTTGGGTAGTCCTCTAACTAGGTCATTTTTGTATATCTTGTCGATAGGTCTGAAGTTTATATGACAGAAGCATTTGTGCCATAGCCATGGATCATTATCATTTGCTACAAGACACATGTCTGAATTATGATTGATGTTCATATTCAGAATATAAATATTTCTATCTCTATATCCTTCAAAAACTAAATTACGATATTTATCTAAAATACTACATTCGTTATTCGAAAAGGAAATGGTAAAACCTTTGTCGCATAGTTGACTGATACAAAGTAAATTGTGTTTTAAATTTTTAACTAGCATGACATTAGTAATAAGAGGTAAGTTAGATGTACAACAATTGCTCACATCGCCTTTGCCGATGATATAGCCTTTTGAATTATCTCCAAAAGTGACGGAACCACCATCTAAATAAGTGATATTTGTCAATAAGCTCTTGTCTCCAGTCATATGCTTCGAGCAACCACTGACCAGTATCCAGTTTCCTCTTTTCTTAAGTGGGACCTGCAAAAAATAAAATTAAGTCCATGGTACCCACCTTTTCATTGGGTCCTAAGAGTTAGGTCTTAGGAGTCCAAACCCATACGGGTCCAGTATCCCCTTTATATAAATAATTGGAATTACGATGCGCAGTATTCAAAAAATTCTAAATGTATTTGTTCCTAATCAAATTGTTATTTGTTTTAGGAACCCATATTTTGATAGTCTTGACATTTTTCTTTTGAAATTTCACAACCGGTTTTGATTTGGAATATAATAACTAAGATTTTTCTTAGCTTCAGTTTCTTGTACTATTTTATTTTTTCTTTTTCTTTTATTGCCAAGATGTTTCTTGACATCTTGTTTCTTATATCCCAAACCTTGTTTATTCATAGCAGATTGTGAACTTTCAATAATTTTTGTCAAATTATCTCGACCTTTGTTGAAGTTAGAAACATTTTGAGTGATGTTGTCTAACTTAGTTTGTAAACTAGCTTTTTCTAGGTTTAGAATTTTGACTTTTGCCTTAAGCTCATGATTTTCAGTAGTAAGAGCATCATTTTTCTCTTTTTGAGTTTCAATTTCTTGACTCAAAAGAGATAATTGAGAATCAATATTAGATGATGATTCTTGAACTTTTTCAAGTTCCTCTTCTAATATTTCCTTTTCGTCTTTTAACATATCTCGTTCAAACTCCGCTCTACTTAAATCTGCTTGAGCTTGTTTGCATTGTCATTTCATATCTTTAAATTTAAATATTAATTCAGCATTTATATCAAGAACTTCTTCAAAATAAGGAATTTGTACCTCATCTTCTGTTGCCATGAAACATACATTGTAACACCCCACCTCCGCCAAGGTGACTCTTGCAAGCACACTAGCTTCGGAGGGGCGTTTAAACAAGGTAAACATGCATGCAGATATCACAAGACAGAATATATAAGTAAAACAGAGTAGTAAAGCAGCGGATAAAACTAGCATTTCCAAAACCATAGTTAAGTTACAACAAAGTACTTGATCATTATTTTCCAACAAACAAAGTCTAGCATAAACTTAAAAACTGAAATACATAAAGTACTATCCCCAAAATGAAGTGATAAACCATAACTAGCTCAATGTCCGAGACCGTACATGAGCAAATCCAGTAAGCAAGCTGTAAAGATCCAAGCTAAGCTCCAATGTTCCCACCTTGAAGACCTGAGGGGGGGGAAACGGAAGAAAAGAGGCGAAAGAAAATGGGTCAGTCAAAAAGACTGGTAAGCCCTACTACTATCTGTCTATGAACTAGTAAAGTTAACTGGCATGAGAAGCTGAGATGAACATAAGGATAACAACATACTGGCATGGTGATTAACTAACAAGATAGATAAAGGTGTCATCGCATAATCAAGGTTAAGTTTTGCACCACGGGTGTACTAGCATTCTAACATGTCAAGTAAAAACAAGAATTGATCCCTTGGCCCAAGCTTGGCCCAATATAATGAGGTGACCTAAATCAAGGTCCAACTACACAGTCTAGTCGATCGGCTCCCTATAAGCCTAACTCATCAAGTGTCGGTGTCATGCGGCTTAATCATGTAATGTAGTTGACTGTGCAGGGTCCACCCTAGGGTGTATCTGGCCCTACGGTGTAACCCTCTGACACCATACCATGATGCACAGTCCAAACCTACTGTTGCCCGTGTTCAACTCCGGACTTTATGTGCACGACCATGGTCCGCCTGAACAACCGGGGCATCATTCAGCCGTCTCTTTTGGTCTCTTACAATCAGCCCAGTAATCGTGCCCCACCCTAGCCTAGTCCTAGGGTCTTATGATACATCTAGAAGGTTACTACTGAAAAGGACCACACAACTAGGGTTTCTTAACGGGTTAAATGTGGTTAACCCGATCCAAACGTGGATTAAATCGGTTAAGAGTACCCAAGGCTCCTGACTTAACCTCGATTAATCCATCAAGCCCAAATTGGTTAAGTATTAAGTGGACCATGACTTAACCCTAATCAGGAGGCATTAATTAACTTAATGCGCTTTAACCTCTCACATTAGACTTTGTTGTGGTTACTAGTTAAGCCGGGCGGGTCCGGGTAGCTTTACACCACAACTAGGTCTAACCTCCGGTTCGAGCACAACATGACCAACTTCTCACATTGGGTCCTATTGTTTGTAGCCACTAGTTAAGCCGGGCGGGTCCGGGTAGATTTATGCTACAAACTCAACCCAACCTCGAGTTGGCCACACTCATATTTTCTAAGTGTCATGTCCATTATGTTTCCAAAACATAATTACAAGTTAACATATCACGTCATGTTACAAAAATCATGTTCATGTCATTATGTTACCCAACCCCAACGTAATCCCATTGAAGCGACCCGAAACTCCCCCGGCCTCCGAAGAGATGAGGAAAGCGCGGATTGTTTTGAGAACACGACAAATCAGAACGCATATAAAAGAACATTTCATTGTATATTACAACAATGCATCAGATTACAAGAATATACAGAGTATAAATGAATATTACACAGAAATATCAGAGATTTAAATTACATTTAAATACACCGCAGCGGAAAATAATACAATACACAACTAGAAGAGATATACGGATACAAAGCTTTCCGGATATCATTCCAGCTGCAAACCAGGATCCTATGAATATAAATCTGCAAAACCAAAACTACTAGCTGCCCGTGTCAAAATAAGGGCACCCAGAGTTTAGGTTAAAACAATAAACTCCAGGTCAGTCATGGGACTGGTGTGAGAACTAAAACAGTTATTGATCTTTATTTTAAAGTTAGGTAAATCAAGGGACCACGCCGTATAACACGGAACGGGTTTCCTCCCAAGAATACCAGTGCATAAAACAACAGCGCAATGTTAAATAAAGAAAAATGAAGCTGTTATAAGACCCAGGTCCTATCACACAATGCAACGCAAGCCGTGGGATAGGGTTTTCCCTTATAACAGCCAAAGAATGCTTGATACGTTTAAAACAAATCATTTGATACTATCATCAGTGCATAGTGTATAAAACAACTTCAAATCATAAGTATCAATCATAGACGGCATAAGTGCCCCATCCCACTATGTCGCCATACTAGACTCTACAAATAAAACCGCAATTGTTACGTATTTGGAAATTGGATTTCCGTCTATGAACCGAGGCAAAAGATAGTCCTCAACCGATTCGAGACGCTCTAGCCCGTGTCTCAGGATCAGAGCTCGAGTGACCCTTGGATCGTCAGGGCCGGTCCACCGATGTGGATTAAAATGCCTGAACATTGCGTTTCCCCACCCTTTAGGGTGTCAATGAGCCAACAAATGACTCCATCGGTTCGAGAACGACCGATATATCCGAGGCGCCTCGCAACAGCAACAACCACATAAGTCAAACTCGTCAGGGCGTGTAAAACCACTGACGCCACTTTTTAGCTAGAAGGAAACGCATGCCCTCCCTGAGGTCCTCTCCCGTTTTTGGTTCATACCGGGTGTGAGACTCGCGAAGTAAACATTACACAAAGCTACGCCACAAAGGCCGTGCTTTGATCATCAACCACAAGACTTTGCTTTTCAACAGAAGCCTTGATCAATTGCCACTTAGGCGTGCCACACAGGCAATTCACTCCATGCGTTTGATATCCATCAATATATAACCCCTGAGCTCGTACGTCTCAGAGAAGGGCGTTAAGAAAGAGAATAAATTCTCCGCCGCCAAACAGATATATATTTAATAGAGATCAATCACACAGACTAAAATCCAATGTCAGACACACAGTCCATTTACAAGTCCGTTCTGGGTCTGAACGAAACCGGAGGCACCTAGTACCCCGCATATCCATCGATCTCCAAGTACGTCTGGACGATCACCAACTGTTTCCATCTTCTTGGGTGTACAGCCCAATCAAGATCATCAGTAATCACCCAAACGACGTGAAGACCTCCGGTCATCGACCATCATCTTCATCTTCGACTTATCGTCGTACCAGTTATTCAGAATGGGATAAACCCGGTCTTCCCGAATAACCCGCGTATATTTTAAATAAGTGTTACACAAACACAACATACGCCTCATTCCAATTCATCAGTCACTAACCGTAAATTAATCAAGAGAATAATTCCCCAAATATTAACCCCGAAGGCCGAAACCAACATCAGATCAATATCCAGAAAACCGTTCTGCTAGGCTAACCGACAGTTAGTTTCTAAATTTTATATTCATAAGGAAAGGTTCCCATTAATTTTATCCAAGATAAATTCCTCGAATTTATTCTTTAATCTTCTTTTGAATTTCGATTCAACTAGTCGGGATTAACGAACCTTACCGAAGTAATCATTTGTTTTAGTTTCCCAGTCCCAACCTATTCATCCCATGAAGTAAAACTGGTAATACTTCATATCTAACACCATGGTGTTATCGGTAAATTCAATTACCATTTCACATTTAAATCTAATTAAAGATTTAACTATCGCCTGGAGCAAAACTGGTGCTACTCCATTCTCGGTCATTTCAATCTAATTAAAGATTCATTAAAACTCCACTTAGTTTTAATCGTTAACTGGGTTAAAGAATCAGTGTCATTTAAAACACGGTTCACAATAAACCCAAAATCACATCACATTAATTATCGGGTTAAAGAACAAGTGTTATTTAAAACACTGTTCACGATAAACCCAAAAATCAATATCAATTCAATTTCAATTAAATATTATTTAATTGGTACACTTCATTAAATCTAAATAAAAAGATTTAATCTTTTCTCAACTGGGTTCAAGAACAGTGTTAGTGAAGACACCATTCACGACAAACCCAAATCACATTTGATATTCAATACAAGGCTTTGAATAGAAAATATATCGGCTTATATTCAATATCAAATTCTACGATTAACAAATGTCGTATTAGAAATAACGATATAACTATATATCTTTCAAATTTCCATAACAACATCTGTATAATCACTAATTCCAACATCGAAATATTCCGAAGACAATTTCGATTCAAATCCATTCCAATGCAATCCTTGGAAATTTTGGTTATTTTTAAAACCCTTTTCAAACCCAATTTATTTATTTAAAAATAAATAGAATTATTATTCTAGTTCAAAACTAGTTCATTTCGATAAAAATCTATTTTTATCTTTTCAAATATGGAGTTTTTCATCCCAATTTTTCCCAAATCATTTCTTATGATTTTACACAAATTATTACTATTTTTAATAATTTTATCCAGGCCTGTACAGCCGATTTCCATCAATGGCCATCGAACTGCACTTACAGCGACCTTTTTCAAATTTGATTTGGACATAATTCCAAATCCAACCGTTAGATTTTGAATTTCTAATATTTGTTAGAAAGCTCTTTTCGATACGAACCCAACGGTTCCGGTTTCAGGAGAATCCGACGGTCGGATCTCCCGTAATGTCCGTTTGAAATAAATGGTCGAAATTCGCGAACTGCCGCGGCGCGGCGCGTTCTATTCAGGCCATTATATTATATATATAATATATATTTCGTCGATTCCTATTTAAAACGAATTATATAAATAGTTTTAAATTCGTTTCAAAAGCAATTTCAACTTCCATTTCAATTCAAATCAAAATTGAATTCTTCTTTATAAATTCGTTTTAAAATTCATTTCTATTCAATTCAAATTTCAATTCAATTTGAATTCATTTCAATTTGTTTCCAATTCAATTCGAATTCATTATATATTCAATTCATTTCGAAATCGTTTTATATTCAATTCATTTCGATTTGATTTCAAAATATGCGTTTTCGAAATCACTTTTCAATATGCATTTTAAAATGAATAAAATCGATATAAATATCGTTCACGTCAAAATGGCGTCAATCTAACCAACACGGCTTCATATATTTCTATTTTCAAATATTCTATTCAACAAATGAATATTTAT
This sequence comes from Allium sativum, assembly GCA_030737875.1. Taxonomy (NCBI): domain Eukaryota; kingdom Viridiplantae; phylum Streptophyta; class Magnoliopsida; order Asparagales; family Amaryllidaceae; genus Allium; species Allium sativum. Next base: position 889,565,116 of record CM060926.1, on the reverse strand, counting down.
TTTTGTCAACACACGACTAATCTCAACGAATGAGTACTGTCCACGTGTGACAATTTTTGTTAAATTATTTCGTTCAACACATGACTAATCTCAACGGATGAGTACAGTCAACACATGAACCTTTATTTTATATTGATAAAGATGCAAATTTTATTATTAAAATATTTCGTTCAACACATGACTAATCTCAACGAATGAGTACAGTCAACACATGAACTTTTATGTTATAATATTCTTTATTTTCTAAATTGGAATGAGGCCCAATCAATCACCATATAATATTAATTATATGGATTTTCATACATCACACGCATATAATAGCATTGAAAAATAATCAACCATCAACCAAAATGCACTACACTGTATAAGCATCAAATATAGATATGTAACGCTTATAACAGCCTGTCAATCAATCGATCGACATATTTAATCAATCAGGATGAGTGAACTTCAAATTTCATCCCAACACCCGTGTGGGGTTTCAAACAATCAAGCACAGATTTTAGTTGTGCAGTTGGGCGATGTGTAAAATTTATCGACCCAATCAATGTCCTTCAAATAGGTGTACATAAACAAACCGTCTGGTATGTAAATGAATATTTATTTATTCACATTCACGTTAAAAATTATATTTTTAACTATAAAACATTTTATTCCAACATATGAATTTCTATTCGGTTCATTCTTTAAATAAAATGATATTTTATTTTTCTAACATATTTTGGAAAATTTCGGCGGCATAACGGCACGATACTAGAAACGGGACAAGGCCTAGCCTTATCCCCGGTCTAGTGAAGGCCCACGCCATTCACACATCAATCAAATTCACCAAACAACCAAATTCTAATCAATTCATCAAATTAATTTATGCAACCAAACAAACAAGTCCATGGTCTGTGGACGATTGTGTCGGGTGCTACTAAGCACCGTCTACATCCTAGTATATATATATATATATATATATAACTAGAAAAAGAAATTGAAAGGTGAGAAATTCTCACCGAAAGCTATCCAATAATCTTGACTCTCCTTTGATAGAAATCTTCATCGTTATCGCATCTTCGTCATCTTCGTTGCCCGTAGCCACTACATATATAAAAATCACACATTTTTATATTTTGATGTCTTTAAAATAAAAATCACATTTTTATTTATTCACTTTCAATTTAAAAATCATATTTTTATTTTGCTACATACCTTTAAAAATCGAAATTTTTTTCTTCGCTATTCAATATATAAAAATCGAATTTTTACTTTGCTATTCAATATATAAAAATCGAATTTTTACTTTGCTATCATAGCTTTTCCCCAAAAAAAAATATGATCTTTTCAGTGTTAGAAATACGATCTTTTCAATGTTAAAAATACGACCTTTTCAATGTTTTCCCATTTAAAAATTATATTTTTGAACAAATGTGAATCCGCATTTACAAACAAAAGTTATAGCCTTTCAAACTTTTAAATTACATAAATATAACATTTAAAAGAAATTAAACTAATTAATTACCTATTCAACACACTAATCACGTCATTAAGGCCTCTAAGCCGTCGTCTTCAATTCCTAGACCGAAATCCCTGAGCTCCTCTCGATCCTTTCACTGCTTTTCGGATTTGGAGGTTGGAGGCGTCGGAGCTCGGAGGGGTAGGCGATGGAGTGGGGGGGTTTCGGGTCTGGGCGGCGGCACGATTAAAAGGAGGGGGGTCTGGGTGCTTGCGTCGATCGAAGGAAGGGAGGGGATCGAACGGCGGAAGGCTGGAGCGGGGGCATCTTGGGTGGCGGCGCCGGAGGTGCGCCGCCCCTGGTGGCCGCGGCGGCGGTCTTCCCTGACCGTCGTTCGCCCTCTTTTTTTTTGTTTTGTGAAATCGATTTTCTGTTTTGAAAAGTAAGAGGGGGGCCAGAACGATTTTAAGGAGGAGGGGGTTTTTTTTTTAATTATTTTAATTTCAATATTTTATTCTCATAAAGTAACTTTTTCTATCGACCTCGAAACGAAGCCCACCGCCTGTCGTCCCTAGCGTTTCACCCCCATTCCGAACACAATGGGACATGTTTCGTAGGTTGATTCGATCGTTTGAATCAGTTTCCGTTAAAACCAACATATAACTCTATATATTGAATTTGAACGCGCATTTCAATTTACCGGGGTCACATACGAACTCTATAAATTGCAGAAAAATATTTTCTAGCTTCGTATTGACGATACGGTCCTAACAAAACTAGTTTCGTCGAATTCTGAGACCGTTTGAAAAATGGCCATTTTCCAGTCGATTAAAATCAACTGAAACTGGTCAAACGCGTTTTCCTTCGCCACGCCCACATATTGATTCAGAAAATTATGAAATTTGAAACCTAGTAATAATTCGACATCATGGACCCAACAAAAGTGGTTTCGTCGAAATCCGAGGTCGTTTACAAAATTCCCATTTTTAAGGGCCTGAATTCCATAGCGACTATTCAGAATTTTCAACTGGACATATCTTTTGATTCCCGTTATGAAATCTCAATTTTTCGGATTCGTTGGAAAGATATTATCAATTAGATCCTAATGTTTTTGGTTTCACTAAAATCCAGATTGTTTTGCACCCGGTACATTCAATTGAAGTTTGAAATCGAATTATCGAACTACCGCGCCATTTTCAATTCTATTTATAATTATATATAAATATTTATATTCTAACGACGACGTATATAATATATACGTTCTAATTATATTCAAAATAAATTTTCTCGTTGATTTTATTTAAAATAATTCATTTTAAATATTCAAAATTTGCTAAAATTGCCAAAATAAAAATTTTAAACTGGCCCAGATTTTCGGGTTGTTACAATCTCCCCCACTTAAAACTTTTCGTCCCCGAAAAGGAACAAAGTCGAAAGTGGTTTGATTCATCAATTCTACGCTCGATCTGGCTTCCATTCTCCAACTTTTCAGTTTCTGAGAATTTTCAAATTTTCAAAAATTTGGCTAACACCCGGAATTTTCGAAAAATTTCGCCATAACCTCCCCTGCACCGGGAGCATCGGGGAATTTCAAATAGCTTCCCCGGTCCTTCTAATCTCAAAAAGAAAAAGAAAAAGCCAAGCGGCTAGCCAATAGGCTCATAAAATCATCATCACCCAAACAAAACAGTAAATTATGTAGTAAACATGTACCTATTTGTCGGGCAAACAAATTTTATTCTTCTGCTCTAGCCTCTTTGCTATGACCTGTTCAATGTAAGTACATGTATATGCAAGAAAATGCGACCAATTTTCAATACAATTCAATTTTGATTCAATTAGGCTAAATGGTTCAAAATTAGCAAACAAATAAACAAACATCAATCAATTAGTGGATTAGAGTTTCAAATTCATAAATTTTGATATATAGTCGAAAATCATGTTTTTGATGCCAATTCACAACAATGTGTTCTAACTATATATGTTTTGGTTCTCACACCAGTCTAATGGAAATATATAGAAAATCACACCTTCGTCACTCGAAAATAAATACTGGTGATGGTATACTTCATCATCAGGACCATGTCCGGTCGACTAGAGTGTGACTCTATATCTATCTAATATATTAAAACTTCGAATATACGTTCATGACGCGTATATGCAAAACCTTTATATACTAGATTGTCCATATTCAAAATAAATAAATATTCAAATACGTAAAAAGTGATTTAAATTTTCAAAACAAAATTGTTTTCATTTGAAAAATATACTCTTCACACTCGTTCTAGGATACTACTGATCCTATCTCTAACGAGTCATTCTAATTGGATATTACTAATCCAATATCCGATGAATTCTTTCGTATGGTTCTAATGTGTCTTGTTCTCGAGCTCTGTAAACCAAAGCTCTGATACCAACTGAAGCGACCCGAAACTCCCCCGGCCTCCGAAGAGATGAGGAAAGCGCGGATTGTTTTGAGAACACGACAAATCAGAACGCATATAAAAGAACATTTCATTGTATATTACAACAATGCATCAGATTACAAGAATATACAGAGTATAAATGAATATTACACAGAAATATCAGAGATTTAAATTACATTTAAATACACCGCAGCGGAAAATAATACAATACACAACTAGAAGAGATATACGGATACAAAGCTTTCCGGATATCATTCCAGCTGCAAACCAGGATCCTGTGAATATAAATCTGCAAAACCAAAACTACTAGCTGCCCGTGTCAAAATAAGGGCACCCAGAGTTTAGGTTAAAACAATAAACTCCAGGTCAGTCATGGGACTGGTGTGAGAACTAAAACAGTTATTGATCTTTATTTTAAAGTTAGGTAAATCAAGGGACCACGCCGTATAACACGGAACGGGTTTCCTCCCAAGAATACCAGTGCATAAAACAACAGCGCAATGTTAAATAAAGAAAAATGAAGCTGTTATAAGACCCAGGTCCTATCACACAATGCAACGCAAGCCGGGGGATAGGGTTTTACCTTATAACAGCCAAAGAATGCTTGATACGTTTAAAACAAATCATTTGATACTATCATCAGTGCATAGTGTATAAAACAACTTCAAATCATAAGTATCAATCATAGACGGCATAAGTGCCCCATCCCACTATGTCGCCATACTAGGCTCTACAAATAAAACCGCAATTGTTACGTATTTGGAAATTGGATTTCCGTCTATGAACCGAGACAAAAGATAGTCCTCAACCGATTCGAGACGCTCTAGCCCGTGTCTCAGGATCAGAGCTCGAGTGAGCCTTGGATCGTCAGGGCCGGTCCACCGATGTGGATTAAAATGCCTGAACACTGCGTTTCCCCACCCTTTGGGGTGTCAATGAGCCAACAAATGACTCCATCGGTTCGAGAACGACCGATATATCCGAGGCGCCTCGCAACAGCAACAACCACATAAGTCAAACTCGTCAGGGCGTGTAAAACCACTGACGCCACTTTTTAGCTAGAAGGAAACGCATGCCCTCCCTGAGGTCCTCTCCCGTTTTTGGTTCATACCGGGTGTGAGACTCGCGAAGTAAACGTTACACAAAGCTACGCCACAAAGGCCATGCTTTGATCATCAACCACAAAACTTTGCTTTTCAACAGAAGCCTTGATCAATTGCCACTTAGGCGTGCCACACAGGCAATTCACTCCATGCGTTTGATATCCATCAATATATAACCCCTGAGCTCGTACGTCTCAGAGAAGGGCGTTAAGCAAGAGAATAAATTCTCCGCCGCCAAACAGATATATATTTAATAGAGATCAATCACACAGACTAAAATCCAATGTCAGACACACAGTCCATTTACAAGTCCGTTCTGGGTCTGAACGAAACCGGAGGCACCTAGTACCCCGCATATCCATCGATCTCCAAGTACGCCTGGACGATCACCAACTGTTTCCATCTTCTTGGGTGTACAGCCCAATCAAGATCATCAGTAATCACCCAAACGACGTGAAGACCTCCGGTCTTCGACCATCATCTTCATCTTCGACTTATCGTCGTACCAGTTATTCAGAATGGGATAAACCCGGTCTTCCCGAATAACCCGCGTATATTTTAAATAAGTGTTACACAAACACAACATACGCCTCATTCCAATTCATCAGTCACTAACCGTAAATTAATCAAGAGAATAATTCCCCAAATATTAACCCCGAAGGCCGAAACCAACATCAGATCAATATCCAGAAAACCGTTCTGCTAGGCTAACCGACAGTTAGTTTCTAAATTTTATATTCATAGGGAAAGGTTCCCATTAATTTTATCCAAGATAAATTCCTCGAATTTATTCTTTAATCTTCTTTTGAATTTCGATTCAACTAGTCGGGATTAACGAACCTTACCGAAGTAATCATTTGTTTTAGTTTCCCAGTCCCAACCTATTCATCCCATGAAGTAAAACTGGTAATACTTCATATCTAACACCATGGTGTTATCGGTAAATTCAATTACCATTTCACATTTAAATCTAATTAAAGATTTAACTATCGCCTGGAGCAAAACTGGTGCTACTCCATTCTCGGTCATTTCAATCTAATTAAAGATTCATTAAAACTCCACTTAGTTTTAATCGTTAACTGGGTTAAAGAATCAGTGTCATTTAAAACACAGTTCACAATAAACCCAAAATCACATCACATTAATTATCGGGTTAAAGAACAAGTGTTATTTAAAACACTGTTCACGATAAACCCAAAAATCAATATCAATTCAATTTCAATTAAATATTATTTAATTGGTACACTTCATTAAATCTAAATAAAAAGATTTAATCTTTTCTCAACTGGGTTCAAGAACAGTGTTAGTGAAGACACCATTCACGACAAACCCAAATCACATTTGATATTCAATACAAGGCTTTGAATAGAAAATATATCGGCTTATATTCAATATCAAATTCTATGATTAACAAATGTCGTATTAGAAATAACGATATAAATATATATATCTTTCAAATTTCCATAACAACATCTGTATAATCACTAATTCCAACATCGAAATATTCCGAAGACAATTTCGATTCAAATCCATTCCAATGCAATCCTTGGAAATTTTGGTTATTTTTAAAACCCTTTTCAAACCCAATTTATTTATTTAAAAATAAATAGAATTATTATTCTAGTTCAAAACTAGTTCATTTCGATAAAAATCTATTTTTATCTTTTCAAAATATGGAGTTTTTCATCCCAATTTTTCCCAAATCATTTCTTATGATTTTACAAATATTATTACTATTTTTAATAATTTTATCCAGGCCCGTACAGCCGATTTCCATCAATGGCCATCGAACTGCACTTACAGCGACCTTTTTCAAATTTGATTTGGACATAATTCCAAATCCAACCGTTAGATTTTGAATTTCTAATATTCGTTAGAAAGCTCTTTTCGATACGAACCCAACGGTTCCGGTTTCAGGAGAATCCGACGGTCGGATCTCCCGTAATGTCCGTTTAAAATAAATGGTCGAAATTCGCGAACTGTCGCGGCGCGGCGCGTTCTATTCAGGCCATTATATTATATATATAATATATATAATGTATATTTCGTCGATTCCTATTTAAAACGAATTATATAAATAGTTTTAAATTCGTTTCAAAAGCAATTTCTACTTCCATTTCAATTCAAATCAAAATTGAATTCTTCTTTATAAATTCGTTTTAAAATTCATTTCTGTTCAATTCAAATTTCAATTCAATTTGAATTCATTTCAATTTGTTTCCAATTCAATTCGAATTCATTATATATTCAATTTATTTCGAAATCGTTTTATATTCAATTCATTTCGATTTCATTTCAAAATATGCGTTTTCGAAATCACTTTTCAATATGCATTTTAAAATGAATAAAATCGATATAAATATCGTTCACGTCAAAATGGCGTCAATCTAACCAACACGGCTTCATATATTTCTATTTTCAAATATTCTATTCAACAAATGAATATTTATTTTTGTCAACACACGACTAATCTCAACGAATGAGTACTGTCCACGTGTGATAATTTTTGTTAAATTATTTCGTTCAACACATGACTAATCTCAACGGATGAGTACAGTCAACACATGAACCTTTATTTTATATTGACAAAGATGCAAATTTTATTATTAAAATATTTCGTTCAACACATGACTAATCTCAACGAATGAGTACAGTCAACACATGAACTTTTATGTTATAATATTCTTTATTTTCTAAATTGGAATGAGGCCCAATCAATCACCATATAATATTAATTATATGGATTTTCATACATCACACGCATATAATAGCATTGAAAAATAATCAACCATCAACCAAAGTGCACTACACTGTATAAGCATCAAATATAGATATATAACGCTTATAACAGCCTGTCAATCAATCGATCGACATATTTAATCAATCAGGATGAGTGAACTTCAAATTTCATCCCAACACCCGTGTGGGGTTTCAAACAATCAAACACAGATTTTAGTTGTGCAGTTGGGCGATGTGTAAAATTTATCGACCCAATCAATGTCCTTCAAATAGGTGTACATAAACAAACCGTCTGGTATGTAAATGAATATTTATTTATTCACATTCACGTTAAAAATTATATTTTTAACGATAAAACATTTTATTCCAACATATGAATTTCTATTCGGTTCATTCTTTAAATAAAATGATATTTTATTTTTCTAACATATTTTGGAAAATTTCGGCGGCATAACGGCACGATACTAGAAACGGGACAAGGCCTAGCCTTATCCCCGGTCTAGTGAAGGCCTACGCCATTCACACATCAATCAAATTCACCAAACAACCAAATTCTAATCAAATTAATTTATGCAACCAAACAAACAAGTCCATGGTCTGTGGACGATTGTGTCGGGTGCTACTAAGCACCGTCTGCATCCTAGTATATATATATAACTAGAAAAAGAAATTGAAAGGTGAGAAATTCTCACCGAAAGCTATCCAATAATCTTGACTCTCCTTTGATAGAAATCTTCATCGTTATCGCATCTTCGTCATCTTCGTTGCCCGTAGCCACTACATATATAAAAATCACACATTTTTATATTTTGATGTCTTTAAAATAAAAATCACATTTTTATTTATTCACTTTCAATTTAAAAATCATATTTTTATTTTGCTACATACCTTTAAAAATCGAATTTTTTTCTTCGCTATTCAATATATAAAAATCGAATTTTTACTTTGCTATTCAATATATAAAAATCGAATTTTTACTTCGCTATCATAGCTTTTCCCCAAAAAAAATACGATCTTTTCAGTGTTAGAAATACGATCTTTTCAATGTTAAAAATACGACCTTTTCAATGTTTTCCCATTTAAAAATTATATTTTTAAACAAATGTGAATCCGCATTTACAAACAAAAGTTATAGCCTTTCAAACTTTTAAATTACATAAATAAAACATTTAAAAGAAATTAAACTAATTAATTACCTATTCAACACACTAATCACGTCATTAAGGCCTCTAAGCCGTCGTCTTCAATTCCTGGACCGAAATCCCTGAGCTCCTCTTGATCCTTTCACTGCTTTTCGGATTTGGAGGTTGGAGGCGTCGGAGCTCGGAGGGGTAGGCGATGGAGTGGGGGGGGGTTTCGGGTCTGGGCGGCGGCACGATTAAAAGGAGGGGGGTCTGGGTGCTTGCGTCGATCGAAGGAGGGGAGGGGATCGAACGGCGGAAGGCTGGAGCGGGGGCATCTTGGGTGGCGGCGCCGGAGGTGCGCCGCCCCTGGTGGCCGCGGCGGCGGTCTTCCCTGACCGTCGTTCGCCCTCTTTTTTTTTTTTGGTGAAATCGATTTTCTGTTTTGAAAAGTAAGAGGGGGGCCAGAACGATTTTAAGGAGGAGGGGGGTTTTATTTTATTTTTATTTTTTTAATTATTTTAATTTCAATATTTCATTCTCATAAAGTAACTTTTTCTATCGACCTCGAAACGAAGCCCACCGCCTGTCGTCCCTAGCATTTCACCCCCATTCCGAACACAATGGGACATGTTTCGTAGGTTGATTCGATCGTTTGAATCAGTTTCCGTTAAAACCAACATATAACTCTATATATTGAATTTGAACGCGCATTTCAATTTACCGGGGTCACATACGAACTCTATAAATTGCAGAAAAATATTTTCTAGCTTCGTATTGACGATACGGTCCTAACAAAACTAGTTTCGTCGAATTCTGAGACCGTTTGAAAAATGGCCATTTTCCAGTCGATTAAAATCAACTGAAACTGGTCAAACGCGTTTTCCTTTGCCACGCCCACATATTGATTCAGAAAATTATGAAATTTGAAACCTAGTAATAATTCGACATCACGGACCCAACAAAAGTGGTTTCGTCGAAATCCGAGGTCGTGTGCAAAATTCCCATTTTTAAGGGCCTGAATTCCATAGCGACTATTCAGAATTTTCAACTGGACATATCTTTTGATTCCCGTTATGAAATCTCAATTTTTCGGATTCGTTGGAAAGATATTATCAATTAGATCCTAATGTTTTTGGTTTCACTAAAATCCGGATTGTTTTGCACCCGGTACATTCAATTGAAGTTTGAAATCGAATTATCGAACTACCGCGCCATTTTCAATTCTATTTATAATTATATATAAATATTTATATTCTAACGACGACGTATATAATATATACGTTCTAATTATATTCAAAATAAATTTTCTCGTTGATTTTATTTAAAATAATTCATTTTAAATATTCAAAATTCGCTAAAATTGCCAAAATAAAAATTTTAAACTGGCCCAGATTTTCGGGTTGTTACACCCATCGTTTACATAATCGCAACAACGCATAAAGGATAAAATAGGGAACTTGGCATAACCATGACATAAAGGTGTTGAAGCCACAAGTTTAACATGGTGGCATATGAAATGTACATATGTTCATATACTTGCATATTGCATTATTAGGCTTCAAAAGCATGCATAAAACCAAACTTAGCATATGAGGGATACATGGTGATAAATAACATGTAGAAGTTGCCAGAAGTTCGCATTTTGCCTCACATGCAAGTTATCATAAGGGATATGATAACTTCCATGTTGCCAAAATGCAACCTTTAATATAAAGCTTGGAGCTTTATGCTCAAAACCTCAAGTTTAACTTGCATAACATGATAACATGATCAACCCAAACTTGCATAACATAGCAACATGTGTCATACATAATGATTAAACCAACTTGCATAATGATCATCCAAACTTGCATATAATGATCAACCAAACTTGCATATAATGATCAACCAAACTTGCATATAATGACCAACCAAACTTGCATATAATGATCAACCAAACTTGCATATAATGATCAACCCCAAACTTGCATCATTCATTTAACTTTAGAGTTCAAAGAAAGAAAGTAGAAAAGGGCTTACAATGCTATGAAGACACAAATAAATATTTATTATAAAGATTGAGACGAAGCCCTTATGCAAGCACCAAAAACCCAAATATGCAAGCTCCAAATGAAAACCCTTGAGCCAATTCAATAAAAACCCTTGCTTTGAAATAGAAATGTTGCAACTTGACTTGAATGCAAGCTAAGAACACTCATACAAGTTTGAAAACACTTGTATGAACTCAAAATCTCTCATAGAAATTAACTTAGAAATTTTAGCATGAGAGTGGAGGCCATGAGAGGAACAAATTTGACATAGTTTAGTTGTAGGATTGAATAATGGTGATTTAGGCTAGGTTTGGGGTCTTTTTATAGAGGATTAGGATAGTATTAGCCATAGGATTAACCCTAGATTCAATCCAAGCCATCAAAGCATGTCTTGGGGAAGAAGTCAAGTGTAGGAACCATCTAGGGCCTTTAGATTAAAGCTGAACCATGAGAACCATTCAAATGCAAAATCTGCATTTGAGCGAATCGGCCCACGGGTTGACAACCAAACACCCTGGATTAACCCCTAGTCGACCCAGCGGGCTTGGGTCGACCTCAAAAATCGACCGGTTCGGTTATTCCCCTCTCCCAATTCGCTGTTTTGAACATTTTTGCATATTTATTTATTTAATTTTCAATTATATATATATATATATCAATATATATATATTTCTCTGCGCAACCCATTTCACTTAATTAAGTATACTTTAATTTGTGAATTTTTCGTGAAACTTCGCGAGGCCATATCTTGGTCATACGGACTCCGATTTTCGAAAACTCGGACTCTATTTCGCGTATTTTTCCGAGACGAACGCAATGGCACAGCCCTTTTCCCTTGATTCAGATTTTACAGTTTAATTCTACCTCCATTTATGTTATAACATGTTATTCAAAAATACGGGTTGTTACATTCTCCCCTCCTTAAAGGATTTCGTCCCCGAAATCTCCAAATTAGGAAGAACGTATCCTACCATCCATCATCCATCTACTCAAAGCATCATCCACAAGCAATCATTGTCCTTAAAAGGTTCTAAATGTTGTATGATCATATGCAAAGGTGTGTGTATATGTACTTATCTAATGCGAAAATCAGGAAGTTACTGATTCAGTAAACCTCCTTAATGCAAAGTATGTTAGTGAAATTAGTCCATATGTATGCGAATTCCTAACATAATTTATGATCTCTACATGAGTGCACATAACATTCATCCATATGCAACATCCACGTGATAGCATAACAAGTTTCATCCATGAATAAGTATAAACACTCATGCATATGCGGTATGAAAGTGTGTGAGCCGATCTTAGTGCCTAATGTGTATCATGCATCCACGAGTATCCACGTGCAAACACTTGCAACCATTTGCAACCATCAAGCATAACATGTTTCAAATACATGTTTCATCCAAAGGGTTTCTACCTAAGGTCCTCATGACAAGTTTAACGAGATAATAAGATAAACATGATAAACACGGATAAAAGAAAGATATGCTAATTAGGAAGGAGGTCGAGAATGTACCCTCAAAAAGGAATGGATAAAGCCCACGCATCTTCTCCTCGGTTTCCCAAGTTGCATCTTCGTCGGCTTCACCCCACTGAACTTTCACCAATTTGACTTCTCGATTCCTTAGTTTCTTGACCTCTGTTCCCAAAATACGAATCGGAGCTCGTCTCAGGGTTGCTTCATCCTCTACCTCCATGTCTTCAAGAATACTTGGTTCAACCACTTTGGCGGGTCTGTGCAAACACTTCCGGAGATGCGAGACATGAAAGACATTGTGCACTCCGGCCAGCTTCTGGGCAATTCCACCTTATAAGTCATCTTCCCGACTCTTTCTATAGTAGGGAAGGATCCTACGATCCTTGGTGTCAGCAAACCATATTTCGCAAAGGTGAAATCTTCACAAAGACCATATCTCCAATTTTAAATTCCAAGTCTGTCCTTCGCTTGTCTGCATAGGATTTCTGTCTGTCTTGGGCCGTTCTTATCCGTCTTCGAATCAATTCAACCCTCTCGGATGTGTCCCTTATCATGTCGGGCTCAATTATAAGCTTATCCGTTGTCTTCCCACCAACATGTTTGTGGCTTGCACGGCCTCCCATACGAAGCTTCAAATGGTGCCATCCCTATGCTGGCTTGATAGTTATTATTATAAGCAAACTCTACAAGAGGAAGGTGGTCTTCCCAAGTACCACCGAAGTCGAGAACACAAAACCTCAAAAGATCTTCTAGCACTCTATTCACCCTTTCGGTTTGGCCATCCGTCCGGGGGTGATAGGCTGTACTCAGATTCAATCGCGTACCCATTGCTTCTTGCAAACTGTTCCAGAACTGGCTAGTGAAAATTGGGTCACGATCGCTAACTATGCTAGAAGGAACTCCATGCAGCTGCACTATCTTTTGAAGATAAATAGATGCTAGCCACGATACGGTCCTCTTGCTTTTCACCGGAATAAAATGGGCTCTCTTTGTAAATCTATCAATTATTACCCATATCCCATAAAGCCCAAATAGTTTGGTGGCGAACTTCTTCACCCCAACCAGATATCACAAATAGGCTAGCCATACTCCTTAGGGGGTTTGTAACAGAACTAAGATTGAGGATAGGACTGAGAGGATATACTTAAAAGGTAGCATGCGAGTAAGCTCTACGGAACAATAGGGATCAAGGATATACTCTTAGAAAGAGATTAAATGCACGTATCTAGACTTCAATCTTCTAAGCCGCATTTTCTTGTGCTTAATCCCATCGTGCCCTGAACGTCTTTTATCTTCGCAATTCCGTAGTTCTTAATTCTTGTTCCCAAAATATGAGTTAGAACTCATTTCACCGTTGCTTCTCGTTCCACTTCCACTTATTCTTTGCCTAAAATACTTGGCTTAAACATAACTGCGTGCTCATGGTTCATGCAAGCTTTCCAAGATTCGTTAGTGAATCTTGGATCTCATTTACAAACTATACGGTATCCCACGCAGAAAACTATCTCTTGAAAACAGTGCCAATCCACGTTGCCAAACTGGAGCTGAGGTAAGGGCTCTCTTGAGCCTTTGAAAAGCAAGCTCACACTCCAAGTCCCATGCACAGACTAAGTTCTTCTTCATCAACTTAGTAAGAGGGGCTGAAATCTTAGCGAAGTCCCTGATGAACTTCCTATAGTAGCCCGCCAAACCGAGAAAGCTTCTTACTTCGGTTGCACTCCTGGGAGTCTTCCACAACCACTTTCGCGGGATCCACCGCTATGCCTTGCTTAGAAACTATATGTCCAAGAAACCGAACTTCCCTTCTCCAAAAATGACATTTGGAGAACTTGGCTTTCAACTGATGCGCTCTAAGCGTATTCATCACTTCCTTGAGATGCCTAGCATGCTCTTCCTCATCCTTTGAGAAGATCAGAATATCATCCACGAAGACAACAACAAACTTGTTAAGGAACTCCCTGAACACCCTACTCATCAAATCTACGAAGTAGGCGGGTGCATTAGTCAAACCGAATGGCATGACAAGCCATTCAAAGAATCCATCTGGAGTCCTAAACGCAGTTTTATCAATGTTATCCTCAGCCACTCTAAGCTGATGGAATCCGGTGGCTAGATCGAGCTGAGAGAAAACAGAAGCACCTACAAGCTGGTCAAAGAGATCATCAATTCTCGGTAACGGGTGCCTATTCTTCTTTATCAGCTTGTTCAACTCTCGATAATCAACACATAGACGAAGCGAACCATCCGCCTTAGTAGCGAATACCACCGAAGCACCCCATTCAGAAATGCTTCGCCTAATAAAATTCTTCTCAAGCAACTCCTTGATTTGCTTACTGAGCTCCCTTCTTTCACGAGGGGCCATGTGCCTAACGGGCAATGATACTAGTTTGGCATTATCAACTAGATAAATGTAGGAATCTATCTCTCGTTTAGGGGGTAACCCCTTAACTTCTTCAAAGACATCGGGATAGTCTCGGACCACCCTTACAGATTGCAGATCATCGATGGACGAGTCGAGAGATTCAAGATAACATAACATGACGGGACCTCTAGGGTTACAAGAAATTTCTAGTGTGTTACCGAGGCGAGTCATGAGCCTCTCCACCCTATGCTCACAATCGAGGATGGCTCCATAACTGGACAACCAATCCATGCCCAAGACCAACCTATATCCCGTGACCCCGAGAGCATAAGCACTACACGTGAATTCTACGGCCAAGATAGAAATTTTCAAATCCACACAAATCATAGACAGATGGGCGGAACCCCCAATTGGATTTGAAACACAAACGGGATCCTCAACTAAGCTAGTACTTAGGTGCAAACTTTCAACAATATCAGAAGAGATAAAACTATGCGATGCGCCAGAATCAAATAAGGTGCGAACAGGAAAATCAGAAATGTAAACATGAATTTCTACAAAAACTCTACCTCGATCAAAAGCTGGAAGAGCGAGGAGAGCCTGCAATTGCCCTCCAGAGGGTCCTACTTGCTGAGTTTGTCCTTGCCCTTGTCCATGCTTCTTGGGACAATCCTTGCTAAAATGTCCAGATTCTCCGCAATGAAAACACTTACCTAACTTCCTCTTCTTCTTCCTGCAATCCTTAGCTATGTGCCCAGTGATCATACAGAAGTTGCACTTTCTTGTCTTTCTTGCCTTGTTGTTGTTCTTATCTCTTTTCTCGGTATCTTCCTTCTTGCCTTGGGACTCATTTGCCTTGACCTCCTTCTTACCACTCTTATCTTCCTCTTGAAGTATGGCCATATTCACCAAACCCTCGAAGGTCGCCCCCAGGGGTATATGAGATATGGCCAAACCGCGCAATGGCTCATTCAATCCTAGAGCAAAGCGTAGGGCCTTCTTCCGAGCGGTGTTAACCCATTCTAGACCGAACTGAGCAAGTTGATTAAACTTATCCACGTATTCTCTAACGGTCATGTCCCCTTGCTTTAGTGATAGGAACCTCTCTAGCTGAAGGTTCTCTTCTGTCGATGATAGATACTTTAGTCCAAACCTTCTCCTAAAGTCATCCCAAGTCTCAATGGGTCTAGTAGTGGTGGTGACTACCCACCAATAAGCAGCTTCCCCTTTCAATAGCCATACCGCCAACAGAACTTTCCTACGATCTTCCACATCAAAGATAGCAAAGAGGTCCTCAGTTTCCTTTAACCAGTTTCTTGCCTCCACGGGAGTCTCCGTTCCGACAAAATTCTTGCAACCCATCGCCTTAAAGTCTTTGCAAAGCTTTGCGAAATCCTCTTGCGGATGCTGAGGGGGAGGAGGAACCTCAGCTACAGGAGGAGGAGAGATGTTAGCGACGGGGGAAGGAGGAGGAATGTTCGCGGGGCCGGCTTCATTCGCCCTTGCCTCCATAAATCTCCAGAACCAGACGGGTATTTGTACGCCTTCTGGGATGTTAAAGCGATCGGCCATACTAAAACGAAGAAAAAGATAGATTCAGAACGAAGAAACGAAGGATAGTGCTATGGCTTTTGGGGAATAGCCTTTTTAAAATAACTAGACTCTTCTTGGAAAATACTTAATTGGTTTTGAAAATAGTTTTTCAAAAGGTAAGTTTCAAAAACACTTTTTCTCAAATCTTGTAAACCTCGCTCTGATACCAAATGTAACACCCCACCTCCGCCAGGGTGACTCTTGCAAGCACACTAGCTTCGGAGGGGCGTTTAAACAAGGTAAACATGCATGCAGATATCACAAGACAGAATATATAAGTAAAACAGAGTAGTAAAGCAGCGGATAAAACTAGCATTTCAAAACCATAGTTAAGTTACAAAAAAGTACTCGATCATTATTTTCCAACAAACAAAGTCTAGCATAAACTTAAAAACTGAAATACATAAAGTACTATCCCCAAAATGAAGTGATAAACCATAACTAGCTCAATGTCCGAGACCAAACATGAGCAAATCCAGTAAGCAAGCTGTAAAGATCCAAGCTAAGCTCCAATGTTCCCACCCTGAGGACCTGAGGGGGGGGGGGAAACGGAAGAAAAGAGACGAAAGAAAACGGGTCAGTCAAAAAGACTGGTAAGCCCTACTACTATCTGTCTATGAACTAGTAAAGTTAACTGGCATGAGAAGCTGAGATGAACATAAGGATAACAACATACTGGCATGGTGATTAACTAACAAGATAGATAAAGGTGTCATCTCATAATCAAGGTTAAGTTTTGCACCACGGGTGTACTAGCATTCTAACATGTCAAGTAAAAACAAGAATTGATCCCTTGGCCCAAGCTTGGCCCAATATAATGAGGTGACCTAAATCAAGGTCCAACTACACAGTCTAGTCGATCGGCTCCCTATAAGCCTAACTCGTCAAGTGTCGGTGTCATGCGGCTTAATCATGTAATGTAGTTGACTGTGCAAGGTCCACCCTAGGGTGTATCTGGCCCTACGGTGTAACCCTCTGACACCATACCATGATGCACAGTCCAAACCTACCGTTGCCCGTGTTCAACTCCGGACTTGATGTGCACGACCATGGTCCGCCTGAACAACCGGGGCATCATTCAGCCGTCTCTTTTGGTCTCTTACAATCAGCCCAGTAATCGTGCCCCACCCTAGCCTAGTCCTAGGGTCTTATGATACATCTAGAAGGTTACTGCTGAAAAGGACCACGCAACTAGGGTTTCTTAATGGGTTAAATGTGGTTAACCCGATCCAAACGTGGATTAAATCGGTTAAGAGTACCCAAGGCTCCTGACTTAACCTCGATTAATCCATCAAGCCCAAATTGGTTAAGTATTAAGTGGACCATGACTTAACCCTAATCAGGAGGCATTAATTAACTTAATGCGCTTTAACCTCTCACATTAGACTTTGTTGTGGTTACTAGTTAAGTCGGGTGGGTCCGGGTAGCTTTACACCACAACTAGGTCTAACCTCCGGTTCGAGCACAACATGACCAACTTCTCACATTGGGTCCTATTGTTTGTAGCCACTAGTTAAGCCGGGCGGGTCCGGGTAGATTTATGCTACAAACTCAACCCAACCTCGAGTTGGCCACACTCATATTTTCTAAGTGTCATGTCAATTATGTTTCCAAAACATAATTACAAGTTAACATATCACGTCATGTTACAAAAATCATGTTCATGTCATTATGTTACCCAACCCCAACGTAATCCCATCGTTTACATAATCGCAACAACGCATAAAGGATAAAATAGGGAACTTGGCATAACCATGACATAAAGGTGTTGAAGCCACAAGTTTAACATGGTGGCATATGAAATGTACGTATGTTCATATACTTGCATATTGCATTATTAGGCTTCAAAAGCATGCATAAAACCAAACTTAGCATATGAGTGATACATGGTGATAAATAACATGTAGAAGTTGCTAGAAGTTCGCATTTTGCCTCACATGCTAGTTATCATAAGGGATATGATAACTTCCATGTTGCCAAAATGCAACCTTTAATACAAAGCTTGGAGCTTTATGCTCAAAACCTCAAATTTAACTTGCATAACATGATAACATGATCAACCCAAACTTGCATAACATAGCAACATGTGTCATACATAATGATTAAACCAACTTGCATAATGATCATCCAAACTTGCATATAATGATCAACCAAACTTGCATATAATGATCAACCAAACTTGCATATAATGACCAACCAAACTTGCATATAATGATCAACCAAACTTGCATATAATGATCAACCCCAAACTTGCATCATTCATTTAACTTTAGAGTTCAAAGAAAGAAAGTAGAAAAGGGCTTACAATGCTATGAAGACACAAATAAATATTTATTATAAAGATTGAGACGAAGCCCTTATGCAAGCACCAAAAACCCAAATATGCAAGCTCCAAATGAAAACCCTTGAGCCAATTCAATAAAAACCCTTGCTTTGAAATAGAAATGTTGCAACTTGACTTGAATGCAAGCTAAGAACACTCATACAAGTTTGAAAACACTTGTATGAACTCAAAATCTCTCATAGAAATTAACTTAGAAATTTTAGCATGAGAGTGGAGGCCATGAGAGGAACAAATTTGACATAGTTTAGTTGTAGGATTGAATAATGGTGATTTAGGCTAGGTTTGGGGTCTTTTTATAGAGGATTAGGATAGTATTAGCCATAGGATTAACCCTAGATTCAATCCAAGCCATCAAAGCATGTCTTGGGGAAGAAGTCAAGTGTAGGAACCATCTAGGGCCTTTAGATTAAAGCTGAACCATGAGAACCATTCAAATGCAAAATCTGCATTTGAGCGAATCGGCCCACGGGTTGACAGCCAAACACCCTGGATTAACCCCTAGTCGACCCAGCGAGCTCGGGTCGACCTCAAAAATCGGCCGGTTCGGTTATTTCCCTCTCCCAATTCGCTGTTTTGAACATTTTTGCATATTTATTTATTTAATTTTCAATTATATATATATCAATATATATATATTTCTCTGCGCAACCCATTTCACTTAATTAAGTATACTTTAATTTGTGAATTTTTCGTGAAACTTCGCGAGGCCATATCTTGGTCATACGGACTCCGATTTTCGAAAACTCGGACTCTATTTCGCGTATTTTTCTGAGACGAACGCAATGGCACAGCCCGTTTCCCTTGATTCGGATTTTACAGTTTAATTCTGCCTCCATTTATGTTATAACATGTTATTCAAAAATACGGGTTGTTACATACATTAGCTTGTTCATTGTCTGAGTCATTTTCACTATCAGATGAAGATGAGTCTGAATCATCCCATGTTACTGAGAATGCTTGTTTCTTTGACTTATCTTTGTTGTATTTGAATTTGTCATTTTCTGACTTTTTCTTTTGCTCCGGATAATCCTTTTGCATATGTCCCTTTTTGTGACAATTGAAGCATTTTATATTTGATGATGATGTTTTGTTTGAACCGAACTTCTTTTTGTTGTATTGACTAGCTTTTCGTTGCTTTAAGAATTTCTTGAATCCTTTTGCATTGAACGCTAGATCTTCATCTTCAGAATTTGAGATGTCTTCATCTTTTTCAGCATGAAAAGCTACAATTTTCTTTTCTTCTTTTTGTTCTTTTCTAGCTTGCAAGTTAGCTTCATAGGACATAAGATTTTCTATCAATTCATATGGCTTCATGGTGGAAAGATCATTAGCTTCTTCTATTGCTATTGCTTTTCCTTCCCAGTCATTAGTCAGAGAATGTAGGACTATTGAAACTACATCAAAATCAGGATATTTTTGCCCTAATCCGATAACTGCATGATGAATGGTTTGAAACCGTGAATACATCTCATTGATTGTTTCATTTGGCTTCATTTTGAAAATTTGAAATTTACTTTTTAACAAAGCTACTTTTGCTTGTTTAACCTTGTTAGTACCTTCATGAGTGGTTTTTAGCGTTTGCCAAATTTGATATGCAGTAGTATAGATACTAACATGGTTATATTCGTTTTGATCTAATGCAGAAAACAACATATTTATTGCTTTTGCATTTACAGCTACTGTTGTTTTCTCAGAAGGTGTCCATTCTGAATACTCAGTTGTTGGATTCATTATTTCTTTCTGAGTAGCATTCCAAGAATCATAGCTAGTTGATTGCATGTGAAAAGCCATACGTGTTTCCCAATAGCTACAGTTAAGACCATTGAAGAAAGGAGGTCTTTGTGTCGATTGACCTTCAGTGTAAGTGGCGTTAGTGCTACTACTTGGGTTATTTGCCATATTACTAGAATATATCAAATAACTGTGTTACGGTTATAAGATGACCGTGCTCTGATACCAATTGAAAGTGTGTGCGTGTGTACTTGCCAAGTATTATACACACAAGGATCGTGTAATATGACGAACAATAGTCAAGTATGAAGTAATAGATAATCACAGAACTGTATAAGATAGTAAATGCAGTAAAAATAGAAAAATCACACCAGGGATTTTTATACTGGTTCGGAGCACCGTCCTACGTCCAGTCCCAGACTTCTATCTAGATTTTCACTAATAACAACCTCACTTCACCCGGAGGAAATAGGTTTACAACACCCGAGCAGCCGAACGGGAATTTCACACCTCTATCAACACGAGGACTTCACAACTTTCCTCTCACAACACGGAGGACTTCACATAGGATGAGTAGACTTGTAATTTGACAATGTGTGTTCTTAATAACACGAATTTGTCAATTCTTGTTCAACCTTCCTATAATCTTATCCTCAAATGGAATTTGAATTTGTGAAAATTTGGAAGATGATATCGTGTTTGCATCAAAAGAATAGTATGTAGATTCTAGGATTCAACAGCGATATTATGAGCGTTTGAGTTCTTCGAATGATCAAGAATGAAATCAACAATAGATAGAATAGATAGAAAGAATTCGTTCTTCGAATTGATGATTTCATGTTGTTTTTATAGAAGATAAAGAGTTGCAATCATTGGTGAAGAGAAGTATTGAATAGAAATGATTTTTGATGAAAGGAAAAGGAAGCAACCATTGATGAATGAAGATGTCTGTATGAAGAGTTGCTTTTAGTTCGAAAATCGGTCGACAGGTCGAAAATAACCAGTAGACTGATATTTGAATATATATCTATATACGTTATATATATGTGTGCACGTTCATTGTGTATTTTTGCCCAGAAACGGTTGACCGCCTATATTGAAATCGGTCGACCGGTTTCTAGCAATATGCACAATAAATGTTCATTCATATATATACATACATATATTCAAAATACTAAGGTATATAATTATTTGAAGATAGATTTTAACAGTTATAACACAACTAAATCACTAAATAATCAACCTCTAACTTTCAATACCATTGAATCTCTTCTTTTTGTCGATAATGTAACTTCTTCTTGTCGTTAATCAAACTGCCATGAATCCTTGATTCAACATTAATTCCTGTATACAAATCCTGCATATGCATGTATATATATATATATATTCTAGATAAAGATGGTAGAATATATTTTATAACCAATGTTAATTGAAATAAGGTTGTTGTCATCAAAACTCCATTCTCCAACAATCTCCCCTTTTTTGATGATGACAACCTTAATTTATAAGATATCATACCTGTATATACCTGTTTGACAATGATCCTCTTATCTCCCCCGTCTATAAGAATTCTATAAAACTATGCCTATATTTTATAATTTCTCCCCCTTTGGCATTATCAAAAAGGAAGATTAAAGATACTTCCCCTAAGTTAAACAATTGTAGAATCTAAATAATATTCCTAAAAATACTCCTCCTAAATTGAATAACACTATGAATTAACTAATTCTAATATATTTAAACAATAGAGAATAATACTTAATATGATGATTAAACACAAATCAAATCAAGTATCATTATTACAAATGTTTGTTTAATATATATACAAACCAATCCAAACTAAATCACACCATATGTCTTAATATTTACAAGTTCCAATCAATATAGTCTAAATCAAATCACACCATATGTTTTTAGGGTAATTAAATAAATCAATCAAATGGTACCAAATGATTAAACGTCTCTTAGAACTTCAACCCAACTATCTACTCCAAAGATGGGATCCTTCTTAATTACTTCCCAATCTTCATCTTCTTTGCTTCATGGAGCCTTTGCGAGATTATTTTTTTCATCTCTGAAAAGAGAAGAAATAGGCCATCGCATTGCATCAAAGTGCTTTTCTTGCTGTTCAAACATCTTTATTTGACTCAATTCAAGATGACGCTGATTTCGTAGAATGATAGAGAGAATGTTTTTGAATGAATTGAGGGTTTCCACTAGATTTTCACTTACATTATGGATAGGATTTGCCATGAATTTGATAAGAAATGATTAAAGAAGAAGGAGTAATGAAAAAATGTATTTTTCTGGATGAAATAGACTTAAATAGGGTCTGGAATTCATTGGATTTTGAATGGACATGAGTAGTTATTTAATTTTAAAATTTAAAAAGTCTGGAAAAAAAATTGTTATATGTCGACATACATCTTTTGTTATGTCGACATACTGTGACGGCCCGCCCCGCACCAGCCGACATTTCCAATGAAAGTGCGTTGTGCCAATGCCCGACTAGCACGGGATGGTCGCCAAAGAAAGGAAAAGAAATGAATTTGAACTATCAAGGAACCTGTGGAATGTCTCACAGCGCATGGGATAAAATATAATAATAACATAACTTTCACATAAAACAGGCGAGATAGTGTATAAGCTGAAAACTAAACCATCATAGCAGCGAAAATCCAAAATTCAGCTTATCATCCCAACCAACATTATTACAACTTTGAAATACAGTCTCTGAAGCAAAAGAAAGAGGTACACTACTAATGCCTAAAAGAAGTGACCAGCAACAACACAAGGAGATTATATATACATACATATATATATCATACGTGGAAGCCTCCTGCTCGTCTCTGGTACTGCTACTCGTGCATAGTCACCTGACCTGTCTCTAGTCTGCCCGTTTAAGAGCACCCAGAGTAATAAGAAGATACATAAAACTCTAGGTCAGACAAAAGTCTGGTATAAGCGATAAGCAGCAAAATAGAACAATATCAGGTATACATAACCATACCTGAACCTGGACTTGCAACCAAAGAGTTAGCACAACGGGATGTACAGTACTCTATGGTGACACTACACATGGTGTGAAAATAATGGGGAGGGGGTGTGCATGTCATGATGATAACAAAAATCAAACATAGCAATCATCCTCACATCTCTCACTCAGTGCGTAAAGCATACGATATCTACCACTTTGATCACCCAATTCTTTGTTACGATCACTCCGTCGCATTGAGTCATAACGGCTCCACTACAGTGATCCGTAACCACTAATACTTCGCTATGCCCACTCTGCCCCATGGAGTCATGACAACCCCACTGCACTGTCACTTTGCCCCATGGGGTCATAACAACCCCACTGCACTGATCCATAGCCAATATCTGTCTCTCAGCGGTGAGTCAAAGCTATAGACATCGATAACCCCTTAGCACACGTCCCGCAGCAAAGTCCTATTCATGAAGTTAACTCGTTGGTTCCCATCTAGATCCTGAGTTATACTTCCTATTTGGACTACCTTTGCATCTCGTGTTTTGGTCATCATCCCAGCTCGTGACTCTTCAGTTCAGTTCGTGATCCTCCATGTTGACTCGTAGTGAACCCCTGTCCAGTTTGTGACCCACCTGGCCGGGTCGTGGGTGGTGCTCCAATCCGGTTCGTGGCTCACCCTCAACTCCGGCTCGTGGCCCCTGGTCGTGGTCATTGGTCATGACTCCATACTCCAACTCGTGGTGATGCTTCCTGGCGGTTCATGGTGCACTACTCGAGTCCGGTTCGTAATGAACGGCTCGTGGTTCAGGCGCTTCCTCCACTTGGTTCGTGGCTTGCTCGAGGAGAGGCGGCTCGTGGGAGATAGTGTCACAGTGAAGTTGGGTCGTGCTACCTTGGTGCGAGCGGGTCAGTTTGGTGGAGAAGGGGCGGATCGTGAGGCACTTCACGAGCGGATTCGGGGCCCGATCCGATCCCATTTTCCTGCATTGTTTTCCTGCAACTTTTCCAGCGATTGTTTACGCCATACGACGGCGTTTTCGACCATTCTAACTTTTTATGCAATCACAAATCATTCCAAACAGTCATAGTAACATGTAAAATCAACCATAAACACCAAAACAACAATATAACATGTTAATATGGATCAAACATACCCAAAACCCATGTTTTCCCCCTTAATCATGTTTAACAATAACTAATGATAGGATTAGCAAAACATATAAAAATTAAACCAAATTACTAACAGAGGCCTAAAATAATATTTTAGAATTTCTAAACATTTTTCCAGAATTTAATAATGTATAATTTTGTTAATTAACACTAGTCACACCTAATTAGTCATAATTAGTGTAGAAACAATGCTAATCACTCACCTTAGCCACAAATTAATCTTAGATCTGAACTTTGCTACTGTATAGGTTGAATTTCAATACTTAGCAGCAGCTCCAACTCTGATTTGCCACTAGACTTCCTAGGTTTGACATAGATTTGCTTAATCATTGATTAAAGAGCGATTTGGGATGAAATTAGAAGGTGGAGGCCATTGTTAGGGTTTCTAAGAGGTAAATGGCGGCTAGAAAACTGAAATAGAATGAAAACCTAACTCATTTCAACCTCCCCATAACCCTAATCCTAAAATGGGTTATGGATCCATTTGCTAATTAACCTAATCAGCCCACTTAAGCAGTTTTTCACCTTCTAAACCTTGTTTCAGCCATATCTCCCAAATGGTGAGTCCGTTTGGTTAATGTAACCACTCTACGTAAATGTAAACCATTAATCGAATCCAATGGAAGTGGTTTCAGGTTAAAACTCATCACCAATCAAAAGTTATAGGTAAAACAAGATTCCATAGGGGCAAAACGGTCATTTAAAAATCGACATAAATCGTGAACATGGGAAATGACCCCAGTAGTCGTTCCCCAAAGTTATGCGGCTATATGACCTCATACGAAAAAGAAATAAATATTTTACGATCCTCCGATGCGAAGAATGCGGGTCGTTACATTCTCCCCCCATAAGAAATTTCACCCCCGAAATTCCTCAACTAAGAAACAACTAATGGTTCCCGCATGCCTACCAGCCATATCTCGAAATCAAACATACAAAACAAACCTATCCTAGCATGCGGAAAGACTAAATCGAAATGAAAACCTTACCAGCAAAGTGTTCTGGATATGTCTCCTTAATGCCCTCCTCTTTCTCCTAAGTGCAATCATTCTCATCCCCACCCCACTGAACCTTGACTAGATTCTCCGCTTTCCTTCGAAGTTTCTTCGTATCATGCTCGACAATACGAATCAGCTTGTGGTTCCCAAACGCCTCAGGTTCTACTTCGATATCATCCAACTGATCTAGTGAAATAGCCATAGCGGGGTCGTGCACGAATTTCCTTAACTGGGAAACATGAAATACTTTATGAACTCCTGCCATCTTGTCTGGCAACTCAACTTTATATGCCAAATTCCCAACTTGTTCGAGAATTGGGAATGGTCCAACAAATCTCGGTATTAACTTGCCTCTCCTACTAAATCGAATCACGCTCCTTAACGGAGAAATCTTGACAAACACCAAGTCGCCAATGGAGAATTTTAAATCTCTTCGCCTCTTATCAGCATAACTCTTCTGCCTATCTTGGGCAGCCTTCATTCATTCTTGGATAACCTTGATCTTGCTTGAAGTTTCTCTTATTACATCTGGCCCAAGCACGAATTTCTCCCCGATTTATAACCAACATGATGGTGAGTTGCACAATCTTCTGTACAAAGCTTCAAATGGACCCATACCAATACTGGACTGATAACTATTATTATATGCGAATTCAACCAGATGTAAATGGTCATCCCAAGACCCTTCAAAATCTAATATGCAAGCTCTCAAGAGATCTTCTAATACTCGATTCACCCTCTCTGTATGACCGTCGGTTTGAGGATGGTACGGGGTACTGAGTTGTAATTCTGATCCTAAGGCCTCTTATAAGCTCTACCAAAATCCACTAGTGAACAATGGATCTCGATCACTTACAATGCCTTTGGGTACTCCATGAAATCTCACTACCCACTTCATATACAGTTCAGCTAAATTAGTTGCCGTTCTATTTGACTTAATAGGTGTAAACTTTTCACTTTTGGTCAATCGATCCATAATTACCCAAATACTATCATGGCCTGATCTAGTCCTTGGTAAACCGTCAATGAAATCCATTGAGACTCGTTCCCATTTCCATTTGGGAATTTCCAATGGTTGTAACAAACCACTAGGCTTCTTTTTCTTAGCTTTAACTAGCTGCAAATTCATG
Source organism: Allium sativum (assembly GCA_030737875.1). Classification (NCBI taxonomy): domain Eukaryota; kingdom Viridiplantae; phylum Streptophyta; class Magnoliopsida; order Asparagales; family Amaryllidaceae; genus Allium; species Allium sativum. The sequence goes on along the minus strand of CM060926.1, from coordinate 889,538,456 downwards.
CATTTGGATATAAACTTCCCAACGTCTCTTTTCATCCCTTCCCAGTAGTAGGTCTGCTTCATGTCTCGATACATTTTATTATCACCGGGATGTATAGTCAGTTTTGAGTGATGACATTCCCTAAGCACTTCATCTCTCAATCCATTGACATTGGGTACAACTAGTCTCCCATTCTTTCTAAGCCATCCATCTTAATCAAGCCTATACTTGTTCATCTCCTCGTCGATTACCATTTCTAACATGGAGATGATTTCTAATAGACTAGGATCCTCCCTCTGACTGGAACCAATCCGCTCAATCAAAGTTGGTCTGACCGTCAAACTTGCTAACATCTCTGGATCCAATTCGCACTTTAGTCTGAAATCGTACCCTGAGATATACTCCAGTTGATTTCACTCAAGAAACATAGCCCCTAAACTGGCATGTCTTCTACTCAATGCATCAGCTACTGCATTTCCCTTTCCAAGTGCATATGCGATATCGAAATCATAGGAAGCCAAGAAATCCAACCATCTCTGCTGTCGGAGATTTAAATCCTTCCAAGAGAAAAGATACTTTAATGATATATGATCGGTAAACAACTCGAATCTTTCTCCCAAGAGATAACGTCTCCACATCTTCAATGCGAATACGATCGCTGCCAATTCCAAATCATGGGTAGGATATCTTTCAACATGCAGTTTTAGTTGCCGACTAGCATAAGCTACTACCCTACCTCCTTGCTTCAATACAGCACCTAGTCCGGTACCACATGCATCCTTATATACTGTCATCTCTTCATTCCCTTTAGGAACGACTAACACTGGTGCACATGTCAATTTTTCCTTTAGACTCATGAATGCATTCTCGCACTTTTCATCCCAGACGAAAGCTTGATTTTTCTTGGTCAACTGAGTCAATGATTCTGCTATCTTGGAGAAGTCTTGGATAAACTTACGATAATATCCAGCTAATCCCAAGAAACTTCTTATGTTTGTTGCATTCTTGGACGTAGACCAATCTTGTACCGTAGCCATCTTCGCAGGATCCACGGCAAAACCATTCTCTGAAACAACATGGCCCAAGAACCTCACTTCACTCCTCCAGAAGTGACACTTCGAAAATTTCGCTTTCAATTAGTGTTTTCTTAATACCTCCATCACTACTCTCAAATGTTCCTTGTGTTCTTCCTCTATCCTCGAATAAACAAGTATATCATCCATAAACACATGAACAAACTTATTCAATTGATCTCGGAATACTCTATTCATAAGATCCATAAAATATGCTGGTGCATTGGTCAACCCGAATGGCATAACCAACCACTCATACAATCTAGACGGCGTCCGAAATGCCGTTTTAGGAGCTGCTACTCGAAGCTGAGGAAATCTTGTCGTGAGGTCCAATTGGGAGAACACCCTTGCTCCCTCCAGTTGATCAAACAAATCATCTACCCGTGGAAGAGGATACTTATTCTTCCTACTCACTTTATTCAACTCGCGATAGTCCACATATAAACGAAGGGAACCATCTTCCCTGGTAGCAAATACAACTAGTGCTCCCCACTTGGAGACACTTCTTCTAATTAATCCCTTCTTTAAATGATCTCTTACTTGCACCCAGAGCTCTCGCTGCTCCCTTGGTGCCATACGACGAAGAGGCATCACTATACATCTGGCATCTTTCATTAAATCAATACGAAACTCAATCTCTCGGTGTGTGGAAGTCCGGTCACTTCCTCGAAGACGTCCGGATACTGGCCAGCCACGGGCACATCTGACAATTCATCATTCAGGATTTCAAGGGAATTTATAAAACTAGCCATTACCCCCATCACAAGGTAGACCACCAAACACTACCCTCCGCCCATCGTCCACTCTAACTGTCACCAAAAAGCCCTCACAGTCTACCACCACCCCGTACCTTTGGAGACAATCGACTCCCAAAATAATGCCAAACCCAGTAAAGCCCGGAACAAAGCAATCACAAACATACATGCATGACTCGATAAGACTAAATTTCGACAAATCATACTAAGGCTAGTCGAACCACCAATCGGGTTCGTCACCGCTAAAGGTCTATCGACTATCTCGGGTTCCAATCCCAACCTATCTACCAGGTCACTGGATATGAAGGAACGAGAAGCCCCAGTATCAAACAATACTCGAATAGGAACATCATAAATAGAAAGCATACCATGAATGACGACATTCTTTCCTTTCTCCGCCGTAGTTGGGACATTCGACGAAGAAGGAACATCATTAATAGCATATGCTTTCACAATCTACTTCTATTTAGGGGGTTGCTGACATTTATCCTTGTGATGTCTCACTAAGCCGCAGTAAAAGCACTTCCTGTCTGCTGGCTTTACTCGACATTCTTCGGCATAATGGCCCTTCTTGCCACAGCTAAAGCACTCAACTTCTTTCTTACTCTTCTTCTAACCATCCTTGGTCTGATTCTGTTTCCTTTTATTCTGAGAATTATTCTTGCCTCCACCACCTGCTTGCGGTTTTGGCTCTCCTGGGGATACAATAGCAATTTCGTCTTTAACTTAGGGTAAAGACTCTCCGATCTCAATGTTTTTCCCAAAATGGATTCAAACGTCTCATCGATGTGGTTGATAAGCCTTTCCCCCAAGTACTGATCTAAGCCTATTATGAACTTCTCATTCTTCTTCTCGGTAGTGTCAATAAGGGATAATCCATAATTGATAAAATATCAAACTCAGTAATATATTCTGAGACTTCCCTACCATTCTGCTTAAGCTCTAAGATTTTCCCAAACAATTCTGATTTATGAGCATCTGGGATAAACTTATCACTGAATCGGGCCTTAAACTGATCCTAAGTAACTTGATCCTCAGGAGTAGCTGCCTTGATAGAATTCCACCAATTCATTGCCCGTCCTTGCAGCTGACAGGATGCTAGCTTCCTCTTCATCACATCCTCGATACCCAAGTCTTTGAAAATACGCTCATAGTTATCCAAACAATCCTGAACTTCTGTAGATGATTCTGTTCCGTGGAACGGCTTCCCATCAAGACTAGTGTAGTCTTTACAGAGCTTGGCGAAATCGGCCCTAGGCGCCTACACCGCTGCACCACCACCATTTGCAGCATTAGGAACTACCCTCTGAACATCCCTAAGCATCTCTCTCATGAAGTCAGTAGACATCGTCCTCATATCAGGATCATTCCCATAATTAGCTCCTCTACTAGTACCCCTCGTATGTCGGCTTATCGTTCACTCTGTAAGGAGAAAACGATTAACCTCTCATCAGTGGTGCCAGTGCAGTGCGACTCCATCCTTAGATATACTAATAGTGTGTATAAATATAACTTTTGAAAACCAAAATATCACAAATACGCGCTCTCATATACGTATACTATCTCTCCCTAGTGTCTTTCCCTTGGTTAACTACGCAACCTAAAGCTATGATGCCAAGTGTGACGGCCCGCCCTGCACCAGCCGACATTTCCAATGAAAGTGCGTTGTGCCAATGCCTAACTAGCATGGGATGGTCGCCAAAGAAAGGAAAAGAAAGGAATTTGAACTATCAACGAACCTGTAGAATGTCTCACAGCGCATGGGATAAAATATAATAATAACATAACTTTCATATAAAACAGGCGAGACAGTGCATAAGCTGAAAACTAAACCATCATAGTAGCGGAAATCCAAAATACAGCTTATCATCCCAACCAACATTATTACAACTTTGAAATACTGTCTCTAAAGAAAAAGAAAGAGGTACACTACTAATGCCCAAAAGTAGTGACCAGCAACAACACAGGGAGATTATATATATATATATATATATCATACGTGGAGGCCTCCTGCTCATCTCTGGTATAACTACTCGTGCATAATCACCTGACCTGTCTCTAGTCTACTCGTTTAAGAGCACCCAAAGTAATAAGAAGAGACATAAAAGTCTGGGTCAGACAAAATTCTAGTATGAGCGTTAAGCAGCAAAATAGAACAATAACATGTATACGTAACCATACCTGAACCTGGACCTGCAACCAAAGAGTTAGCACAATGGGATGTACAATACTCTAAGGTGACACTAACACATGGTGTGAAAATAATGGGGAGGGGTGTGCATGTCATGGTGATAAGAAACATCAAACATAGCAATCATCCTCACATCTCTCACTCAGTGGGTAAAGCATACGATATCTACCACTTTGACCACCCAATTCTTTGTTATGATCACACTGCCTCGTGGAGTCATAACGGCTCCACTGCACTGATCCGTAACCACTAATACTTTGCTATGCCCACTCTGCCCCATGGAGTCATAACAACCCCACTGCACTGGCTCATAGCCCTGCTACGATCACTTTTCCCCATGGGGTCATAACAACTCCACTGCATTGATCCATAGCCAATATCCGTCTCTCAGCGGCGAGCCAAAGCTATAGACATCGATAACCCCTTAGCACACGTCCCGTAGCAAAGTCCAATTCATGAAGTTAACTCACTGGTTCTTATCTGGATCCTGAGTTCTACTTCCTATTTGGACTACCTTTGCATCTCGGGTTTTGGTCATCATCCCAGTTCGTGACTCTTCAATTCGTGATCCTCCATGTTGACTCGTAGTGAACCCCTGTTTGGTTCGTGACCCACCTGGTTGGGTCGTGGGTGGTGCTCCAATCCGGTTCGTGGCTCGCCCTCAACTCCGGCTCGTGGCCCCTGGTCGTGGTCATTGGTCGTGGCTCC